>JARWKJ010000010.1:8610938-9210938 GCA_029959095.1 Rhinichthys osculus | reverse complement strand
TGTTAAAGAACATTGTTTTGATACATCCCTGAGAGACGAAACAGAAAGAATTGATTAGGCTTTTTTTACTGTGTGGTCTCGCATCTGTTTCTCTTTGATTGAATTGATTTCAAAGTTCAGCATATTATTCAAAACACTCGGTTGACCCTGAATAAAAATAAGATCTGTTAACTAAGCTTGCAGTAATGTTCCATTGCTTTTTTGAAAGTCGGCCTTTTAAAAATCTTTATAAAAAGTATAGTTCTAAAAAGTATAGAGTCTAAAAACTGATTAGACAAGCCACATTTGATGCCGTCGTAAAATAGCTGGTCACTGCACATGAATTAAATTATACAAATGGCTCCAAAAGTCTGAGACCACATTGAAAATCTGGGACTTATTCATTTAAACCTGGAAATAAACATTTTAAAAGCTTTTGTGTTTTGAAAAGAAAAGTTATGACTTAAATGGAATGAGAAGTATTTAAGATTCTGCACTTTAAGTTATTGATAATATAATTTGTAATATAAACTGCCCTAAAGTATGCAAAATAAAAATAGCAAAAAAAGTATGCAAAAAAATAACCTATAAAATGAACTATATTAGTGGACAAATTGTTTATTGTGATTGTGAGATTTATATATTGAACTTTGTTTTATATCATAACATTGCCACTTTTTTTAAAAAATCAATAAGTCACAAGAGAATGTGCTCCATGTTAAAATCACCCCTTTAATCTGGTAAAAGCACTGTAATGCACAACCTCTAATGTCTTATTTCTTTTTTGCTCATTCAGCCTTCAGATCTGACCCTCGCAATGTTTCTGATATCATTATCATCTCCATGTTCTTCTATCTACCTCAGGTAATTGGAGATTTTTCAGTAGGAGGCTGATCCCGATGTTTGGCAGCTACAACAGAGACCTGAGAGAAGGTGATAGCAGAGTTGGAACTAGAGATGTGTCTCAGCCTGTTGAGATGACCAGTTGTTGTAAGTTCCTGAGCTGTTATATCTGATGAGAAATCGAAAGGGAGGCTGAGCTTTTGCATTCTGCTAAGCGCTCGTGTTGGAGGAAACCATTATGTGCTTATGGGATACAATACCTTCATAAAGCATCTTCACATATTTTTTATTTTTTTTTTTGCCGTTGGGATCACCTTTGTTAAATAATGATGACTTTGTTAAATAAATAATGGTAAAAACCATTAGTTCTGATATTGAATAGTTTGGCATATGTTCACTGTGTCCCTAAAGCTTGAAACATAATCTATGAAACAGATGCAGTGGCTTAATGGTTTTATTTATTTATTCACAGGTCCATCTTTTTACCCAAGACAAGTGCACTTTTGCATTTTTGACCTATAGTGGTTAAAGTTAATGCATTTAGAAGGCCAGTTAAACCGAAATAGGAAATATAATGACTGAATGATTTACTTTTAGAAATTCTCTTTACCGGCATTCCTCCGACCAGAATTCCAGGTTTAAATATTGTGCAAGGAGATCCAGAGAATATGCGCCTATCAAACTCAGAACATCTCCCTTTGAATTAATATGCCAGAATATTGCTCAATCTAAAGTCACAAAAGGGGTTATGGGGAGGAACAGGATCAGAGTCAAGTCAAACCAGTTCTCCACGATGAGCTCTGGACCACTGCCTGTAGGACATTGAGCTCTCGAGAACAATCTTATGTAAACAACACAAACATTGTCTTTGTTGTCCTTGGATTTGTCCTGGAGGGACTGAGATGTCAAAGAGCATGTGTATTTACAAGTGATTCGGGCTCTGAGGAACCACAAAGCTTTAAGATGACTTTCTTTCATTATGTTTACATTGCTCAGGACTGATGCAGCATCTCAAAGAATCTCTAACAACTATTGGCTAAAGGATATGTTCCTTTATTTTTTAGTGATTAGATAAATGTCACGTTTATGCAAATTGGAGGAATTCTGTTAGCAAACACGAATGGCTCAAAGGCTTCTAAAAGCAGGAAAACAAAAGCTTGCAGTTAACTAAAGTCCTAGTGGGCAATATTAAGCGTAATGCTCAGCTGCAGTGCTGTACTAGTGGCTCACAGCGGTATAATTTAATCAGCACGGAAACAAGGCAACAGTCTGCCTCAGTAACATGAGGAGCTAATCGGAAACAACCCCGCTCTAATTATCCATTACCAAAATAACGAGCTGAAGTCATGACCATTGTTACTGTCCCTTGAGGGGAATTCTCTGGCAGGTCAGGCTAAATATAAATGGGCTCTACCAACAAATAAAATACACTGCATTTTGACATGTCTACCTATCTGAATTGACGATACCTGAAAACATTTTTGTGTAGATAACACTTCTCAAACAGGGCACCACTGAGAAATTCACAGTGTGTTTACCTGTACTTTTAATGTTATTTCTTAAAATGATCTAGTTGCGCACACACACACACACACACACACACACACGCACGCACGCACACACACACACACACACACACACACACACACACACACACACACACACGCACACACACACGCACACACACACGCACACGCACACACACACACACACACACACACACACACACACACACACACACACACACACACACACACACACACACACATTTTGAAGTCCATTTTATTAAAAGAGCCATATGGAATAGTTAGATTCCAACATATTAAAAGGATTAATTTCTCCTCTGTCTGAAAAAAATTATTGAAAGACTATGGAAATTTACTCAAATTCCATTTTCTAAATGAAAAAAGCACAGGTTTCATAGAATGACCTATACAACTTATGTATCATACACCACATCACAGGTTACCTTTTTCTATTCTAGTCATTATCTGAACTCTATATTTTCTCAAAGCACACTTAAAGGGATAGTTCACTTTGAAATTAATTTTTGGTATGTTTTAGCTTACCTCAAGGGCATCCAGGATGTAGGTGTCTTTGTTTCCGCAGTTGCGCAGTAGTTTCAATTTTGATATTTTTAGGTCAAACCGTTCTTGTCTAAGACACGCTTGCGCAGACCGAAGCGCCCGCGCCCTCAGATCACTTGGACGTGGCTGTGGTTACAAGAGGTAAAAACGATATAAATACTGTTCGTTTTCTCACACAAACCGCTCGTTTCGTGTCTTAGGCCATCAATGTGTACTTACATTTACGAGTCATTAAATCATGTTTAATTTGGACTTCTCTGTGCATGCTCTTTGAGGTGGTGACCATAGACCTGCATTATATGACTGACAGACAAGAACGGTTTGACCTAAAAATATCAAAATTGAAACTACTGCAGAAACAAAGACACCTACATCTTGGATGCCCTTGAGGTAAGCTAAAACATACCAAAAATTAATTTCAAAGTGAACTATCCCTTTAAGCATACTTTCCCTTTTTAGGTGTGGTCAGTGACCTCCTACTCTGTAAACCTCATGCTACGCTGCAAGGTCGTGACCACGAGGTGCATTCTGGGAACTTTTGGTCTATTGTGGCTTGGAGTAGCAATCCGGCTTATGAGTGGAGAGTTCCTCACAGGAAGATGCCTCAGAGGCAAATACCTGGACTCCATCTTCTGGTTTCCTCTTGCCATACCTCTGCCCTCTTCTGTTAAACCAGATGAGACTAGAGATAGTGATTCTTTCCTCAATGTGGTGCACAAAGTACAAAAACAAACAATATACCAGACATGAAGAGAGTTTCCTTTTGCTGTCTGTCTACAACTTAATTTCTCTTCGTTTGTGTGCCATTTAGTGTAAGATCCCACAGATGCATATTTAAGGTATCAGCTAAAGACAAAAAAGAAGGAAACCCTGACAAGCCTGAGTATTTAGTACTCTGTTTGTGGGGTAAAAGGCCTACCTTGCCACCTCATTCATTTTAAGATTTTTAAACAAAACAAATTATGTTTATGATTTATTTTCAGACGAAATCCTGCGCTCCATCAATGTTCAATAAAAAACATGTTTATTTTTTTCTGGAATCATACACTATGGGAGTAGTGAAAAACACATTTTTGTTAAAGTGTGCCTTTAGCCCCATTTTAACCTATATATACAGACACACACAGGATGTTAATGCAATGGAAAAATTGTCTGTGTCAGAAACTGTCTGTTATTTTACTCAGTTTTGGTAGCTTTTTTGCACTTTTCAAGATTTCACCAGCAGGCCTATCTGAACTTTCCACTCGCCTTTAAGTGTGAGACTTTCACACAGCCTCAGTTCGCCTCAGATAATCAGAGTGACATGGACTTGCCTCTTATATTCTGATCAACTGTGGCAGACGTCTCATCACCTTCTGCGAAGCACTGCTGAGCACATGGGCTCGTAGAAAGTAATTCATCCTTTCCAGACCACATAAACAGGAAACATTAACAGCATGTAAGCATGTCCTCCCTGCGTGACGTCTTATTTTCTTGTTTTATTTACTCATTTTAGTGAGTAGTGAAATGCCATTCCTGCCCGTTGCTATGAGGTGAACGGCTATTAAATGTTGATTGTAACGCTAAATTGTAGCAATAGAAACAAATAATTCTATGACGTGAGGTTAAAACAGCTTTACATAAAACATACAGGTATATTGTTTAGTGTGTTCATATTGCTTGCAGGAAGCTTTCCTCCCGTTCAGATCTGTCCACTAATGTGCCCCATACGCTTTTAAATGTAAACATGCAGACATATGGTAAAGTAACTCAAGCATAACATCTGTGGTGAATTAAAATGGCTACAACATCAGCTGTGAGTGAACCCAAGTGATTAAATAAGACTAATTAAGAGATTAAAGGCTTTTTTAAGATCTACGCTGATTAAGTCATAACGTGTGATATTGCGAATAACTGTACTGTCTGCGTGTAAAACGGGACCACAATAAATAATTTAAGAATTAAATACCACCGTTTTCCGGTTTTAATGAGTCTTCAATTAAAGTCTTCCTCACAATGATAATAAAAGTAAAAGCAAAACAGCTGAGCTCCCAACTAAAGCATTTATACAGTTTTTTCCCCTGTCTTTTTTGAATTAATGAGATTAACATGCATTTCAGGGGTTAGGGACATAATATCTGGGGCATGAAACATCAAAGGCTTGGAGTTTAGCAACAAGGATAAAAGCTGTGCTAATCAGCTAACATGGCTCGCCACAGTTCTTGACTCATTGCTGAAAGAAGGAATCATATGGTCAATGAGTGTAAATAAGTGTGTTTTGGTGTATGCAGTGGGGGTTGCTATTGAACTATGATTCTGTAGTGGGGGATATTATCCTTACAATAACTTATTATGGCTTATTATTCATCTGGCACTAAAGTTATGGGTAATATCTCCATCTTTTTTTGAACTCATGGTCGCAAAATGTGTATGAATTTGTCCTCTGTGGAACACAAATGTAGATACTTCATAAAATATGTTTGTGTTCCTAGACAGCAACATCGTGTCGGCCCAGATCCGGCCCACATCTGGGATGCTTTGAATTCACATGTACCAGATGTGGCCCGGATCTGGGCAGACACTAGGTTGCTAGGTTGATGTCTGGGTTCTTGTCCATCCATACAATGAAAATCAAAGGGGTTCCACTGTTCTTTAGACTCAAACATTCCTCAAAATATATTTTTCTGTGTTTCACAGACGAATTAAGTTCATGCAGGTTTAGAAACGATTTGAGGGCAAGTAAAGGATGACAGATTTTTTTTTTTTTTTTTTTTGGATGACTTCTCGTATTTATAAAATAAGATCAAGATTTACAATAATGACCAACTGGCTCTTCATATTGCAATACACGTGTGTCCTTAAATCACGCGGATACTAACCACATCCCTCTTTGTATTCTACCAATAGGAATTTTTTTTTTTTTTTCAGATTAAGAAGAAAAACGTTTTAAGGACACTTCCGAAAGCCCAAAATGTTTAAACAAGACCAGCTGTGTTTTTTTTATTATGGATCACACATTTAGTAGGCGACCATTTGGCCAGGGCTGATATGTAGTAGTTAATCTCGGTCTTTGTAGCTACTGATTCCAGGAATGTTTAAAAAAAAAAAAACTTTTATTACAAAGCACAGCACAAATTTCTAATTACAAAGATAATTTATCCAGGACTGGTACAGTAGAAGGAAAATCTTTAGTGTCCTCCAGTTTGGCAGTGAAATTATCTTATCCCCACTCCTCCACCGTATTTAACATGCTAAAGACATTTGACAGTAAACCACAAAGGATAAGCAGGAAAGATCGCAAAGCCCAGTGGTCAACCCCTTTCTCATTAACCTCCTGGATGCTCCCCAGCAATAACTGAACATTTCCACGGTTGCTTAGTGATGCAAAACCAACCATACAAAACAGAGCATTCAAATCATTAAGGCATTTGGGAGGATGAGGCCAGTCCAGGAAGTGGGTGCGCTCGCATATCATTTCTATACACTTAATTACAGAACAGATTATCTTTGGTGAAGGAGCAGATATAAGTCCAATATATTATATAATATTTGACATGTTAACTAGTTCTACAAGTATCTTCAGATTTACCTAGAAAAATTGCTATTTACGATACAGCCAAGCCAACCAACCTGGGCTATGTTTTCCAAAAGCATTGTGAGCCTAAGTGGATTGTAGAAACCATTGACACCATTGGCAGCCCTGATTATTTCAGAAGACAAATGTTTATACTAAATTTAGCTTATTCTTTTTTAATTTGTTGTACTACACTATATTGGTTTTGTATCTCTTCTGTAATCATGAGTTGATAAAGGTACTAGTCAGCAGTAACAGGAAACCAAGTCCCAAAAAACGATCATATAGTAGCTAAGAAGCCTTAGCTGAACTGGTTGACCTTTGTGCTGTATTTATCCTACACTCTCTGTATTAAGCAACTGTGCTACTGAGACTGTTCAAAGTGACTCTGCTGTCGATTGAGCTAGTGCCAGAAGAAGCTTTGGGTTTTTCCAGCTAAACCAGGCGGGAGAGAGGAGTAAACCTCTAACCCAACAGTTTGTAAACTAAAGCCTATCTTTACCGCATGAGTTCAGACATGCGGCTGGAACACACGATGGTGGCTATGAGGAGATGACTGGTTAATCAGAAAGCCCAATGCTTACTGTACGTACAACAGGCCTGGAACACAGTTTCCTGGAAAACAGATAGCACAATACATGGATGACTTACAGAAAAAGTGCCATGCTATTGCTGTGATTTTTCTTTTTTAGACATGTACTTTTGTGTGTGTGTGTGTGTGTGTGTGTGTGTGTTTGTGCAGCATGCAAGGGAATCCAGATTAAAATACAGACATTATTTATGTACGCATTTATTCATTTATTTAAACATACATATAATTACATATAAATATACATTGTTATTTTTAGTATTATTTAATGAATGAATAAATAAAACTTTAATTATTATTATCATTATATTTTGGAAGTTGCAATTAAAACATTCACTTGGCTTAAAAAGCTGAATGGATGGCATGACAAATTTTGTGCGCCATTAAAAAAATATCACGCTACATTATATGAATTGTATTCATTCAATATCATGGTACCATCTGATATATTCATTCATTCAGACCTACAGCCACAACTTGCTGGTCAAAAAGTTTATTTCTTCAGTCTTCTTCAATATGCCTCTTTCTTGCAACATTTCATTTCCTGCAAAATGACACCTAATGTAGCTACAGCTAATAAAATGATATATGACCAAGGTGAAGCTCAAATGCAAATAGCCTAATAAACAACCAATTGTTGTTTCCAGACATTGAAACATAAAACTGAAGAAAAAAGGTTCACTACTTTTACATAGCTAAATTGAATACATTAGCAAACAACACTGATTATGCTAACACGTAACCATGGTCAACACGATCACTCATTAAACACAGTGGATCTTGTTTCATTACGTGTTCATTTTTATTTCCCTTATAACTTTCGAACAATGACAGACATTAAAATCAGAAAATAAGCCTTAAACTTACATGCTAACAAACTTACAAATTGTTAAAAGTTGAATGGGGTAGCGTTAGGAAAAATGTAAGGTTAAGTTATTTTAAAAGCATCACATTGTTGGCAGCAAACTTACCTCATAATTGTTGTAGTACTGCAAAAAATGGTCTTAATCTATGGAAAGAAGACGATGCTGTTATCTTGATTCTGATTGGCCAAAAGGCGAGGCACTGCACCAAAGATGTTTTATTTTATACCAAAGACAGCTAAAGTGATGGGGATCCTAGGGGATGTCTGTATAAGGCTTTCTTCACATCGGAGACACTTTGATTTTCTTTTCAAAGCCTCACCATCTGAAGTAAAGTATTGGTAGGTACAGGGTTCCCAAAGGCCCTCTGTATGTGAAATATGTGTTCCATTACTCGATGTCTCAAACATTTCTCCAGAACTTGTGGCTTTACAGTCTGCTTGAGTTGAGGATTAGGCACTCCTGAAATTGATTTATTTCAGCACTAAAACTGTTTATTAAATATAATAGACCATCAAAGTTGTCAGTGGAAGGAAGAGAGAAAAAAGGGAACCATCATCATTTACCATAGAAGTGAACGATTTCAAAAGAGGCAGTTGAAACGTCTTGGTTAAGGCTGAGGTACCACACGGTCTCAAATTACACGCGGATCTTAAACCAATTCCAGAAGAGACTAAGCAATTTTTATTCTAATGACAGCCATTTAGAAGAAGAAGAAGAAGAAGAAGAAGAAGAAGATTGATTATCTGTGTTTTTTCTCCTCTTTTAGCTTATAAATCTCCTCCATTAAGAGCACAAGAAATAAAAATTATAAATTTATGATTGGTTAGTCACATAAAATCAAATACAAGGAAGTACAAAGAGTTTTTTCATGCTATTTATCACACTTTTCCTCCCTCATATGAAAAGAGTAGCCTATCTGTAACATACATTTCAGCAGCAAACACACATATCAGGTCATTTCCACCAAAGTGGCCTCCTTCCAAATCTGGTAAGGACTTTTAGTCTGCCCCGCATCAGGCATATCAACAAACTGAGCACGCCGAACTGCGGGTGGTCCGATTATCATTATTTGTGTCTTGATCAAGCCTGGAATCTTTAAATATGTGGCAGATGCCAGGCACCCTGTTTTGCAGAGTAATGCTTGCGAAGGTCCAGAGACAGCTTCTTTATTTCATAAAACACTTTTTACTCATGATTAATTGTTTGTAGAGGACTTTTAATTCCCTTAGACGATGAATAGTTCTTATTTTGGCCTGCGTTATGACTTTGTGGTTAAACTACTGAGAGTTACAATGTTAACATGCGCATTCTGACATTCTGTAACACACAGTGATGTCCGATGTGACAGGAAATTTTGGTCATGGATTAATGCGATGTGACAACACTGTTTTGATAGCAAATTACTAACAAATGAAAGCAACTGCATTTGTAAAACTTTCCCCAGCAGTTAGCTGTTTCTGTTTACGACATCCCATAGAGAATGACTTGATGTTGACACAGTTGTAGACATCATCTGTAATGATGTGTGTCACTGATGAAAGCTTTCAACACAACTGCTTTTTAAGTCATTTATCAGAATGCATAGTTCTAATCATCTGCAACATCTGGAACAACCCTGGGATATGTAAACTGAAGTGAAGACAGAGAGAAAGTCAGCATACTGGAATGTAAACTTTAAGGGTGGTATTTTTATGGAGAGTTTAAAACTCTCTCCCCCCCCCCCCCCCCCCCCCCCACTCCCCCCACTCCCCCCACTCCATATTCTCTTGACTTTCGCTTGCATAATATTAAATGTTGTTTTCTACGGCTTGTGTGACTATTGCTTTTGCTCATACTTTGGATCAGGGTTTTGTTCTAAGTGTTAAACTTGTGTGCACTGTTTGTTCTACAGGCATGAACAATACCTTAAATTGTGCAGCTTGTTGAGAAAAGGTTTGCTATTACTTTAGTAAGTGATTAGATTTGTGATTTTTGGTGATTAAAGGTGGGTTATTTATCTATAAAATATTTATATTTATATGTAATATAAATTATTTTTAAATATATATACAGTAGCATGCATATGTGTGTATTTATATACAAAATAATTATGCACAGCACACACATTTTGTAAACACAAAATTTTATTTTGGATGCAATTAATCCTTGCCCAGCACTAATATATATACACTCACCTAAAGGATTATTAGGAACACCTGTTCAATTTCTCATTAATGCAATTATCTAATCAACCAATCACATGGCAGTTGCTTCAATGCATTTAGGGGTGTGGTCCTGGTCAAGACAATCACCTGAACTCCAAACTGAATGTCAGAATGGGAAAGAAAGGTGATTTAAGCAATTTTGAGCGTGGCATGGTTGTTGGTGCCAGACGGGCCAGTCTGAGTATTTCACAATCTGCTCAGTTACTGGGATTTTCACGCACAACCATTTCTAGGGTTTACAAAGAATGGTGTGAAAAGGGAAAAACATCCAGTATGCGGCAGTCCTGTAGTCCACAACACGCACAACCTTGAGGCAGATGGGCTGCAACAGCAGAAGACCCCACCGGGTACCACTCATCTCCACTACAAATAGGAAAAAGAGGCTACAATTTGCAAGAGCTCACCAAAATTGGACAGTTGAAGACTGGGAAAATGTTGCCTGGACTGATGAGTCTCGATTTCTGTTGAGACATTCAGATGGTAGAGTCAGAATTTGGCGTAAACAGAATGAGAACATGGATCCATCATGCCTTGTTACCACTGTGCAGGCTGGTGGTGGTGGTGGTGTAATGGTGTGGGGGATGTTTTCTTGGCACACTTTAGGCCCATTAGTGCCAATTGGGCATCGTGTAAATGCCACGGCCTACCTGAGCATTATTTCTGACCATGTCCATCCCTTTATGGCCACCATGTACCCATCCTCGGATGGCTACTTCCAGCAGGATAATGCACCATGTCACAAAGCTCGAATCATTTCAAATTGGTTTCTTGAACATGACAATGAGTTCACTGTACTAAAATGGCCCCCACAGTCACCAGATCTCAACCCAATAGAACATCTTTGGGATGTGGTGGAACGGGAGCTTCGTGCCCTGGATGTGCATCCCACAAATCTCCATCAACTGCAAGATGCTATCCTATCAATATGGGCCAACATTTCTAAAGAATGCTTTCAGCACCTTGTTGAATCAATGCCACATAGAATTAAGGCAGTTCTGAAGGCGAAAGGGGGTCAAACACAGTATTAGGATGGTGTTCCTAATAATCCTTTAGGTGAGTGTATATATATAGGCTATATATATATATATATATATATATATATATATATATATACGTATATATATATATATATATATATATATATATATATATATAATTTGTATTATTTTTCTATATTAATTTTATTTAGTGTTTTTTTTTCAGTTTTTAGTTTATAAGCAATCACACTCAGATTGATTGATTGATTGATTGATTTGATTGATTAGTTACATGTTGTAATCACAATCCGAACACACCATCCTTATCTGGTTGGAAATATTTCCAAAGTGGTTTTGTCAATTTTTGTGACTGCCTCCTGACTAAATATGAATTGATGACAGTGATGGTATCATAGAATGCAATCAAAGAAAAATGCAACAAAAAAAATCTAAATGCTGCCAAGCCATAAAGCAAACCAGCAGACCTGTGGAAGAATTCAGATTTAGCTTTGGGAAGACGTCCAGGAATGAGGAGACGTTATCGTCGGTCCCCATCAGGCCTGAGTTATGAGAAGCATCAGTGATCTCTTGTTCTTTGTGCAGGAATCAAACGGCCTATCTTCATTTTCTGTGTGCCGCACACATAAAACACACACACAGATGCAGGGATGCATGCGGAGGAATGAGGACATTCTCATGTACGCTCTTGTACCTGGGGTGAAAAAGCTCTGAGATTGAGAAGACAAGAAGTCTGTCAGGTTGAAGCTCGTCGCAGATGGTTTTATGCAGACAGGTGGTACAGATTTCTCAACCATTATCAGGCCCAGATGGAATCTGCAGCCCTTTTTCTGCATGATTTTAGGGGAAAGTCTGTTGATTGGATTTATATGGATTATATTTCCTTTTCTGTGTTAAATGGAACTAAAAGCTAGCAGGCAGCAGCCAAATCACTCTGTAGCCCAAGACTGGTTGCCCACTGAAGCTAAGCAGGGCTGAACCTGGTTAGTACCTGGATGGGAGACCTCCTGGGAAAGCCAGGTTGCTGCTGGAAGAGGTGTTAGTGAGGCCAGCAGAGGGTGCTCACCCTGTGGTCTGTGTGGGTCCTAACATCCCAGTAAAGTGATGGGGATACTATACCGTCAAAGACCATCCTTCGGATGAGACATACAACCGAGGTCCTGACTCTCTGTGGTCATTAAAAATCCCAGGATGTCCTTCAAAAAAGAGTAGGGGTTTAACCCTGGCATCCTAGCCAAATTGTCCAATCCATTTTGGCCTCCTAATCATCCTCATATATACTGATTGGCTTCATCACAGTTTATCACGTCTCCTCCACCAATAAGCTGGTGTGTGGTGTGCGTTCTGGCTCAATATGGCTGCCGTCGCATCATCCAGGTGGATGCTGCACATTGGTGGTGGTTGAGGAGATTTGCCCCTTATGTAAAGCGCTTTGAGTACCCATAAAAGCGCTGTATAAATGTAACAAATTATTATTATTAAAAATACAGTTATAAGAGTACAATTTAAAGTAGTAGATATTATAATTTTTTATAGAAAATGTGAACTTCTTGCCCATGCAAAGCTAGTTATACATGCCAGGCCAGTAGTTGGCAAGGTCACTTTGTAAAGAAACACAACATGCCTATAGACTGAACACGTCTATAACACGTCACCGTTTTCACAAACTACTGTTTTCAGGTCCCCAAAACACTTTTTAGTAACCAATTCAAAAGCGCAAAGTTTACAATTCTTGCAGTTTTATGCAATTGCGTCGATCAGAAGATGTACGATTTTATTTATGCTTCATAGAATAAAAAGGGAATGAAGCTATATGAAGAATTACTGAACAACTGTTTTGACAAGGCCTAATCATAGCCATGGAGGTCAACAGGGCAAATATTTGCGTTTTGTTAAGTAAGAAAACCTCCCATGTCTCACAAGAAATATCCACAGTGTTACACATTCATGCCTTGTGTAACAGTAAATCAGCGTAACTGATAAAATGTCTCATGAATAACTGTAGCTCTCTGAACCTTTAGATACAGTATGACCTATTAAATAGTTTTGTAAAAAAAAAAAAAGAAGATAAAATAAAGATCACCCACTATACTACGGTGAGTCACAAACCTTTATTATGCATGTCATCATTTCATCTTCAGGATGACAGCTGGGTTAGATAAGCAAAGAGACCCCAGTTATCTAGCTTTCCACTAGAGATCACTTTCAAAAAGCCTATGCTCTTTACCCACAACACAAATGACCTGAAACGCAACTCTTCAGCATGAAGAGAAATCTACATGTCCTTCAAAAGAGAATGAGTGATACAGACTGATCCAAAACAGCTGGATGGCTCTCTTGAAAAACAGGGGGCCAGTGACACACTAGCCAGACTATGTGTTTTAAATGTAAACACGTGGGCTCTCTCCATTTAGAAAAAGTGCCATTTATAATCAACAACCTGAGGTGGTAAACCTTTACAGATGCTTGTGTTAAAGTCCAGTGCAAGTGAAGTCATTCCACGTCTGTTTGAGTTTGGTGAGGACACTTTTTTTTGTGTGAAAGCACATCTTCTGTACTTTTACTTTTGAACAATACTAGGGTTAATTGAGGTACCAGATGCCTACAGACAGAGCTCAGGTATTGGTTGAATGTCTCTAGATCCTGTTTTCCCTCAGATTAACCTCAGGACACATCTGCTTCCCAGTGCAGGGTGAGTGAAAGCACATTCGAGCAGCTGCACCTCACTGAGCCGAGTGCAGTGAACTGACCTTGAACATTTGACCGCAGTAAAACTAATCCTTGGATTATTTCAAGAAGCATTTGTCCATTTAATATCAGGATCTGTATCTTAGTCATCATGTTTAGGCAAGTTTAAAGTTTAAAGGTTTTTATTATTTACATTTTTTTTTTAGTTTTATGTAAGTTTAGGCTTTGATTGTCTTTTGATACCATTATGGATACCATTATTTGATACCATTATTGTTTTGTTCTGTTTTTTTTATTGTAAAACATTTAGTAACAGTGTACAGTAAGGTTCATTAACATTAGTTAATTCATTAAGTATAATGAACTAAGCATGAACAACAATTTTATAGCATTTTATAATCGAGGTTAATATTATATTAATGTGTGTTCATTGTACTTAACATGTTTAAAAAATATGTTGGAATGTGTAAAAAATCTACATTAAATTATGATTTGAGATTAGCAAATGCTATAAAATGATTGTCCATGTTATTAGTTGCATTAATGTTAACATCATATTTCGTTATTTTTGTTATATTTTGTTTCTTGCAATAGTTTCTCTTTTGCAAAGCCACTAAAAAAAAAACGATTAAATGAGTCTGATGGATTTTGTTCTATATATTCTTTTTTGTGTTCTAATTTTATATCTGAATTGAACTATTCATTTTATAGTGTTTTTAAGTGTGAATACTTTCAAAATAAACATTGATTCATCAAAAAAATACAGATTTGCAATGAAAGGCATAAACCCATCTTGCTTGTTTATTTATTTATCGCCGAAATAAGCCCAGTGAAAGCCACTGTTTGTAAATTCCCTTTTGTAAAAAAGTATCATAATGATTTGGACTTTGAAAATATTTCCATCCTTTAAAGTCCACATCAAAAACCTAAACTAAAGTGACCTGAGGATTACAAGATTGAGGTAAAGCTGGGCTAAATGACTCGTGGCGTCCCTGCTCAGAAGTCGCCACAAAACTCTTGAACCCAATGACTTTTTACCAATGCTTGAAACTGAGCAGTTGATGAAAGTTTAGGGTCCATTTACAGCTGTGCAGATGTTCAGCCCATGCATGTAACATGCACTGCTGGAAACACATACAGTTTGGTGAGACCAGCTGCATTCTTTACATTCTACTTAAATAAGTCTATGGAACCTTTGTTGAGGTTTTAGAATAAAAAGAAGCTTACTAAAAGAAGCTTTGGTGTTCTGATGTTGAAAGGCCATTTGGAGACATTCAAGCCAAGTCTGTTTTTTTTTACGCCAACATCTCTCTGGACTGCATTGAGACTAATTAGAAACTTCAGATAACATTGAGGCTGTACTGAAAGACCATTAAGGGGACTTTCCCTCTCCAACAGAGAAAGAGCGATGAGGAGTTGGTGGTTAGCTTGGACGAAAATTAGTGGTGCGGAGGTCAACATATCCAGCGCAGTTGATTTCAACAGTTAATGTGTTTAACAGTTTCTAAACTAGATCGTTTCCAAGCTCCCGGCTTCTTACATGATGTTACCGTGAAGGTATTGATGGAGTGACCAAAATCATAACCTACAGGAGTCTCTCTGTCTCTCGCCGTCATGCTCTCCAAATATTTCTGTCTCGTAAAGTCGGCAGTCGCACTGCCGAACAAGCAGACGGGCCAAGTTCAAAGAGTACACTTTCTTATGAGGGTGGGCACTTTGGCCTTTCGGCGAGAGTCTGACAATGCCTATAGAAGATTTACAAGGCTATGAAATAGCTTATCAGATAAAACATTCATCTGAGCGGGAGACAGAAGGAGAAACTGTAAGCTAAGGAGCCGAGAGGTGCAGGGTGAAGGAAACCAGAGAGATATGAGGGGTGAAACGAGGAGACGGAGACGGAGCTTAGACATGAAAAGAGACAGAGCGTTCTCAATAACGAAGATCACTTAATCATCCTTTACCATCAAAACCGTTCTATATTTTTATCCAGTCTGGAGGATTCTCAAAATAAACATTTATTGACCTGAAAAATTCTCCCTCTTCTAGAGATATCAGATAGCGCAATCCATCTGTCCGCAGACCACAAAATTATACAGCTAATACTCCATACGCCAGGCGGCTCGATATGACTAAATGTGAAAATCAGCAAATTGAAGCAGGCCTGAGACATCCCGGCACCAAATAATTGAACGTTACGATGCAATAGAATGAGCAAGACCTGTCAGTTAGGCTAAAAATGAAACAACAATAATGTAAAAATGGGGGAAATGAACACACATCTGGTAGAAAGATGTCCTCTTATTTGTCTAGGTGGCTTGCGGCTAGGCTTATCCTGACAAACCTTTTCCTTTCTAAATAGATATAAATTATTTAACATTTAAATTCTGCCTAAGTATTCCTGATGACTGATAACTGCTAGCGTTGAGGCATTTTGAGAACTATAATTGGGAAATGACAGCAGGAGGACTTAATACTGTAAAAGTGAATGGATATCAAGTCTTTTCACTGATTCGCTGCTGGACAACTCTCTTAGCTAAATCAGCTTAAATTACATCAATACAATTACAGAAGTATGCAGGTTCAGTACAAAAAAAGTATACTCTATTGTATTTGAAATACACTCACCGGCCACTTTATTAGGTACCCCATGCTAGTAACGGGTTGGACCCCCTTTTGCCTTCAGAACTGCCTCAATTCTTCGTGGCATAGATTCAACAAGGTGCTGGAAGCATTCCTCAGGGACTTTGGTCCATATTGACATGATGGCATCACACAGTTGCCGCAGATTTGTCGGCTGCACATCCATGATGCGAATCTCCCGTTCCACCACATCCCAAAGATGCTCTATTGGGTTGAGATCTGGTGACTGTGGAGGCCATTTTAGTACAGTGAACTCATTGTCATGTTCAAGAAACCAATTTGAAATGATTAGAGCTTTGTGACATGGTGGAAGTAGCCATCAGAGGATGGGTACATGGTGGCCATAAAGGGATGGACCTGGTCAGAAACAATGCTCAGGTAGGCCGTGGCATTTAAACGATGCCCAATTGGCACTAAGGGGCCTAAAGTGTGCCAGGAAAACATCCCCCACACCATTACACCACCACCACCAGCCTGCACATTGGTAACAAGGCATGATGGTTCCATGTTCTCATTCTGTTTACGCCAAATTCTGACTCTAACATCTGAATGTCTCAACAGAAATCGAGACTCATCAGACCAGGCAACATTTTTCCAGTCTTCAACTGTTCAATTTTGGTGAGCTCTTGCAAATTGTAGCCTCTTTTTCCTATTTGTAGTGGAGATGAGTGGTACCCGGTGGAGTCTTCTGCTGTTGTAGCCCATCCGCCTCAAGGTTGTGCGTGTTGTGGCTTCACAAATGGTTTGCTGCATACCTCGGTTGTAACGAGTGGTTATTTCAGTCACTGTTGCCCTTCTATCAGCTCGAACCAGTCTGGCCATTCTCCTCTGACCTCTGGCATCAACAAGGCATTTCCGCCCACAGAAGTGCCGCTCACTGGATGTTTTTTCTTTTTCGGACCATTCTCTGTAAACCCTAGAGATGGTTGTGCGTGAAAATCCCAGTAGATTAGCAGTTTCTGAAATACTCAGACCAGCCCTTCTGGCACCAACAATCATGCCACGTTCAAAGTCACTCAAATCAACTTTCTTCCCCATACTGATGCTCGGTTTGAACTGCAGGAGATTGTCTTGACCATGTCTACATGCCTAAATGCACTGAGTTGCCGCCATGTGATTGGCTGCTTAGAAATTAAGTGTTAACGAGCAGTTGGACAGGTGTACCTAATAAAGTGGCCGGTGAGTGTATATTCCCTTTTTCAATAGTTGAAGTGAAATTCAGTTTATTTTTTAAAAGTGTATTTATTAGGACTTTATTAAAAACATATTTTAGGTAGCCTATATTTTAACTGTGTGCTGTAAATGATCATTGTAACAATGCATTGAAGTATACTTTTAAAATACATTATAGTATACAATAGTATTTTGTACAAAGTATAGCTAAGTTTTATTTGTCTAATAATGTACATTTGTTATTGTAGACAAAGTATGCAATCGTGGGCAAGTGCGCCGACATGTGCTTCGTGAGACCCGAGATCGAGTCCAGTTGAAGTTGGTCCAATTTAGTACACGAAAGCATACTAAATACACTTAAAGTTATGCTTTACTTTAATTAGACATATAAAATATACTTAGTACAAAATAGTTTCAAAATAGCACACTTCAAGTTAATTAATCATTAACACACTACTGATAATTAGTCTGGCTGCAAGTATACTTAGCATTTATTTTATTTTATTTTTCATCAGGGAAACTCAATACTTCCTCGTTAGTCCAAAAAACAGCTTTTATTGAAACCAAGCTCCCCAAAATTACTCGTTTCGGATTTTATCTCAGTATGATGAAATAATGCAACGAAATCAACCAGTGCATATACGAAGATTAACGCCTACTGCTACGTCATTGCCTCTTTAGCCCCGCCCATCAATTCACGCGCAAACACAGGATTACTTCAACAACGATAGAGATGCCTCTGGATTGCAATTTACAAAGTTCCGGTCCGGATTGCAGTTTGTTCGCTTCATGTTACTGCGGATTCGTTTTTAAACAAGACACAGTTCGACGTTTGCTTTTCAGAGAGACAGAGTAAAAAAAAAAAAAGATTCAGTGCCGACTATATTGGATCCGACACGTCTGAGGTACGTTTACATGGACACCTTTTGGTTCAACCGGAATGAAATCAATCGGATTGATGGATCCGAACGATAAATAAAGTAATCGGGTTGACGTGCGCGTTTATGTCACAAGATTTGAATCGGAATTGATTTTTTTGACATGCGCAGTCGCACACTGCACGAATATGCCGCTGTTCGTGCATAACTATTCTCCTCTATTGGTTCTTTATTTGTTTTAAACAGCAGACTTACTATTTATCCGTCTCTAGTCATGATTTGGACTTAAACACAGCTACTGTTATTACCATGCATCACGATTGCTACTATATAAGTGGGCCTCAAAGAACATTAGGCTATAAAAAAAAAAAAAAAAATACAGTTCATGGCATTGAATATAATTTTACACAGAAAAGGTGATTAATGTTTTTTTTTTCTCCACACTAAAATCATGTTAATATGCAGGCCTATTGGTAATGTCTTGTGCTATATAGCCTATATTGAAACATTTATGGATCGGCCCCATTCACTACCATTATAAATGCCTCAGATTTTAAGAAAGGGACAAGATATAATTGTTATGTTATATATATATATATATATATATATATATATATATATATATATATATATATATTTGATTGAGCTTGTATTAAAGCCAGCATAGTCCTGCCTTAACTATTTTAAAGAACAATGCAAGACTCATTTTAGAGTTGTATAGCAAAAAGTTCTTCACAGCCCCCTCTAAAAAAAACCCCCAAAAACCAAGAGATAGCTATGGTAAGGCTAAGGTTGATCTATAGTGTTAGCGCGAGCAATCTTGGAGAGACAGATAGAGACAGGGGAAGGAATGACTTTGTGGAATGCTGGAATTTCACAGGATTTGGAGTGAAAAGAATGTGGTTGAATACAAAGATTCAGATCTGTGTAGGAAATGGAAGCATGTCTGAACAGAAGTAGGAAGAAGCATCCAGCCAATAAGTACATGGTTTGAGTGTCACTCCCCAATAGCTGCAGGGTCTGACCTATAATGATATAATTTATATGCTGAATATTACAGACTAACAAACAAAATAAAGCACATGGGAAATGGTTAGCCACAGGGTGATGTTTTGGAATTACATGCTGTTTACTTAAGGAGGTATCAGAAGATTTGCAAAAAAGCCCAGAAGCAACAGTTAGCATTTATTTTCGACCAAATTTACTTACAGATAGTTTCCCGGTTTGAGAAATGTATGACATCCAATACAAATCAAATGTGTCAGGGGATTTTTCTAAACAGATGTGAAGCTTATTACATTTTAGAGCTGATATTTGTGTATTACTTCTCCAGTGTTTTTTAAGTTTATATTTTCTTCTTACATTTAAATTCAAACTGCAATTCTGAAACCTTTTCTCTACCTAGTTTACTTTAAAGTTCAATACACCCTTATAGAGTGTTTAATTTTGACACACTTATAGACATTGTTGGGGTAACGCATTACAAGTAACTAAAGTAAAGTGTTTAGTTACTTTTTTCAATTAAGTAACGCAAGTGACTTTGTTTTCCCATGCATGCGTTGACTGACAGCAGCTCTCCTGTCCCCATGTGGAGAGAAATCATGAGTAAGTGCAGAGGTGTTGTGTGCGCTGTGTGATACACGATAGTTATTGTAGTTCTAGACTGGGAGCATGCATTTACTCATCTCACTTGCACAAAAACAGATTCAGTGTTCCTAAAAATGAATAAAAACAGTGAAATGCAAACTCAGAATATTATGCAAACCTGCAACAATTAAATATGTTAAATTTAACAAATATAATTTATGTATTTACTAGCCTACTCTCACTTTACTAACCAGTGTCTTTGCTGCTGGCCTTCGATGATCCAGTTCAAAAATACTAATAAGCATAAATGACTTTAGATAAACATCACATTTGTGTTTCATTTTTTGTTTTTATTGCTGAAGTAAGAGTGTTGAACTTTCTTCTCCTGTGTCCGTCCTATTCTTCTGTGATCCAGAATGGCAGCACAGCTCAAAGGTTTGTTTGAGCTGCGCCCTCTACAGGACAGGTGTAAATTTGAATTAGTAACACAATTAGATCCTTTTTTTTTTTTTTAAGAGAGAGAAATGCAATATTATAACGCATTTAAAATATGTAGACCTTATGTAGCTCCACCCCTTTTCAGTGCTGTGCTCGTTGTGTTCTGTCTTTTACGGTTTATATTTCCACAGCATGAAGGTAAGATGAAGGCCATGCATGAAGGCCAGCAGCCATATCACCCTGTAGCCCAAGACTGGTTGCCCACTGAAGCTAAGCAGGGCTGAGCCTGGTTAGTACCTGGATGGGAGACCTTCTGAGAAAACCAGGTTGCTGCTGGAAGAGGTGTTAGTGAGGCCAGCAGGGGGCGCTCACCCTGTGGTCTGTGTGGGTCCTAACGCCCCATGCAGTATAGTGACGGGGACACTATACTGTCAAAGAGCACCGTCCTTCGGATGAGATGTTAAACCGAGGTCCTGACTCTCTGTGGTCATTAAAAATCCCAGGATGTCTTTCGAAAGAGTAGGGGTGTAACTCCCGAATCCTGGCCAAATTTGCCCAGTGGCCTCTGTCCATCATGGCCTCCTAATAATCCCCATATATATATATATACACTGATTGGCTTCATCACTCTGTCTCCTCTCCACCAGTAAGCTGGTGTGTGGTGGGCGTTCTGGCGCACTATGGCTGCCGTCGCATCATCCAGGTGGATGCTGCACATTGGTGGTGGTTGAGGAGATTCCCCCTTCCATGTGAAGCGCTTTAAGTGCCTTGAAAAGCGCTATATAAATGTAATGAATTATTATTATTATTATTATTATTAAGATCTGGCGGCTTTATGAATGAACCGCTTGTTTTAAAACCTTCCCAGTCTACTGACATTTGCTATGACATCCACTTAAAAAAATGACAATGCTCATGATAAATTTCATTACAGTAAGAAATATACAGAGCTACCCCAAAAACGGAAGTTCAAACACAAAATTCTAAAGATGGCTGCGTGCTTATTTCTCCGGTTCATAAGGTAGGTCTAAAGAAAAGTTTATTGCTGTTAGTTTATCAAAAAGTAACTGAACAAACAATGAGGATATTCTTGCAATGTATTTCTAAGGTGATTACAGACATCCCAACAGGGATGGGACGATTACCGGTTTCACGATAAACCACGATAAAATGTCCTGGCGGTTAGTATTATCGTTTAAAATTTAATTATCATAAAAACCGTGTTTGATTATCGTGATTTTGA
The DNA here is from genome assembly GCA_029959095.1 of Rhinichthys osculus. Lineage (NCBI taxonomy): Eukaryota > Metazoa > Chordata > Actinopteri > Cypriniformes > Leuciscidae > Rhinichthys > Rhinichthys osculus. The sequence continues at coordinate 9,189,175 of JARWKJ010000010.1, read as the reverse complement.
AAACTCGCGGTAAATCCTGTCCAGCCAGAATCAGTCTGCAAGCGCGAGCAGGCGCGCAGATGCAATGTTGTTTTTGCGCGAGAAGACATGGCGGAAGGCAGTGACAGCGCACGGGAGATTTTTCAGCCATCCAAGAGGACAAAATCGGAGGTATGGTCGTATTTTGGCTATTACAAGAGTCCCGAGGGCAATTTAATCGAGGATGGGCACTCTGTCTGCAAATCTTGCAAGAGGAAAGTCGCTGCAAAAGGGGGAAACACGTCAAATCTGCTAAGTCATCTAACGTTACGTGACAACCACCCACTGAGTTAATTTTTACCTTAATACCACAACTAACTTGGGCAAATAATTAGACAAAAAATTTATTGGAGATTAATTATTTCATTATCTCACTTGTAATTATTGCAAAGCTTCCGCGAAGAGAAAAGTTTTACAGCAAGTGGATTTGAGCCAAAACGAACGAACATATTCAAACTATTAAGGGTGACATTTAAGGGATAATGTATTGTATTCATTCATAGTAAACTTATTACAGTTTTATTTTTTACCACAGAAATAATTTCAGGGACATGAAATATTGAATTGTGATTAACTTAATGTTTTTAAATCTTACCGGCTTATAAATCCATTATACAAGTTACAGTGTCCAAATCAATCGTAAAGTAAATGTGATCACTACAACAATATTGTAGTAGTATTAATACTAAATTACTCTGATTTAATTTTCAATACAATCAAAACTGACGCAAGACATAGCCTACACATTTGAATGAAACCAGGCGAGATTGCGTCCGCGGTGATCCGAGACATGGATGTGCGCTGTGTAGTGCGTTGCTATTTACAACAGTCATTATATGCCAGTAGTTTAGTCACCCTGACCCAACCAACATATTTTGTTCATTTAAAGTGTGCGTGCGTGCGTGCGTGCGAGAGAGAGAGAGAGAGAGAGAGAGAGAGAGAGATATTATTTATTAATAATAATAATATTCAGTCACACACATCCATAAGTGTTATTATCATTATTAATGATAGGGTTTAATGACGGGTTCATTAAAACCTGCACTAGGAAAACTTATACCTCTCACTCTCAGGGCTCCATGTTAATGTTAATATAATGTTGATGCTTAAAAAAGTGCATATTACTGCTAATTGTATTTTTTGTTTGTTGATTTTCAAATGTTTTCAGGGTGAGCATCAGTTCTTTTTGAACATTTCCATCTCATTTTAACAAAACCGTGATAATATTGATAATCGTGATAACTTTGGTCACTATAATCGTGATATGAAATTTTCATACCGTCCCATCCCTACATCCCAACCTGCAAGAAGTCATTTCAGGGAGGTATATCTTGGTGACTGGATTGTTGACGGGGTTTGGGGGGGGGTTGGGGGTGTTCGGTCGACCCGATTGTTGGGGGGTGGGGGATGGTGTCGGGTTGACTAGCTTTCGTGAGGCACACTCGCAAGGTCTCTCGCTCCAGACTGATCTCATGAAATGGCGTATGTATGACACGCCAATTCGTATTTCCATTTTTGGCGTGCTATTAACACGCATAATCGCTTTTCAGCGTGTTTATCAACGCCTTTGACTTAACGTTATATTACTGTATTATGCATATATAAATATATGAGCTACCCCAACCCCGTCCCTAAACCTACCCGTCACTGGGGTTAATACCATTTATGAGTCTTCTCCTACCATCCTAGGAAAAGAAATATCGCTCCACAGATGTAGATATAGATTTTGCTTCGTTTCGCTCGGATATTTAACGGCGTAGACATACACGCGGAATCACTCGGACGTTTAATGGCGTAGACATACACGCAAAAGATTTCGGCGTGGACATACACGCGGATATTTCAAAATGCGTATAGATAACACGCCACTTGAATAGAAAGTGGCGTGTATGTTTACGCAAAGTCATGATGTCATGTTGCTCGCTCTCTCCCTCTCTGCCTTGCACCCGCCGCGCGCTATGTATGTTATGCGCGCAGTCAGAGCCGTTAAATATAAGTTTTTCAACGCTCTGCGCGCAGTATGTTCTATCTCGCTCTAGATTCCGGGAGATTTGAACTAATTTGCGGGCATCAGGGAGAAGCTAGCAATATGCGGGAGACTCCCGGAACTTCCGGGAGACTTGGGATGTCTGATTATTTTGGGATCAGATTATTTTGGTGTCACATCTGGATTTGAGTCTATCAGTGACATATCATATCATCATACAAATTTGTGTTCTTATGTTGTGTTCTTTTATTTGTTCATCATTTTTAATCGATGATTGGCACAGTAGATACAGGACTGGGAAATCAAAAGCACATGCGTCAACCAAGCCATCGACTCAAATCTAAGACACTTTGGTCCCACCTATTGTGTGTGACATCATGAGATATTTACACTTGCATTCAAGATATGCAGCTTATCAGTGTGTTTCCTGGGAATCAAACTCATAATCTTGGAGTTGCCAGAGCATTGCATTGAGCTACATGAACAGATATGTGAAGTTTAATGGGAGACAGATTGAGATTGAGCATATCAAAAAAGAGCATACAGCCCTTCATTAGCACATTCACTCCTGTTTCCTGTAATCAACTCAATACTTGACGCCACACCTCTCTACCTCGCGTCTCTCAACATGCATGCATGACTAACTCCAAAGAGATAACGACGTTCAAGCATCACTGAACCGCCGCTCCATTTACCGCAGCTAAACTCTCTCATTCTCTTTCCTTCCGCGTTTTCACACCGCACCTACTGTGAATAGACTCATGCAACAAGCGCCTTTGTCTCCCCAAACACTTAACTGCCACTTTTTTCATAAGTGCTAGAGCACCTCTTCACATGTACAGACGGAGGGGGGAAAAGCAGAGGGCGGAAAGATATCTTAAAACATGACCCTTTAAAAGGATACGCGTCATCTGGCCTTTTGTGTCGGTTTTGGATGATGGAGACCAGGTGCAGTACTTTCATCTGTGAGGTGTGTGTGTATTGGACCTGGCTGAGATGGAGTGAGGCTTCAGTTTGATCCATGGAATGTTGAATGTTATCAAAAAAGTGCACAGGGCAAATGATAGACTGAAAATGATCCCAAATCAAAACTGTTTTGTCATAACAGGAATAAATTACATGGTAAAAGTAAAAATAGCTATTTGAAATTGTGATAATATTTTACATTATTTTACATTTACTGCATAAGCGACAGTTGTGATCAGTCGTGAAAGACTGAAAAATGCTGACATTAATAACTGAATACTTTTGCTTTCGTGTGAATCTGCATTCACACCAATAGGTGTCAGTATAGACTCAGTGTACATCAACCTTTAGGTATCAATAACAGTACAAGTGATTGTTTGACACTGGTCCCAAAATTAAATGAATATCCTGCATCTTAGCTGGGATGTTCTACTGGACAGTTGACTAATGCTTCTGGAATGTTTGTCAGAGTGGATTTGAGCTTTTTTTTAAATGTGTTCCTAATTTAACAATGCATTTTGACATTTTAGTAGGGGTGTAACGATACCCTCATGTCACGATTCGATACATATCACGATACTGAACTCACGATACGATATTATTGCGATACTCCAAGACATATGATAAAAGGTTAACAAAAAATGTACTGTTGATTAAAACAAGACTTGGTGCTTGTAACCCAAGGACAATGGTGACACCAGAATAAAAATATTCATGATTCTGAAGCTGAAAATACAGAATTATTTACTCTGTCACTGACTAGATATATTTAAAATAATGTTGGCCACTTTTTACTGGTAACAAAAGACATTTGGCATTATCAGGACCCACAAATATTCCCCCATTGCATTATTATACAATATAATCAACATTATGTATAGTAGTTTAATGTAGTACTGACACTAAAACTCTGAAAAAATAGAATTTATTTCTCACACAGTAATTTTTATTTTGGGGGAACTATCCACGATACATATTGTCACTATCCACGATACATATTGTCACTATCCACGATACGTTTTGCTGTATTTTTGTATTGCGATATATTATATTGTGGCACGATATATTGTTACACCCCTACATTTTACCTAAAAATAACAGGCTAAAACATAAAAGATTATTGTTTGGTGCCAAAAGCTTCAGATATAGTCATGAATGAGTGGTTATATATAGTTCACATCTCTCTGTATGTATGTGATTAAAGTCACAATGTGAAGAGCTGTAATGGATTTGAGGTCAACAGAACAACACCTGTTGAAGTATAAAAGAAGAGAGAAAAAGGGAAAGAGAGTGTTCAGTTTACCTTTTTAAGAGCCAATAAGATAAATCACTCACCGAACTGTATACCAGGTTCTCTTTCAAAAAGACCATGGAAGGAACACTGTTTGGTTTAATTCGCCTCTCCTTTAAGTATATATTGGCTACAAATGTGTTTTGATAGTCCTCTGGATGTTAATGAAAATGGGCTGGCATGTTTAGTTTGGTGGGACAGCCCAGATTGGAGAGTATGAATCTTTTAATTAGCACATGCCATGGGTCAACTGAATGTCTAGGATTGTGTCCTTGGCCAAGACATCTGAATGCTTAACCTCAGTCGGATTTATAAAGTGGTTATTACTGGGCCGTGAGTCGGAATGTGTGTGTATTGGTATATTTGTGTATCTTTGGGCTTGTGTGTGTAAAACCGCTCTCATTAAAAAGAGATGACATATATAATCAATGTGCAAGATTGTTAAATTTAGACGTGTAGAGGATATGGTTAAGCTGACTGAGACATTTTCTCCTCTGTTCTGTTTCCAAACTCACCATATATTTTTTTTGTCTCTCATGCCTTAAACATCAGGATGGATTTGTTCGGTACAAGGCTGATGTAATTTAAAAAGAAAAATTTGAACAAACAAACGGAGGCGAATACTAAAGCACTATCAGAAGTGCTTATTGCCCTCCCGTCTCATTCAGTTGGCATAGATAGAGATAGCAAAAGCCCACTGGCAAAAGTTGCCCTGCAAATTGCCTGAGCCCTTAACCCAAACCCTTAAAGGCTGGGCAGGCATTATGCAGGGTAATGTTCTTTTAAACATGATGGCACAAAGGGCCAACACATGAATGAGACAGACCAAAACATCTACAGCACTACATCGCCCCCCTCTGGCGAACTGCTCACTGCGCTTCCAGAATCATGTTTGACCTCTCAGCATTTAGACTGTCCCTGGCCGCCTTGTACCCGTCCAAGAAACCCCCTTAATAATCTTCTTAACCTCAGCTGAACTGCGCTGTGCTGCAGAACCTCTCTGCAACAATCTACTGTATGCATTCCAGGAGCATTTGGTTTGGACGGGGCTGCATGAGCACATCTGGGACTGGTTTACCAAATCCCAAGTCCCCACACTTTCAGTTTAAATGTTAAAATTTGTTTCCACGCTATAAATGAAGGTTAGGTGTGTTTATTTGAGTTGCAGTCTTCAAAATTATACAAGACCGTAACTGACCGTTTCCATATTTGTGTGATGAATCTGATTTACAGTTGTAATGTGGCAAACCAGGATAAAATAAATATGGCTTTGCTGATGGAATTAGATTAGTTTGGTTTGGTTGAGGCTTGCGTGGGATGAAATCAGAATTGAAGATTTGGATCTTGTTCAATTCATGACTCATGCATTTAAATAGAATTGGCCATTGAATATTATGATGTGTGTGTGTGTGTGTGTGTGTTTGTGTGTGTTATTTTACTTACTAATTGTAGTCGGTTACTGGTGCCAAATTACCTGACAATTTTTTTTTGGTTGGTAACGTAATCTCTTACATTATGCATTTAAAGGGGTCATCGGATGCCCCTTTGGATTATTGAGAGTGTTTAGACTTTTTGAGGATACAAAAAAAAGGAGTGAATGGATTTTTTTCATTGTCTGGTGGTTGTGTCCAGACACTGCAAAGACACATTTAAATGCAAACACCATATAAAAGAGAATTTTGCATCCGATGACCCCTTTAAGGTAATAATCTGACTACCTTTTGATTACTTTTAGATTACTTTTGACCTAACTCGTTTATCACATTGATTTGAATAGGATAATCTTGTACCATATTGATATATAAATACAAAGAGAAAGGAAATGTATTCCATTCTTTGTTATTGGCAACATAAAGTGCATTAAATATTACAAAGTCAGGGTTTCCCAGACTGGGGTTTGTGAATATATATATATATATAGTAGTCAACATTTGAAGTGGATCAAAACCTTTCATCAAAGTTATACATTAACTTTATTCATGTATAACTTCGAACAATATCAGTTCTTGTCTCAGCACAGCTTTGATGAACTTTTTTGATCCACTTCAAATGTTGACAACTGTAGTATTATTGTTAATATTTTAATATTTCATAAACATTAAAATTAATTAAATAAACATTGTAGGTAAATCAAACTGAAAATCCTATTTTAGTAGTATTTGTTGTATTATTCGTTTCATTAGTATTTTTTTTAAAATACACTAACTGCAGCTGTTATATGACTGTCTTTAAATTTGAAAATTTTCATGAAATGAATTAGAATTCAAAAGGCATTTTTAGTTCAGTTGTGAATGGTTCACAGCCCTGTTTCTTGCTCCAAAATCTATGTGAGTGAATCCCAACCATGATAAACACAGTCCAGAGGCATTTATTTCAACCACAAGGGGGCAGTATAAGAACACTTGATCTGCTTATACAGGCAGTTCCTTCAGATTTATCTGCTTGTTCCCTGGGAGGGCAATCAGCAGGTTGTCAAATAAGAATAATGCATCACTCATCAGGGAGCGCCCTCTCTGTCCTTTCCTTCTGCTGGCAGTTCTGTTTCAGCCTATATCCAGAGGATGATGCTTTGTGCTCACAGATTTTCACTAGCTTGGTAATCATGATCAGATGATTGCTGTATATGTAAAAAAAAAAACAAAAAAAAAAAACTTTGGTCTGATTAAAGTCAGTTTATGTTCTTAAAGGGATAGTTCTAAAAAAAAAGTTTTTTTTTTAATGTAGGTTCTTTGGAATTACATGCACCAATGAATTGTTCATATTAATACAAAGTAATAACCTTTGTGCAGTAATATTTCATCAAAATGTAATTTTGCTTCGCCTCTGAGACAATTTTCCTTTTTGAGTGACATCATTAAGTTCTTCTATTTATACACAACTTTCACCACTCTGAGCGGGATTCGAACCCGTGTTTCTGACATGGGAGGCTAACGCTAACCCGTAGTCTTTAGTTTCATTCATTAGTGCACCTCTTGAGGTCAGTGGAGTGAGGTTTACTTCCACAGCGATTGCCTTCACTTCTATCTGGGTCACGGCACCAAAAGCCACTGGTTCTAGGAACTAGGTTCTAGGTAGTTCTAGGTCAGAGCTTGAGCACACACCGCTCCCATTCTCCCTCTTTATTAGTTTACGATCTGTTTAACAGTCCTGTCTAATATGTTATTAGACAGAACTCTTATACAAAGAAAGTCAGTGGATGGAAAAGTATTTTCCGTTTGCCGTGTGTTTGATGCCCAATGTCACAGAAATACATAATCATGTTTCGCTTGGTCCCCTCAAAGTTGCTTTGGGTTTTCTCCTTGGCTTAGCATAAAAATTGAGAGGTCCATCTATCACTGTTTTCCATGTTTGTAGAATTAGTTTGTGTAGGAGTAAATATATGGGCTATTATCCGTGTGTGTACACAGTTTTTTTTAAATGGCGGGTGCTGGTGTTTCGTGTTCTTTCGGCCAATAAGCGTACACTTACGTCACTGTTCCTATAGTGCTGGGTTAGACACTACTCTGAATTTAGTTCCTCCAAAAAACGTTCCTAGAACTAAAATCGTTCTCAATTCCTGCGGGTACTTCCACCATTAGTTCTAGGAAATATAAAAAGGTTCCTCTGGGTTGAAAGCCCCTATAGTAACCCCCGTTTCACTCGCATTGCTCCAAACGGGATTCAAACCGGCGTCTCCAGCATGGGAGGCAGATGCACTAGCAAGGACGCTAAAGACCGTAGCCTCACGCGGCAGTCGCTAGTGCACCTCTTGAGGCCAGGGGAGTGAGGTTTACTCGCACAGCTCTTACTAGCTGGCCTCCGTTACACAAGCACTTATAGAGAAGATTTCACAATCCAATCAGGTCCCACTCTGCTTTTTTCTTTTGAATATTCTGCTTCATTCTGAAGCACATTTTAAAAGTAAATAGATTGGGAACACCATTTAATGTGTAGCTTACTTTAAGGTTGTCTTTTTAGCTTTAAAAGCAAAACTAAAATAGATTTTTTTATTTGTATTATTAAAACCTTCAGCATACTTGGCACAAACGCTCTGAACAGGTCTGCACATAATATTTCTCCTTCACTTGAGCCATTTTGTAATATTTAGTCTCAAGTCCAATGATTGTTCAAATGTCCCTTTTTCACAGAGCAAAAAGAATCATGAATGTTAAAAGAGTGCATATAAAGATGTTCATGTTGGTAAGAATTTCTCAATTTAAAGAGGAAGATGTTTTAAAAAAAAAGAGTAGAGGGTTGGGAGTCAGTCAGGCTCTTCAGTCTAAAGTGCCGCCCTTCTAAAATGGGGCTGAAAAGAGGTTTTTAGTTAGTGCCAGATTGCATTCCACACAGTTCATTACCCAGCACTTACAGAGAGGACAAAGGTATCCCTTTGTATTATACATTCAAGGCTGACAAGACGAAATTCCATTTCAAGTCAGAGTCAGGTGCAGAAGGGGAAGACCGGTTGTGGTGTGAAAAAAAAGAAAGAATTGGTTGCGGGGATTAAACTCTGTCAGGTGTAGTTGTGTGAGGGACTAGGCTTACCCTTTACTTTTCTTTATCGAATAGAAACGGCACATTTTTTGTCCAAAAGCACTGGCATAGCATGGCTGAACATATGAAGGGCAAATGTGTGAAAACCCAAGGATGTTTGACTATCATTCCAATGCAGAGGTTGAGGTGACATGTACTGAATGGGTACACTGAAATATTCGACTTGTGTTCAGATTGTTAAACTATTTAGCACGTTACACGCATCCAGCATGGTGTTATAGTAAGTCAAATAAGTTCTAGATGAAGACACAGGGCCTTATAGGGCCTTATGTGTCTGCATGCATACTGTATACATCCATGTATATTCATTCACTACTTATCATAAAAGCTAACAGATACAACAATGATATTAATAACTGACTAAAATCAACAACCGTTGTCACACGTTACTTCAGTGAATATTTCTCACAGTAGATTTATACCAGCCAACATTTCAATGTAGGCACAATAACCTAAACCTACCCATCACGTGGGTTTAGACAAATCGCACGAGTGAGGTCGTACGAATTAGCCACCTTTTAATCACTCGTACGAATTGGTCGTGAGATAGCGTTGGGTTTGTTTATGGGTTCCAAGTCGGGTTCATCCAACTATATCAATCTTCTCATCTGGATAATCTGCGCTGCTTTCACGTCTCTCGTATCACACCGTTGATGCATTCTCTCTCTTTTCATATAAACACAAATAGCGCCATCTTCCATTGCAGTTATTGATTGTAGTGGAAATGAACGCAGAGAACTGCAGCACTGATAGCAATATTGTTGCTGTGTTCATCTTGTTACTAAGCTAATTGTTTTGCACATTACAATGGACTCTGTTTTTTTCTTAGCAGAAACTTTAACAGACTGTGATCTTTGGCCAAGAAAACACACCTTGATTTAGAAGTTTCTCCATTTACTCACCCAAAAAGTGACTTGTGGTAATCTTTGGAAGGCACTGTTTTCTCAGTCACTCTTATCTCTCTTAAGATCCAATTTAGTTTCTTTCCAGCTTTGTGGTCTCCAAATGGGTTTGTCTGATTTATTAGTTCTTACTTGGCCCACAATAGCACAAGAATAGAACTCTGGTTTGGTACCCAGCCAGAAGTATTTGTATTTAAGTATTTAGTGAATGCCTATTTGTGTGTGTATATATATATATATATATATATATATATATAATTATGCTGAATTTTGACAACTTAAGCATTGACTACATACTCTACCGACTGCTTCACCTTAACCTGGGGTAAAATCACTGCGGTAAAAACACAATACAACTTAATAGGGCTCAAGAGGACATTCACAGCTCACATAAATTGCACCATGATTTTAATCAGGATAATGATGGTGGTACTGAGTGATATGATTCTGCAATTCTCTAATGTTAGTGATTGCACTCTAGTTGGCACATCATGTTATATTGTTGGAGATTATTGGTGCATACTAATAGTGGATATTCGATGAGAAAGTTATGCAAGCCTGTGTAAACCCATTGCCTTTACGCCTGCTGGCCTGACGTCAAAACTGTCAAGCAAATTACAGATCAAATACAGAGGCTTCTATATTTCCTATGTAGCCTAACTTGATAATACTAAATAAAACTTAATTATTTTATTTAAAAACTCAAATGAATAATTAGGCAGATCTGAAAAAAACAACACAACATTAAGCAAAATGTTACAAAAAACATGGTTTACACTTTATTTTAAGGTGTCCTTACTATAAGGTTAGATTAGTTATGGTTAATTGCATGCAATTATGCATAATTTATAGTTTTGTTAACTTAAGTAAACGCTAAAATAAATAAAAATATAAATATGAAAAACTTAAACTTGAAAAACTAGAATGAAAGTTAGAAATGTTGCTTTGGAAGCTATAACTGAAATAAAAATCGAAATAAAATAAAATTAAAGCTAAACAGAAATAATTAAAAACGACAAAAATGACAAAAGCACAACAAAATGACAGAACCTAAACTAAAATTAAAATGAAAACAAAAATCAAATGAAAATAAAATATAATATATATATATATATATATATATATATATATGTAAAACCTGTAGTAGTATATAAATTATACTAATATAACATATTTAAAAAATGTTGAGATTTTGGTTGGTTTAAGCTGTTTTATCAACAGAACTTTTTAGATAGATAGATAGATTTTATACAATTACAATGGATGGAAAGATGAAGCAAAGTAAAAGCATAATCAATAGTCAGAGTGAATAAAAATAAGAAAGAAAAAATAACGAAAGGGATAGATTAAAATATACATGTCAGAGAAATGAAGGTATTTAATTGGAGCTAATTAGTGGATAGACTCCACTGTTTTATTAATCTCTTTTCAGATCGATATACTTGATCTGCACACTGTTCTGCACAACACGTTCCCCACACACTGCTGAGCGGATATGTGTCCTCAGATCAAGAGAATGTGAGGGCTCATGTTACAGGGGAAGGGCCAGATCTCTGCTGCAGCTGATCCAGCCTGATAACAGAACCAACGATTCATTTTCAAATCTTTGCTAAATCCCTCCATTTTCTGTCAGGCAGTATTTTTCATGTTTCTTGGTTGGGGGGCTTGGGTTGGGACCCTATCCAGTACATCTCTTAGCGGTGTTAAAAAGGCATCTGATGTCTAGCAGTGGTTCTGATATGAAGTATTTATTATGGAATATTAATGTCAGCTAAAATAAAAAAACACACCTCAAGTCTTACTCTTTTATTGGAAGAGAGGATGTTTCCTCCCAGATGGTTTTATGAAGCATGAGTGCTTCTTAAGTTGTGTGATCTTGAAAATTCAGCATGAGAATAAAACAGCCAACGGAATGAAATATTAGACCAATAAATGTTTCTGTTAATGGTTGTATTGGAAGTGTGGGACAGTTCTGAATGTCTGGGTGTGTCTGAGAAAATGTGTATACACAGTACCGTCAAAAGAGTCAGGGGTCAGTAAGATTTTTTTCAAATGACTTTGAAAAAAGTCTCTTTGGCTGTATTTATTTGATCAAAAATACAGTAAAACACAAATTTTAAGAAATATTATTACAATTTAAAACAGTTTTCTATTTTAATATATGTCTTGTAATTTATTCCTGTAATGGCAAAGCTGAATTTTCAGCATCATTACTCCAGTCTTCAGTGTCACATGATCCTTCAGAAATCATTCTAATATGCTGATTTGGTCCTCAAGAAACATTTCTTATTATCATCAATGATGAAAACAGTTGTGCTGCTTAATATTTTTGTGAACACCGTGATACATTGTTGAATTATTTGAGGAATAGTCAGTTCTAAACAACTACATTTGAAATAGATATCTTTTGTAACATTATAAATATATTTTCTTTCACTTTTGATAAATTTAATGCATTCTTGCTGAATAAAAGTATTCTTTTCTTTAAAAAAAAGAAGAAACTTTTGAATGGTAGTGTGCTTACTTAATTTTTACTGCATGATAATCTTAGAAAAGCACACTGTTGGTACAATATTATTTTGTATTTTAGAATCCTATTGTCTCAGCTTGTTATTAAAATTTTAGTCGCATATTGATCGTTTTGGTTTGAGAAGATCATAAATGTATTTATTTGTCTGGTGCGTTTGAGTGGCTAGTAAACTGATGAGAAGGAATAGCTGGACGTTTTGCATCAGACCACTAAATTATGCACCAGGATTTCTGCTTGCATCAAACATGTCTGCAGATGCTATCCCTTCTGAGGTGCACTGGGGGATTGAACCTGATGCCAGAACTCGAGAGAGACACTTCCAAAGGTTTTTTTTCTGAAGGAATGCTCAGGTCTGGCCCCTAAAGAACATCCTCATAGAAGCCCTAAAAAAGGTGCTTGAGTCTATTGATTATGCTGGATGCAGGCCGGTTTTATTTTTAAAAAATTTTAAATTTAAAAAAAGCCCCACAACATAATGAGAACTTCTGCTCCCTTATCTTCGAGGGACTATCTATCTTTATATATCTCTGTTTGTGATTTACACATCAATGATGTTGCTACAATACCAAAATATTAATTTAACTGAATTTCTTGGTTTTCCATGCCAATATTTAATCAATTGTGTGTATTTTCTGTCTGTTCAGAACTAGTGATTTGTTAAATGAATCACAGTACTTTTTACGGAAGCGTATTGCAGTGCACTTGAGGAAAAAAAAATCTACTCTGTTTTTCTGTTAATATCTCAGAATTACGAGATAATTTTTCATGGAAAAAAAGTTTTTGCTCTGTTTTTCTGAATTAACGAGTTAATATCTCATAATTATGAGATACATTTTTCTTGAAAAACATTTTTTTCACTCTGTTTTTATGAATTAATGAGTTACTCATAATTTTGAGATAATTAAGTCATTAATTCAGAAAAACAGAGCAAAAACTTTTTTCCATGAACAATTATCTCATAATTGTGAGATAATTAACTCGTTAATTCAGAAAAACAGAGTAGATTTTTTTTCCCTCAAGTGAATGCAATACGCTTCCGTAACTTTTCAACAAGTTGGCAAAATAAATCGTTTCAAGATTCAGTGTAAATCATTTTAGACAGCTCTCTCAGGCTTTTAAGGGATCATTTACTCACCCTCAAGTTGATCCAAACCATGACTTTCTCTCTACTGCTGAACACAAAAGAAGATATTTTGAAGAATATCGGTAACCAAACTGTCGGTTTGGTGGACCCCATTGACTTCCATAGAATGGAGAGAAAAAAACAAACACTTTTTGAGTAGTTTTCCAACACTGGCACATAGCCTACTCCTTATTTTAAAATTTTAAAATATTCCTTGTCCATATTCACGAGTGTACAGATTAATGTGGAATATTAGAGGAACATTGCCATGACATTTTCATGCAAACTGCTCACTCTAAATTAACATTTCGTGCATTCTGCGTCTGCTAAACTGACCTCAGAAGCTTGCCCCCTTTTGAACAGAACTCTCCAGGCAATGACTTTACACAATTAAAAATCCTTTATTTTCTTACATACAAATAGCATTGGCAACATGCTCCATAGCTTCAGACAGAGCATTCAGCACCCTGGCCTCTTCATAACCCTTGGAAAATACTGACCTTGCTATGCCTATTACTGATTTCCGATGCCTGTCCAGTGCCAAGGTTTAAACAAATATGAAGAACGCTTTGGGCAAGGATGCCTTCCGTGTCATTTTTAGTTTTTGCTGTTAAAGTGCTTTAAAGCAAATGTTTTGATGCTGTTGCAGTCCCATATGAGGTGAAATAAATATCTGAGTGAAATTATTTTCTGCAGTCATATTGATCCAATGGTCAGTTATTACAAGCCTTTTATTCGGTATATGTGCTGGTTGTCCTCCATCTCCTATTCAGAACTTAGACTTTATAGCCAGTTGCAGTGGAATCTTGAGTCTCAAAGAAATAGGAAAACACCTAATTCAGGTATAAACATAAGATGGTGTCAAAGGTACACTGAGTAGTTTCTTTAAAAAGTTTTACTTCTAAAGTCAACATGAAATTATATTTGTAACCCATTTTACTGTTGTAATGTGACCAAACTGGGATCTCTGGAAATACTTACCTCTACCAACATTTCTGCAAAACTCCAAAAACGTACATATACATAGGCCTTCAATTCACTACCGTTTCCAGCTGAAATTAACACTAGTTTGGAGTAAAATACCAACAATTTTAAATCCTTTTCACAGAAATTATGATTACGGAAAATAGATTATCGATTAATAAAGACTTATTTTCATGAGGTTCCTTACACAATACTATGTTATTACTGATTTTACAATAGTTCATGAGTTGTAAACTAACGTATTTTGATGTTTGCATCACATAACTAGCTTCATATGTATGGCTTTTCACAAGTACAACAATTAATTGGGAGCTCACTTGCAATGCAGAGTGTTTTGGGTAAGATAAAAGAGCTCAAACGCAATAGAGCTTTACCCTTTTAGCACCACTCACCGGTCATTTAATTCCCGAACTGCTGCAATACGTACAACAACCAACATAATAAAACGTTGCCAATCACGCTGATCCATTTCCGAACAAACTGAAAGTGCTTTTAGTGCACGAAACGTGCAAGAAGCAACATAATCTTATTTTATTTTGTTGCCACAGGGACTTATTTCCAATGAAACCTCATTGAAATTGTTCTTACATCCAATTATTTTTTTTCTGGCTCTGACTTTTACCTCCAGGTGTCAGGCATGAGTATGGGAGCCAAAATGGCCCCAAGTTTTGGATCCCTATACTGCGGACTTCTTGAAAAGGAAATCATCCTGAATCAACTATGCAACCCTCAATTTCCAACTGGAGGAGGTATATAGATGATATTTTTTTCATTTGGACCGGCTCTGAGACTCAGTTAAAACAGTTCCATGATTTTATCAACGCTAATAGTAGCGATTTGAAATTCACAATGGATTTTGACAAGCACAAGATGATTTTTTTAGACATTCTTGTTTACAGAGACTTGAATAGACTGGGATCTAACTTATACCGAAAAAGTACTGACAGAAATTCTAATCTTCATGGACTATCTTTTCATCCCATTCCACTCAAGAGGAGTCTGCCCTTGTCTCAGTTTAGTCGCATTCGCCGGATCTGTAGTTCTGATAGTGATTTCCAAGCCCAAGCAGCTGATTTGGAAAAACATTTTTAACAGAGACAATGCATACATAAATGGATTACCCAAGCGCGTAATCGTTTTGAAAATACATCGCAAATTGACTGTCTCAGTAACACCAGATCCAGAACTTCTGAGTCTAGAGTTAACTGTATTGTCCAATATTCACCTCTTGGTAGAGAGTTTGAATCCATCATTAAAAAACATTGGCACATTATTGACTCTGATCCAGCACTCAGATGCTTCACTACATCACTCCGCATTGTGTACAAAAGAGCACCTAATCTCAAAAATATGTTGGTGAGAGCTCATCTTCCACCATTGACTCCACCACATTTTTTGCAGTCTATTCCCTTTGGGAATTACAGATGCGGCAACTGCACTCAATGCAACTTCACACATAAAACTACCACCTTCAATCACCCATGTACTGGAAAACTTTATGATGTCAAAGGTGTGATTACTTGTAACACAAAAAATGTTAATTAATTACTTAAATGCCCATGCGGCTTGGCCTATGTTGGTAAAACGACCAGGCCACTGAAAATAAGAATCTCAGAACATAGATCAAACAGTCGTAATCATGACATCAAAAGCCCAGTAGCACTTTTCACAAGCTTCTCATAATGTTTCTTCTCTCAGATATTGTGGCATTGAACTTGTGAAACAACCCTCCCATGGAGGAGACGTAAATCGTCTGTTGCTTAAAAGAGAAGCATTCTGGATCTATACCCTGGACACTTTAGCTCCAAAAGGGTTGAATGAAGACTTTGACCTGAGGCCATTCCTGTAAATAACTTATGTCATTGAAAAAAAGTTGTGCGATCGTTTTGCTGACTTGATATATGACATATGTAACATACCATTGTGGTATCCTTTGTATATTTACATTTCTTTCTCATCTATTATTAGTGTTTACAGTGGTAGAGATACTTTTCCAATAAAACTTTTTAGGCTGTGCTTTAAGCACTGCAGGCCTTTTTTAGCTATCTAATATATTTCTAATCAATGTTTTTGTATTATACATGTTGGTATATACTTCTTACATATTTTTATCTGCTTTTCTGATGTAATTGCTTTTTCTCTTGATTGGTCCTATCATGGATGTATGTGATCATGTGACCATGCATGGCTGTATATATGGAGGTGTGTCTCCCCACTTGTTTATGTCTGATGAAGGGCTTGGGCCCGAAACATTACACGTGGTGAGCAATTATTAAATTCACTAAGGAGCATTTTCTGGTGTGCGGAATCATTGTTTATTTTTTGCAACTACCTGTTTGCCCAGCACCCAGCTTTATTGTTTTGGATGTGCGTGCTGCACCTTTTGAACTTATTTCCAATGAGCCTTGGTTAAATAAGATGGATTTGTGAGTAACACGCATGTTAAACAAAAGTGTAGGATAGGACTTGATTTTATCCATTGGGATTTGATTGGATCATTAAAGGTGTTACAATGTCAAAATGAAGTTTGCAGTGTGGAGGACTACTTCCCCACTAAAACACCACTCTCGCTTTAATACTTCTTGACCATGAAATGGAGGTTGAAGCATTATTTTCCAAATCTGTCATTGTTCGTTATTACAACAGTTATTAACTTTAATCAGCATCAAATTTATGTGAATATTTTAAGAAGGCTATACAAACTACAGAAGTAGCCTCACATCATTTGGTATTGGTTAACATTATCACAGTCAAGCAGATGAACCCAGAATATACATTCAACACATAGTTTTCCCTTAGAAAACCTTTATAAACAACTGTAAGTCCGACAAGTGAAGTCAGCCAAAAGGAAAAGTCGTTGTCTTGCAATTCGGCTGAAATGAATACGTGCAAACTTCATGGACTTACCTAAAGCGTATTTTCCAGAGAACAGCAGCTTACAGTATGTTGCACGCGGTCAATTTTCAATGACATCATGAGCTGAAGGGGGCAGCCGAGAGCCTAATGACAATGTATTGTTTGTTATTATGGTAACACTTTATAATAAGGTTCATTAGTTAACTTAATGTATTAACTAACATGAACTAACAATGAGCAATACATTTATTACAGTATTTATTCATCTTTGTTAATGTTAGTTAATAAAAAGACAGCTGTTCATTGTTTGCTCATGTTAGTTCACAATGTTCATTCTTAGTTAATGGTAACTAAGGTAATGTTAACTGATGAGCCTTATTGTAAAGTGTTACCGTTATTATAAAATTAACACTTTAAAAGATAGAAAAAAACTTTTGCAAAAACATCTGTATTAAGTAATCAGGAAGTTTTGATTATCGTCAGGATTATGATATCTGAATATCATTATCTCCGACTTTACACACGGCCATGTTGCGTGGAGGTGTTTTTACCAACACTATCTCACGACCAATTCGTCCGAATTTGACGAGTGATTAAAAGATGGCTAATTCGTACGAATTCGTACGACCTCATTCGTACGAATTTGTACGATTTGTCTAAACCCACGTGATGGGTAGGTTTAGGGGCGGGGTCAGGGGTAGGTCATTCGTACGAATTCATACAAATTGGGCAACTCGTCAAATATGTACGTTTTAGCAAAAATCGTACTAATTCGTACGAGTGAGGTTGTACGAATTGTTACGAATTAGCCATCTTTTAATCACTCGTCAAATTCGGACGAATTGGTCGTGAGATCGGGTTGGTTTTTACACCTGAATGTGTAGATGCATTACATTATTTTTAGGGATTTAGGGATTTTACGACCTGCAGATTCTCCTGTGAGTATGGGATTACAACGCCTTTGGGAAATGCGATATGTTCTAAAAAATGCCTACAAGAGCACTAGTCTGTCCGGCCAGCGTCCTCCAGCCTTTTCCCTCCCACGACGTCCCACATCATAATGTGTTACGGAGTCTGCGTTCAAGCATGACATCTGCTCGAGACACCCCATGCCCCTTACTCTATCCTGAGGCTGCAGGGTACTGTGGCATATTGACAAATGCTGCAAGCCTCGTCTGAAAGCTTTCATCTCTTGACAGCTGACAGCTGACATCTCGCCACAGATGTTACTCTTTGCCAGCCATAAATCATTCAACGAGACCTCAGCCTGCCATCATTTAAGTTATTATAGCTTTCAAACAATGTGGAGAGGTCATCTCCTCTCATCTCATCTTCCTCTGAAAGTCAGGCCGGATTCCAGCTCACTTTTTGGACATTAGTCACAGCGAGGGCCTTTTCAGCAAGTCGCCGATATTTCCGCCCGCCGTAATGCAGATATGCCACAGTGTGGCTGATCCTGATGAGGCTCGGGCTCCTGGTGATAGGTTGAGAGGCTGGATTTGATTGCTTGCCGCAGAGTCAGAGGGGCTTTGGAGGTTTCCACTTGATTAAACCCGAGCTTGATGCACAGAGTGCTTGCTTTAATTTAAAAGTGGCAAATAGGGCAGTGCTGAAAATTGTAATGAGAAAATAAAATGCATAGATACGAAGTAATTGACTTGGCCGATCACCAAAGGATCAGATGAGGTTTTATTAGTAGACCTTAATTGTACTTTAATTACTACATTTAAATAAGGAACTCCTCATCATCTATAGAAAGTGCAGAATGTACCTAATTTCTAAAAAGAGAGTGTTATGTGACGAACAGCTTTCTGATATAAGGGCACGGTATCAATGTAATTTTCATTACTTCTTTTAAAAATTGGATACAGCACAAATTGATGTCCTTATCCGAGACCACCAACAGGTGATATACCTCATTATTCAAATGAGATTCCCTCTCTCTTAGACTATGCCATGTTTTCATACACAGTGGAATTGCTTGTTTCTTGGTAGCTCATATAATATGCATAGAGTATAAACACAAATATTTGGCCTGAGAAGAATAGTATAATATATGTAATTGTGCTGTATGTTCAAAAGTTTGGGGCCGGTAAGATTTTTGAATGATCTTGAAATAATGAGCCTCACCAAGGCTGCATTTATTTAATAAAAAATACAGTAAAAACATTTATATTGTGAAATATTATTACTATTTAAAATAACTGTTTTCTATTTTAATATATCTTAAAATGTCATTTATTCCTGTGATGGCAAAGCTGAATTTTTCAGCATCATTACTCCAGTCTTCAGTCACATGATCCTTCGGAAATCATATGATTTGGTGCACAAGAAACATTTCTTATTATTATCAATGTTAAAATAACAATATACAATTACAATATTTTGAAAATTGGTATACATTTTTTTCAGGATTCGTTGGTGAGAAAGTTCAAAAGAACTTGATTTATTTGAAATACAAATCTTTTGTAAATGTCTTTACAATATTTATGTTATTGTTTCATGCTTGTTTATATTATTAATTCAAAATACATAAAAATCAAGCACAGTTTTGCTTGTCAAGTAACTGTATCGTGTTTTCAAGATGTTTACATAGTATCACTGAAAAACAAGATAAAACACTGATTAAGATTTATAAACCTTAATTTCTCAATGAGCTGTCAATCTATCTTCCATGTTTTTGTCACACATAACTGGCTCCAGATTCTGTCTCAGTTTTTTAGGAAAATTGTCGGATGCACTCTGAGGTATAACGGACACACCTCAGTAAAGAGCTGCGGATGACAGATGTGTCATTGAGACAAATTATGCTGTGAAGCCCAGAGTACTTCACACCTGTTCACAACACTCAACTCTTGTGCGCAGAATACACAATGGATCCAAGGAATCCACAGCACAGTATCTCCTGTCTGATGGTACTTCACATGGTGGGCGTATCAAACCGTGAAGCTTGTTTTAAGCACAATGCATGTGCTCCTAGTATTCACACAACAAGCTCGAAAGGATTAAAGTGACATTCAGTGTCCTTCGGGGGTGTACAGCTATACATGAAATGTGAAATGACACATCCTTCAAATCGATCTGGATTAGATCTGGATGGATTGCACTTTATTTTACAGTAGGCTACATGTACTTGTAGTGTACTTATCTAAGAAAGTACTGTTAATAACACTGTTAAAAATTTCCTGTAAATTTTACAGTAAAATACTGGCAGCAGGGTTGCCAGCCAGTTACTGTATTTTTTTACAGTAGCGTTTCTGTAATTTAATTTACAGATTTTTACTGTATTCTCTGATTACAGTAAATAACTGTATTTTTTAATTGTTGTATTTTTTTACAGTAAGTTACATGAATCTTTGTATTCACTATATCTAGAGGAAGTATGTAAAATGCAGTATATACAATATATTTTCCTGATTTTTGAATATTAATGACTGGCAGCTGAATTTTAAATGTTAATTATTTATCAACTGCATAAGCTTTAAACAATTGTTTTTAAATACATTAAGTGTTGTATAACGCACAACTTAATTCCCCTATTACTTCACAAAACAAACTAATTATTCAACATCCTAATCTTGAAAAACAGGTCAACATTTATTTAATTTATAACTTTAAAATATGCATGAAAAAAAGTCATAAAACAGTGTATTTTGTATTATTTTGATTTCATTTTTATTTACAAACTTTTTTTTTAAATGGACGTGAAATTAAATATTTTATTAATTACTTGAAACAAATTAGCCGTCATGGCCCTTCACACAAAGAAGAAATACGCAAATGACATTTAAAACCACAAGTTGACCAAAATTATCATAATAAAATGATTCTGAAAAAGACAAGACACAAATTAATTTTCACCACTTCATTACCAGACAAACATGTCCAAACAACAAGGCCCCAAGTGAGTCCAAAAAACTCATGATCAAAAATGGAGAATAATTCAGATCCAGATGCTGTTCCATCACAGGATGCAAAGAGTGGCTAGAAATATTAAAAAGGACAATACATTAGATATATTACAAAACATAATGATACAGTCAGAGACAGACAGAGGGTTGACAGATACAGTTAGAGTCAGATAAAGAACATAAAAGGTTACAATTAAAGGAAAAATAGATATTTGTGTGTGTGTATACTATACATTTCAGAAATTCCACTGATAACACACCACTTTGCAGGGAAGAGTGGCAACATGTGGGTTCACTGCAGCCTGTTTCTTCTGTACCATTTGCCCTGTCGTTTTAGATGGCAATTTTCTTATTTGTTCCTCTCTTACAAAGCACCTAACGGGTCAGGAAATAGACAATATGTAATTAGGATTGGTTTTAAGTTTTGATGCTTGTAATCATGTTTGAGAGCAGTGTTTCTCAAATCAGATGAAATCTGTTAGAGCAGTGTTTCTCAACTCCAGTCATGAGGACCTCTCAGGAAGACCTCCCCAACCCTAACCCTATGTCCACTAATTAAAACACCTGATTTAACTAATTAAGTCAACAGATAATATATCTAAAGGCAAGTTCTGATATTGAATATATGTGTAAAATGTACTGAGGTTGTTAAGAATTCAATCATTACCTTTAAAGTAGAACTAAGTAAGAATTCCGTTGGGCTCGCCGGCCCAAAGTTGCAAGTGTGATTTTGCGGCTCACAGGCACCAGGGGGGTGCGAGACGACCACCATTCAACACGAAATCAGTAATATAAACATTACAATGACTCCAAAGCTGTTCGGTTAAGGTAAAAAAGTTACTGAGTTCACCTTTAAATGAACTCCAAGGTGCAGGCTGCCTCCTCCTGATTTATGTAATATGCAGTGAACAGTAGCTATGTCAAGGCCAGACAGGAAGCTGGGCTGAATGCTCTCCTCACACACAACTTGGTCTTCCAGTGTCCACTTGTCAAAGTGTCTCCTAAAACAATACCACATGTGACAATAGGCGGGTTGACTAGCTTTCGTGAGGCACACTCGCAAGGTCTCTCGCTCTCTCCCTCTCTGCTGTCCTCGCGCTATGTATGTTATGCGCGCAGTATGTTCTGTCTCGCATGCGCTCTCTAGATTCCGGCAGATTTGAAATTTTTTTCGGGCATCAGGGAGACGCTATGCGGGAGACTCACGGGGGACTTGGGATGTCTGCAATGGCCACAGACAATTTGAGGAAGTGGTGGGGGAAGTGACGGATGCCGTAAAGCAGTCGAATTTTGTAGTTCTTTTTGTGCTCGGGTTCCTACCCGAAACCCGAAGTTACATAGTGCCAGGAAAAGCGATACAGACCACGTCAGGCTATGGCAGACGTGTCATTTAACTTATTTTAAGTCGATGTACCATCACAAGGGTCTTGGAAATATATTATGAAGGTTGAAAAACTACATAGTGTTACTTTAAGGGTAGGTTTTGGGTTAGTACCTAGTTATTGTAATTACTATAATAAGTACATAGTATGTACATCGGGAACAGGACTATAAAATAAAGTGCTACCTTTGCATCTAATAATTTGATCTTGGAAAGATGTGGATCATTCTTTTTTCCCTGTTTTTATTAAATGCCTATAATGGCAGAAGTTGGTTTTTACTAGAATGACTTTTATATCCTTGAAAAGTTTCAGTGTGCCATGCTTGGACAGTTGTCAGTATAGTTGCATATAGGTGAGAGTGCAAATCATATTTTCTAGGTTTCACTCCGACCAGCGGTGTTGGAGTTTAAGTGTGGAGGGCAAAAGGTAGGCAATTTTACTGAGCTCATCAATATTAATTAGCTTGCACTGACATAGAGTGGTGCAGGTATGACATCACTTTGTAGGCCAAAATGCGAAAGTGAGTTAGCATTTTAGCACTTCATGTTCCATCGTCCCGAAGTCAGTGTTTTTTTTTGAATGGGGGGTTTGGTTAAATGGCTGAAATAAAGTCTGTGGTGAACACGAGCTAAAGAAACTTTCACGTTTTAGTCTACAACATAAAATACATCAATATTACCCCACTCGTGATTTTTTTGAAGCTGTTGAACGTGTCTTGAAAAAGGCAGATGCTAACAAGTGGCTAAATGGGATGGATCGGCCGCAACTCTCTCAGCAGATTCTGGGACGGCGCTTGCTGAAGCGGGCTCTGGGACGGACGGCGCTTGCTGGAGCGGGCTCTGGGACGGACGGCGCTTGCTGGAGCGGGCTCTGGGACGGACGGCGCTTGCTGGAGCGGGCTCTGGGACGGACGGCGCTTGCTGGAGCGGGCTCTGGGACGGACGGCGCTTGCTGGAGCGGGCTCTGGGACGGACGGCGCTTGCTGGAGCGGGCTCTGGGACGGACGGCGCTTGCTGGAGCGGGCTCTGGGACGGACGGCGCTTGCTGGAGCGGGCTCTGGGACGGACGGCGCTTGCTGGAGCGGGCTCTGGGACGGACGGCGCTTGCTGGAGCGGGCTCTGGGACGGCCATCGCGGACTCAGGGGGAGACAGAGACGGAGGACAAGAGGCTCCTTTCTTCCTCTTCTTCTTCCTGGGTCGAGCAGAGGCCGTAGCCGGGCTTGTGACCGGTTGGGGAAGCACAGCAGGAACTGTGGTCTCAGTGGAAGAGGACTCCGAAGTTGACTCCCACGACAGCCGTCTCTCTCGTTTGCCACGGAGATCAGCGGGTGCAGATGATGCCTCGGGAGTCGAGCTGGGACGAGTCTGGTTCCCCATAGTAGCCACGGAGAGGACGCGACCCTCCGGGATCACGGCCAGCATTCCAGGTGATGACTATATGGTGGGAGCCCGCAATTCCTTCCGTGACAAACCGGCCACCATATCCTGGAAGGGGCGACGAACCAGCAGGGCTCTAGAGTGCGACCAATTTGGTCGCACATGCGACCAAAATTTGTAAGGGTGCGACAAGAATTTTTCCTTGGTCACACCAGTGCACCTAACGTTCTCGCATGATCGCAATCGCATTGTGTCTCTCCACAAACGAGTCTTTGTTCTCCTTGCACGCATGGTTGGATCATATCGTGGTCTAAACCAATCAGAGATAGAGATTGGGTGGGTCTTTGCCTCTGATTGGTTGTGGTTCAGATATTCCTGTAGGACTAAAATGCTCCGTGCAGTGTGATTGAAATAAATTGCGATCTGTCACCTGAGCACCAGAGAATCAGTTATGGCAATCAGCAGCATCAGCTAAATAAACGCAGGAAAACAGACGACGAAGAAACTTTTAAAAATGTAGGCTACTTGAACTAGGTAAAAAATATTGATTTCTCGATTCTCATTGATTTTTACGAACCGTTGGGCTATGCTGTTTTCAGTTGATGAATGAATGGAACATTGTAGCGAGCATCCCATCCAATAAATCGCAATAATCTTTGTGCTTTGTTACTATTCATATGAAACAAAGTCTCAGATTTCAAATTAGGTCCATTTTCTTACGAAATTCAAAAACATAAATAGTGTATTGACGCTGTGGCGTGAGGTCGCTCTGGCTCAGCTCAGCTCAAGAGAAGCAGCAGCGCGGAGCGCACATGATCTCCTCTTCCGCCTTAATAATACCAGTTACAGCGCGAAATAAACATGAACGAGCATCTGAAAGTGTGCTAAAAGATAGAGTACAACTTATCGAAATCCGTATCTTTCACATGGAATCGCTCAATCAGTGTTTCAACCGTGGAAAGACGTCAGTAAAACGCTTGTAAACAATGTAATATAACACCACATTTATCTCAGAAAAAACATATCCAGTGCCCATAAACTCGTTAGCTAGCTAGAAAAATTAACTCTAGAGGAGCATTGTGCCTAATATATGCACCATATTACATATTCATTATAATTTTTTATGTTTTTCAATATTTAATGCATGTTGTTTGAAAAAAATCTGGCAAGTTTTTATGCAGCCACCATTTAAATGTTTATATTTCATTTAACTTTATTATTATAAAAAAAAGTGTAATTTAGGTGTTTGTGTACAAATCAGGTAATTTTTACCTTCAATATTATAGTAGGCTAATGAAGCATAGTGGGCTACAACTGACTCCCAGTTTACAGCATTAGTTGAGATTTGTTTTTCTTGAGAAAATTTGCCATGTACTGTACCTGATATCCAATATAATCAATATTGGATCGATTTGTGAAATTTGTGTCAATATCCTGCCCTAACTTGAACAATGTAAAAACAGCACTTTTTTTTATTTTATTTTTAAAGATTTATATTTTTATATACAGTATAATTGTGCTTCAAATAAAAAAAAAACTACACCTTATTCTTGTTTAAAAGCATTTACATAATACATGAATATATGGAACGTGATAAAAAGGTGACCTTGAAATTGTGGCGTTAAAGGCGATGCGAGACGAGGAAAAATTTGAGTGCACCTAAATTTTGTGCTGGTGCACCTAAATAAAAAAGTTAGGCGCACCAGTGCAACCAAGGCAAAAAGTTAGTCTGGAGCCCTGACCAGCCTTTCCCGTTCGTCCAGAGGAGGAAGTTCATTGAGGCCCGCGATGAGGTAACGGTTAAAGAGGATGTTAGGCAAGAAGAACCTCCTCTCTTCTGCAACCCGCACGTACTCCCTCAGGGTCCTCTCACCCTGGGGAGGCACTGGAAGCTTGCCATTCCAACTGTCGGCGATAGCCGACTGCCACCATAGTTCCGGGCCAGTCGGTTGTAGTATTGTGGGAACAGGCAAACTGTCTGCTGGGTTCTGTATTGGCCGGTTCATTCTGTGGCCAATACTCAATGCTGATGAAGAGAACCCACGCGCAGACGAAATGCAGACACTAAGCGTTTATTATGACACTAACAGAAAACAAAAACCCACGAGGGGGCAAAACAGAGACAATACAAACGAGAGATAACTAAACTAGAAAACACTTGACAAGACCTAGACTAACTAACAGCAAATACTAGATCAAGACGTTCTTTTAAAACAAAGTACTCACAAGGAGAATCTCACAATGAGAAACACACAATGAGAAACAATGAACCGGCACAGGACAGCAAACACAAGGGGATTAAATAGGGGAACACTAATGACGAGTACAGGTGAAGCCGACTAGACAATAATGACAAGACAAGGATAACAAGAGGGCGGGGTTACGTAACAAGACAACACAAGCACTTGGCCGAACACTAAGCCATGTGCTTGCACACAAAACATGATTCTGTCATGATCCTACCTCACGACTAGGGAAAATCAAGGGCAAGAGGGCAGAATCATGACAATTTAATGTCTTTGCCATTTCACTTGCTTAAGTTTGCCTTTGTATCTACATTGAGCACTAAAACATTTTCTCATATTACATTGCCCATATAACTGTATAATGCTTCATTTTTGTCCTCTGGCTAAAGTACCTAAAGGAGTGAAGAACTATATTATTCATATATATTTAGCCAAAGACTGGCTCTTTGCAAAAAAAAATTAGAATACTAGCCACGTTGTTGTGTGCATTCACAATATAATATCGATAAAGTGTCATAAACAGTCAGCTTGCCCTATGAATTTTTAACACGCTTATGTTAGAAAGGGAGATAATGCACTAAATCAAGACTGACAGGTTTCATAATTTACAGCATCAGTCTACTGGAAAATATACTGCAGTCATGAACCAAAATGGCTTGATCACTGACACATGAGCAATAAATGTGGGAAAAAAGCTTCCTGTGCTGAATGTTATATTCAGTATTATTAGTGTTGGGTAGCATCACTATACTACTGCTCATACTTAAGAGTTTGGGATTTGAACAAACCTCTAACCCAAAGTATTATTATTAAACTTAAGCATGTAACTTATCCCATATCATTTGTGCTACATACACAAAGTGACCTGAAATTATGAGGCTTGTTAAGAGAAGTGTACAACTGCCTTTGTATTTGATCTGACTTGTAATGCTACGTTCACACCGGACGCGAATAGCGCGTCAGGCGCGAGTGATTTCAATGTTAAGTCAATGCAAAGACGCGTTATGCGCGTAAAAAATTCCTGCGGCGCGAATGGCGCGAATTAAGCGTCTGGCGCGTTAGGCGCGTTAAGGCCAATTTATACTTCTGCGTCGAGTGTACGCCGTAGTGTACGGCGTACGCTACGCACGTAGGCGACGCCGTCATGAGCATTTATACTTCTGCGTTTAGGTCTGCGTTGCTCTGCAGTACAGCGCCGAAACGCTAGTTGGCGGCGGAGGGTTTTAATGTTCCACTGTGTTTAGATTCCTCGCGGCAAGAAGAAGAAGATTCCTCGCGGCTGTTTTGAGTTTAGGTTACTACAAGCAATGAGCTTATCGAGGTGGAAAAGGTAATTTTTTTGTTTTTTTTTAACAGTTTCGCTGTACTTAGAATTTAAAAATGGCGGGCGGTGCAGAAGAACACGCCGGAAATACATAGGAGGAAACGCGATGCTCCCAAGCCGACCAATCACAGATCTTGCGGTCCGCGTCGTCGCGACGTGTAGTTACATTTTTGAGGAGGTGCGCGTCAGGTTACGGCGAAGGGTACGGCGTATGGTACGTGTCTGTGCGTATGCTACGGCGTACCTACTGCGCGCACCCGACGCAGAAGTATAAATTGGCCTTTACGCGCGAATGATTTAGTTAGTGCTATTTGTGCATTCACGCCCGAGTTGAAAAATCTGAACTTCTGCGTCAATTCGCGCCGCGTTAACCAATCAGGAGCCTGCTTGCTGCTGTCACGTGGTGAAGTGACAGTTTATAATGTTATTTTATGTTTGGCCTCAATAAATTATTTTGTAATATGACAAGAATACTTGGTGTGCAAAGCAAATCTTTCACATAAAAACTCGATTTCAATATATGACAGATACTCATTTTGTATTGAATGCTATTTATTCCATATCTATTCTATGAAACATTATTGTTCTAATGTAAAGACAACAAACACAATTTAGTGTATAAAAACTTTAAAAAAAAACTCACAGGACAGGTTTCACTTTTGGAGGCTTCATTTATTATCAAAACAAAAATAAATGACAGATTAGGTGTGTGCGGGCGAGGGCAGTGGCGTAACGAGCCAACACCGGGCCCTTATGCAGGATTATCAAGGCGGGCCCCCTACTACAACACGTGAGGACGCAATGTCCACGAGTAGGCTTTTGCATGCAATACGCAAGGAACTGTTTACACCTGGCCACTTCATGCTTTTTCTGTGATCGTATAGCTATCCGATCGTGAAAAGACCAGGTGTAAATTCCCTTCGAAACGCATTCGAGACGGATTTGAATCCGGTCGCTCAAACCACTTCAGGAGGTGGTCTGGGCCGCATTCCAGACGACACTGGACAAGTGTAAATACATCTGGTTGTTGAAACCACATATGTCAATTTTACTCCTCTAAAAATGCTAAAAAAAATAAACGTGTGAGAGCGTGTTATAGGCTATATGTCATAGTCAGATATGACGACGCTTCTGCAGATGAGCATCTATTCATCAAGCCAACGCACAAACTATCGCAAATCAAAGTGAAAGTAAGTCGCAGACGCTCGCTTAACACACAATCATCTTCATTAAAAGTAAAGAAACGAAATGATCTTACCAGTACTGTTGCCGCTCTCTCTAATTGCGGTCTTCGATTTAGAAATTTTAGCTGATGATCAATAAAATGCAGCTTATCTGTTGCTTTCGGTGACGTGAACTCTATTAAATCTGCTTATAGCGTGGAAATTGAAGATCGGATTTATATCTGTTTTGCAAAAACACATTTATGTGACCAGCTGTAAATGGAATCGTTTTGATAAATCAGTAGCTATCCGATCTGAGAAAACGCATGAAGTGGCGCGCGCTTGTAACGTTAAACAGCCGACCTTCCCCAGTCCCAGCTCAAAACAAATTACACCAAAATCCATGATTGTTCGTTTCACACATGTATTTAATGATCTGTAAAATATGTTGTTGTCATTATTTATTTAAAACAAAATCGTGATAAAGTAAAATGCGATCAAACTAAAAGTAGTAATATGCGATAGGGGGCCCCGGCTGTCAATCAATATCTTCCAGTCAAGCGGGCCCCTGATTGGTCCAGGCCCATAAGCAACCACGTACCCTGCTTACCGATAGTTACGCCACTGGGCGAGGGTGAACCTCGCGCCGGGCTGTAGAGCACGGGCTCGACAGGCATAGACCACTCGAGGCCGAGGCCTTATACGGCCTACGCTGTCCTCACCGTTAGGTCCACCAAACCTAGCTCCTGGCAAATTGTGAAACTCCTGAAACCCTCCGGAGGGTCTAGTGGACCCGAGTACAGCGACGATGTCCCCTACGCAGCTGTTTCTGCTCTCCAGAGCATATACCAGCGGTGACTCTCTCGAATAATGCTAATGCTCGATAAACATCTAAAAAGATGGCCGCCAAAGGGTTTCGAAACTTTCGCCTCTGGATTTCGCCTCTGACGCGTGTAAATTTCGCTTCAAACTTTTGTTTTTACGCGCGTCAATTTCGCAATTGACACGCGAATTAACACAAAGTGGTCAAGCGTCAAACTAGACGCGGTAGACGCGAATTTGACGCGCTATTCGCGTCCGATGTGAACGTAGCATAAAGAGAGAGAGACTGACATATTTTATCATATTCGGTATAAGTCATATCAAATACAAAAGTAATTGTACATTTGTATGAAACTAATTTTGTGTTGCATCTCAAAATCTGCGTCCTTTTGCAAGATGAGTTGCGAACCAGTGATTCATTTTACACAAATTGCCGTTCCTGTGCTTGTGTTGTTTTGTAAAACAGGTGTGACACCCACCCAGCACGCACACCTGAAAAACTGACTCATCTGTTTAAGGTCACAGTTCTGTCAAAAAACACACACCATACGGAACGCTGTTCTGGGCACGCATCATATTCTAACACTTGCAGCCTGTCAGCGACAGTGATAGAGACGTGCTATTCCTAAGGGTGTCACACAGATGGGTTGATCAATTTTACATGGTTTATGCTATGTCGTCTACACATTGATGGTCAGTGAATTACCTATTATTCCATGTTTTTACCTAACAGGGAAATCGAAAAAGTTTAGTCTTGAGAAATAATTTCAGTTGCAATGTTTCTGTAATTGTAATCGGAAGTAATTAAATGCTAATGCAACACATCATACAGTCTGCTTGTTATGCATCATGCTTAATGTTCTGTGTCTGCGGAATCAATTTGATGGCTGCCGTCCCACGCGGAGTATTGGAATGAACTTAATCAAGTCATTTAATGCTCTAATTTCTCAAACCTGATTCGGTTGGCAGAAACCGAATGTTGCTTCGTGTTTCTTAATTCCCATGACAAATTTGGGGTAGCAGGGTGGTCTTGCCGGGAATTCTGACCTCATTAGCCAACTTGAGCAAACTATGTTTTGCCTGCTTGTATTATTGCTTGTATTATTACTTGATAGACACTGAAATAGTTATTCTAATCGCAATTGTTTGTGTTTTTCACTGTTTCACCACCAATAGGGTACTGCTAAATGGTCAGGGCCGTACCCACCAGTTTTTGTTCACAGAAGCGATGAATTCCAGCACAACACTTCAGTTAACGGTTATAACGTAGGAAAACTAAACATTTAATATTTGACAGCAGTTTTACATTAATTAATTAATTAAGTGTTGAACGATTGACAGAAATAATCAGTAATGCAAACTAATTAACTTTTGTCTAATTTCTTCATCTTGAATTGAAAATAGCCTATATAATTTATGTGATTCATGTAATGTAATTTGTACCTGTCAATCTGATGAGACAAGACACATTAACAAAGCCGTTTTCATCATATTAGGCATCCCCCAACGCCCCAAGCAAGCTCCATTTTGGGACCTTTATATTTATAAAACCCTGCGTATGGCCCTGTGTGTGTGTGATAGTGATAAAAAAGCCACAGAGTTCAATGGCTCTCAAGGTAATATCTGCCAGCTCGAATGAATCGCTGTAAAAAAATGTTTTGACTAATCATCTTGCAGAAGCTCAAACGTGCTGCATAACACGAGAATGAACCTCATTGGTTCTCGCACATCAAGTGAACATGCTTGAGCTTCTTTTTACCACAACTGATGTGAGTTGATGAATGTTTATATGTGAATAAAAGCCTAAATTCAATCTGTTCATCATATAAAGCGAACATGAGGGCTTAAATACACAGACTAATGACAAGACAAGGGACACCTGTGAACAATGAACAGACGATTGACCAATGACAAGACACATGGCAGGATCACATGACAAACAGGGAATCACATGACAGACATGGAACATGACACGAACAAACCAAAACTTGACAGAGGCCGTTTCTCAATACCAAGTACGCAAACTTTGGACTTGCGTGTCCTTGGTAGTTCGGACTTACCAAGTTCGACTCTGGAGAACGAACTCCTGAGGACGAGAGGACGCGAGTCCAGTTATTCTGCAAATGGAACAGTGCGTTCTTGATCGCGTCACTCAGGACGCTCTGGCTACTCCGGTTATCTCTTTATGTATATTTTAGGCAACAATAAAACGAAATATGCTACAACTCTGCCTCTTTTCGACAACAATAAAATGAAATGATGTTTTATAAACAAAGTTCCGGAGGAGCACGTTCAAATAACCATTCCAATCAACTGGTCATCAAACAATTACCATGTCTACCCTATCAGCACGAGAAGGAGCATATAAATATTCACTCTGTCAACTCACCTAACATTCCTTGACAGTTTCAGCATCCCTCCACCACCCCGACTCCTCACTCTTGGCTTATCTTATTTATTTATTTCACAGCCAGGAATACGGGGGGAGTGCTCTGGGTTCGGGCCGAATACCTAACTCGGAGCCCTCTCCTCGGACAGCACGCCAAATACGCATTTATTCTATCTGACTTATTTGTAAGTGTGAACTCGTGAAATATGTTATAAAACACCACTCTGCCTCTTTTCATTTAAAAATCTTAAAAATAGTAGCCTGATGGCCATGTGGCTTCACTGCATATATTTATAACAACATGAAAATTTTTGTTTTCATTTTAAAAATATGAAACATTATTGATTTTTATTGACTAACAAACAGAGACAGGGTTGTGTCATTTTATTTTATTGTACATAGTGAAGAGAATGTTAAAATAAATATATATATTAAAGTATATAAAATAAAATTACACAACCCTGTATTTTTGTTAAATGTCAGTTTTAATGATCAATAATATCTACAATGATAAATAAGACAAACAATTCAATATAAGTAATCTCTCTAATAATCTCTCTAGAGCGTCGTTAAGGGTAACGGCAGCAGACAGCGCACGCAAAGCGTGCTCTGTGGGGGCCCCGCTGGGCATTACTGGTGTAGCACCACCCCAGCAGAGTACGTCCCTGGGCTAGAGGTCCAGTAAACCGGCTCAATCTCTTCCATCTCAGATAGGGGTGGACCAGTACTACTTTATTTGATTTTTTAATTCTAAACTGTTTTAATTATTCTTATTTGTTTTGATTATTTTAATTTCTTCTATGTAAATCACTTTGAATTGCCATTGTGTATGAAATGTGCTATATAAATAAACTTCCCAGCAAGCAATTTTGCGTCTAATAGCCGTCAAAACACAGCCCAGACGTCTAGGCTAAAACGAGGCTAATTTGGGGCTGTCAGTGAAAATCTAATAGACGTCTAAACATAGCCCAAGAATAGACAGCTATTGAATGACTACATATATACGTCTAATAGACGTCTAACCATAGCCCAAGAATAGACTAGTCATCAATTAGACAGCTATTAAACGACTACATATATACGTCTAATAGACAGTCAATATGGGTCTAGGCTAAAACAAGGCTAATTTTGGGCTGTCAGTGAAAATCTAATAGACGTCTAACCATAGCCCAAGAATAGACTAGTCATCAATTACACTACATATACATGTAATAGACAACAAAATGAGGCATAAGGATTCTTTTCACTCAAATACAACAGGTTCTCAAATGAAAATCCATCCAAACTAATTGAATATAAAGGATTTATTTAGAACAATTATATTAACAACTTAGACAACATTTAAACATAAAAATGAACAAATAAAAAAATATGTAAAACAACTTAAGATACTAAATTTTTTAAGAATTAATTGTTAGCTTTATATCCATAACCACCACCCCCTGCTCTCCCTGGTGCTTGTTTAAAATGACCAGAAATTGCATTTTTTATTTCCCATTCAGTCGCCAAAGGAAAGTTGGTCATCACTGCGTCTGCCAAATGAGAAAAAGAAAAAAATTATTGCTCAAGAAAAGCATTGTTGACAATCATTTTAATTACAGTCATTCACTTTTGCTAGGATGCACACTAGAGTTGGCCAATATAGAGTTAATGGAATATAGATTGAGACTATATAATTTATATCAATATAGACAATTTATATCAATATTATTAATAAATTAATATCAATAATTAAATTAAGGCCAAAGTGAATTTCTAATCTTCTGGTGCATTATGAACCATCCAGAGCTGACCTCTCAGGTCACCTGGTACAGTAGCCAGCTACTTTTATATCCCCAAAGTCAAAACAAAACATGGAGAAGCAGCATTCAGTTTTTATGAACCATATATCTGAAACGAATTCACTGAAAACTGAATGTATGCTGCATATTTTAATTATTTTAAATCAAGTTTAAAGACTTTACTGTTTGCCACTACCTTTTATTAATTGGAAAGGAAAAAATATTTTTTTATAATTTCTTTTCATGTTGCTGTTAAGTTTTATGTAAAGTATACTTCGAAAATTTGCATTAAATCAAAACCTATTATTTCTTACTCTAATCTAAAAACAAAAATATATTGGTATCTTTAATAATAATACAAATAAAATAGTAATAAGTTTCATAGTTTCATGCTTACCACCTTGAATTTAGATTCATTTTAGATTAAGGGCACACAGTTGCAATAACACGTGCAGGTAACGTTAACTTGTTGCAGAAAAATAGTAGCCTACTCTGCAATGGTAATGTTAAAATGTCACGGTTTCTACACATTAAAACAACTAACTTATTTAAACAATGAACATAGGCCTAACAAAAATAACACGCATACTTACAAGATCGAAGTATACATTTGAAGGTTTTCAGAGGGTCGCTCACCCGTTGCTCTCCGACAGCTGCCTCGTGTAAAATAAAATTGAAAATGGCAGAAATGTTTATCGCGAGATCTGGTTAAAGTGATCTAGTCGCGCAATGCCGCCAGTAGTCATGTCTCAGTAGTGTTTCGATTGTGCCATCTAGCGGTTGAGAAATGCAATTGCATTTGATTTAATTTGAAATGATAGACTGTCATATCGTAGATTGTGTATGAATGTTATGTTTATGTGTGACAGGCAGCAAACATTAAGCTGTGTGAGCAAAAACATTTTTAAGACTAATATTCTTATAGGTACTATTTCGCTGGTATGAATCATGGCTATAGCCAAGCCGTACGTAGACCAGATTGCTTTGATTTCGCCAGGTGGGCTAAAGTAGACCGCATATAGCCCGTCCAATTCGGAGCTAAATCGTGACTAAAGATCGACCATGTCGTGAAATGACACATTGAACCTTGCAGATATCATTACAAATGCGAACATGATGGAATATCAACCATTTAATGCACTGCCTGGCAAAAAACTACAAAACTCAGTTTTGACTAAAAGTGGGCTACAATAGCCGGGTCTGAATTAGAGGTCTGCTACCCGACCCGAGCCCGACGGGTCCCGAAAAAGGTGCGGGTTTCGGGTCGGGTTCGGGTTAATGTTTAATGAACAGCCTCGGGTTCGGGTCGGGTTCGGGTTTAAATAAGAAAAACTAAATAGGCTATATATAGTTTGCGTGCCGTGTGCTTTGCCTGCTTGCTGTGTTGTGGTGACCGGCACGCGAGAGAGAGAAAGTACATACGTGCGCAGATGTGCAATATGTGCATACACACAGACACACAGGCTCTCTCTCTCAAATATAATGATAATGATAATTTTTGTTTTATTTTATCATATGATTTGCGCATGACCGCATGTACCGCTCTCGCGCGCTATTTCAGTCACAATACAGACAGACAGCAGACGTGAAAAAATGGTATTTGCTGTGAGAAACAGAATGGACCTCGGGTTCGGGTCGGGTTCGGGCTTAATATGTAAATGTAATTGTCGGGTCGGGTCGGGTCGGGTTAAATGATCGCGGGTACGGGCCGGGTTCGGGCTTCAGTTTAAAGCCCGTGCAGACCTCTAGTCTGAATACGAGCTAAATCGTTGTAGATGTGCGCGTGTTAAAATAACAATCTCCGAGTTGAGAACACTAGCCTTTATTGTAGCTTAGCACACACACAGCTTATACACCACACTGACTCTGGTAACGTCCAACTTCCATTTTCCCCGCCCCTTGACGTGATCACGTCATAGCCGTAACCATGGCAACTGTCAACACGGTCTACATCCCCCTTCGTAAGTTAAGTGTCTCCCTCAAAGACATACGTAGTGACACATGGCGAACAAAGGCACAAACTTGCACCGAGAGAAACTCCAATAAACTGTGGAAGTAAACATATGGGAAACGCATATGAAACGTATGCGCAGGGCATGCAGCACTATATTAAACTTCACTTTTTTTCTTTTTTTTTTTCTTCTTTTTTTTACGAAGGAAGGAGAGAAAAAAAAAAGAGAAAGAAAACAGAACCAACAAAACAAACAGTGTCCATAGTCCACATAGCCACCTGAAGAGGCTGTAATACGGGTGAAATGTTAATGTGCCTGCATGTCACAGAGCTGGTCTGTGATAAAGTCATCGTAGAGAGAGCTGGGTTTTGATACTCTCCCTGAGCGAGTAACAGTCAGAGGCCGTTGACCCTGTGCCATTTCTGGTTCCACAGCAACATGTCGTGGACTTGGCGGAGGTGCGAGTTCAGTGGCAGCAGGCGGGTCCTCTGCTAAGGGGGCAGAGGCGTAGGTTTCAGGCGTTTGGAGTAGGTGGCGTCTGTTTCTTACATATGTGGCACCTCCAGCCTTGACCTGGTAACTGTTGG
Organism: Rhinichthys osculus; assembly: GCA_029959095.1. Classification (NCBI taxonomy): domain Eukaryota; kingdom Metazoa; phylum Chordata; class Actinopteri; order Cypriniformes; family Leuciscidae; genus Rhinichthys; species Rhinichthys osculus. The sequence goes on along the minus strand of JARWKJ010000010.1, from coordinate 9,153,051 downwards.
GTTGCGGTGCCGTTCCTATCACTGTCGCCAGTCTGTCGTAGCCTCTCTGTGTCTGCATTCTCACAGTCTGCCCAGGTCGCAGTGGAGTCAGCGGCCTAGCAGATTTGTCATAGTAGGCTTTTCTTCTCTGTCTCGCCTGTGTCAAGGCCGTCTGAACATGTACTTCCACTTTAGGTGAATACATGGCCTTGGTCATGGGAATGAAGGCCCTGGTGCGCCGGGAAAGCAGGCGCTGAGCTGGTGACGGCAGTCCCTCTCTGGGTGTGTTACGCAGGCTGAGGAGGGCTGCATCTATGTCTGTTCCGTCTCGTGCACATTTCTCCAGCAGGTGCTTTGCAGAGCGCACAGCCCTCTCAGCAAGTCCATTTGACTGAGGGTACTGGGGACTGCTGGTGACATGGCAGAAATCCCACTTGCAAGCAAACTCTTGGAACTCTCTACTTGTGAAATAGGCGGCATTGTCTGTCATGAGCTGCTGTGGCACTCCGTGAGTGGCAAAGTGGCGTTTAAACTTGGTTATCAGTGTGGCACTTGTAGTTCCAGGGAGCCGGTCTATCTCGAACCACCCCGAGTAGGAGTCAACAAGCACCAGATGCTCTTTTCCCTCCCACTCAAACACATCCGCTGCTGTGAGGGACCACGGTAGGTCAGGGACGACGTGTGGTTGGAGGGGCTCTTTGGGTTGGTGTGGCTTGAGAGCATTGCAGGGGCCACACTTGGAGACCTCTTTTTCAATGTCATTGTGGATGGTGGGCCAGAACATGGTCTCCCTGGCCCTGCGCCTTGTGGCTTCGAGACCAGGGTGTCCCTGGTGCAGCTGCTGCACATAGTAGCGCTGCAGCGAGTGTGGAATGATGAATCGCTGACCACGGAGGAGCAAGCCATCGACAGTTGTGAGCTCCTCTCTCATAGCGTAGAATGGCCTCAGGTCACGTGCCACCTCTTTAAATGTAGTGGGCCAGCCAGCGGTAACAACTTCTGAAAGACGCCGGCAAACAGGATCAGCCAGTGTCTCACGCTTCAGTTCCTCGACCCTGAGCGAGGAGAGGACGTCCACCACCATGACCTCGTAGTCCTCCATTTCCTCAGCCTGGTCAGTGGAGGGCAAATATGCACGGGAAAGAGCGTCAGCGACGTAGAGCTCCCTGCCTCTCTTGTAGGTGACATTGAGGTTGTAGCATTGTAGGCGCAGCATCATCCTTTGGATGCGTGCGGAGGCAGTGTGTAGTGGCTTTTTCAGTATGGTGATGAGAGGCTGATGGTCAGTTTCAACGGTCACAGGCCGTCCGTATATGTAATGATGGAATTTGGTGCAGGCATAGACAAGGGCCAGGAGCTCTTTTTCAATTTGAGCGTAGTGCGATTCAGTCTCTGTGAGGGCCCTTGAAGCAAAAGCCACTGGCCTGCTGTTTTGGAGGCAGACAGCACCCAGTCCATGCTGCGAGGCGTCAGCTGACAGTACCACAGGTTGGTGAACATCAAAGTATTTCAGCACCGGGGGGCTGGCGATGACCTCTTTTAGTTTGGTGAATGCCGCCGTGTGGGGCTCCAGCCAGCACCAGTCTGCATCCTGACACAAGAGTTCACGCAGGGGTGCAGTGAGCTCACTGTAACCTGGTATGAACTTGGCCAGGTAGTTGGTCATACCTAGGAACCTCTGGAGGCTGTGCTTTTCCTTTGGGGGGGGAATCAGGCGGACAGCAGCTGTCTTGGCAGGATCTGGTTTAACACCCTGGTCGGTGAGTAGGTGACCGACATAGGGGACTTCGGTGACCCTGAACCGGCACTTGTCAGGGTTCAATTTGAGGCTGACAGCCCGTATTCTGTCCATGACTTGGCGAAGGCGCAGATCATGCTCCTCTATTGAGCGGCCCCACACCAAGATGTCGTCGATCACAATTGCACATGGCTGCCCCTCAAAAAGCTGCTCCATGCACCTCTGAAAAACCTCACTCCCTGTGGTGATGCCATAGGGCATTCGGAGGAAGGCATAGCGGCCCACGGGAGTCATGAAGGTGGTGAGTTTTGAGGAGTCTTCGCTGAGCGGCACTTGCCAGAAGCCACACTTGGCATCCAGAATGCTGAACATTTTGGCATCCGGCATGTCGGCGATCACCTCCTCCACGGTCTTCAGGGGGTGACGGGGCCTGAGGAGGGCTTTGTTGAGGTTGACAGGGTCGATGCATAGTCTGATGCTGCCGTCTCTTTTTTTCGCGGCCACCATGGCTGATACCCACTCAGTAGGCTCCTGAATCGGTGTGATAACTCCCAACTTGGTCATTCTGTGGAGCTCTGCCACGATCTTATCCCTCATGGCCAGCGGCACTCGTCTTGGAGCGCATATGGTGGGGGGCACAGTATCATCCAGGCGCATGTGGTAGACCACAGGTAGCCTGCCAATGGTGCTGTTGTCGAACAGGTCCTTGTATTCTACCAGCTCAGGCATTTCATGCTGGATGACGGCATGCACTTCTGGAGCGAAAGTTACATAACCAAGTCTGACACTGTCTCTGAGACCCAGCAGCGGTTTAACGTTCCTATCCACGACTTGGAATTGCAGCAAACCACACGTAAAGTTCACATCTGCTGCACCAAGAGTCTGGATGATGTGACCCCCATAGGCGACGAGGTTTGCTTTCTTGCTGATATTAATGTGAGCAGTAGGATCAGTGTTCTGTAGCAACGCCCTAGATATTACGTTGCATTTGGCCCCAGTGTCAATTTTCACAAGCAGTTGTCTGCCAGTGTTGCATGCAGATAGTTGAGCAAACCTTTCATCTCGCTCACGCACATCCTGTGGTTGGTCTATGCTTTCACAGTAGAAAATTTCTATGCTTTCACAGTGAAACACATTAGTCGGTTCTTGTGTTGGTTGCATGTCCAGTTCACTCACGTGTGCGTATCTGCCCCTACATGCAGTGGGGGGCGGGAGTTGTGCTGGCCTGGTGGCGGTGGATGGTCTTCCTGATCTGCAGCATCTTGAGAAGTGGTTGAGCTTCCCACAGGTGTTGCAGCGCTTGTTGAAAGCTGGACATCTGCTGCGGTCAGGTGCATGTTGCCCACCGCAGTTTGAGCATGCGTTGAATTGCACTGTGCACACCTCTGCTTCCTTCTTTAACTCTCTGTTGCCCTTCTCAGACTGTTCATGTAACATGCAGATTTCAATGGCAGAATTTAATGTCAGCTTCTTCTCCTTTAAAAGCTGTGCACGGACAGGGTCACTGTGGATCCCACAGACCAGACGGTCTCGGATCAGTTCATCATTTAGTGCCCCAAACTCACATTTCTTAGCCATTATTTTCAGTGTGGAAACATAAGACTGGACTGACTCATGTTGTTTCTGGTTGGTCGTGTTAAATGCATGTCTGTCCATAATTACGTTTTTTACTGGCAGGCATAGCTGTTCAAACTTCTGTACGAGGACGTCAGGGTCCTCTCGGTCTTCGTCCTCATCGAAGTCAAACGTGTCGAATTTATCCAGCGCCTCCGGGCCGGCAAGGTTGAGAAACGTATAGGCCTTCACCTTTTTTGTAGCTGTTGATAGTCCGGCGTTGCTGTAAACGCGCCATTCCCGCTTGAACTTCTCCCAGTTGTGAGCAATATCCTCATTGAAAACGAGCGGGTCGATCCGGCGGAGTCCTTGAGCCATTCTGACACCATGTAGATGTGCGCGTGTTAAAATAACAATCTCCGAGTTGAGAACACTAGCCTTTATTGTAGCTTAGCACACACACAGCTTATACACCACACTGACTCTGGTAACGTCCAACTTCCATTTTCCCCGCCCCTTGACGTGATCACGTCATAGCCGTAACCATGGCAACTGTCAACACGGTCTACAATCGTGGCTACGCACAGCCTACATATATAACATGTAAAATAAAGCAAACCAAACACTTTGTAATCACAGTTGACTTTGCTTACATGATGGAATATCATACATCTCACAAGTTATTTTGGAAAAAAATAAATGTATCCAGATTAAATGTTATTTGGGCTAAAAGTGGGTTACACATAGCCGGACTATATCGGGTCTATATTTAACCGAGACGTTGAAATGACGGCTATTGCTTGCTGGGTTGCCTTGCCTTGCCTAATAGGCTACAAAGTTAAAGTTAAATAGCCTATATATAAAGTTATGACACTTCACTTTGCCCTCAGCCAAAACGATTTTTTGCCATGGAACAAACAATAGTTTAATGAGACCAAAGATCGACTTATACACAAGACGAATTATACGTCAAGTATATCTACTAGACTAGAGACATCAGAGCCAGCTGCAAACGTCAGAAGCACTAGCTGAGGAAAAGCTGTTCCAGTCGGGGTTGATGAGCGTTGAACACCCGCGGTGAATGCCTGGATGTCACAACTTCGAAAACGTCAGATACATTTTTCAAATAGGCGCTATCTTTATAAATAAACTAGAGGTGGGCATAGATTATTTTTTTAATCTAGATTAATCTAGATTAATATTGAAATTAATCTTGATTAATCTAGATTAAAATGGCTCATTTGAATTCTCCCGAAGGCATTCAGAATATGTGTGCTACCCAAATAATGATTAAAAGTAAGTCTTTGAGAATAGTTTGCCTCGCGTAGGGATGTGAATTTCTGCCAAAAATGCCATTCGACAATCGAGGAGCAAAAGTCGAATATCGTAAAAAACAAACAAAAAAAAAACGCAATGACAGAAAGGGAGGCCAATTTCTTCTTTAGCGATTTGTCATCAAACAAACTGTTTATTAATTGAACAAGTAACATGTTTTCGTCCTTTTTTTAACATAGTAGGCTAATTGGAAGAAGAAAAAAAACAATACGCACGACAGTCCGTTTTTGCATCGCCAATGCTCGTTAGATCAAAAAAATAATGTCATCATATGTCATAAGAATTTTATGTGGACCTGCCTTGTTACTGCAATAGCCTCATTTTTAAACAAATTAGTTTCGATCAATGTAAACTATTCGTGTGATTATGCCACTGGGCACACGCGCAATACACACACAATGTATTACCTGAATGAAATGAAATCAAATGTATCGTCCTGTGGAATCATTCATTCACAGACAGCTTAAGATGTTCAACTAATAAAGATCTTCATCGCTGGCAAACATATGATGCATTGTCAGATTTGCATTCACTAGACTAGACTGTAGATCGGCCACTTCATCCAACGGTCTTGATGCTCTTAAATCTTCCTGTTTCGACTCCGAGTGTGAATTGAAAGCGCTTCAGACGATTCAGTGCGCGTCGCGCAAGGAACTGAATAGATCAACTGATTCGCGAACCGATTTAGACAGATCATCTGACAACTTGTTTGATGAAGTCTTTGAACAGAATTGACTCAAAAGAGTGATTCATTTGTAAATGAGCATCGCTCATGCCCATACAAAGGACACAGCGCGCTTGGAATAAACTCATTTAACAACGTATTGCATTAAAATAAAGTAACGAGAGGAACGTCGCCCAACGTAACAAAGTAAAAGTACACCTTGTGTCCCTGACAGGAAAATACCCTACTGCGCGATCTGTGACAGTAGGCGCTGCGTCATACTACACATTAGAATTGCGCGAAAATATAACGATATTCGAAAAAGCTATTTATGATCCCAACCCAACTTTGATTAACGGCGATATTTTTTTTATCACCCGATAAGAGTCTCACGTTAACGCAGCACGTCAACGCCGATAACGGCCCAGCACTAAAATAAACCATAGATTTGAGTTTTAAACAACCACATTCTCGCCTGAAACACTCTTAAAATTACATTTCATGACACAATAACAGTAGTATTTTGATATTACGCGGGTTTTCTCCTCTGCTAATGACGCTTGCTGGTTGGTGCGAGATGCATTCTGGGATACCTGGGTGTCTCAAGTCCGCACAAGTCACCTCTCGATGCATCCTCGGTAAACGGGGCGGATCAAGAACACATCCGGGGATTTGAACTGGACTTGGCTAGATGTGAACTTTGAATTGGAACAGTGCAGTGACTGATGACGTTTCACAAGTCCACAAGAACACAAGTACAGACAAGAACACATATTGAGAAACGGCCAGAGACAAGACCAAAACGTGATATACAACGCATTCTCATCCTTTGGCGTCATATAGGTGACGCCTGACAAAACGTCGAAATACTACGCACATGGCACCCTTTAGCGTGAATATAACACGCGAAGTGATGGGTAGATTTAGGTGTGGGGTAGGGTCTGCGTCTCATATTCACGCTAAAGGATGCCAGTCAACTTTATGACGCCTTGGGTTCGCGTGTTATATTCACGCTAAAGGGTGCCATGTGCGTAGTATTTCGACGTTTTGTCATATAGCGTCACCTATATGACGCCAAAGGATGAGAACGGGCTGGATATACTATGAAGTGTCAAAGTGGTAGTTGTGTAGTTGTCAATGGAGGGACAGAAATCTCTCAGATTTGTGTTCAGAAGATGAACACAAAACTCGTATGGGTTTGGAACGACGTCGACATGAGGGTGAGTTATTAATGACTGACAGAATTTTCATGTTTGGGTGAACTAACCCTTTAAAGGTTGTATCAGTGATTTCAGGCCTAAAAATAAATGTCTAATCTTTCCTAACGATCCGCTAGCTGCCCGCCCCATAAGCATGCCGTCCAAAAACCGCGTCTCTGTAGGCAGCCTAGGCTCTGAGATCTGCACACAAAAACAAATGTGTACAACCACCACTCAAAACCAAAATAAAGTGTTCCAACCAATCACTGACAGGGGCGGGTGTTGTGAGGTTTTGCGCTCGTGCACGGCTGGACGCGAAATCGGAGCAACACCCGCCCCTGTCAGTGATTGGTTGGAACACTGTTTATTTTGGTTTTGAGTGGTGGTTGTACACATTTGTTTTTGTGTGCAGATCTCAGAGCCTACGCTGCCTACAGAGACGCGGTTTTTGGACGGCATGCTTATGGGGCGAGCAGCTAGCGGATCGTTAGGAAAGATTAGACATTTATTTTTGGGCCAGAAATCACTGATACAACCTTTAAGATGCCTGCCTTTTGGAAATGCTTTTGTGTCAGGACCGTGCCTTAAAAAAATGTCCTTTAAATGGACATTTACATTGACACTACACTTTCGTTATCAGTGTTGCCAATTGTTTAAGACTTTGTTCACACTACACACAAATCCAATCTGGGTTTTAAAGTCTGATCTTTAGGACTCACTGTCATTTTGCAAATGATAAATTCTGAACTGTTTGTTGTGTATCTACATCAGTTGCTATAATGATGTAAGCATCAGCACAATGCTAAGAGATTTTCTCAAACTGGGACAAAACTGGACATTTGCTGAATTCTGCTTGCATTCATCATGTCACAGCAGTGCTGAAGTCACAAGATGCATGAGGGAACATAAATTCAGAGACATTTTACTCATTCATGCATACTGTGTCCAACACTGCTGAATCATGCACTCATTCACTGTTTACTACATAGAGGATGTCATATGAAATAAAAATAAATATTAAACGAAATAAAACACATTGTATGAGTTACATAGATGTAACATCCTGAGTCACAGAAAGAAACTACTTTAAATTGTGAACTTTAAATTCAAATCACATATTATTATACATTATATATAATTTGTATATTTATTTTAAACTTATTTATTTATTTGCTGTTGCTCAGACAACAAGAAAATTTTGTACAGATTTACTAACAGTTTGCACCAGCTCAAAACTTATTTTGGCGTTAAAGAACTACTGTCAGGAATCAGGATTTACAAAAGCTAAAATTAGCACTGAAAGTTGTGGACAGTGTTATTTTTACGGCTGACCTTATTGCATGTTTCCCTTTCAGACGCAAAATTTATGGGAGGAAAGTATTCAGATGAATCATGCAAGGTGATTTACTAAGATTTGCGCTAGTCAATTTACTGGTATTTGCGCCATTATTTACCGCCCAAAAAATGTCTTAATCCAGAATCCCAATTTGGGCTGCTCTGGGTAGATTGTGTTGGTCATTATGGAAATGATCCGGCTGTGTCTGTGTTATTTAATTTACGCGTCGTCGGTAGATCACATGCAGAATTTTCCACTCACACATTGGTGCTTTTGTGGAATTGCAATCTCAAGCCAATTTGCCCTAGTAAATCTGGCCCTAGATGTTTAAAGTATTTTTTATATCCAAATACTTTTCGGTGCCAGTGTGTCTTTGAATCTGACGGACTGTGTCTTGAACTTAAACTTGATATTTCTATTTATTTGGAGTCACGAAAAAGAGTAAACCATACAGACGGCGAGAGGCCAGCGTTTAGGGCACAGAGCCTGCAGGTTTGTGCGAGCGAGCTGACAGAAACCATGGGAGAGAAAGGAGAAAAGAAGTGGGTGAACACAGACTTCTCCTGTAAAAGCTAACAGCAGTAGGTGTACGACTAAAGTGGCAGGGGGTGAGTGAGCAAAGGTTGACAGTGTATTCAGGGGGCGGCATGTCTCCTGAAGAACCAGGTCAAGTTTGTTTGCTAGCCTTGTGAGGCGAGAGCTTTCAGCAAGTTCAAAGAAGTGTTAGAGAACACTCGTAGAGCAGAACTCTGATGTCTCCTCGGTGAATAAGTGTAGAGTAATCATCAGGGAGTAGCTGATAAGCACTACTTCTTCCAGATAATTGCCCAGTGGACCTGAACGAAGCCACTAAACCACAATATTTTAGCTTAGCAAGGTGGGCTGGTAATTTAAACTACAGAATGGAAAGTTCAGATGGTGTGAGATGAGTAAACCTGTTTTCTCTGGTGATTAGAAGGGACTGAATGCACAATGAGCGAAGAATCTTTAAAGTAATTTAAGTTTCTGTAAGTGCCTGAAGATATCAACCTGGCTGTGATCTTTAAGAGATAGGCAATCCAATGACGTGACCTGTGATCGGATCACTAGCTCACAGAAAAAAAGATGTCTACACAATGGTTAAAAGAAGAAGAAAAAAAGAGAGAACTAACAAATACATGTTGTGGCTTGAGCGGTTAATTAAATAAATATGTTTCTTGGAATAAACAAAAAGAATAGTTTTTTTTATTTTGATTGGCACCTCCAAATATATATATATATGGAGACAAAATATATGGAGACAATATATACAATATATGGAGACAAAAGGAAAGGCAACTGCTACAGAGCAGACCATTTAATCACTAGCATGTGCTACTTAGTTAATTTAATGGCAGATATGAGGCTTTTTGGCAAATTAATTCAATTTCATATTTTTGACCGTGCTCGGCTCTCACATAGAATATCACGAATAGAATTTGATATCAACAATGCATAACAATGTTGAATGATATGAAAAACCTGTTTTTCTCATTAGATACAATGATCGCTATAAGGTACTGTAATACATTTAATCTGTCTGTCTGTCTGTCTGTCTGTCTGTCTGTCTGTCTGTCTGTCTGTCTGTCTATCTATCTATCTATCTATCTATCTATCTATCTATCTATCTATCTATCTATATATCTGTCTGTCTGTCTGTCTGTCTGTCTGTCTGTCTAGGTAGCTATCTATCTATCTGTCTGTCTGTCTGCCTAGGTAGCTATCTATCTATCTGTCTGTCTGTCTGCCTAGGTAGCTATCTATCTGCATTTGGATTCTGCTGTTATTTAAACCTCTAATTAAAATAAAATGTATATAATATTAAGAAGTCAAATTTTGTACTGTTACTGCTTTTACATTTGCTTCTGTATCTGAGAAATTGCAAAGTAATTATATTCAGTGGGAAGTTTGAAAGAGTGTGAGTGCTCATATCTTTCGTGGAACAAACACCGATTTTCACCGTCAGGATCCAGAATGTCACGAGAGCATCATTTTGGCAGTGCAAGATACAAGTTGCTTCTGCAATGTTTTGCTTTGAGACTGCCCGGCCTCAGTCCGAGAGACTTTATGAGGGGTATTTGATCTCAACATAGCGTGAGTCCATGTAGTGTGAGTGGGGTTAATAGAGTTCACTTTAATGATTCATGCAATTCCAGCTGAAATGGCATGTTACATTCTGCAGAAAATATATATGCAGTTTATTGACTAAAACCAAAGCATGAGACATGCCAAAAATGAAAAAGGATGAGCCTTAAAAATGTATAAATGTCATTGCATTACATAAAAAAGTATCAAAGCGAGTGGCGTTTTTGTTAAATAAGATAGCAAGTAGTATATAGTGTTTTTGAACATTAATTTGTTTGCTGTGGGTGGGTTATCGGTTTTTATTTACTAATTGGGTTACACTTTGTTTTAATGTGCCCTTGTTACAGTGTAATTATACATTTAAGTACAGAGTGGTATTACAGTTTTTCTCAGTTGCTTTGGTACATTTTTCGAATCATCCTCGGAATTTGCAAAACAGTAAGTGCATTTCTCAAACCAATTCGTACAAATAGCAAAACACAATGGATTACCTGCAAAAGCCAGTCTCTTGCTCAAAATCCTTAGTTCATCTCTCAAAAGTAAATATCTGTGTCAATGAACATGTCAGTGCCATCAGAATGACAAGTCCTTGAGTCATTGTGTACGGATAAGTCCTGTTGCTTAGTCATGTTGTCAATATAACAGTGTACTCTGGAGGGATGTTCTGATGTAAACTATGGATAAAGTTTTGATGACAATTATTGTAAATTGTAGGTTACACCTTAGTGTGGGAGTTTGATTGCAAGAGACTGGACAAGATTCACATTAACACTTTTACTGTTTGTACTGTAATTTGTTGACAGACCATGTCATTGCAATACAGAAAGGAAAGAAAGAAAAAAAGTAGAAATGTGAACATAGGACAATATCCTTAGGGAAAACTGTACATGCATATTATGACAACTTGTTCAACCATTTTGCATATTATGCTACTTATGCTATGAACTAATGCCTAAATGTAGTGGGGGGTGAGACTATTCAACAGAGATCCATTATAATACATTTTGACATCAACATGATGACATAAGCAATTGATATTGTAGGAAACAGCAGAGAATTGTATTTTGGCCTGGCATATTGCAGCCAGGTTACAGCAACACTAAAATGTACTAAAATGTTCCCGCTCAAACAAAATTACCCAGAATGCAATGCAAATTACAGTATTTTACTGTAATATAGAAATGCAGTATTGTACTGTAGGTTTTTACAGTACTGTGCTGCTAAATCTACAGCGAAAGTTAACAGTGTTCGTAATCATTTGCATGGATGTACCAAAGCATATGCAACTTGTTCAAAGAAATGAGAAACTGCTTTTTTGATGTGCACAAGTGACACAACGATGTGAAGATTGAACAGGTAGTTTTGAGAATTTCAATTCTGAACTGAGAAATGTACCAAAGCGACTGAGAAAATCTGTAATGAACTATATGTACTTACATTTGGTTAGGGTTTGGTTTAGTGTTAGTTGCATGCAATTATGCATAATGTATAGTTATTACAGGAACATGTAACAATGACACTTTAACATAAAGTGTTATCACTAAAAATATTTAAAGTGCCCCCTTTATGCTTTTTCAGATATTACCTTTCATGTAGTGTGTTATATAGCTGTTTGTGAATGTAAAAGGTCTGAAAAGTTTTAAAGATCAAAGTGCAGGATAAATGGACAAAAGGTTATTGTCTCCCAATTACTGCTTATTGTCTCTTAACTGCTTGAAACGAGACGTCAGTAATTCCAGTCTTCCTGCACAAATCTACGTAGGTTTGTTACAAATTTGCATAATTCTGGTCTTGGCTGCCCCTCGAACAATGTCTACTTGGACCTGCCCTCAAACACTGAGGTAGAGATGAGGGGTTTGGAGAGACTGAATCCTTTATTGAATCGTTTCAGACATTGTGAGAAAAGAGGTGATGCTACAATGCACATTGTGAGAAAATGTAAGTGTTTTTTGACATTGAATGCATGCAAATCTATAGTAGGAGACCTCCAAAAAGTAGGATCTTTTAAAGTAGCATATTTGGGGCATTTACCTAATTTGCATATTACCCTATAATCATGCTCAATTGCACTCTCTCATTTGCTGTATTTGTGCTTGCATATATAACAAGAAAAATAAGTGAAGATTAATATTAAGAGTTTTTTATTGTTGGTGTTATATTGCCCTTTTAAATGTACGCTTTTGATACTCAAACATTATGCTGTCACCTAGCAGTGCTTTTTATGTTGTTGAATTTTGCTGCTTTTATATAATGTTATGAATTTTAATTATAGCTTTGACATAAGTGTCAAGTGTTTAATGCTCAGCACATACGATTCTTTAATACTTTGCCATAAGTTATTGCTTAAAGGCTCTAACTGACTATAAGACTAAATCCCTGTACAGTAGTCTTGATGTTTGGCTACACTTGCCTATTAATCTTTCAGAAAAAAAAAAAAACTTGTGCCCTAGATACTGTAATTGGGAGCAGTGTGGTCAGAAAGCTTAATTTATTTCATGCTCTTATTATTCTTACACATCCACTATAAATGACATTGGCATGAGGTTAAAAGTAATTGCAAAAGAGGCTAAGACTACAGAATATATTTCTAAGGAAAGGTCAAGCATAATTTGTTTGCAGATCCCATTTGGTTTGGTGTTTTGTTATCTAATGCATTCAAATTCCTTTAAGTTTCCAAATACGTCTCTATGTGCAAGAGCGCTGGTGTGAAGAAATGTTTGAGTTTGATATTCCTTCTGACGTCAGTAATGTCTGGTTTTTCATCATGCAACAGACCGCTCTCCATACATCTCAGTTTCCCTCCAGGGGATCTCCTTCTGTGAATATAATCAGCATTTTCCTGATCAGTAGTTTTGTGACTTCATAAAAGCTTGCTTTATGTCACTGCAGGGAAATTATTACCTGGATCAAGATATTAATCGGTACGCTAACCTTTTTTGTCAAAACATTTAGTATATGTGCAGTTCTGAACCAGGTTTCAAACAAAAATACAGGGTGCAATATGGTGAATCACTAGCTATTGACTTCAAAAGTGGCTGTGATGTCTATTTCAGCTAGAAAAGCCATTTATATCTCCATTTAACTCTATATCTTATGCCATCTTTTATTTCTGCTTTCAAGACAGAGGAATTTCCAAACTTTATTACAGAGATATACAACATTGATGGCATATTTTAGCCTGAATACTTTGTGTATTAGTGGTGAGGATTTTTAATGACCTTTCCTGCAGGTTACATCGTTACACTGTGACGACAAATGACTTGATGGGCCCTATTTTAACGATCTGAAACGCAAGTATCAAGCGCGAAGCGCAAGTAACTTTGTGGGCGGGTCTTGGGCGCTGTTGCTATTTTACCGGTGGGATAAATGACTCTTGTGCCCGACGCAAGTTTAAAAGGGGTTGGTCTGAAATAGCTTCATTATTCATAGGTGTGGTTTGGGCGTAACGTGAAATAAACCAATCAGAATGTCATCCAACATACCCTTTAAGAGCAGGTGCGCATGTTGCATGGCGGATTGTTATTATTATGGCGGATTTACCAGGAGCGGTTCACAGCCGAGGAGACCGACGTTCTTGTCAGGGCAGTGAAAGACTGATGTAAATGGAAGCACGGCTACTTGGGCGGAGTGATAACCACAGCACCTGAGACGCGCCATGGTGAGGAGCAGAGATCGCGTCTCAGGTGCTGCGGTTATCACTCCGCCCAAGTAGCAGTGCTTGGCCTTCAGAGAATATAGTTCCCAGTATTTATACGGTTAAAATATGTCTGTGTCTCATGTGACTTTGTTTTTTGTACACTCTGTGACTATACAAATCACAACATGTAAATAGGAAAATGTTTGCGTTATTTTGTCACTCATGTGGATTAGTATGCTAGCTGCAACCATTTACATCCAGTCTTTGTGCTAAGCTAGGCTAGCGGTGGGTGCGTCAAACAGACTTATAGCACGCACGGAGATGAAAAAGGTATGTATGGACTTATCTAACTCTGGGGGATAAGGTGAATAGGCTAAAGTCCCAAAAAGTCGGAGTGTTCCTTTAAAATATAACAGCATGCCTCATTCCCCAATCATAATCAGATATCCTGTAATATGAATTCAATCAGTAGGACTACATCTGTGTAATGCAACACACTCCACTGTTATTGCTGTTGTGTAATGCAATATCCACATGGTCTCTTTGCAGGTGTAATTTGCAAATTAAGTATTCATTTGTGTTAAAAGTGGCCCAAACCTGCCACATGGCCATATCCATTAACAGAGTATTTCTCATGGAAATTGAGGTCAATGCATTTTGAGTTTCAGATTAAATAGAAACCGTAGGAGAACGAACGTAATCAATTCCAGCAAGAGACTGAAAGAGAAAGCGAGGGAAGCCAATCACCTAAGTGCACTGCTCTTCCAAATAATGCCCTGGTGGTTAACTCTGTCAGTAATGAGAAATAATATACCGTTAGGGAGGGGCCTTTCATAAAACACTGAGGAATTGGCTTTTTCTGTGACGTTGGAATCTACTTGCTATAATGTATGTATGGGGCAGTGGCACTGAAATTTACTCACAAACACTTTCCGTAATGTACAAATAGGGTATGATAAATTTGCAGAAGAGAACAGCCAAGCATGATTAAACTGTTAAGCGTGTACGAAATATTCTCAACCATAGGTATAACTCATAGATCATAAAGAGAACAATGGCAGATGCTATGTTGAATAAAGAGGCATTATCATTCATCACAAGGATTGATTCACACAGTCAGCATTTCTCAGGAGCTGTACTTGAATTATATGAACGATAATTGCCTGATATTAACATCTATCATGATCGTTGTGGCACTAGATTAATCTCTAGGACATCATCTTCAGACATTCCCATAAATTCGAAGTTTGATTTGACTAATTAACAACACACTCTGTTTTGTAAAACTTTCTTGCAGAAGTTTGCGTCACTGTTGACAGCCTCAGCGAATGCTGAGAAGACCAGGGATTGTAACATAAGGTGAGTTGTAACTGAAATAAGGTACATCACACACCACATGAGCACTGTGAGAATATGGATGGTAGATTTTGTGTGTGTTATAATTTGACTTATGCATATTAAATGACAGAACTGCTATGACATGAATCAGCAGGCTTTCTTGTTTAATATTGTATGCAACATTTACGCACAACCATCACACAAATGTAAAAAATAACTAGAAATATCATGTCTGAGCAGATTGGTAACACTTCCTTCCCCATTTTTTTTTTAAAAATTCGTCTGAACCCACAAATATTGAACAAAAATGGGTGTGAAAGTGCAAAACTGTTATCCTATATGTTATGTATTTATTGAACAATGTTAGGTTGATGGGCATTGCTATAAAAATTATTTTAGGTGAATTTGATTAACATAATTAATGCATGTAAAAAATGTAAACATAATGCTTTCTATAGTGTTACAACCCCTCCAACTAAATTTGAGATTAATAATGAGACTAACTTGTAACAAGTTAATGGAAAAATTGGTACAACCATCCATGATCTTTCCTATACCTCAGGAACATTATATCCAGCCTTCTCTGGTTGAACCTTTAAAAATCCATATATTATTGCACATATTGCCTAGGACTGTATTACTAATAAAATGGTGAGTGCAGTTATTCACAAATTCTTGGGATTCACCCTTCTTGCATCTACCTCCCCAAGTAAGAAGCTCTCAAAAAAAGTGCTTGGCTCTTCAACTGGCACCATCCTGCACTATAAACAGCATAGCACATTTTACATGCCACAGGGATCTTGGTTTCCATCAGTTCATATTTATCCATCTCCCTCAAACTGATGCTGGAGCTCTGGAGACATCCTCAAATACTGTAGCCTTTGTATCACTCCCAAAAAAACATCATCCTCTATGCTGTATGATCTCTTTTTCTCTGCCACCCCCAGAGCTCCAACACTCACAAGAAACACACCCCACAAGAATCACACCACACACATCTCTTTCCTTCTGCCGTTTTCCCTTCTCTCATTTTATCACAGCGTTTATCTTCATATTGCAAGCATATCAATGCCACATAATGGCTTAAAACACAGCACAGCAATTGCATTAACTGATTTTGATTTATATGTTCACTTCAGTGACAGCTGTGTCTCAAAGCAGTGAACAACAGACAGGGACACTTAACTGAGCGCAAGCTATCATAGGGTTTCAAAGCCACGTGATCTCATTCGGTTTCAATCTAACTCTGCCGGCTGCACTGCACCCCTCTCAGATTAATTATCACAAAGAGAAGATTAATCGCTATTCAGATAGGTAAACAAAATATAGTATAAACTAACAAGCCCATTCTTTATGATTTCATACAGACAAAAACGCTGATGATAATGGATTGTTTTTCTTTTATTTATCAGCTTTAATAAATAGGACAGTTTAGATGAGGAAATGGGGGCGGGACATAATGCGGACAGAATTTGAATCAGAAACCTGTAAGTGCACAGTATGGGCCGGTTCACACAGAACGTGCTTTTGCTGTTAAAAATGCAAGTCGCAGCAGGTCAGTAAAACGAAAAAAAAAGTGCAAGGTCTAAGTTGAGCTTCTTTTAACTTGAGTGCCACGTTTTTAGAATGCCGTGTCATGCGCGAGATGCTGCAAAAGACAAAAGAGACGAGCGCAACCCTTAAAGACGTCCGAGCACGTGTTGAAAAACAATAGAAAAGTAGCAAACTCCTTCTGTGTGAATGCCAATGGCCCCTCAGTTTTTTATGAAAAATTATTTGTAATAAACATTATTATGAAAATTCCATCGCTATTTAATAATATCTTTTTAAATAGCTTTGATACCCCATATCTTTACATGATAGCTTTGTGTGATGAACAGACCCAAAACGTTCTTTCTTTTTTCTGCAGAACACAAATGTGGATATTTTGCAGAATAGTGGTAAACCTCATTGGTGCCCATTGACTTTCACTGTATGGAGGAAAAAAAAGAATTCTCGAAATATCATCTTTTGTGTTCAACAGAACAAAGTTGTACAGGTTTGGAATGACATGGAGATGTAAATGATGGCATGATTGTGTGTGTGTGTGTGTGTGTGTGTGTGTGTGTGTGTGTGTGTGTGTGTGTGTGTGTGAACTAACTCTTTAGAGGTCTTTCAATTCACTCCACTGTTCTGAATGAAGTCCACTATACATACCGGTAGTTCCCACATGACGTCACAACATACGGGCATTTGCCGACCCGGCGCTATTTCTGTGGGCATGTTTCGGGCAGAATATTAGAAGAAGAAGCTGAAACGAGTTAATTTCGTGATAAAAAAGTGAAAATGGTCATTTCCTGCTGGATCAATGGATGTTCAAATCGTGCCGGAGGTTCAGTTAAATTTGGATTTTACAGTATATCCGTCTTTAGACTTCATGAATGTGAGAAGACTAAGCTTTTGTCAGAACAACGACGGAGGTTATGGCTGCGAGGATAATAAACAAGTTAACACTTTGCAGTTTGAATGATGTCCTGTATTAACATAATGACGAGGTATTAAAAAAAATAGTTTCCACTGTTCGACTCCACACACACACACACACACACACACACTCCAGCATTGCAATCTCAGATTATGTCCCTGAAGAACCCGCGTATAAAGTAGTTCCGCATTACATTAATTAATTTGCACGCGAGTTTTATTTATTTTTATACCGTGTATATTCATGCACTGAACTGTGACGCCCGTACAGTTTCGGTTCAATACGAATACATGTACCGTTCCTCCAACCCTATTCTTCAGTGTACAAATAAGTACATGCATATTACAGAAAGCACCGATGACTGTTATAAGGGCTGTTATGAAGGCTATGGATTTTTAATAGACAGATAGTCTAGCATCACGCTACATACATTTGCTATGATGACTACTTTTCCATTGATTGCACTTGAGCAAACGTCACCAACCCAACCCTCGACAAACTGATTGTACGCCTCCAGTGATTTCCAGGCTCGGAATTGCTCACATGTGTATAAAATACCAGATAATGGTAACGTTACACATGATAATACTGTATGAGGCAAAGCTGCATAATCAGTGCTCGGTGCTTCCTCCACACCATTTATGACTGAAATTTTCGCATTGTACCCAGGGCCGGTTCTAGACATTTGGAGGCCCTAGGCAATATTCATGTTGGAGGCCCCCCACCCCCAATAAAAAACTCTTGAAACAAATATGATTCCTAACCTTTTAATTTATACAACATTTAATTTTAAATGTTTTTACTTACACAGTACATAAGTTTGGACACATTACTATTTTTAATGTTTTTGAAAGAAGTCTCTTATGCTCATCAAGCCTGGATTTATTTGATCAAAAATACAGAAAAATAATATATAGTGAAATATTATAAATATATAAAATTAATATAATATATAAAATAATGGTTTTCCTATTTTACTATACTTTAAAATATATTTCTGTGATGCAAATCTGAATTTTGTGTTTTCTTCAGAAAACTTTATAATATTCTAATTTATTATCAAATGTTAATATTTATTTTATAACCTGTGATACTTTTTTCAGGATTTTCTTTATTACAAAAAGTTAAAGTACAAAAGTGTATTACAAAACAATTAAAGTTGTTTTAAAAAAGTCTTCACTATCACTTTTTATATATTTAACACATCCTTGCTGAATATTCCTGTTTTTTTTGTTAGTTTTTTTGTATTTTTGATCAAATACAGTTTTTTTTATTCGCTTTGGTACTATTTTCACAAGTAAGGTGTACATTTTCAAAACTCTTGGTGCTAATATCACAACAGATCATCAAAGGTGCACTTTTTTCAAACATTTCATCATGTTTTCAATTGTGTTAGTACAATTCACAAAATCACAAAGTATCCTTTTCACAACACAAAATAAGTGTTTCATCTACATTATTGTTTCATTCATAGTAACTGCCTTTCATAAAGCTTTTACTATCAAACTTTTGATTTGCATCTCTTTTTGTTCAGTTTAATACAGTTGTCTATTATTTAATCCAACTGATCTTAATGGTTAATCAATGAATCATTTGGTAAACATATAGATTTTCATTTCAGCAATATACAGTATATGGAATTTTGAGAACAACAGAAATAAAATGTGCGTTTGTACGAACATATAAATTACGTGTAACCACACATGATGAATACTCATTATTGCTAATTGATTTCCCATAGTGGTAACCACAATTGGTTACTATATATAAAAGTTCGGGTGTAAACACTGGCCATTTCTTTCAACATGGAGCAGGATAGACAGCAAGGAATAGGAAGAGCTCGTGGACAAGGGATCCGTCAGAGAGGTGGGCATGGGCACCAACAGAGGTCAGAGAGGTGGGCATGGGCACCAACAGAGAGGTCAGAGAGGTGGGCATGGGCACCAACAGAGAGGTCAGAGAGGTGGGCATGGGCACTAACAGAGAGGTCAGAGAGGTGGGCATGGGCACTAACAGAGAGGTCAGAGAGGTGGGCATGGACACTAACAGAGAGGTCAGAGAGGTGGGCATGGGCACCAACAGAGAGGTCAGAGAGGTTGTCATGGGTACTAACAGAGAGGTCAGAGAGGTTGTCATGGGCACTAACAGAGAGGTCAGAGAGGTGGGCATGGGCACTAACAGAGAGGTCAGAGAGGTCAGAGAGGTGGGCATGGGCACTAACAGAGAGGTCAGAGAGGTGGGCATGGGGCCCGTCAAAGGGTTGGTCATCAGAGAGAGGGAGGCAGAACTGTTGTCTCCAATGAAGTCCGGGCCATCATCGTTGATCATGTGGTGAACCGAGGCCTTACTATGGCAGAGGCTGCCAGATTAGTTGATCCAAATCTAAAAAGATCAACTGTCAATTCTATGTTCAACTAAGGGCTGAGTATGTTCAGGTACAGCACTATATATTGTATTACTGTTACTATTTGATGCATCACTTACGTCATATGTATATTGGAACAACACTGTAAAAAGAACTAACCAAAATATATTTTATAGAGGGTTATGGTGCTTGACGGAACATAACATAACCGGCCAATGGGCCACTGTCCAAGTGCCTGGACAACGTGGAGGAAACATCTCCATGTGCGCAGCTATCTCTGAAGATGGTGTCGTAGGACATTACTTGGCTTCTATAATGCTGCACATCTTACTGTATTGAATTTCTCAATTACAGTAAATTGAGCCGGCCTGTCAAGGTGAAGGGGTCACCTATGTAATTGTGTGGGACAATGTCAGGTTCCACCATACAGAGGTAGTTCAAGCATGGTTTCAGGCCCATCCCCGATTCATGACCCTCTACCTGCCTCCATACTCTCCTTTCCTCAACCCTATTGAGGAATTTTTTTCAGCATGGATGTGGAAGGTCTATGATCGCCGACCCCTTGAGCGTGCCACCCTCCTTCAGGCCATGGATGATGCATGTGATGACATCAGTGTACTGTAGACCAATGTCAAGCATGGATTCGTCACGCCAAAAGGTTTTTCCCAAGGTGCATGAACAATGATAACATTCATTGTGATGTGGACGAGAATCTATGGCCAAATGCTCAAGACAGGCTTGATCCAAATTACAGTAATGTAATGTGTGCACTAAATGTTATGTTTTGTTCTCATTTCGTTACATTTCATTATAGAAAGTATACCTATGTTACAATTATATCTGAAAAATAAAAACTAATTTGCTCAAATGATTGTAGAGGATGTCTTCATTGATCCTTCACTTGATATACACATAGGATGGATATTTTGGAAATGACAGATTATGTAAATGTTGGGTAATGTAAGTGTATTGCCTAATGTGAACTGTGTAATCTGTCTTTTATAGTACTGTAGCATATTAATTTTAGCACTTCTAAGGCCGATTTGAAACATGTATCTTGCATTGTTTGCTGTTGGATGAACTGGTTGTTAAAAGTACTAAACTGAAAGAAGATCATACTGTTGTGTTTCGGTGATTAAACCAAATGTTCTCATTACATGTTACAATAATCTTGTGTTTGAAACAATGATTATGTGGACTGAAAACATGTGCAACTGACTAAAAGCATTATATCAGGTTTTGAAAGAATGACTAGCTGCGTTACAAGTGTGATCAGTTTGGATTTTTGTACTAAGAGTTTTGAAAATGTACACCTTACTTGTGAAAATAGAACCAAAGCGAATAAAAAAAACTGTAAATGCAGGCTTGTAGAGCATAATAAAAAACTTCTTTCAAAAACATTAAAAGTAATTGGTCCAGACTTTTTACCAGTAGGCTACTTGTATGTACATATTAATCAAACTTCATCTAAGGTAATCTCTTTTTTGTTTAATGAAGATGTTATTGTTATTGTAATTTTGCTGTTTTATTCAATTTATTCACAGTTCCAGAATACCACTTTAGTGATATATGCTTTTATAATTTTTTTTTCATAGCTGGGCAGGAGTTTCCCCTCCCATTTAATCAATATTGACTGCAGATATTGTCATATTATTAATATAAGTAGGCCTAATATGATATTATGCATTGCATTGCTATCTTAAATATGCTATATACACAAATCAAGTGGAAGAGAAAAGACACGATCGCTACTGATTAGAAAAAAAATTCTAAACTGATATTATTGGCGTAAGTAGGCTGATGTCAGACAGAATATAATCTAATCATCAGCAGAATTTAGAGGATAGACCCGAGATCCTTTATTTGAAACATTTAAAATGTTGTAGTGTGTTGGCTTTTTAACTTTGAATACAAACGTCTTTTCTTTTACTTTTGTAGCGTTTTTAGTCAGCTCGCGACACGATGTTATTCATTGCTACGCGCAAATTCAAAGCGTCGCGCCTGGGCCCGTTAATGACGCTCGCGCTCTTTTAAACTCGTAATAAAGCGGTGAATGATTTTTCCAGAGATGACGCTGATCTACAGTACAAGTTTATATTTAGAATACATTGCAATCACTCCAAAATAGATGATGACAACACACACACCTGCATTACCTACGAGCTGTGCTTTTTTGCGTGCCTATTTAGGCTTTTGCTTCGCAGCACCTGATGGGCTGGCGTTAATGTGACGTAATGTAACAGTCTATGGTTAAGATAAACATCGTCACTATTTAGTTAATTAATAAATATTGAAATAAATTGTAGATAGGACATTTGTCTTTTTTTTTTTCTTTTCTTTTTTTTTGTCCCTCTGTCTGGGCCCCATCCCGCCAATCGGGCCCTAGGCACGTGCCTAGTTTGCCTTTGCGTTAATCCGGCTCTGATTGTACCTCTCTCTGTCTTGTGTTAATAGAGTCTCTTTATAATCTCTGCCACTTTGTCTCTTCATGATTTTCGTAACATTATAAACCGAAAGAAATATTCGAAATTTGCTTGTAAAACTTTGTAAACAGAGCAGGTTATGCCCTCAAAGATGGCGTCTCCGGGGAGGTCACGTGACATTAATTGGCCTGTGGGAACTATGTATAGGGAGATTGTGTCACATGTGTTTGAGTTATTTAAAGTCAAAAATGGTGTGGCTGTTCCATATGTACCTAATTTGATTTGAGAGTCACAGTGGAGGTCTCTTCATCACTCAAAGCTACCATATAATATCAGATGGCTCCATTTTGACTACTTTTATAGTGCTTCTGTGTCTTGACAGCCCTGGCTCAGTATATAAAATTTTGTTTTGTGAAAAAAAAACAAAAAAAACAGCACCTGGTTGCAAATAATGACAGAACTACTCGTTTAAGTGGAGAAGCAGGTCTATGTTTTGTGTGGGGTTTTGTGTGTGCAGTGTTGTTTACCTCGTATCATCAATGAGGCCAATTAAGGAGACGGGTGTCTAGCGCAAGGTGAGCAGTGTCTTAGTGAGCATGGAAGTCTCAATTCCACCGACACAGCTGGGTTCTCAGGGCATAGGGGGAGGAGGAGAACAAGAAAGTGAGAGAATATGCCTGGTGTTTGAAAGAGAAGGGAAAGATGATGAGAACAGGAGGGAATCTTCCTAATGTTTGATAAAAAGAGGGAAGAAACAGCACCCTGCAGGAAAGTCCCCAACTGGCTGTTTAATAAGATTTACAAACAATGCCTTAGCTTAAAGGGATAATCCCCCCCTCCCCCCAAAAAATGTTCATCATTTACTAAACCTCATGTCATTCCAAACGTTTCTGACTTTCTTCTGTGTAACATAAAATAAGATATCTTGAAGAAGGTCATGGTGTTTTTTTGTCCATACAATGAAAGTCAACAGGGTCCAATGTTGTTTTGGCCTTTGCGCACACACACACACACACACACACACACACACACACACACACACACACATACACCCCGGCCAAAAAAGGCGCTGTTTGAATTTAAATAGGCAAATGCTAAAGAGTCTAAGATTTGATCAATATTGCAGTGATTATTATGTTTCCAGCATGGTATATGTTTGGCAACAGTTATTCTAACCCTAGTTAATGGAATGAGCATCTTTTACATTTACATTTTTGCATTTGGCAGACGCTTTTATCCAAAGCGACTTACATTGCATTTCAAGGTACACATTTACATTCTTATCAGCATCTTTTCATTTCTTAAAGACCCCCTGTGGTGAAAATCATGTTTTTAATGTTGTTTATATGTCTATGTGGTGTTTTTAATATGCTTTAAGACAAACCATGTGCAAATTCATAAGTCAACAACATTGCTAAGTAATTTCTTCTTTAAACTGTAGTGTAAAAAAGACACGGTCATCACAAACAACCTTCTAACCAATCACGTCAACGTGCCGGCGGGATTTAGCATATCATAATTACTATCCTGTGAAGCAGGGGAGTCTCAAGAGAAGCCAGGTTATACGGTATATTTTTTCTGTTGATATAAAAAAATCCGGTAGCCTACATTTAGCAATATAGCGGGTGAATTATGTTTATGATGTATACGATGTTATGATGAACTATATGCCTTTCTCCACTGACGTTCTAAGTTGTTCAAAGCATTTCTAGCGATGCTGATATTTAGAAGGCAGCTGTCTGACTCTGAGATGGTGAACAGGAACATGATTTGTGTAACATTAGCAACACATTATTAGCTGTTTGATGGCGTAGTCAAGCCAAAGGCTAATCATATTAATTACCGTTATGTGTTGTATGTTGTAGAGAGCGATAGATAAAATGCATTACCATTCTTATTCGACTTGTAGATGACCCTGTATGAGTGAGTGGAGGCAGGGCTCATTTACATATTCATGGTTCCGCATATACTAAATGAATGGAGGTTGTAGAGTTACATTCAAGCTATTTTAAGGCATGAATAAAAAAATCACATGAAAAAAAATTTAAATAAGCAATTTTGGTGACCAAAGATGAGTTTTAAGGGATACAATTGCTGACTACAGGGGGACTTTAAACAACCATGTTGGAAGACACATCATGGCCATATTCCAGGATGACAATGCCAAGATTCATTAGGCTCAAATTGTGAAAGAATGGTTAAGTGGGAGCATAAAGAATCATTTTCACACATGCATTGGCACCTCCAGAGTCCAGACCTTATTCATTGAAAGTCTTTGGGATGTGCTAGAGGAGACTTTACAGAGTACTGGACTCTTGGATTGTCAATACAAGATTTTGACCAAATATGGATGCACCTCTTGATGGAAAGAACATTGCAACATTTATTTCCATCATGTTTGTTTAAGAAATAAAAAGCTACACACTCCATCAATTGGGGTTAGAAGAACTGTTGCCAAACATATAACATGCTCGAAACATAATAATCACTGCAATAATGAACAAATTATAGAATTTGCCTATTTAAATGAATTGATGGATGTTCTGCTTGAAGGCAGCCGGCTTTGGGTCAAAGCAATATTTCTGCAGAATAAGCATGAAACAGTAGATCTGAAAGGAGGTCAAACTGCTTACTTTTTTTTTAAAGCAAGACTGCACTATGAATGTCACTGTGTGTTATGGCTATGCGTGTGAGATGCGGATGATTGGTAAGGTTCTGCACCGAGGACCTTGATGACGTCTTATCGTACTTCACATGACAGTATTGTGCAAATATACCTTTAGATCATTTCAAGGGGCAGTTCACTGGGAAATGTTGACAAAAGTAGACAGCTCCCCAGACGAGTAGCTTGTGGCTCAAGCACAAAATGCATTTGGTAGCCAACCCCATGCTCTTTCATTCTGTCTCTAAGGTGTTTCTGAATGCTGAGTGTACTCAAGTCCATTGCAAATCACCTCAAGAGCTATTAAAGAACCTGGGCTTGAAATAGTGTGGTGTCAGAATGAAGTACAGTTTTTCTTTCAATGCTTTATCTGTAAAGAAGATTTTCATGTAATTTAAAGGCTCGGTTTGTAGAAAAATGAATGTTCTATGATCAATTTCTCACCTCAAATGATTCACTGACAATGTTTTTTTCTTTACTGTAGCTTTCAGATCTCGTTCACTTTTGCATGTTTTCAAATACACCACATGAAGCCATATTGTTTTGAAGTCAAAAATGCCAAAAAGCATTGGTTGTCTTACCTGCCACATGCAAAATTTGATAACAAGACAGTATAAATGAGATTTTCAGTTAATATAACATGTTTGTTCTCCACATAAAGACTTTTTAAAAAGATATTTACAGAATTTAATATCTTTTTATGCTGTTTTAAAATAAATATAGGCCTACTATCATTAAAAAATGCGAGGTCAGTGAGATTTCTTTTAAAGAAATAAAGATGTTTTTTAATGTTACAAAAGATTTCTATTTCAAATAAATGCAAAAAAACCCAAACAAAAAAACAATCCTGTATTGTAAAAAATTTATTTCGCTGTCCACAAAAATGTTTTTAACATTGATCCTAAAAGAAATGTTCCCTGAGCACCAAATCAACATATTAGAATGATTTCTAAAGTATCATGGAACACTAGACTGTAGTATTGATGCTGAAAATTCAGCTTTGCCATCACAGGAATAAATTACATTTTAAAATGGAAAAGTTAATTTAAATATTTTTTACTGCATTTTTAATCAAATAAATCCAACTTTTGTGGACATAGAATGCTTCTTGAACATTTTTTCAAAACATCTCACCTTTTGTGTACAACAGAAGAAAGTCATGCAGGTTTGGGATGACATTTGGATGAGTATATGATGACACGATTTTCATTTTTGGGTGTAATAAACCCTTGAACCTCTGTGATTTGGGAATTAAAATGTCTTATAAACATTCGCCGCTTTTGGATTTAGTTTCCACAAGTGAGACAAGTTGCGCTTGTCGTGTCTAATTTATTTTTACTTTGAGATGCCTTGCAGCATAGAAATATGTCTTTTCTAGGAATTACAGTTTTCAAAACTGACAATTTACATTTCAGCTAACATCTAGGCAGAAGATAAGAAGTTATTCAGAAGGTAACATCTGGTTTGAGAGACTTCGTATTGAAGAACTGTCAAGCCACAGTCTGTGGGAATGACTAATGACGCCTGTCATTTAGAATAAATAACATAAAACTAAACATTATCACTTGTTAAGATCAATTAGTGCAAGTCAGTGACTAAGAACTTGCCTACTGGGAAATTCACCCTTCAAGAGGCTCGATGTTATCTTGTTAAGTTGGAACACAGTTATGCTCTGTGAATAATGTCCATCCACCCATATACTTTAATGACCAGAAGGTCTTCCCAAAGGATCGACATTCTGTCATGATGGGGGTGGGAGTTTGGGGCTGATGGGATGGATGACTGGTGAGGGAGAGAGAACTGATCTCCCGATGCTCGCTGGTGTCTCATTAGACACAATATGATTTGACATGACTTGTCAGGGCTTGAACCCGTAACACAAATAACATGTGAGTACACAGCTCCGGCCACCTACATCAACATTATCCCGCCCCTTGACACACACAGGCGCTTGCACACATCCAGACAGATATAATCTCTGAGAGAGAGAGAGAGAGAGAGAGAGAGAGAGAGAGGATTGCAAATCCAGTGGTGTGTGTTGAAATACCGAGCTAGTTCGTCGTTATCGCATAAACATCCGTGCGTCTGCGTGTCTCAAGAGCCGGGGATTTGTGTGTATGCTTGTGTGTGCGTTTTTCACTTCTTCATGTGGGAATCGCCAGAAGGATGCCTGCCTGCTTCCCGTAAAAATGTCAGTCTCCCATATTTTAATGAGATAAGTTAAAATGTCGGCCAAAACCGCAGAGAAATAAACACAAGCAATGCTTGGGAATCTGTGCAGGGATAGACATACAGAAAGAAGGCAAGTTTGCATGGTGGGAAAGGTCAGATAGTACCAGATTGCAGGGAAGTTGCATTAGGCCTACATCTAATGGGGGGCAGATATGACCTATACAAGTGAGACGGAGGCAAGTTGTCACAACGGCTGCATCTCAGAAACTAAAAAATGTGCCATTTTCTTGCTAGTGATAATAAAATTCACTAGCTGTTATTCGGCAAGGACCAGCTATATAATGAAGGCAGATTTTAACTAAAAAAAGTTCAAGTGGTCACATTTTAAATGTGGTAATTTTATTCAATTTACTTGAAAGTGGGATTTCATTTGGTAGTCTTCTGAAATTTGTTTAATTTTAATTTTAATTTTTATGGAACCTGCAGCTTTCTTGAATATTATTTTAAAACACTACTGATGATGAATATTGCTATAATTGAATATTTCAAAGTGATTAGGGCTGTTAAAGTTAACAATTAATTCAACAGAACATGTTTAATAAAAAACATTTTTTGATCTTTGACATCATTAAAACATTTTTGTTTTCTATGCACTAAAAGAAGCAAATTCAATCACATTAACTACAAAAAATACATGTCTTTATGTACATGTAACAGTCTTGCATATAAACCTACATAAAAGGTTAGTGTAAAAAGTATGCAACTAGTTTTCGCCTCAACATCAGTTCTCGTACGGGTATTTATTATATTAAACCCCAAACACATTCTGTTCCTAACTGTCATACAGTGTGCCAGAAAAAAAACACACAATCTGTGACAGTAGAAGCTTTAGACAAAGAGACTCCAGGCAGTATGGATGTTTTTTTCGTACACAGAAGGGCATTAGTTGCTGTGGGTAAGGAAGCGCCATGCGGTATCTCACAGAAGGAGCAAAGGGAGGGAGAGTGCAGGTCTGTTTATGTGTTTACTCTCTCAGCTTGCTGTCCTTTACGTCTGAACTCTGTAAATGAGTGCAGCCTCCAGGGCTGCAGAGGTGATGGGCTGCAGTAAAAAGTACCAGGAGTAATCTCCAACTCCCTGATAAGGAACGGCTCTCATAAATGTCTCTCTCTCTCTCTCTCTCTCTCTCTCTCTCTCTCTGTCCGTGCCACCTTGGCTGCCACAGCTCACGTCCCCTGGCTCAATACCAGCACCTAAAAATAGCTGAGCTGGCATGTGTGTCCATGGAACCACAGTTCAGGACTTCATTTTTTGTTTTATTTATTTAATTTTGTATCTTCAATTCTCTCTCTCTCCCTCTCAGCTCTTTTTTTTTCTAACGGACATCTGTTCACAAATTTTTCATGAGGAGAAAAAAGAGCTGATTAACTGAGGATGAAACATCCTCAAGGGGAAAAGGAGGGAAAGGGAGGCATGAAAACACCCGCAGCACCGAGAGAAACAGAGGGATGAAAAGTGCCACTGTGAGGCCTTGGAGTCAAATCTCAGAACTCATTGTAAATGATTCAGTGGGTCATTTTTCGACATTAAAAGCAGCATTTGTTATTAAATTATTGACACAACCTTTGGAGAAAAAAAGTGAAAAAAGAAAAACAATAAGAAGTTGACCTAAATGCACAATGAATTGCATTCTGTACTGTTTACCAGACTGCTTTACTCAGTTCGTGGTCAAAAAAGGACATTGTGTCCAAGTTTCCCAGTCTTAATCGATATATATATATATATACATTTTTTTTTGTAAATAATCAGCAAGAAACCATTACTAGGTGCAATGAGACATGCAGTTCCCTTTCAGTCGAGAACGTCAGACGTAGTCGATGGTGACTGAATGGGATCACACCAGGAAGCCAGTCTATTGAACGAGCCAATGGAATTTGGCGTGCATCACACACTCCGCCCCCGCAGCGCGGGTATAAATACGGAAGTGGATGCACGCACAAGTTGCCTTTCGCTTCGGAGCCAATCCTTTGATGTCTCTGAAGAGTGCTGTTGTTTACAACGAGCGAGTGTCGGTGTTCTTCTGGAAGACTCTCCCAGTGCTGATGGTTTCTACAGCGTGAGTGCAGCAGTGATCACGAGCTTTGAGCTCTCAACTGCTGTTTTAACAGCAACAAATTTCTAAATGTTTGTGTTTGTTGACGGCTGGTTAGAGGGCGGAAAGGTGAGTGCTTCACTGTTTCAGTTCACTGTTCAGTTTTGCCGCGGTCATTCCCCTGTGTGCTCCGGCACTGGTGATGGGTCCTATTTCCTGAAAGAGCAACACGGGTGTGTTTGCGTCTTTTTCAAGATGTCATTCCACCTGTGCGTTTCTGGATGCGGTCGTTCCCTGTTCCTCTCTGGCAGTCACAATTGTTGCATCACGTGTCTGGGCTTACAGCACGCTGAAGCAGCTTTTGTGAACGGTTCATGTTTCCATTGCCGGAATATGACTGTCGCGGTGTTGAGATCGAGACTCGCCTTCGTCCGCGAAACGCGAGTCCCCATTACCATGCGCCACAAGCGGGGGCCGTGTGGGATGGGTGATTGGAGGATAGTGATGGATGTCTCGCCCGGTAACCATTCCCTGTGGACTCCTCATTCCTCCATCACACCGCGGCCGATGGAATTCCTGTTGAACGTGCTGGTCCCTCTGTAATGGAACTATCAGCCGTTTCAATTGGGGTTCCCCCAGAGGATAAGATGTCGATAGCAGCATCGGAAGGTGAGCTGGACTCTGGAGATGACGACTTTGCGACATTGCGGTTGTACGTGCACAGAATGCAAAGCCTGGACCTCAGACCAGCTCTTGTCTGTTTCGGAGACCAGCAGAAGGGAAGGCGGTTTGCAAGCAGAGGTTGGCCCACTACATGTGGTTGCCTTTATCTTAGTGAGAAAGTTTGGTAACGCTTCCTTTTACAGTCCTGTTACCAATGTACTTACTATGTACTTATTATAGTAATTATAATTACTGGGTAATAACTAGGTACTTACCCTGAACCTACCCCTAAACCTACCCCTAACCCATGTACTTAACTAATATTTGCCAGTAATTTCTAGGTAAGTACACTGCAAGTACACGTAAGTACTGTACTGTAAAAGGAAGCGTCACCGAAAGGTTTCCCAAGATGCACGTGCCCACCTGGGTGGTGAGCTTCTCCTAAGTGAGAGTATTGCTCCCTCCTAGGCGTTGACACAGAGTGCCTCGCTAAACAGATGTTAAATAGAGTTGGGGGCTAGGCGACACCTATCATGTTCGCTAGAGAACTAGCCTATGTGTCGAACCGCTGCTTCCCATGGGCTTCACATGAAGCCAGTTTCACTGTAAACCCGGTTCGAAGTGTCAGCTTGCTGCGCCATTCCCCTCCTATGGAATTCTTGCTCCAGTTGAGTTCCCTCAAATTCTGTCATTAATAACTCACCCTCATGTCGTTCCAAACCGTAAGATTTTCGTTCATCTTCGGAACACAAATGAAGATCTTTTTGAGGAAATCTCATAGATTTTTATTCTTCCGTTGGCAGCTACACAACTACCACTTCAATGCTTCAAAAAGTCCATAAAGAGATCATAAAACATATGAATCGAGAGGTTTAGTCCAAATTTTCTGAAGAGACACGATCGCTTTAAAGATGACCAGATTTAATTTAGGCTTTTATTCACACATAAACATTGATCAGCAAACATAAATAGAAGCTCAACCAAATGTTATTGACGTGCGTGAACAAACCTCTTGCGGAAGTTTAAACGTGTTGCATTGCACAAGAATTAACCTCATTGGCTCTTCCACACGTCAAGCGAACATGCTTGAGCTTCGTTTACCTCTGATGTTTATGATTGTTTATATGTGAATAAAAGCCTAAATTCAATCTGATATCACAAAGAATATTTGGACTAAACCACTCAGTTCATATGTATTAGTTTTACGATCTCTTTATGAACTCTTTGAAGCGTCAAAGTGTCAGTTGCGTAGCTGTCAATGGAGGGACAGAAGGCTCTCAGATTTTATCAAAAAGATCTTCATTTGTGTTCTTGTGGGTTTGGAATGACACGATGGTGAGTATTTAATGACAGAATTTTCATTTTATGGTGAACTAACCTTTTGATGTTGGGGAAGGATTTTGGACTAATGACATTGCACAATGGGCAGAGCTGGATCATTTGACCCCAGGAATTACCACATTAAATCTGACTAACGAAGAAGTAATTTGCAGAGAATGTATCTAGAATATCTATTTTCCATCATATTACGCATACATTTAGTTTTTTATTTTCATTTGCATGTTTTAGCTGTGTAGCATTAATTTCTGAAAAAAAATTAGTTTTTTCTGATAAAGCAGGCATAGCTTTTTGCCTCCAAAACAAGGGAGTCTGTTCCTGTTTGTCATCTAATAAGAATGAATGGAACCAGCCAAGCTGAAAATATGCACCAGCACTAATATTTATAAAATGACTGCTATTATAATCCTCACAGCAGCACCCAGATATGACTTTCCTACAGTGTAATTGCACTACATGTATTTTGTGCCTGAGGATAGGAAACAGCATATGCTTCTTTATTTATTTATTATTATTTATTTTTTTGCCATTTTGAAAAGTATTTGGACAATAAATGGGAATGGGAATAGTAAGGAATTTAATTTATGAAAGATAATTTTTTAAGGAATTATTTTGGTTCCAAATAATGATGGTGATTCATTAATGATTCCATTAACAACTCTTTTAGTATTGGTCTATTGGTCTTAAAGGTGACGTAGGTGATTCTCTGCAGATTTTTTTTAGTTTGATAGCAATCACTCTGTTAAGTGGTCTAAATGTATTTTAATAAATACCATATAATGTTCGTTCAATCGTTGCGTTCGGTCCGAACGGTCCTAGCATGTGTTCCCTGTTGGCCAATGTGTGTTTACATACCATTGCGCCGGCTGCTACGCAGACATAATAAGTCATCAGTGCGTTCACGTAAGTTGTGTAGACAGAGCGAGAATGGCAGGCAAGCAGCAGCAACCTAACTTTCCTTCTGAACCGACAACAAGTAGCACTGGCAAAGGATCTACGATCTATATATCTTCATCGTAGCCAAACAGACTTTCATCGTGGAAACCCTGTCATGCAAGAAATAATATTACGCACTGACAAGTTTTGCCAGCTAAACAAACCCGAAAACTTGTTGCGTGTGGCTTTGGACGGCGATTTGCAGGGAGGGTGGGACGTATGCTTTTACTGCTATCAGGCTAAAGTTAGCTTTTTCCCATGTCCTGCACCTTTAACTATATACTAACAAAACAAAAAACAATCTTGGTAACATTTTTTTTTTTTTTTTACATTTATGTTTTATTTAATTTTTACATCTACTTTTTTATTAAAGTGCCACTTATTACACCACATCTCAATGTGTATCACATTCTCCCAAGGCTCACAATTCTTAAGTTCACATAACTCTCAGTTAATTTTGAGTTGGTAAGAAGTAATGATTTTGGTTCAGTGAGTGATTCTTTAGACTGATCCAAATGGCCAATTCATGAGTTCATTAACAATTTATGAATCTTTTTGAATGATTCATAAAAAAAGAAATGTTTTATAAGAGTCATGTACTGTATGTACAATTCAGACTGCAAGCTTACAGCTCAGTTAAACATTTAGATTTAATATCAGTGCCGTTATTGAAACTGATCTTCATGATAATCATTCAGTTGTATTATTTAATTTATTTATTCATTAATTTTACTTGTTCTTGAATCTGAACCTGAAAACTCATCTCTTCCGTGAGTACTTAACATAAAAAAAAAAAAATAGTAAAAAAAAATTATTCTCTTTTAAATCTTTCCTTCCCTTTTAAATCTTCCCTTGTCTGGCTTTTTCTACTCTGAGCAATGCCTGAACTTTGTATTTTGAGCACTTCTTGCGTCGTTCTTCCCTCTTCACGATGACTCGCTTGCTTTAGTCCTCAGATGTAAGTCGCTTTGGATAAAAGCGTCTGCTAAATGACTAAATGTAAATGTAAATGATTCTCCAACCCTAATAATATAATTATATATATACTATAATTATGAAAACGATACACAATTCTATAGAATAAATAGAATAAATAATCCCTAATGAAAAAAAAATACTTTATTGTATTTTAAATATATTCCCTTTTTTAATATTACATTGCAAATACATTAACAATCTTTAAATATATTAAAAGTATATTAGCATCATGCTTTTACAATACAACTCTTAACACACTATAAAAATAATTGTACTCTAGTATATTTTCTAAAGATATATTTTGAAAATAAAAAATTCTGTTTATTTTTTAAAAAGTGTATTCAGTTGCACTTTACTTAAAAAATATATTTTAGGTATATTTTTAACTGTGTGCTGAAAATGATCATTGTAACAATGCATTGAAGTATACTTTCAAAATACATTATACAATAGTATATTGTACAAAGTATAGCTACGTAATATTTGTCTATTAATGTGCATTTGTTATTGAAGACAAAGTTTGCAATTTGTAATATTTCAACCCAGTCTCACGGCAGTTCGTGATATAGTCACGAAATTTAATCTATTGATTCGTGTTCATAGACACGAATTTCCCTTTTTTTTCGTGTCACTCAGCACGACTTTCAAGCCAATGCATTTCAATGGGATATATTTTTCGTGCCTGCAACACGTTTTTCTTTCGAGAGCACAGTATTGTTTTTTTCTCAATTCTTATTCGTTTTGCAAACTTTAAGGGTACACTACCAACATTTAATCAGGAGGTTTTAATCCTTGTTTTTATTGCTTTATTTTCGCTAGGCTAAGAATGATGATTCGTGTCCATGAGCGCGAATTTTCTTCTTTTTGTTCGTGTCACTCAGCACGACTTTCAATCCAATGTATTTCAATATGGGACATATTTTTCGTGCCTGTAGGCTACCATGTTTTTCTCGAGAGCAGAGTATTGTTTT
The DNA here is from genome assembly GCA_029959095.1 of Rhinichthys osculus. NCBI lineage: Eukaryota > Metazoa > Chordata > Actinopteri > Cypriniformes > Leuciscidae > Rhinichthys > Rhinichthys osculus. The sequence goes on along the minus strand of JARWKJ010000010.1, from coordinate 9,119,104 downwards.
TTTCTCAATTTTGCGAACTTTATGGGTAGCCCTACACTATCAGGAGGTTTGAATCCTTGTTTTTATTGCTTTATATTCGGTAGGCTACTCAACATTAATCAAATGAAGACTCGTGTCCATGGGCACGAATTTCTTTCTTTTTTTCGTGTCACTCAGCACGACTTTCAATCCTATGTATTTCAATGGGACATATTTTTCGTGCCTACACCACGTTTTTCTTTCGAGAGCACAGTATTTTTTTTTATCAATTCTTATTAATTTTGCAAACTTCAAGGGTAGCCTACACTAAGCCCTACCAACAATTAATAAGAAGATTTTAATCCTTGTTTTTATTGCTTTATATTCGGTGGGCTACGCAACATGAATCAAATGATTATTCGTGTCTAGGGGCACGAATTTCCTTCTTTTTTTCGTGTCACTCAGCACGACTTTCAATCCAATGTATTTCAATGGGACACACTTTTCGTGCCTGCACCACGTTTTTCTTTCGAGAGGATTTTCCCCCCTCAATTTTTATTAACTTTGCAAACTTCAAGGGTAGCCTACACTAGGCCCTAACAACAATTAATAAGAATATTTTAATCCTTGTTTTTATTGCTTTATATTCGGTGGGCTACGCAACATGAATCAAATGATGATACGTGTCTAGGGGCACGAATTTCCTTCTTTTTTTCGTGTCACTCAGCACGACTTTCAATCCAATGTATTTTAATGGGACATACTTTTCGTGTCTGTACCACGTTTTTCTTTCGAGAGCACAGTTAGGCTATTGTTTTTTCCTCACTTAATTATTTTGCCAACTTTAAGGGTTGCATTACTCAAAATTTAATCAGGAGAGTTTAATCATTGTTTTATTGCTTTATAATCTAGACTACTCACATATTGTAAACAATCGTCAGTGCTATAATAGCCCAAATATAGGCCTATAATACATATAGTAACGTAAATATATTCTTCCTGAACGGGACTGCAGAGTTACGGCTAAATGTTGCCCTTTCTTTTCGGAGAAATACCGGTTTTCCATCGGTTTGGTGTGTTAAATCTAACAGTAACTACATTTCCCACGAGCCTTATCGGCCGTTATGGTGAAGACGACAGAAAAAACTGAGGACCCTCCACCACCGATTGTCTTTTAATTATATCCTCATCTTTTTTCAACACAAACGCGAAAGTGTGCTTGATAATTCAACAATAGTATGTTATGGCCATCAGTTTTATTTGTTTCCAGCATTACCCATGATCATCAGCTTCCGTTGCTATGGAGACGGAGCCAGCCCGCTTGATTTCTCATTGCGCTCAAACCACTTTCCAGGTAAGTTGCAGGCTCATAGAGTCATACGTAACGATCACGTTTTGCTTAAATGCTATAAAAATCGATGACTTCCTTGAAAATGTATTATTCACATGGTTTACAGGGTAGGGCAACGAATTAAAGCCCGACGAATTAAAGGTTTCCTCAATATCAGAAAGAAAAAACAAACTGTGAAATTAGGCTTGCTACATGGCTAACGTTAGCCAACTTCAACATAAGCTAACTCTATTTATCTAGATGATGTCATTTTCTCTCGATCATCGTGGTTCACTCATAAGGTCACTGTAATGTGTCAGTAATAAAAATATTATCACTTTATCTAACGTTATAGCCTACTGTACGCTGCCTTTAACCCTGTATGGTGTTACAGACCCGTTTTCATTTTTTATCAAAATAAAAATTATACAATTAATAATTTTTTCAACCTCAGACTCATTGCCCTTGGCTCACTTTCTGTGAAGAACATATATCCGAACACATTTTCAATGACCACACACTGTAACTTACACCAACCCCCACCTAAAATTTCCACACTTTTATTAGCCCGAACATCCTGTGTGTGTGTGTGTGTGTGTGTGTGTGTGTGTGTAGTGTAGTGTAGTGTGAGTGCATGCATGTGAGAGAGAGATTGTGTGTAAGTGTGAGAGAGTGTGAGTGCAAAAGTGAGTTTTGTTTCTACCCCTGCCGTTCCCGCACAAGGTTGCAATTCTTAAATGTGATCTAATAAAGGTAAAGGGAAAGTATTAACCATATATGCTGTTTATATTGCTTGTAATTGGGATGAAGTAAACATCTGTTGAGTATTTTAACATAAATTGTTTGATTATGTTGAATTAAAAACCCAAAAATGCAGCGGGTCCACCAGACCCACGAACACTGGCTGAATAACAAAAATATGAACACCACACAAGGGTTAAATCTAGGATGGCGAACACCAGGCACATGTTACGCGCCTTTTAACAGTCGCACAGGAAATAGGAACAACGTGAATCTGTATTTATAAGAAAATGGGAATCACTCACTATTATTGTACACTTTTTAAATCTTAGATCAACATAACACTAAGCTACATAATTAACATTTTCTGTTCTCCCTGCAGATCCTGTTAAACACACCACCTGTCCGAACTTATCCTGAACCTGATTCTTAAAACACAAAGGCACTTTTAAGAGCCAACCTCTATCTCTTTTTTTTTCTATATCTCACATCCTCTCTGTTCTCAATATCTATATTTATTTCCATCTCTCTAATCTATATCTGTCTATCTCAGTCTTTATTTGTTGCTTGTTCTTTTCTCTCTGTCTGTCTTTGTCTACTAGTCTGTCTGTCTGTATCTGACTGCATTGCAATGGCCACCAAGCATAAACTTGATTCAAAGGATCCCCACTACCAAGAGGGGAGACGCATGGCTCTGGAGCTGAAACATGAACACATTCTAGCTGAAGCCAGGGTTAGAGTTTTTATACAGCTCAATAATTTTATTTTTGAACTTGACAAATTGAAGTAAAACCTGATGAGGAATGTGTAAGAAGGATGAGTGTAGAAGATTTTATACATGTATATTACATGATACATCCTACTATGCTCTGTGGTATGTGTTAATGAGGGAATATAATAGAATAATAATACTATATGCATTTGGCAGATGCTTTTATCCAAAGCGACTTGCAGTGCACTTAAAGGGACAATCACCCCAATCCCCATATCCATTATATTTTAGAAGAATGGACTCCCTCCAAGTTACAGAGACTTGGAGAATCTATTCCAAGGATCATTTAAGCTGTTCAACACCTTACTAACACACTTTGTTGTGTTTTGCTTTCACTAGTTACCTGCCTTTTGGTTACAGTACTTTTAACAACATCAGTCTTACAAGAAATATTCACTTCAATACACAGAGAGCAGCTGATCAGAGAAAACGTGTACGAGACCCTCCACACACCTCTAAAAGGGACTCTGTAGGACGTGGTAAGCCGAGGGAGAGGCGAGGAGGGCGACGCCAAGCCTCCGCTACAGGTTATATCTGAATTATTTGACATGTGTTCTAGGAATTTACTATGTCAATGTTGGACCAACTCAAATTAGAAAACTAATTGTTTATTGAGTTTAAAATATTCCAATATCTAAAAAGTAGATAAACCTTTCAGTGACACTATTGTAGGGACATTACCAAGTACTTATGTAATATGTCTGAAATATGTCTGATTTCATAAATTGTTCAGTATATAGGTTGAAAAGAAGACCATAAATGCAGTGTGATTTGTTCTTATTCTTCTATGTGCTGTTTTACAGCCACATACCCCACGGTTGAGTGCTCCCTGTCATCCAGTGTGGAGGTTCCATTTACTGCAACCTCAACAGAACTAAATCCTCAAGAGGAATTTGGTAATTCACAGTGATGAATTTATGCATTTATAGTTTTTTTTTAAAAAGTTTTTTATTGTTCATTCTAATACTGATCAGTTGACTTTTAATTGTTCCTTATCTAAATTATTCCTTGACGTTTTATTTCGTATTTTCTTTACAGAAAAAAATATGGAGAGGCTCTCTGATATTTTGGCGTCATGTCCTTCTGCTGCTGAGCCTCAAAGAAGCTCTGCATCATCATGGTCTTTTCGGCAGCAGAAAGCCTTCAGAGCGCTTGAAAGAAGCAAGACCATACCACCTTAAATGCCTTATTTCAAAAGAGGCTGTTGGTCATCCCGTGTTGCCTTTGCAACGAGCCTGCTGTTATTAGGTTGGTTTTCATTAATATCAAACTTCAATTACCCAGGGTAGGTTTGCTAAATGCCCTGCTTTATAGGCTAAGATACATGTCTTTTGGGGTGGGAGAAGACTTGGATGATGAAAATTCTTGCTGTTAAGTGACAGTGCTAAACACTGAGCCACACTCAATTTAAATATTAAATTGAGTGTACTGTACTTTATGAGTTATTCACCTGAAATAATGTATTATATTAGAATATTGTTTTACTTTCTCCCTAGGTGCAGAGAGTGTCTTCCTGAGGAGTGGTTCTGCGGGGACTGTGATGTATTGCATCACAAAAAACAGCCACTCCACAACAGGGAATGCGTGATTCGTGGGGTTTTTCAACCCATTCCTCCAACCTCATGTATCATTAAAGGGGAAGATGGATATTGCACCAATGAGCAAGGTACATTCTCATGAAAGCCCTAATTTTGCGTTTCAATGTATGTCTGCAGACAGTTACAGATAATCTAAATTATTGGTTTTCCTTCTTTTTGCCAGCTTGCATTTTGCCAACTGTGAAGGTGCCAGACTGCTCCTGTGGAGCCACAAACTTCACTGTGTTACCAGGCAAACCAGTGATTTTAATTACGATCAATGGTAAAAAATAATAATCAATATTTAGATTTTTATTGTAGATTTGATGTTTGTCACACTAGTGTACGTATTAAGTATGTGGTAATTAAATGTGTATTTTATTATTATTTTTTTCTTGTTCCAAGGGCGTTTTGACTTGCATCAGCCACTATATGTATGTCAAACATGCCAGCAGCAGTGGACCCCTGACATGAAGGACCTCCTAAGAAGTGGATATTGGCCAGCCTCTGTCCAGAACTCCACACTTTATACACTGGACCTTCTGAGCTCCCTTCAGGAACTCAAGATCATTTCTCCGGGATTCTCCAGACAAGCCTTCGCAAAGCTGCTGGAGCATCGCACTAAGTGTGGAGGAAGAGTAAGTGTAAATGTTATTACCATATTATAACATTTCTTTCCAAAAGCAGACAATATCACAAATACTATTTAATTCTATATATTTTCCAGTCTGGACCTATCAACGGCGATGCACTGCAGCGCAGCTTCTTAGAGCTTTCATATGCATCATTTGAGGAAGACCAGCTCTGCTGTAGTGCTCCTTTCACCTGCTCAGCCTGCACGCCGGAAATGTTGGCCGTTTCAGCAGATGGAAACAGAAAGCTATATCGCTTTCGCCGAAACGGAAGGTGATCTTTCTTTCAGTCTTTTTACTGATTTATTTTCTTACTTTATATATTTCATGGATGGATTTTTTTATTTTTATTTCTTCCTCAGCTCTGATGATCCTGGCTTTTTTGAGGGGCTCTTTGTGGCTGAAGACAGTGCGGTGTCTAGATTTTTGTCGACACCATACAGAAAGCAGTGAGAAATGCAAGTTGACAAAATAGTTGTTACAATATTAACCATAACCCCACTTCAATTACTTCTGCCTACCAACTACAAAATCAAATTGAGAGAATAAATGCCATATATTGAATGACACCATTGCTTTTATTTGATTTGTCATGTTTGTTTTGTGTGTCATAGACACAGGGAAGAGGCACATGTGGGGACTCCCAGTGGACAGCAGTGAGGGAAATTTCAAGGAGGGCTTCAAAATTGGATGAAGAGGGGATGGAGGTTGCTGTGTGCCGCCATGGATTCCTTCTGAAAGCCCTTAATATGTACAGGGGGGAGATATTTGCCTACCCTATGTATCTTCAGAAGGACCTCATGTCAGCCAAGGGCAAGGCACAATTCTTCGCGATGGACGTGGCTTGCAAATACTGGCCATACTTGGAGAAAGCTGCTAGTGTTCTTCCTGGTCTTCAGGAGCTGACCACTATGAAACCCTTTCTCAGTGTGATGCATGCTCGAGCCCATGCTACTAAGTGTGAGGTGTGTATAGTATTTTGGCATCATATGTACATTTGTAGGATTTACAAGGACATTAATAATATGAAATTGAAGTTAAGATACACTATAGCTTGTCTTTTTGCATAACCAATTCTTGCACAGCAACATGACATCATGACTTTGCGTAAACATACATGCCACTTTCAAGTCAAGTGGCGTGTTATCTATACGCATTTTGAGCTATCCGCGCGTATGTCCACGCCGAAACGAACCGTCATCTTTTGCGTGTATGTCTACACCGTTAAATGTCTAAGTGATTCCGCGTGTATGTGTACACCGTTAAATGTCCGAGCCGTTAAAAGTGAACTAAGTAACTTTTTTACCTTAACCGAACAGCTTTGGAGTCATTGTAATGTTTATATTACTGATTTCGTGTTGAATGGTGGTCGTCTCGCACCCCCCTGGTGCCTGTGAGCCGCAAAACCACCCTTGCAACTTTGGGCCGGCGGGCCGCCATCCATCCAGTATCCGGCTAGCTATAAGAAAAAGGTAACGCTAGATATTGAATTCTTCAAGTTTTCGTAATGGCTGATGTAAAAAAGAAGAAGAAAGCTCGGAAATCTTTGTCAGTGGACCAAAGAGGAAACGGGAGACTGACCACTGTTATTATGAAATTTCAAACCAAACGTTATGAACTAATAAATTATAGCCTTACCATAGTACACGTATTCTTGAAAAATAAATAAACAAACTAGGCTACGTGTTTGACTTTGTTTGGTCAATCGTTATGATGGACAACTCGGATCACCGGCAAAATTATAAAAGAATGTAACGTAACATTTATTTTGATAATGCATAATCTAAGTAGCTATAGCTGTAGGCTAAACTAAAAATAAATAAATAGCTGAAATATTTCTTATAGTATTGTTTTTCGCCATAATGTTACTGATTACGTTTGGCAACACTATAAAAATATACACTATCTCCACTATACAAATATGCAATAACATTTATATGATATTGTTCTGAGAATCATACATACCTCAGTGGACATGGCTCCGTTTGTTCGCCGGCTTCTCTGAAAACAAATGCACATGGCCTGAGCGAGATGGGAGGGGGTAGAGTTGACAACGAGTTTAAGACAGTTTTCTCATATATATATATACTCCGAAACTGTAGGGGGAGCTCGAGAGAGAAACCTGCGAGAAAACAGCAAAGAAATTGCCAGTCTTACTGAGCGCTGCTTTAAATGTCCGAGGGAAATGAAGCAAAATGTATATCTACATCTGGGGAGCGATATTTTTTTTCCATAGGATGGTAGGGGTAGAGTCATAAATGGTATTACCCCAGTGACGGGTAGGTTTAGGGATGGGGTTGGGGTAGGTGATATATGTGTATATATATATATATATATATAGTAATGTAGGGTTAAGTCGTTGATAAACACGCTGAAAAGCGATTATGCGTGTTGATAGCATGCCAAAAATGGAAATATGAATTGGCGTGTCATACATACGCCATTTCATGAGATCAGTCTGGGCACAGATTGGAATGCCCTTTGATGCAAATTGTTGTTTGTGATATTGGGCTATATAAATAAAATTTAATTGAATTTCTTCCACCCTTTATTAACAGATTAAATGGAGTGGCAGGAACCAGGGAGGAGCAGGGACAACCGCTGGTGAGAAGGTGGAGCAAGTGAACAGCTACCTCTCACGTTGTGCCCTGACGACCAAATACATGTCCAAAGCAGGTGATCAGAGTGTTTGCAGTATTCTTGTATACTTTTTTTAGATTGATCATCATAACCTCATTATTTGCTTTCAACAGCACGGGTGGACATGCTTACATTGCATGCAATGGGTTGGAACGAGAAAAAAAATCTCTCTTTACATCAGGCACTTTCCACAAGATATGTGAAGGTAAGTCTCCCATTAATTGTTTTGTGTGTCCTTTTGTTGTGTTAACTTGGCCTGTTGTTAATCATACAAAGTTTTAATCCTGATTATTGTATAACACTGTTCATCAGACTTGTCAGAGACTCCAGGATGAGACTGCAAGGCTAGCTGACCTAAAAACAGAGCTACATTGCACAGATGAAGTGGTGTCACAGTGGCTATCTGATGTGAAGGAATGGGCAGCTGGTGGTAAGAATGACCAGATAAAAGAAACAACAAACATCCTTTCCCACTATCAAAATTTTAAGTTTGATATTAAAGAGCAGCAAAAAAATATTAGGCTGATGATCTATGGATTACAATACAGTTGGTGACATCACCTGCCACCGAAGACCAGCCAACTATGTGTCAACATCTAATGTGATGCCACATTTATGTCAGGTTTATTAGTATTTTCCAGTTTCCCTGCAGGAAGTGCACATACCAAGTTTAATTAAGTTGGATTAAAAGGTTTTACATACAAATTCAAACAGAGAAACGGTTCTGTGTTGTTTTAACAGTGAATTTGCTTTCACTATTTCTTCTACAGAGACAACTGATACAACTCATGCCAGTCAAGGCACCACACACAGAGGACTTCAGCAATCAATTGAGGGGCTCTACCTTAGTGTGAGGCAGCGGAAGCGAACCCTCTACCGTCAGAATGGTATAACTATAAAATATGATAGGTTGACAAATTCAAGCTACTGTATGCATCCTACTTCACCAACATGGAATTAGCAAATAATGAGGTAGCACAGTTTAGCTCAATCATTGAATTCTGTTCTTTAAATGACCAGTCTGTAGAATTTAGTGGTATCTCTCAGTGATGTTTGAAGTAATTAATGCACAATTATTATTTTCAGGCGATCATGAAAAGTAAGTGTGTGTGTGTGTGTGTGTGTGTGTGTGTGTGTGCACGTGTGTGCACGTGTGTGTTATTCCTGCCAATAGATTCCCCCCAAAATGTTAAACACTGGAGTGCGCGTGTGTGTTATTCCTGCCAATAGATTCCCCCCAAAATGTTAAACACTGGACCTTTGTTACCCAGTTCAGTCTACATTATAATTTTCACATACTACAAAAACTGCAGCTTTGCTTTTCACATTTTTGTTTTTTTTCTTGCCTCACACCTCTGCCCCTATACTTCATGTCTTTCTAGACAGCAGCAAGTTTCGCCATCGCATTCGAAGGAAGCTGGCAGAAGACAAAAAGCTCCTTCTTCAGAAGATAAATAAATACAATGATCTTGTACTACACACTGCAACAAACATTGACGTAGCTGTGGTGGAGCATTCCCTAACTGGAGAGAGTACTGTGTCTCAAATATGGCCGTGGGAGGTTCATGGCAGTGGTATGTCTGTTTTCAGATGCTTCAAAGGAATTTATTTACAGTTCTGCTAGACTATACTGAGTTCAGTATATTACTGAACTAAGGCATGCATGTTACATATTGAGTGTTGTAATATTCATTTAGTTTAATGGTGTATTCTCAGTTTTCTTATGTATCAATTTGATAAAAAACTAAATGTTTGTAGTGATTATGCAAGATTGTCTCATGTGTACATATAACTGTAATTGATTCTTAGCAAACATTTCAATCAAGAAACAAGTGCATGACCAAGTGATGTTAACAATGCGACTGCATGAGGAAACAAGTGTTTTGGTGTTGGAGATGGCACAACACTGCACATGGTTGCAGAGCCTGGCAATGGTTCTCAAAAACAAATTGGCTGAGGAGGGTAAGTTAAATTAAAACCCTGTCCATTTAATGTGAAAAAAAAAAAAAAACACTCATCAGTCTCAGTCACAGAACTTGGATGGAGTAGATTGGTTATTGCTTTGCCGTAGCCATTTGGTATGAACATAAAATAGGGATTCAACTTGTTACTGTAGCTATTGTAACAAGTCAGTAAGACTATAAAGATTCACATTTGCTTGAAAGATGTGCAGATTTGTTGTACTATGGCTGTTACTTGAAACATTGGACTTTGTGTCCTGATATGTTACATGGGGTTAGCATAACATCAATATTATTATCTCCTCCAGTCAACATAGAAAACCTTGCTGGTCAGCAAGTAACAATGCGTTAATTCAGCACAACTGTAGTGAAGAAAGCTGTTTTAAGTTAACAGTTATCAAACATGGGCACAAAACTTTGGGCTTTCCTCCATAAAGTCACCTCGGTGACCCGTCATGTTGCCTCAAGTCGTTTTATACAGAAGCAAGCCTGGTCCCATGTCAGCGATACACATAAAAATGCCAACCATCCTGCTTGTAGATTTGAATAGGGGATATCTTTTTACTCCATTTAAGTTCTTTGGTCTAATGAAACAATTTTAGTATAGTTTGTCTTTAATGTAATCTCTTTTGTATTTTGAGACAAATGAGGGACTTTGCTGTCTCTTAAGAAGAAGACTATCAGAGGTGTCAGAAAGGCTCCAAGTGGTCCTCCAACAGTACAAGACTGCTTTAGGTCCTGAGGCCTCTGTCCTTCTACATGTTGAAGAGGAATGTCAAAGTGGCCTCAGTAGTCCAGACACCAGTGAGGATGAAGAGGAAAACACAATTTAGGTCATTTATTCATTAATATGTACATTTGTCTGTTTTTGGAATAACCCCCTGTTACTGTTTATAATAAATTATATTGTGTATTTCATTAATGCTTTACACACCTTATTTGTTCTAAAACAGCTGAAATTCACCCTCTTATTCTAATTCTTGCTTTTTTGTTTTTCTGTATTTCTCCAGATGGAAGCTGCACGAAGGACTGCGTTGAAGGAAATGGACTTGCCCTATAGACCTTACGCACCAGAGAAACGAGGGCGCCGCCATCTTTAGAATATTGTCTTTGAACTTCCGTTTATGCGGTCACTCTGTATATTTCTATGGCATCAACTTGGCATGTATGATATTACCAGATGTAATTACTGGGCTCACATGATATTTGGGTAGTGAATTCATACCCTTTTAAGAGAGACCCCCCTTGATTGTGGTGACCCTGTGACATTTCCTCTTGCACCAACGTCAGGCCAAACTTTTGACTTGCATGCAACAAATGTTATGAACCGATTTTTGCAATTTGCTGAGCAATGAATCATGTCATTTTTGTTGACCTCATGACGTTCCCTGTAGCACAACCATTAGACCAGAATGTAAAATTTGATTTGGTCTAATTGGGCAGATTCCCATGAAATCTTGTAAGCACATGATGACTTTGGTGACCTCATGACCATTCCTCTATCATCACGTTTAGGTCATAACATAAAAACTCGTTCTTGACCACTTGCATTTTTTATGTTGTGATTATACTTTATATTGTATATTATTACAGTTGACAGATGACTTGATTCTCTGTTTTGCTGGAGCTTTTCAAGTGAACTTATCCTCACAGTCCAGTGTTTTTAAATACAGCCGTATGGCTTGTTTGACAAATATGCATTTGGTGTATTTTCAGTGGTATTGTTGAGAAAGACAAGAAATAAAATATTTCCAAAGATTACTCTTTACTACATTGTTATTGAAAAACAATATTTGATATTTTTATGGTTGATAAAAGCCAATAGCTGGATAAAACTTATAACTTAAATAACTTATTTATATGTGGAATCTTGTTTAATTTAACATCCCACTGTATCATTAATTCATTACTTTAATGCATGTCTTTTTTTCTTATTTTCAAACAACCAAGCTTGCTTGTAAATAAACAAGTAATATCTAGTATATGTAAGGTGTATATACATGTTACATTTTCCTCGATTGCTGAAACCATAACTATGGTTTTGAACTAAAATTTCAAAACCATAACACCGTTAATAAAAAAGCACACACTTTTCCCCAAACTATAAACACTATTGCTCAGTTTTGACACATGCAAAACTTTACACACACATCCCTACATTTTTCATTGCCTACAATGTTGTAATTTAGTATAGCATTCAGCACAGCTTCAGCTCAATTAGCACACAATCACCCAGGAGGGTTAGGGTTAACCCTAACCCAGGAGGAAACACAAAGAGTCAAAACTGATCACACAGCAATCGCAACCTTCAATAGATCGATGGAAGGGATAAGATGAGAGGTGGAGGAGAAAGGGGAAGGGGAAAGAGACAAGCAGTCTCAGATGAGATTTGTGCCACTTTTGACCATGGTATGACTATGAGGGAGGCTGGGCGACGAGTACGGCCAAACTGGAGTCGCTTCACCGTCACCTCGATCATAAGAACCTTCAGGGAGGAAAACAGGTACAGTAGGTGTACTTCAGACTGCTGTAGGATTGAAAATAATCCAAGACATTTGAAATGAACATTACAGTGTTCCACCCTTTCTTTCAACCACAAGGACCATTTGGAGTTCCCAAAGGCATAGATGAGTTACATGCTGGGTCTGATAGTGATCAAGGCCTGTAGGCCAAGATGTTTGTACTTTGGGGGTCTATGAATTGTCACACCTTTAGAACAATGGGGGAAGTGTAATTATCTGATTGGTCAGTTTGAATGTCTCACATTTGGGTTTTAGTCACATGGTCAGGGAAAGGATAAAAGAAAACTGTAACTGTTGCTCTGTCTCTTTTAATGCTCTGCTCTTTTTATGCTCTGGCTGGGTAAGATTATTGGTATAAGTCATCATCTCATACATCTATTTTGTAACTATTTTAAGTGTAACCATAACCATATTTTGTCATTAAACCTTTTCAATTACAACTAATGTGCTAAATAGTTTTGATTTGGTATTGACTTTGAAGAGCTACCTATTGCAATACAATACTGTCACTCTCTATAGCAACGCTCTCCCCACATATTAAGCTATTGTAACTGCACTTATTTCCGTTGTTGGTATAAGTGGCAGTGGGTGGAATAGACAAGAAATGTAGTTTTACCATCTTGCTGATAACATTTCTTTAGTCATTCAGCAGTCTTGCAGCCTGAACCCCTGCAAGAAATCCACCCTTACACCACTCTTACTGTAACTTTTGACTCAGTGCTGTGACAATAGATACATGTACGGTAGCTGTTGCACTACTATACTACTGTAATGAAAAGAAATGCATCAAATTGCCTCACATACAGATAGAGTTTCTGTATGCTTTCATTTTCTAAAAAGGATGCATTATAGTTACAGTAAAAAGTGCTTCTACTTTTGTAGGACACGATGGAATGGAAGAAGCCTGTCTGGACATTTCATTTCATGTGGATCAACATAGTTGTTTTGCCCCAGGTTAATGTAATAAACTGTTGCTTATAAATATGTCATCATTAGGAGCAAGGACAAACAATATCCCAATAATAAAGATTTCCAAAATCTGTGATATGCTCTCCAGATCAAGACATTCACAATAAATCAATATTTGTTTTTTTTACTAGTGACAAATACTGTTCAATTCTAGAAGCTAAAACCATGGTGATCCAGATATGTATCTTTATAATTAAATCTGTGTGTGTCACAGTGTGGGTTCATGTCTTGTTCCTGTCTGTCTTGTGCTCCTCCCATTTTTGTGAATTTGGTTCAGTCCTGTTCCAGTTTTCCCGCTCCTTGTTTGTGTTCATGTTTACAACCAGTGTTAATTTGGGTTTTGTGTCTTGTTCCTTGTTCTTGTCTGTCATGTGATTCCGTTTGCCATGTGTCTTGTTAATTGATCATCTTTCCCAGGTGTTTATTATTAGCCACGCCCCCTTGTTATCTTTTTTGCCTGTGTATTTAAGCCCTGTGTCTAGTTCAGTCTTTGTGAGTTCTTTATGTTGGTTGTTCTGTCCCTGAGTCCTGCTCTGTGTTTGAAGTTTAGTTAAATAAATGTGCTGCATTTGGATCCTGCTTCGGCCTTGCTTCAACCACTTCATGACAGTGTGGTTGTGTCTGTTGTGTGTGTCTGTGAGAGATAATGCCATCAAGATATGACCGATGGAACAGGTACTTCACCCAACAAGCTGCTCCGTACAGTTCTATTCACCATCTTTTGAAATATATAAAACCATTCATTTTATTTGGATGAATTGTTTTTTTTTTATCAGATTTACCATTTGTTATAATTTGTTTGTGCTGGTCAATTATGAACAAAAAATTCAAAAATTAAAGATATAATGTAATGAGTGAGTATAAAGAAGGTCAGTCTTATTTTTTTAACTTCATATTTATGCTTCATGTCAATCAAGCCATAAGGCTGTATTTCTTAACAGTGGACTGTGAGGTTAAGTGAACTTGAAAAGCACAGACAACAGAACACGAAATCCAGTTACGCTTCAACTGTAATAAAATAACAGAAGAATGTATAATCAGGAAATATGTAAACATGCTTTTGAAAAACATCTGAAGAGCAAAATTAATTGGATTAAGTACATTTCTAGTACAGCCCTCTTGAGATTAAACTCCAGGTCACATTCTTGGAGATTTTCACCTTTTCACTACAGAAAGATGAAATATGACTTCAAATGCAGCACAGAAACAATGTAATAAATAGGCTGAAACCAAAATGGAGTTCAAAACATACATTTTATTTATTTTCATTATTTCGGAGAGAATCCTTTGGCTGCCAGGAATTGGCCCACTGCTCACCACTAAAAACCGAAGGGATTTTTTTTTCTGTTACTGGTCGCGTTTTCCAATAAACTTACATCATTACCAAACATGTCTTGGTAACACTTTATTCCGATAGTCCACTTTAGACATTCTACTAACTATAAGTAACTTTTCAACTACATGTCAAGTAACTGTCATTAGAGTATTAGTAGACTGTCAGCTTAATATCTGCTAACACTTTATTTTGTTGATCCCCCAACAGTCATTCAACTGACTATAAGTAACTTGGCGACTACAGGTAAACTTGTTCTCCTAACCCAAAGCCTAACACCTAACCATAACCTAACAGTCTACTATAATATACTAATACTCTAATCAGAGTTAGTTGACATGTTGTTGAAAAGGTAATTATAATTAGTATAACATCTAAAGTGACTATCGAAATAAAGTGTAACCCATGACTTTTACAAGTATAACAGTTTAATTTTCCATCTATGAAGGACCACCACCTTCATGCATGCATTAATGGTGGTGGTCCTTCATAGATGGATAAAAACTGTTGTACTTATAAAAGACATGTCAGGTAATGATTAAGGGTGTCACGATTTCAATTGTAAATCGAAATTGATCGAAATTAATTCACAATCTCGAACTTCGAATTTAAAAAATGGAATCGTCGATGCTGCCACGTCCCCATGTCACGTCCAATCGGCTTGCCAACCGGAAAAAACTCGTGTGTTGATTAAGTGCTGCGAGTCTATAGTCAACCTCCTCTAACTCCTGCATGGCAACTGCAGATGCAGGAGACCCATCGGCAGAACTTGAACCCCCTCCTCTTTCATTGAAGTCGCAGGTGTGGAAGTTTTTTGGATTTCCAGTGAGTTATGTTGACAACGTTCGTGCTTCAAAAAAGCCACAATTTGCAGACAATTACAAGTCTCGCGGAATTTCCCGGAGTGTCCCGCATATTGCTAGCGGCTCCCTGATGCACGCAAATTAGTTAAAATCTCCCGGAATCGAGACAGAAAAAACTGTGCTCTAAACCGTATTGCGTCCACCGCAGAGAGGGAGAGAGCGAGAGACCTTGCGTGTGTGCCTCATGAAGTGCATGTAAGACAGAGAGCATCCTGATTGGCCGATTGATAAAAATCGAGAATCGAATCGAACCGTGACCTTAGAATCGAAAATGTAATTGAATCGAGGATTTGGAGAATCGTGACACCCCTAGTAATGATGTGTGCTTTACACTTGTTAAAAGGCTTGTTTAATCTGAAACAGAACAGATAAATAAAAAATTATTGAGTTTATTAAAGTAAATAAATAATGAATGCATTAATTCATTAAGCAGAAGAACAGAAAAATACATACATACCATACTGGACAGGGCTCCCAGTCAACCAGCATTTCTGCTTTGCCATATCAAGAAACAAATTTAATTCTAAGCATAAGGCTATTATGTCTGGTTAGGCATTGAGTTTAATTGATCCAATGGGTCATTATTTTCAGTAGACACTTCTTCCTAAACTGTAATTCTTCTTTCTAAACTGTAATTCAAAAAGACTAAACACATAAAAATTATGTACCTAACAATTATGGTATGAATAATATGCACAGGTGATACTCGAAAAATTTGAATATTGTGGAAAAGTTATTATTTTGATGATTATGGCTCACAGCTTATGAAAACCCCATATTCAAAATTTTAGAAAATTAGAATATTACATACAATCAATAAAAAAGAAGGATTTTAAATACAGAAATGTCAGCCCTCTGAAAAGTATAATCATGCATATGTATATATTTCTATATACTATATATACACCTTTTAATTTGAATTACTGAAATAAGTGAAATTTTGCATGATATTCAAATTTTTTCAAGTTTCACCTGTATTTGTCAACACACAAGGAAGTTTCTAAATCCTATATTACACTCTGCATACCGCCTACACTCTGCAGTTCCTTTATGACTGTCTAACCTTTCTCACTCTTTCTTTTACAACACTCCTGATGGGGAAAGCCTCTAGGCGAGTGTGGTAGGAGCAATCTGTGAACATCAAAAACACGTTTCAAATATTTCTTAGATAGTTAGATTAGGAACAAAATAAACACAACTATGAAGATTTAAGTAGCGACCAGACTTGCAAGGATGACAAGTGATGTTTATCACTAATTAAAAAAAAATTATAATGGAACTAACTTACTCTCAGTTCCAATATGGTATGCTTGCTTGATTACCATCCTACTGCAAAGCCAACGCTCACAACTGAGAATACTCCACTGCTGCTGCTTCCACTACTTGACTACATTTTGGTCAAATTAGACTAACTAAGCCTGTTGGATTTATAGGTTGTCAATTGTACTAATCTCAATAATATTAATCACTTCCTATTCTATATCTATTATGAATAATCATGGTCATGTGTGCTACACTGGACTAGCTGGACTGGTCACGACATTTACATTTTGTTGCCCTGTTTTATTTGTAAGTCGCTTTGGATAAAAGCGTTTGCTAAATGATTAAATAAATAAATAAAATTGTGACTAATTGTCTGTTGTAATTGGTTAAAAATAAGCAATTGAACTATAGCAAATAAACAGGGGTAAAAGTTGTAATGTATAGCAAAAGTATCAATCATTGCATTTACATGCACTTACTCTTTTGTGGCCTTTTTCTTTCAGGCATATGCCTTGGTCCCCCTGTGGGATATAAGATTACAGTCCAGTCATATATCCACTCAGAAAAAACAACCTTTACAATAATTAGACAAAATGCACTTTGTAAGGTCTTTTCAACATAAATATGTGTCCCTGGTGTGTCTAGAGACCCCTGAAATATGAGAAAAGACCACCCTCTCTTTCAGTTAATATGTGTGCAAACACGCTGTTTATATTTGCCTCCACATTTCACATCACGTGCAGGCTCATTAGAATAGTAATCATAGGCTTATAGAATACTCCATCTAAAACGACTCATTTCAGACAGGGTCTGCATAAAGGACCAGTTTAAGATAAATAAGGATTTTAAGGATCATGCAAAGCTACTCTAGTGGAGTATCAGAATAAAAATATAGAACTGGAAATTAGCATAATAGGTCCCCTTTAAATTATATTTTATTTATTTATTTACTTAAGAGAATCTGCTTGACTAATGAGGTATGGTAACAGTTGTCAGAACCACCAATACCCTACAAACATTTTTTACATACCAGACTTTTTCCTTTTGCCCCTGGCTGACCCTGTGAAGACAGCTGTGGGTTTGGAGAAAGAAAATTACTCATATAACAAATAAATCTTTAACTTATTATTTAAAATACTGGAAGATCACAACATCGCACAAGTGTGGCAGTACATGTATTAATTAGGGCTGTCAAATGATTAATCACAATTAATCACATCCAAAATAAAAGTTTGTGTTTACATAATATATGTGGGTGCACTGTGTATAATTATTTTGTATATATATATAAATACACACACATGCATGTATATTTAAGAAAAAAATATTTATATATAAAATATTTATATATAATATAAATTATATAGAAATCTATATACAGTATATACATGAAAATATTTCCTAAATATATACAAGCATGTGTGTGTATTTATATATATAAAATAATTATACATAGTGCCCCCACATATATTATGTAAACACAAACTTTTATTTTGGATGTGATTAATCACGATTAATCATTTGACAGCCCTAGTATTAATAGGTGTAAAGTACATGTATTCTTATTGCGATTGAATTAAGGTTGCTCCATTAACTCCAAGTGTTTCTTTTTCTCGCTTGTGTTCATCCTGTTTGTGATAATCCTAATTTGTTTCAACAAGTGCATGGTGTGTTTGAGTTCATTTCCCCTACTTGACATCATGCATCCTGCATTATGACTATTTCATATGCGCACATTGCAATGTCGATGCTGAAAAAAGCCCTAAGCTGCATCAAACTCTATGGGGGAAAAACACTGGAAGTCGAGTTAAGTTAAGGTAACCCATGGATCAAACACTTTAGGCCTTTACAAATATAAACTGTAATTTTTTTAATTTGTTCTAATTACCTTGCCCCTCCGTGGGGCTCGCCTGCTCGGCCTGACCCTCCGGGGGGGTCGCCTGCTCGCCTTCTTCTGGTTGTTTGTTTTCTATTGGGTCACAAGGTGTGAGCTGCAGCGTAATCAGCTGGTCATTGCCACTGGAATCCTGGGTCCAACCTGTGCAAGTTAAACAAGTGTTATGTTTTGCTTATTTAAAACATAGAGGTTAACCATAAGCTTGATCTGTACCTGTTTTAAGTGTTAATCTGTTTGAATCATATAGTCCAAATTTTCCCCAACCAGATTTAAAGGCACTTTTGATTGCAGGATAACTATTGAGAGTCTACTGGATGTATTATTAAACTATGTATTATTCTACTATGATTTTATTCACGCTGCTAGGCAGTCTGGATACCATGGACCAGATTTTCGCCTCAGCGAGGGGACCAATCACAGAACGGGGAGGGAGCAGCAAGACGATGACGACGTCTATGCGATACTCCGAAGCAGTTTGTTTGTATCTATGGATCCAACATGGAAACGCAAAGTTACCTTTCGATGCAGCCTTAGATATTGTCGGCAATAGTCGCTGAACACCATTGTGTACACATAAATCTCCGACCCATCATCTTCTTCCTCCTCTAATTTCTGTCGCTCTACATATGTCATCTGGTATAATTGAAACGATTGGCTATGAGCTACGTACAGGCACATTTGATAGACATTCGTAGCACCCAATAAATTGCTCTGGGCATTTGTAAACCACGCCTCAAATACGAGAAAATTAACATGTGTTTCCCAGAACACGTCTCAATGAGACGAGGCTAAGTTTGTAGTGTATCCAGCCAACATTTGATGGTTTTCTTTTTCTTTGTGCTATTTTCGTTAATGATCTACATTTTAGCACTGTCTTTGATTTTGTTTCATTGAGTATATACTGGATAGATTAATTATCATTCGATTCATTGACCCAGTGACCAAAACGGGTCTTTGCAAATTTTAATGTGTTCAATTAGTATGTCCGTATAAATATTGCTGTGGTCAGTGTGCCTAAACATTAAAATATTATTGTATGTGGGCTGAAAACAGAAATTAAATATGGCTCCTACAAAAAAAAATATACCAAACAGAATTCTAAAGTTGATAGTATATGCTTGAATGCACTTAACTATGGGTGCAAAATCCCAGAATCCCACTGTAGACCAGTGTGCTGTATGCTATTAATACAAACGGGGCTCAATACATTTAGAATGTACATGTTTGAGCATCTGCAGTTGCAAGAAACTAGTGTTTTGAAACTGTTTACTTCAATTCCCGTAATAAATTGCCAGGTGTGATTTTTTTATGTTTTTCTATCGATTTGCATCTACATTACATGTGTTGGTAGAGACGTCACATAGAGTAGCCTATGATCATACAAGCATTCAGCAGCAGAAAAAAAAAAAGAGACTGAAATTAAGTTTTAGGGGTGAGCCATCCCTTTAAGATTTAAACATTAATAAAATATTTTGCGTACTCAACACAAGTTGTGAACTGTGACTTTAAGATACAGTGTGTGCATCTCACCTTCACAAAGATATTCATAAAATGAACCTATCTTCTGAAGGTAGTCCTTGGCATAGGCGGAGAGTGTGCAGCGGGGGGTCAAAATTTCACACTTGGTCTCCTTTCCAAGAAGGAGAAGTGGCTTATATCCAATGGCATGGAGTTTCTCCAGCTGCAATGACAAAATTGTATATTTGCTGTTTAAAGTAATAGAAAAACAACAACAAAAATAATTAAGAATATTAATTATTAAGAGAATATAACATTATTGATGGCAGCATCCAGGTTACTGCCATTCAAAATTTGTAACCTAATGGTGAGTTTAGCTTATGTATAATCTAGTATGTGCAAACAGGAAAGGCTCATACAGTAGCAACAAAAACCAACTCTAAAACAGCAGAAAGCTGAATCTAACACCATGAGGGTACAATATGACTTTTTGTAACATTAGTAGTTTGGGTTTTGCACCTACGTTGATAATATCATGTAACCATTGTGCAACTGGACAATGACAACCTAAAGATTTATTAAAAATAAAGGCAGAAACTTAATGATTACATTACCAGATGGGTGAATGCTGCACATATTTAGTTAACCATGCACATTGTAAATTGCTATGAATAGTACAGTATGAATGCAGTTAATTTGTTATTTCTCATCCACTCAATAATAAAATGTTTGATTATTATATTGCGCCTGTAATTCTGTCATAATGCATGCCTGTATTTGTTATGAACTCAAGAATTCCTGAGTATAAATTATGTTTGCTGTGTGTTCAAATTTTGCTCTGGTAGATGATTTAGGTCTGTGATGTATTACTGTGAATAAGTGATCACCTAAGGGAATCACTTATTCACAGAAAAAAATAAAAATACAAATCACAATTACATCTGCCTTCTAAAATAGATAGTTAAATTGTACTTTTAAATTAGTTCTGATGCCACAGGGTCATTGAAAAAAATTATTCAACTTTATCTATATTTGCAAAAAATAATGTCTTTCTGACCTTGCACTAGCATGCTCACTTAACAAATGGTACCACTGAATGTACTTCCTAGATAATATGGACAGTTTAATGTCATGTATGAAATTGTACGTACCATGATATTGGCTTCATCCTTGATGGATGCCATGTTGTGGTTTTTCTTGTGACCAATCACCCATTCCTCTCGCTTCTCATCAAACCTCTGAAGCTTTTTCTTGAGGCGCTGTTTCAGAGGCTGCTCCTTTTTACAATGTGAACATATTTTTTTAGCGCAAAATAAAATGCCCTGGCAAAAGGGGCAGATCTTTTTTGTATTGCCCCCCTGGCATTATAACAGTCAGATATGGACAGACAGACAGACAAAGATGAATAAGACAGACAAAGACAGACAGAGAGAAAAGAACAAGCAACAAATAAAGACTGAGATAGACAGATATAGATTAGAGAGATGGAAATAAATATAGATATTGAGAACAGAGAGGATGTGAGATATAGAAAAAAAAAAAGAGATAGAGGTTGGCTCTTAAAAGTGCCTTTGTGTTTTAAGAATCAGGTTCAGGATAAGTTCGGACAGGTGGTGTGTTTAACAGGATCTGCAGGGAGAACAGAAAATGTTAATTATGTAGCTTAGTGTTATGTTGATCTAAGATTTAAAAAGTGTACAATAATAGTGAGTGATTCCCATTTTCTTATAAATACAGATTCACGTTGTTCCTATTTCCTGTGCGACTGTTAAAAGGCGCGTAACATGTGCCTGGTGTTCGCCATCCTAGATTTAACCCTTGTGTGGTGTTCATATTTTTGTTATTCAGCCAGTGTTCGTGGGTCTGGTGGACCCGCTGCATTTTTGGGTTTTTAATTCAACATAATCAAACAATTTATGTTAAAATACTCAACAGATGTTTACTTCATCACAATTACAAGCAATATAAACAGCATATATGGTTAATACTTTCCCTTTACCTTTGTTAGATCACATTTAAGAATTGCAACCTTGTGCGGGAACGGCAGGGGTAGAAACAAAACTCACTTTTGCACTCACACTCTCTCACACTTACACACAATCTCTCTCTCACATGCATGCACTCACACTACACTACACTACACACACACACACACAGGATGTTCGGGCTAATAAAAGTGTGGAAATGTTAGGTCCTGTGTACCTTTACTCTGTCCTCCTCCTGTCAGGGCTTGCTGTTAGTGTGTGTGTGTGTTATTGTATATGGTTTTTGAGGACACAAATGTGTATAAATGACATGGGTATTACAACGTAAACATGGTTTATGAGGACGTCTGTGTCCTCATAAACCAAACGGCTTAAAAAAACATACTAAATGGTGTTTTTTGAAATTCAAAAAGGGCCAAAAGTTTTCTGTGATTGGTAGGTTTAGGGGTAGGGTTAGTGTAGGGGATAGATTATACAGTTTGTACATTTGTAAAACCATTACACCTATGGAGAGTCCCCATAAACCACATATCCAAGTGTGTGTGTAGGGGGGGTGTACAGTGTGTGGTCATTGAAAATGTGTTCGGATATATGTTCTTCACAGAAAATGAGCCAAGACCAATGAGTCTGAGGTTGAAAAAATTATTAATTGTATAATTTTTATTTTGATAAAAAATGAAAACGGGTCTGTAACACCATACAGGGTTAAAGGCAGCGTACAGTAGGCTATAACGTTAGATAAAGTGATAATATTTTTATTACTGACACATTACAGTGACCTTATGGGTGAACCACGATGATCGAGAGAAAATGACATCATCTAGATAAATAGAGTTAGCTTATGTTGAAGTTGGCTAACGTTAGCCATGTAGCAAGCCTAATTTCACAGTTTGTTTTTTCTTTCTGATATTGAGGAAACCTTTAATTCGTCGGGCTTTAATTCGTTGCCCTACCCTGTAAACCATGTGAATAATACATTTTCAAGGAAGTCATCGATTTTTATAGCATTTAAGCAAAACGTGATCGTTACGTATGACTCTATGAGCCTGCAACTTACCTGGAAAGTGGTTTGAGCGCAATGAGAAATCAAGCGGGCTGGCTCCGTCTCCATAGCAACGGAAGCTGATGATCATGGGTAATGCTGGAAACAAATAAAACTGATGGCCATAACATACTATTGTTGAATTATCAAGCACACTTTCGCGTTTGTGTTGAAAAAAGATGAGGATATAATTAAAAGACAATCGGTGGTGGAGGGTCCTCAGTTTTTTCTGTCGTCTTCACCATAACGGCCGATAAGGCTCGTGGGAAATGTAGTTACTGTTAGATTTAACACACCAAACCGATGGAAAACCGGTATTTCTCCGAAAAGAAAGGGCAACATTTAGCCGTAACTCTGCAGTCCCGTTCAGGAAGAATATATTTACGTTACTATATGTATTATAGGCCTATATTTGGGCTATTATAGCACTGACGATTGTTTACAATATGTGAGTAGCCAGATTATAAAGCAATAAAACAATGATTAAACTCTCCTGATTAAATTTTGAGTAATGCAACCCTTAAAGTTGGCAAAATAATTAAGTGAGGAAAAAACAATAGCCTAACTGTGCTCTCGAAAGAAAAACGTGGTACAGACACGAAAAGTATGTACCATTGAAATACATTGGATTGAAAGTCGTGCTGAGTGACACGAAAAAAAGAAGGAAATTCGTGCCCCTAGACACGAATAATCATTTGATTCATGTTGCGTAGCCCACCGAATATAAAGCAATAAAAACAAGGATTAAAATATTCTTATTAATTGTTGTTAGGGCCTAGTGTAGGCTACCCTTGAAGTTTGCAAAGTTAATAAAAATTGAGGGAACAAACAATACTGCGCTATCGAAAGAAAAACGTGGTGCAGGCACGAAAAGTGTGTCCCATTGAAATACATTGGATTGAAAGTCGTGCTGATTGACACGAAAAAAAGAAGGAAATTCGTGCCCATGGACACGAATCATCATTTGATTCATGTTGCGTAGCCCACCGAATATAAAGCAATAAAAACAAGGATTAAAATATTCTTATTAGGCCTAATTGTTGGTAGGGCAGTATACCTTGAAGATTGCAAAATTAATAAAAATTGAGGGGGGAAAATCCTCTCGAAAGAAAAACGTGGCACAGGCACGAAAAGTGTGTCCCATTGAAATACATTGGATTGAAAGTCGTGCTGAGTGACACGAAAAAAAGAAGGAAATTCGTGCCCCTAGACACGAATAATCATTTGATTCATGTTGCGTAGCCCACCGAATATAAAGCAATAAAAACAAGGATTAAAATCTTCTTATTAATTGTTGGTAGGGCTTAGTGTAGGCTACCCTTGAAGTTTGCAAAATTAATAAGAATTGATAAAAAAAATACTGTGCTCTCGAAAGAAAAACGTGGTGTAGGCACGAAAAATATGTCCCATTGAAATACATAGGATTGAAAGTCGTGCTGAGTGACACGAAAAAAAGAAAGAAATTCGTGCCCATGGACACGAGTCTTCATTTGATTAATGTTGAGTAGCCTACCGAATATAAAGCAATAAAAACAAGGATTCAAACCTCCTGATAGTGTAGGGCTACCCATAAAGTTCGCAAAATTGAGAAAAAAACAATACTCTGCTCTCGAGAAAAACATGGTAGCCTACAGGCACGAAAAATATGTCCCATATTGAAATACATTGGATTGAAAGTCGTGCTGAGTGACACGAACAAAAAGAAGAAAATTCGCGCTCATGGACACGAATCATCATTCTTAGCCTAGCGAAAATAAAGCAATAAAAACAAGGATTAAAACCTCCTGATTAAATGTTGGTAGTGTACCCTTAAAGTTTGCAAAACGAATAAGAATTGAGAAAAAAACAATACTGTGCTCTCGAAAGAAAAACGTGTTGCAGGCACGAAAAATATATCCCATTGAAATGCATTGGCTTGAAAGTCGTGCTGAGTGACACGAAAAAAAAGGGAAATTCGTGTCTATGAACACGAATCAATAGATTAAATTTCGTGACTATATCACGAACTGCCGTGAGACTGGGTTGAATATTTGGAATAGGCCAACAGTATTACTGAGCATATACTTTTTACATTTTTGCTTAACACCTTTATACCTTATCAGCTCTTTGAATCAATAATGGTTTATTGAAACTTCTCAACTTGCAGTCCCATAGACATATAGCCTATAGGCGTACTACATATTATGTCCATGTATAGCCTATTATAACTTTAAAACTGCTGTAAGCTAAATTAAGGAACACGCTTGTGCTTTAAAACGCAAACAAAATGGAAAAGTGCATGGGTGTCGAGACATGTTTTCAAAAGTTGAACTTTTAACTTGACAAGGTGTTTTAAAACATGATGCGAGAAACTGAAAAAGCAGAAGAGATGCAATAACGGTCAAAGACTGTGCTCACAGCAGCATGTCTGTGTATCTTTTAGTAGTAGCATGTCCGTACTTGCTCTGCTTGCAGCAGCGTTGCAGATCTAGTCCGCCAAGACCAAATACATTACATTGCCATTTACAACAACATGCTAAACTATTCAGAGAGTTGTTATGTTGGGTTTGAAACAACATAAGGCTGTTTAAGGATGTCGAACAGTCACCGCCATGTCTCTGCTGATAGACCTTGTTAAAGTGTGTGTTTGTAAGAAAAATAGATATTTAACTAATTAATCTGGTGAAAAGCACAATTTTTTTTCTTGGTTACGCAGCCAGCCTCATTTCAGAATGTGTATACAGTAGATCAAACTTTGTTGAAACGACAATCACTGCTACAATGGTGTTTGGATATAAGCGAGCCTAGCTCAATTAATTAGCCAGTTCTGTCTCTCATTTCACCCCTTTAATTAGTTGTGAGTTAATGAGCTGCACACTAATGGGAGTGATTCCTTATCAATTGAATAGCTTTCAGCAATTAAGGCCGTCTCAAATCAGCAGGTGCGAGAGAAAAAAGGCCTCAGTCTCACATCCTGATATTGATTTGAGCATAAGGCGGTGATGATTCAACTGGACTTCATAGACGGTGGAACCATTAGCACATCTTTAAGTAAGACACAAATCACACTACTCAAAGGATGGCAGACATTTTAGTGGCAAAAAATTCAATGCTTTTCAATGCAGGGTAATTGTGAGTTATGATGTTTACTATAGCGAGCCATGCTGTTGCACATAAATCTCTGCATTATATGTCACCTTTTCACTAATGATCTTAGCAGCAATGACACATACAATTACACATCCATAAGCAAGTACCCAGCTAACAAAAATAAGTTGTCAGAACGTTTTGCTAACATTCCCATTAGGTTAGGAAAACGTTATTTTGGAATGTTTTTTAAACATTGAAAACGTCCAGTTTTTTTAATGTATCAAGAACGTTTTTTCTTGGTTAATCTGAACGTTAAATGAACATTCCATTCACTCAGTTTGAAAATGTTATTAAAACGTTATTTCTGAACGTGTTTTAAACGTTGAAAACGTCCAGTTTTTTTAATGTATCAAGAACATTTTTTCTTGGTTAATGTGAACGTTACAGGAACATTCCAGTCACTCATTTTGAAAATGTTATTAAAACGTTATTTCTGAACGGTTGTTAAAGGTTGGAAACGTCCAGTTTTTTAATGTATCAAGAACGTTTTTTCTTGGTTAATGTGAACGTTAAAAGAACATTCCATTCACTCATTTTGGAATGTTTTTTGGATGGTCACATCACCCTGATGTGGTTGGCCCATCCATCACCAGGCTTACACACAGATACTCGAGTATCACTATTTCACCTATGCTGCATGGGTTTGAACTGTGGTGGAAACTGTTGTAGCTTACCTGAAGGAAAGGACAGAGAACCTCCTAACTCCTGGTTCAGCCGGGACTCGAACCGGGGACCTTCTTGCTGCAAGGTGATAGTGCTACCCACTGAGCTGCTGTGCTGCGCTATTTCAATTTTTATTTCTATGAATTCATAAAATGTAAGCAATGAAATTTCTTACAGCTACAGGTCTGGATTTCAAAGTGACAGGATTTTTAAGTACCAAAACCTGTTGACACATTTGTCCAGATTGTTTAAATTTTTCCAGAGTATAACGTTTCTAAGTGAATTAAATATTTGAATTACAAAAATAACAGAAAAGACTTTACCTCAAGATTCACATTTTACTGTGTAGTACACAACATTTTGTAGAGTCTCTGGGTAGTACACAGTCCAAACAATGGAATCATAAAGAGGAAAAATTACATTTTCTAAACCAAAAACACAACCCCACCACAAGGGAAAAAAGAACACAAACTCAAACATATAACTAGACAAGTCAAATCTAACAAGACATGTGGAAAACAACACAATAGAAACCCAGCAAGGAGCGTTCCCATAATTTTAACTAATGTTATGTAAATGTTAGTAAAAAAAACTTTGAAATACTGTTTCTGGAACGTTCTTATAATGTTTAGAGTTAAAATACGTTACATTCTCGTAAAGTTGACTGATGTTCTCATAATGTTGAGTGAAAACGTTCTTAGAACAATGTTCATGGAACATTCTTGCGATGTTCTCATAATGTTGAGTGAAAACGTTTTTATAACAACGTTCACGGAACGTTCTTGTGATGTTCTCATAATGTTGAGTGAAAACGTTCTTATAACAATGTTCACGGAACGTTCTTGCGATGTTCTCATAATGTTGAGTGAAAACGTTCTTAGAACAATGTTCATGGAATGTTCTTGTGATGTTCTCATAATGTTGAGTGAAAACGTTCTTATAACAATGTTCATGGCACGTTCTTGCGATGTTCTCATAATGTTGAGTGAAAACGTTCTTAGAACAATGTTCACGTAAAGTTCTTGTGATGTTCTCATAATGTTGAGTGAAAACGTTCTTATAAGAACGTTTATGGAACGTTATTTTCGTTCCGTGAACATTGTTCTAAGAACGTTTTCACTCAACATTATGAGAACATCACAAGAACGTTCCATGAACATTGTTCTAAGAACGTTTTTACTCAACATTATGAGAACATCACAATGTTTATTTTTTTTTTTTTTAAACCAGCCTCAGAATATGCATCAATTCAGTGTGCAATTTACTGTCTAATCTGACTGCCTCCACTTCAGCATGTGTACCCTGGGGCGGGGGAAATTGGTAACAAAAGCTTTGCATTTCATGCCTTTTTGATCCAGCTGCTCATTTCTGTCTGATGAAGTTGGACTTTAATTCAAAGTGCCATTCTCAAAGCTGACAGAGCCTGTTGTTTTGAAGTATTACCCGTGTGCTGTCAGAGAAACATTCTGGCTTCTTTGATTACTTATTACGGAATAAAAAAAAGTTGGCTCGCCGTTATGTGTGGTCGTGATGATTTTGGTAGATGAAGAGAGAGCAATTTTCTTGATGCTATGTGTATTAAAGGGATAGTTTAGTTAAAAATGCTAATTCTGTCATAATTTACTCACACTTATGTTATTCCAAACACGTATAAGTCTGCAGAAAAGTATAATAATAATGAAATGTTACATGTTTGACATTTACCATTTCATTCTTCTTCTTTCTAAACACTTGAAATCCTGATTATTCACAAATTATGATTCTATCGACCAATAAGGTAAAACAAAAAGATACATTTTCCACTTAAAGTAAATGTTTTGCAGATAATATTGTACACACATTTATGATATTTTTACTATTCTCAGCAGATGGGTCTTTTGCAAGGATATTGACATATTTGGGATCCGAGGCATCAAAAAGTTTGTTCCACGCAAAAGAGAAAATCATTTAGTTTCATCATTTAGAAGGACATGAGGTGACAATAATGTGCATGTCTGCAAGTCTAAAATGAAATTGAATTTGTACACAATATGGAAAGGTATTTACACTTTACAGTTCATTTAGTATTAAGAAACCCAATTTCCCATAGCCTGGGAAAACCCAGACAACTTCCGGCAAATTTAGATTTGCTCTGAAAGTTAGTCTGGCAAAGAGCTCATTCAAGCCCATTTCCAATCCGTCGAAATCGCGGCACCAATCAGAAACGTTGGGGCGGGCTTTACACGATGACGACAGCACTGGGATTTTGAAGCAGATTTTGTAGCCTACATTACAAAGATGGATGCCGCCGTCGAACATCACTCGTTCGAATCAGCTATCGCGTCTGTTTTAAGCGATTTGAATGTTTCCTTTTAGTTAAAAACCGAGCAAAGAACAACACTCGGAGATGTTTCTCCGCCGCTCTGCATACGTCATCTCCTTCATCGCTCTGATTGGGTTTAGGTCTATCCGCGACGTCCGTTGGTGACGCCCCTCTGGAAATTATTTGTCTATGACGCTTTGCCAGACCATAACTCAGTTACAACTGAGAATGGTCTGGTTTTAACCAGGCTACAATTTACCTTGTGTGCAACCACTATACTTAATTGAGTTAAGTTTAGCCAAATAAATATTTTGTTAACGTGTTTGAGTCAAAAAGCTCCATATTGTCTGAAAATCTGCTGACTGTTTTACTGTGGTGGACACGCTGAGTCCCAGGCCAGGCCTCCAAAAGGATCCGGGAACCCTGTGACTGGTATTTTTTGCAAAGAGGAAAAGGGCATACATAAAAAAAAAATAAAAAAAATTCTGACATCCTGAGTGCTTGAGAACAGTGACTGTGGGAAAGGGCTTTGTTTAAACCAATCTCTCAAATACAATTTCAGACTATAGACATATATTATACATATATTCCTCATTAGCGGCGGTTTCTATGGGCCACTAAGCCGTCCGCCATATTGGAACGGTCAAAGCCGGTCCGTGAACATTAGTTGACTGAGTGTCTGCAACGGTAGTTAGACACTTGAGCAGGTGATTTTGCTAAACTAACGCAACACAATACAAAAAGAGGAAGGCGTCAGCTAACACGACATTAAAAAGATATAAGTACCATAGTAAAAACCTGTAATTTGTAGGTTTTTTTTTTTTGGTTTGCTACAAATACAAACCAAAACATTCTCTCATGTGAAAGGTTATCCCCTTTTCTTCAGGAATAATCTCAGTGGTTTCACAACCAGAAGCTGTGCAATGTTGTAGCATCATCGATTCTTACAGTGAGTGACGACACACTGGCCGTTCCAAGATGGAATGTGGCATCTATGTATACTTGTACATATCTGTTTCAGACAAGGACAACAGGCAAGAGAGAATCAAGCTTGTTAGAGAGGACACTTGAGCAAATACTTTATACTTTAAAATAATTTCAGTCAACAATGAAATTATTTTGTGACAAAACAATCAAGATTTGTGTTGTTTTATTTTAACTAGGGGGTACGTTTATATGACAACGATGTACTAAAAATGGTAATGTTTTTGCTTTGTGATTTTCTCATACAGACGGCAACGTTTTCAAAACTATCCTGTTCACACGGATCCACGGAAACGATTAAAACATTTTGTCAAACATGCCAGGCCAGTAGTTGGCGTTGTCACTTTGTAAAGGAAAAACTACACACTTATAGACTGAACACGGAATGCGCATGACGTCGCCGTTTGTTGTTTACAAGGAGACTATAACGAAATCATTTTCAAAAACGTGCATTTTGAAAGCCGGTTTCAAAGGCTTGCATTTTCAGGACCCCAAATCGCTGTTATTGTGTAAATAAATGGCCAAAACGCAAATCTTTTTTAGTTGAAACCGGTGTTGTGTAAACAGCCCCTAAATAAAAACAGATCAAGCAGCCATTTTGTCTCTCCTAACAGCCATTTTCCCCATTAACTTACAAAAAATCTCATTGCCAGAGCAGTGTCAGAGCACTTTGTTGAAGGCTTTCTTTAGTTTCTTCTCAGATGATGTAGTTGAAATCTGATGGGCTGGTTACAATGGCAAAGCCTTCTTCTGTGTTTCTGCTTTAATTAAACGCGCTCTAAGAGGAGTGACGGCACTGCAGCCCCATTGTGTCAGTTTCCAGGATGCAGATCTGGGGAAGTGGCTGATGCAGACTTTTTAGACTCCGTTTTGACAATGTACACATTATACCTCAGTGTACACAAGTGTCTTTCTATTTGCTTTCATCAGAGTTGGGGGGGAAAAGGGGAAATGACCCATTTCTTGAAAACTGTAGGATATGGGTCAGGAAACTGATTGTATACATGCAAGCAGCATTGGGAGATATGTATGTTCCACTCCATCTTATGAAGAAAACTGCTAAGAATTATTGGTGATTTTACATTTTTTGTTACAATCTCAACATGTTTGCCCTGAATACAAATGCATTTTGCTGAATAAAATGAAATCACAATATAGCATAACCCTGTATGTATACCCTTTCGAACAAGTATACTTCAAGTTCATTTTATGAAGTAATGTTCAAGTATATTTTTAAGTATACTTTATCTTGGAAGTATACTAATATCAATGTGTACTAGTAAAATTGTTAGTGTACTATTTCAATACTGCTTGGGACTAAATTGGCCCATTTTTAGTATATAAAAGTATGTTTAAGTGTACTATAAGTGTAACAACTTAAAGTACACAACTAGGTTTCTCATTTGTAGTGCATCTGTACAAAAGTATACTAGTAGTTTACTATTTTAATACAAGTAGTACATTTTCTTTTAGTTTATAAAAGTACACACTGAAGTGTACTCTCAGTAAACTAATAGTTTGTAGTTTATACTGCAAGTATACTTGTAAGTTTTCTTTAAGTGAACATAACATTATACTTAGTTTACTATTGATGTATTATTTTTGCACTTTCAGTATACTACTATGTTCAAATGTAGATATAATTTTTTTATACTTGAAAAATACCTTTAACTGTACTTTAATTTTATGCATCCTTTTTTTATCAACACTTGAATGTCGGTAAGTTTCATAAAGAAATGCAACACAATAAACAAAAAAGTTTAGAAAATCACATTTTTGTCAAAGACGCCTTGATCAGATTCAGAACGATGATCAAAACACAGATGGAGTAGATCGAGTCCAACACCCCCAAAGCTTCACAGTCGTTTTCTCTTTCATTTGGAAACATTAAGCAGTTTTGATTTACATGCTGTTTAATGTTTGATGATCACGTTATTTTACATTTGCGTGAGCAATCTATCACTTGTTTCAGCTTCTTCTTCTCCTGTGTTTTGATCCGGAGATTCTGTACTAGATGTGTCATAGCGCCCTAGCATATAACAGTGAAAACATGGATAGCTGGAAAATTCAGTCAATTGTGGGGAAAGAGTCAAGTAGAATTAAAGTAAATTCCTATGTACACTATCAGTGGACTAGCCTACACAAAAATTCAGATACGCAGAATTAGAAACGCATCTTTTTTATATCAATATTCTAATCAATATTTTCAAACAATGTAAGTTTCATATGTAAAAAAAGTATATTTAATAGGCTACTTGATCAAAAGAGTTAACACAAATACAAGCCAAGTACTTTGAATACTTAATTATACTTTTAAATATATCTCGATCAAAAGATTGAGTACAAGTACAGGCTAAATGTAGGCTACTTGGACTTTTCTCTCAGTATAAGTCAAGTACACTTAAGTTTAATTTTAAGTATATTTCTGAAAAGTATATAAAATGTAGACTAAAAGTATACTTTCTTATTTTCAGTTTTAAATAAGTATACTAATAGAACACTTGAATAAACTTCTTTTTCGTAAGGGTATGCATTTTTATTTGTTTAAAAAAATTAAATGTAGTACAAATAAATTAAAGAATGTGAACTGTGTGATTCCTGATATGAATTTCTCACTGGTAGTAACAGATGCAGGACTGTGGAAGCTGTTTGGAATTTTAATAACTTGAAGAAGAGACGTACATATCAATGGGCTGAAAAAAAATCAACGTAGCTCCTGGGAAATGTGCCACGAACATTTAAAATCTAGTTCATCCCCCGCTCAAAATCCCAAACAATTAAGAGCCACACATCAGAACTATTATAAGGGAGACAATTCCAGGCCCTTTCCTTTCTTATTGGTTGCATCTATTCGAAGGCTTTGATGGAAGAGAGTGTGTAGAATGAATAATTTAAGACTGGCTCATCTAGCGTTCACCGAATATCTGCTGCTTTCATTGTGCCTTCTTTTGAAACACTTGGAGAATTTTCTTGGGGTGTTAAATTACAGCCACAATAAAAATGTTGCATAAAGATGTAAATGATTGCCCAAAAACAAGACTGTAAATTCGATATTTGACAGGGTTCAGCTTCAATGGGTGACTATGGATTCCTCATACTTGACCATAAGTCTTTCTTTCCCCATCGGAGTGGTTAATAATTCAGAAGTGCGGTATGTTAGATTGCATTCGGTGGTAGACGAACACATTCTCAAAGAATGGTGTGGCTGAGATTGAGGCGTCTGCTTGGCCTCTACAGAACGCATTACACTCATGAATAATCCTCTTTCAAGACTTCTTTCCGTGAATAACCACCACTCTCAGGCTAAAATTACATTAAAAAAAGAATTAATAGGACTAATATTTTTAATGAACTGTTAGTCTAGATGATAACCGTTTTCTCACAGGTGCTCTCATTCAAGGATAGAAAGACTGATGTAAGTGGAGGCAATTCAGTGTCTCGCCATAAAAATTATTCAGAATTTTCCCAGGTGTGAGCTTCACAGTGTTTCTACTGACAGCCACACAAGAGATGACATGAGTGAGAAAATGATCTGTGATGGATGAAACATGAAACACGCGTTAAAAACATGAGAAATTCTTGAAGGAATCCCGAGAGGGTCAAAAAGCATACCAGTTTCCATTTTCAATCTACGTATGTGAATGTATGTAACATTTCTTGTTAAGCCAGGGATTGAACGAACCTCTAGTCCTAAAAATTCAACTTTGGTGTCATGCTTACAGATACCTCAAATAATGTGGCATGTTGCAAAGAGGTGTGTTATTACTTTTCAGAGTGATTGAATTTACAACTTTCCCCTTGCGGACGACGGAAAAACAAGTTTAGATTTGCGATGAATTGCGATTAAAATCATACATTTATATTGAAGAGATAATCTCTTCCCTGTATTAGGACTTGCGCTAGTAAACCACGTTCTACCATGCTCTTATGCTGCATCCAAAATCGCATACTGTATAGTAGGTACTACATTTGGTATGTTCTCTGACTGTGTGTTGTATAGATGAAATTCAGACATACTACATCCACCATGTTGTCACTGTCATGTGACCTATTGCATCAGTTGAGTTGGTTCACTACCATTCACAAATCCTCTCCGTGTTCTCATGGAATAATAAAGTGTCCATCGAATGCACACTTCAGAATCTCTGCAGAATTAAACTTTTTTCCAAATACTATTTGGACTGTCAAAATCGATTAATCGAGATTAATCGCATTAACATAAAAGTTTGTAATATGATATCGCATGTAATATAGTAGGGAAGTATTCCGTTTCGAACATAGCATCAGAACACCTTAGCAACTGCATAGCAACCCACTAACATCTCTTAGGGTACCTTAGCAACCGCATAGCTACCACTCAAAACAACTTAGTTTTGAATGGGTTAACATCTTTTTTTTTAAATTGTAAACAAAAACATTGCATGCAATTAAACCGGTGTTTGTGTCTCAGATTAAATGTATTTAAATCAACCTGCAATAAAATAAAGTGGTATAAATACAGAAAGATTTTCACAAGGGTTGTGCCATTGCCTATCACAACAAACTGAGCTAATGTTTTCTTTCCCTGTGTGATTCTGCCATTAGGTGGTTAATTACCTGAGATGTGATATGCACAAATATAGCAGCTTGTCTATGTATTACATGCTTTTACTCTTTTCTAACTGTGATGTGAATAAGATATATCGGGTATTCATGTTGACGTTTATTAGCTAGTGCTGCCTTCTTATCTGCACATTAAATCTGTCAAAGGCACAGATGAACAGGCTGCCTGCCACCAGTAATGGAGGTGGATATGCTTGACAACATGAAAATAATCAAGAGTCAAGACTTCATTTTTTTTAACTAATGAGATTAAGGCATACCAGCCTGTGAGGCACATGTCATGCACTGTACATTCTTGCAGTTCTTTTCTCTTTACTAAACCTCATTTGAATTGCAACTACTCAAGTTTTTCAGTGTCACTGCTGCCTAATGCCTACGTGGGTAGTTATCTACATAAACAGCATGTAATGGAGATATTAGAATCAGCAAACAATGTTCTCTGTTACAGATCTAGTTGGTAATGCATCATATCACGGTTATCATAGTTACCCATACATTCTATAGGAGACATGAAGAGAAATTTCCAATAGATTTGGGTATTTTAAGAATGGAAATCATGCTTAATTTGAGGTATTCCTTGATATTTTTATAATTTTTTTTACAGTTAACATGTAAAACAATAAGCTATAAGAAGACTGCAGTAGACATCAGCAATTCAGAAATAAGTAAGTACACTATGGAATTTTAAGTATGATGACATTAAATCAATTAAAAGTAACAGTTAAGACATTTATAATGTTACAAAAGATTTCTATTTCAAATAAAGGTTGTTCTTATGACATCCTCAAACAATCCTGAAAATTCAGCTTTGCCATCACAGGGGAAGAAAATGCATTAAAATATACAGGTCCTTCTCAAAAAATTTGCATATTGTGATAAAGTTCATTATTTTCCATAATGTAATGATAAAAATTTAACTTTCATATATTTTAGATTCATTGCACACCAACTGAAATATTTCAGGTCTTTTATTGTTTTAATACTGATGATTTTGGCATACAGCTCATGAAAACCCAAAATACCTGTGTTAAAAAATTAGCATATCATGAAATGGGTCTCTAAACGAGCTATTAACCTACTCATCTGAAACAACTAATTAACTCTAAACACCTGCAAAAGATTCCTGAGGCTTTTAAAAACTCCCAGCCTGTTTCATTATTTAAAACCGCAATCATGGGTAAGACTGCCGACCTGACTGCTGTCCAGAAGGCCATCATTGACACCCTCAAGCAAGAGGGTAAGACAGAAAGAAATTTCTGAACAAATAGGCTGTTCCCAGAGTGCTGTATCAAGGCATCTCAGTGGGAAGTCTGTGGGAAGGAAAAAGTGTGGCAAAAAACGCTGCACAACGAGAAGAGGTGACCGGACCCTGAGGAAGATTGTGGCGAAGGACCGATTCCAGACCTTGGGGGACCTGAGGAAGCAGTGGACTGAGTCTGGAGTAGAAACATCCAGAGCCACCGTGCACAGGCGTGTGCAGGAAATGGGCTACAGGTGCCGCATTCCCCAGGTCAAGCCACTTTTGAAACAGAAACAGCGGCAGAAGCGCCTGACCTGGGCTACAGAGAAGCAGCACTGGACTGTTGCTCAGTTTTGCATGTCATTCGGAAATCAAGGTGCCAGAGTCTGGAGGAAGACTGGGGAGAAGAAAATGCCAAAATGCCTGAAGTCCAGTGTCAAGTACCCACAGTCAGTGATGGTCTGGGGTGCCATGTCAGCTGCTGGTGTTGGTGCACTGTGTTTTATCAAGGGCAGGGTCAATGCAGCTAGCTATCAGGAGATTTTGGAGCACTTCATGCTTCCATCTGCTGAAAAGCTTTATGGAGATGAAGATTAAATTTTTCAGCACGACCTGGCACCTGCTCACAGTGCCAAAACCACTGGTAAATGGTTTACTGACCATGGTATTACTGTGCTCAATTGGCCTGCCAGCTCTCCTGACCTGAACCCCATAGAGAATCTGTGGGATATTGTGAAGAGAAAGTTGAGAGACGCAAGACCCAACACTCTGGATGAGCTTAAGGCCGCTATCGAAGCATCCTGGGCCTCCATAACACCTCAGCAGTGCCACAGGCTGATTGCCTCCATGCCACGCCGCATTGAAGCAGTCATTTCTGCAAAAGGATTCCCGACCAAGTATTGACTATTGAGTGCATAACTGAACATAATTATTTGAAGGCTGACTCTTTTTTTCTTACTCTTTTTTTTTTTTTTTTGTATTAAAAACACTTATTTTATTGGTCAGATGAAATATGCTAATTTTTTGAGAAAGGAATTTTTGGTTTTCATGAGCTGTGTGCCAAAATCATCCGTATTAAAACAATAAAAGACCTGAAATATTTCAGTTGGTGTGCAATGAATCTAAAATATATGAAAGTTTAATTTTTATCAGTACATTATGGAAAATAATTAACTTTATATGCAATATGCTAATTATTTTAGAAGGACCTGTATTAAAATAGCAGCCTCTGTAAGCATGAAAGACTGTTCAAAAACATACATTCTTACCGACCCCAAACTTCTGAACAATATTTGTATTTAAATGTTTGTTTCATTATTTTGCAGATTTTATAACCGGTAAAACAAAGTACAGCCAAAAATAAACTGGCTAAATTCAGCCTAATCGAATTGTTTTTCCACCACAGTAAACCAAAGCCCCAATGTATGACCGGGTGCTGACTGTATATGACAATGAATTGAATCCATATCAACATATACATAGATCATTAACACCAAACTGTTTCGACAGGCAAAATATGATGCAATTATGCTGATAATATAAAATAAGAGGATAATACAAAACCTGAAATGGTTAAATTACAGTGGTCTTAATTATTTCTTCTACTTTTAAAAAAGATCCCTCTTGGCCACTGTGGTTTTGCCTAGACACGTTCCTCTGGAACAAAATTCCTGTCCGAACATTTTGTCCTATCCCTACCCATAACTTTTCCTTAAAATCAGAGGGAAATGATAGGTGAAAACACTGAGAGAAGCACCTAACCCTGGTTGTAAGCCAAAACTTGACATAGCCTAAACTGTAAACTTGTCCCTCAAATCCGATTGGTTGATTGAAATGTTATTTCAGGATCAACAAAGATGTTGATCCAGGAATTTGTTGTACTTAGTAAAATCACATTAACTGATGTTCCCTTTCGTTGTCACTCCGAGTTCCGTCGGATGACGACGAATGGGGTTTCGCTTAGAAAGCCAATCGACTTCGAGTACTTCAAAACGAGCCAATGGCAAAGAAATGCCATGGGTCTGCGGAATTTGCATAGCGTAGCACCGCCCCACCTCGTGGGTATAAAAGGAGCACGCTGACAGCAAACCGGCATGTTTTCGCTTCGGAGCCAAGGTGATCCTTCGTTCCACAAGCCATTCCTGAAATTGTCAGTTCTTCAACGAGCAAGATTCTCTGGTGTTGGTGTGACGGCGATCTTCGGCGAGGACGCACTTCCTGCTTATCTGTCTGTGGTTTGACGGCGAGTGTGTTTCTCCCCGAGCGCTTCAACACAATCAGGTTTCTATTCTCACAAAAGAGCTTGCACGCGGCACGTCTTTTTAAAGATGCCTCGCCCGTGCACTTCTGGTTGCGGTAGGCTGGTTGACGACTCTGATGGGCACGAGTGGTGCATAGTGTGTTTGGGCATGGATCACGCTAGAGCAGCACTCGTGGATGACTCATGTCCTCTCTGTGGGGACATGACCATCGCAGTATTACGATCAAGACTCGGTGATCTCGCAAGAGTGAGGGTCCCCTCATCCACACCCCGATCTACTGACTCTAGAAATAGAGCTAGTACTTCGGCTGGTGGCCAGGGTGATCTGAGGGTGACGGTCTGGTCCCAAGCGCCGACTATCAGTCCGTGTCCAGCCGCACCCTCTCCAATGCTGCAACCCGTGAGTGCTCAGGGGATTCCGGCGAGATCATCTTCGGGTGTCCCGCGGGTTTCCTTTGGCGCTCCAGAGGAAGATGCCATGTCGATCGCAGCATCACAAGGTGGGTCGGAGTCTTCTGGAAGTGAAGACTCATCACGGCTGCCGCCTTCGGGCGTGACTACAGTTGTGCCAGAGTCAGATCCAGAGATGACGGCCATGCTGTCTCGAGCCGCCGCGAGCATCGGGTTAGAGTGGAACCCTCCGCCCTGCCCCGAGCGCTCGCGGCTGGATGACTGGTATCTGGGTCAGGCTGCGGACCCCCGTCCGCGTCAGGCTCCGATACCTTTCTTCCCGGACGTGCATGATGAGATCTCGAAGTCCTGGAAGACTCCCATGTCTTCCCGTGACCGCTCGATGATCTCATCCGCCTTTCCTCCCCTCGATGAGGCCGCTGCCCGTGGGTACACTGGGCTTCCCCCGGTCGAACGCTCTGTTGCGATGCAACTGTGTCCTCAGAGCGCTTCGTCTCGTGGTGAGCCAAAGCACCCATCCAAAGCCTGTAGGTACTCGTCTACGTTAGTGGCGAAGTCCTACAGAGCTGCGGGACAGGCGGCGACCTCTTTGCATGCCATGGCCATTCTGCAGGTCTACCAGGCCCAGATGCTCAGGGACATGCACGAGGGTAGGACGGACCCAGGGCTCTTCAATGAGCTGCGCGCCGCCACCGACCTTGCTCTCCGAGCGACGAAGGTGACCGCACGCTCCCTGGGTTTGGTGATGTCCACAGCCGTGGTCCAGGAGAGACATCTTTGGCTTAATCTTGCCGATATGAAGGATGCCGAGCGGTCCCGGCTGCTCGACACCCCCATATCGCAAGATGGCCTTTTCGGCGGTGCAGTCGAGGACTTTGCCCAACAGTTCTCGACTGCCCAGAAACAGACTGAGGCTATCAAGCACATTCTGCCCCGACGGCCCGCTGCTGCCTCCACCCAGCCGACCGGGCAGAATACTCAGTCTGTTCGCCGCCGAGGGCGCCCTCCTGCGACTCCCGCCCCTCCCGCCCGGCCCAAGCAGCAGCCTCCACCCGGGCCCGGTCGCGGAGGAAGTCGCAGGAAGGCGCCCCAGCCCTCTCCAGCCCCGCCCCCCGCTAAACGCCGGGCCAAGCGGCGCTCCTGAGACGGGCTGCTCAGGGATGATGTGTGTTTCTCAGGAGCTGGTAGCAGGACCACTCCTTCCCCCGGTGGAGGGCCGGGGGAGAATCTTTTGTTCTCCACTCCCCGCTGCTCACCCACGGGTGGGCAGCACCCTAATGTGGTTAAAGAAAGAAACAACACATTCATCCCTGAGCACACAGAGTTCTCGGACGACACGGTGCGCCGCCCCCGGGCCGTGCACCCCTCGTCCTCCTCTGTCCCAGAGTCGGATGACAGTGCGCGCCGTCCCCGGACCGTACCACTCTCATCCCCCTCTGTCGCCAGACCCCTGGCAGAGCAGACCCCCGTGGAACGTTCGTCCTTCCCTGGTCTGCTCTGTCAGGACGCGGTCTATGACTGTACCCCCACACCGGGCCGCTATGCCGTCCACGTCTGGGTCAGTCATACCGCCTCGCTGCCCCACCGACGGGAAGTCTGTGGTTCGCATGACCCCGCTGGTTCAGTCCTTGGGAGCTTGGTTAGAGCTTCCCAACCTGTCCCGCTGGGTCGCACGAACGATCAGGCTCGGCTACGCGATTCAGTTCGCGCGGTCTCCTCCCCGCTTCAGGGGAGTCCGCTCCACTATGGTCGGTGGCAATGCCCCTATCATGAGAGCGGAGGTTGCTACCCTGCTGGCGAAGGGTGCGATCGAGACTGTCCCTCCAGCCGAAATGAGGTCCGGGTTTTACAGCCCCTACTTCATTGTCCCGAAGAAAACCGGTGGGTTACGGCCAATCCTGGACCTGCGCGTATTGAACCGCTCCCTTCACAGGCTGCCGTTCAAGATGCTCACCGCCAAACGCGTTTTCGAATGTGTGCGGCACCAGGATTGGTTTGCAGCGATCGACCTGAAGGACGCCTACTTTCATGTCTCCATTCTCCCTCGACACAGACCGTTCCTACGGTTTGCTTTCGAGGGGCAGGCATATCAGTACGCAGTTCTCCCATTCGGGCTAGCCCTGTCCCCTCGCGTCTTTACGAAGGTCGTCGAGGCAGCCCTTGTTCCCCTCCGGGAACACGGG
The DNA here is from genome assembly GCA_029959095.1 of Rhinichthys osculus. Classification (NCBI taxonomy): domain Eukaryota; kingdom Metazoa; phylum Chordata; class Actinopteri; order Cypriniformes; family Leuciscidae; genus Rhinichthys; species Rhinichthys osculus. The sequence goes on along the minus strand of JARWKJ010000010.1, from coordinate 9,078,387 downwards.
GTTCGCATTCTGAACTATCTCGACGACTGGCTGATTCTAGCTCACTCTCGAGATCAGCTTTGCGAACACAGGGACTTGGTGCTCCGCCATGTAGCCCGTCTGGGCCTTCGGGTCAACTGGGAGAAGAGCAAACTTTGCCCCGTGCAGAGGATCTCTTTTCTCGGTATGGAGATCGACTCGGTCGCCATGTCCGCGCAGCTTACGAGCGAGCGCGCGCAGTCACTGCTGACTTGCCTGAGACAGTTCGAGGGCAAGAGTGCGGTTCCACTGAAACTTTTTCAGAGGCTCCTGGGGCATATGGCATCTGCAGCCGCGGCAACGCCGCTCGGATTGCTTCATATGAGACCGCTTCAGCTTTGGCTTCGCGACCGAGTCCCGAGGTGGCCATGGCAACACGGCACGCTCCGAGTACCAGTTACTCCGACCTGCCGTCAGACCTTCACCCCGTGGAGGAACCTCAGCTTTCTACGGGCAGGAGTGCCTCTGGAACGAGCTTCCCGGCATGTTGTTGTATCAACAGATGCCTCTGCCACGGGCTGGGGTGCCATGTGCAATGGACGTGCTGCCGCGGGCTCCTGGACAGGACCCCACCGCTTATGGCACATCAATTGCCTCGAGTTGCTGGCTGTACAGCTCGCCCTGCGCCGCTTCCGAGCCGTGCTCTCGGGCCAGCATGTACTAGTCCGATCAGACAATACCGCGACTGTAGCGTACATCAACCGTCAAGGTGGTCTGCGCTCCCGCCGTATGTCGCAACTCGCCCGCCGCCTCCTCTTATGGAGTCAGAAGCATCTGAGGTCGCTTCGAGCCATTTTCATCCCTGGAGCCCTGAACTGCGCAGCCGACGAGCTGTCGCGGCTTCAGCCCCTCCCCGGAGATTGGCGACTCCATCCCCAGACGGTTCAGCTGATTTGGGACCAGTTCGGGGACGCACAGATAGATCTGTTTGCCTCTCACGACTCGACCCATTGCGCCCAGTATTATTCCCTGACCGAGGGCACGCTCGGCACGGATGCTCTGGCGCACAGCTGGCCGCGGGGCCGCAAATATGCGTTTCCCCCAGTGAGCCTTCTTGCGCAACTCCTGCGCAAGGTCAGGGAGGACGAGGAGCAGGTCACTCTGGTCGCGCCGTACTGGCCCACCCGGACCTGGTTCTCCGAACTTGTACTCCTCGCGACAGCACCTCCTTGGCCCATACCTCTGAGGAAGGACCTACTTTCTCAGGGACGGGGCACCCTATGGCACCCTCGGCCCGATCTTTGGAACCTCCACGTGTGGCTCCTGGACGGGACGAGGCAGGTTTGAGTACCCTGCCACCAGCGGTGGCGGCTACCATCACTTCCGCTAGAGCGTCGTCCACGAGACACCTCTACGCGTTGAAGTGGAACCTCTTCGTCAACTGGTGCTCTTCTCACCGAGAAGACCCCCGGAGATGTTCGATCAACGTCGTGCTTTCCTTCCTTCAAGAGGGGTTGGAGCGAAGGCTGTCTCCCTCCACCCTCAAGGTCTATGTCGCCGCTATTGCCGCACAGCATGATCTTATAGAAGGTAAGTCGGTGGGGAAGCATGACCTGATCGTCAGGTTCCTGAGAGGAGCGAGGAGACTGAATCCTCCTCGCCCTCCTCTCGTACCCTCTTGGGACCTCGCAGTGGTCTTAACTGCCCTGCGTAGTGCTCCCTTTGAGCCTTTACAGTCAGTCGAGCTTAACTTCCTATCAATGAAGACGGTGCTCCTGACTGCATTGGCCTCCATCAAGAGGGTAGGGGACCTGCACGCATTCTCCGTTGACGAAGCGTGCCTGGAATTCGGGCCGGCGTACTCTCACGTGATCCTGAGACCCCGGCCTGGATATGTGCCCAAGGTTCCTACCACTCCCTTCCGGGACCAGGTGGTGAACCTGCAAGCGCTGCCCCCGGAGGAGGCAGACCCAGCCTTGGCACTGCTCTGTCCAGTACGTGCTCTTCGCATCTAAGTAGACAGAACGCAGTGTTTCAGGACCTCAGACCAGCTCTTTGTCTGTTATGGTGGGAAGCTGAAGGGAAAGGCTCTCTCCAAGCAAAGGTTGTCTCACTGGATAGTGGACGCCATTGCTTTGGCATACCAGCAGCAAGGTCGACCGTGCCCCCTTGGTGTGACTGCCCACTCCACCCGGAGTGTGGCATCCTCTTGGGCTCTAGCGCATGGCGCCTCGCTAACAGACATCTGCAGAGCTGCAGGCTGGGCGACACCTAACACATTCGCCAGATTCTACAATCTCCGAGTGGAGCCTGTGTCCTCTCATGTACTCGCTTCAACCAGCTAGTACCGGACCCGCTCAGGTGTCTTCGCTTGCTCGCCATTCCACTCTACGGACTGGATACGTGCGATATTCTCCTCAGGTGAGCTTCTCCGAAAGCCCTGAGTTCCTCCAGCACTCCTGACGTCGGCGCCAGTGTCTCTTGCCTGCGCGTCGGCTAGGTGCCTCCCGTGTGCATGGTACCTCCCGGAGCTACCCCCACATGTGTATTCCCACTGTAAGCCTCTCTGAGCATGTGTCTTTCCCTCGGCAAGCCACCTTGCCACCCCTGGGGTTGAAATATTCCACCTGCGGCTGGACACCCCAGTGATTCCCCATATGCATCCCTCGGGTCATATGTGTATTTCTAAGTCCCCCCCCTCTGGGTTGGCAGTAATTGCATACTTCCCTAAGACCTGGGATATGCTCCCCAGTGTACCTTGGTATTCCTGTGTTAAATAGGAGTCCTTCGTCCGTGTTAGTCTCACGACAGGGATCTCAGATTTACGCAGGGCACTGGAAGACAGCTGGGAAGGTGGCGTGATTAGACTGGTATCCCCATTCGTCGTCATCCGACGGAACTCGGAGTGACAACGAAAGGGAACGTCTCGGTTACGGATGTAACCCTCGTTCCCTGAGTAGGGAACGGAGACGTTCCGTCTGTCTGCCACTTCCGCTGTACCGCGGGGATCGCCTGAGCTCAGTCTTGGCTCCTCAGCGAAGAAAACATGCCGGTTTGCTGTCAGCGTGCTCCTTTTATACCCACGAGGTGGGGCGGTGCTACGCTATGCAAATTCCGCAGACCCATGGCATTTCTTTGCCATTGGCTCGTTTTGAAGTACTCGAAGTCGATTGGCTTTCTAAGCGAAACCCCATTCGTCGTCATCCGACGGAACGTCTCCGTTCCCTACTCAGGGAACGAGGGTTACATCCGTAACCGAGACGTTTCTTGCTGTTTATTGTACATTGCTGTGTTATGTGGGAGAAGTAATATTTAGTAGTTCAGTGATGCAACGTCTTCATTTCCACTTAAACACAGGAAGCTTTGGATTCAGACACTGATCGCAATGTCTTAATATGGGCCATAATGAGATATTTCAGAATTGATCATTCTTTTTTTGCAACCTAATTTCGTAATCTGAGAGCCCACCCAGTTGAACAGCTCTTTAGGTTTTGGGCTTAGGTAGGTGTCATATATTTTTTAGTGTTTTCTACATGGATTCAGGATCAGCATCTGAAGCTAATAGGGCCATTTTCTATCAAATTCTTGACTTGCTGGCATGACAAGTCTGTGTGTATACTGGCATGTACCATGCGTGGATCAATGCCATGGCCGAGGTCATTCATCTGAGCTGTCTGCTGTGTCCCAGAAACACTGAGTGAGAGAAAGATAGTGTGCTGTGAAAAAGGAGAGGGAGGTTTGACTCTAAATTAATTTGGAGTCTTTCAAAAAGCAAGGATTATGTGAAAACAAGCAGCAACATCTCTGACTGAGAGATATTTTCCGATTGAGAGTCAGTATGGCATGTAATTAATCGCAAAGCTTATGATATAACACAGGGTCATGTCCTCATTCACATTTAGTGGTTTAGGTTGATATCAGAGGTCTATTACCTCCTGATGTGACTGGAAGATGTTACACAACATTTACTCAAGTGTATAAGTGTTTGAACCAGGATCTATCCTCATTTAGACACTGGTTGTGTCCTAATCTGCATATATGCACAATACTGCAATGTCTAAAAATGAGTATTTATACCACAAACTGCCTTGCACTAACACACATTTAGGACAGATAGTATGCAAATTGGTACACAGCCTTTGACTATATAAATTGTTTTAGTGATAGTGAGTCTGTTATTTGGATTTTTTGGTTGTGAATGCTTGCATTTAAAGGGGTCATATAATGCCATTTTTGTACAAGCTAATATGATTATTTAGAGTCTAAATTAAAACTTTGTCATATACTTTAATTAAAAATTCTCATTAGTATTGTAAGAAAACACTTATTTTACCTGGTCAAAAACGGCTCTGTTTTCAGCACGCCGTTTCAGTGCATATGACTTTAAATGATAATGAGCTTTGCTCACCCCGCCTCTCTGTTCTGTGTACACCGTTTGTAACACAATAACACAATAACCATAACGCGTTGTTCATTATAGACATGGGATTATGAATTATATTGAGAACGTCGTACATAGAAAACATGCCGTAATGTACCCTGAGTGTAAACCTTAGACGCATTCATTGTGAAGCGTGCAGCTAGCGATTTGCAAAGATTAATATAAATATTAAAGGTTAATAAAACGTTACACTCACTTCAGTTTCTATTGGAGGTTCAGCAGGAACACGAATAGTTGGTACCGATCCTTTATTCAGGAGCAGCTTCTTAGCAAAACCAGCTTTATACTGACCCTCCTCGTTTATAAAGCAGTCTGGTGTGTGAAATGATTCGCGCAAATATGAAAGCATTGACGTTGCTCGTAGGGAATATTCCCTTCGAAAAACAAACTCAGCCACTGCGTCTTCAGCGGTTCGGATTTAGGAACATTAAAATGACTGCTGTGTTCGTTATTACACCCAAGAACAGAACACCACAATCGCTTAGACGCCATTCTGCTCATAGACAGTGCTCCAGCATATCAACAATGACCGCGCCGGTCCGCGCAGACTATGATTGACAGCTCGCTCACGAGCGAGGGCGGGTCTGTGTTGAAACCCTGCTGTCAATCAACAATCGTGGGAGGGGCATCCGACCGTTTGACGTCACACGGTCGAACGGCTTGATTTGAGACAGGGGAAAACATATAAGGAGATTAAAACAAAAACACTGGATGGATTTTTATCATTTTATGATGGTTGTGTACAGGCACTGCCAACACACATTTCAGTACAATCAACTTGTAGAAGTGCATGTACCATTATATGACCCCTTTAAAAAAACACACATTAATATTCAAGGCATGGTTTTGTGAAAAAACAAACTCAAAGAGAGATAAATTATAGCTTTTGGGGTGTAGATTTCAACATTGTCTACTTTGAAGCACAATCCTCTAAAATAGTTGGTTTATTGTTTATTAATAGCTGCATGATCACAGGCTCTCAAATGACATGAAGCTTATAATTAATCTAACTCATCTAAATCTCTCACATCAATGGAAATATTAAGTATCGCTCACATGGCTCATTGCATGATGGATCTTTGTGGTATTTTAAATCTCAAGACATCATGATCAAAGGGCAATTAAACAACAGAGTAAGCAGCAAGGATGGGAGAGAAATCAGCCCTTTCATCCTCCAACCCCCCACCAAATAAATATGTAAATAATTACATCAGATTTCTGCTTGAAAATTGCACACACACCAAAAAAAAAGAGTCTTTTTTTTCAGACCTGCATGGTTCATGTTTTTTGGAGGTTTTGTTTTAGACCTTTTCTTTTTTGTTTGGACATGAATCTATAAAAAGTAATATGGTTGTACCATGGTACAGAAATTATATCAGGTTTACCACAGTATTCCTGGAAGTACCATAGTACTTTGATGGAATTTTAGTACCATGGCATTTTTAAAAGTATCATAGAATTTACTATAATTAGTAACACTTTGCAATCAGGATTTATTTGTTAACATTAGTGAACTACATTGGTTAACATGAACTAACAAAGAATAATAAATGCTATATGACAGAATAACAAAGATCTCCGATATTTTGAATTTGGACTGCGGTACCTAATTCAACCATTCTTACAGACGCCACCTTTAACAAATAAGACCTTATTGTAAAGTGTTACCTAATACTTTTTTGTGAGGGTCATATTTTTTGTAAGTATTGTACCATAGGATTATTTAAGTATCTTAAAGTACCATATAAATGACATATGTTAATATGATAATCATTATCATGGTAATCAGTAGATGCACTCTTAAAGAAAAATAAAGTTTTGAAAAGGGTTTTTCGCAGTAATGCAACAGAAGAACCATATTTGGTTTCGCAAAGAACCGTTGGTAACACTTTACAATACGGGTGCACTAATATGCATTAATTCATGTTTAACTAATGCACAGATAATCATGAGTTAATGTATGACTCATGAAGAACTAAACCATTAATTAATTATTACTGTATCAGCAACTAATAAAGAGTCGATATGATTAATAGATTAAGTAATACATGAATTGCTATTAATTCAATGTGTCATTGTGTATTAATTCCTTAATAACATATTTTATTAACTAATATTGTAAATTAATGTGTTAATTACCACAATTAGTCAAAGCTATGCACTTCAACTTCCAGTTGTCTGCTTTAATTAATCATTAGCTAATGATTTGCAAAGGTATCATTATGTTATGACTTTACTTGTTGAGGCACATCATTATTAACTAGTCATTTACTAATTGTAGTAATTTACACATGAATTTGCAATAACAATGAAGTAATTAATCATGTATTAATGCATATTAGTGTACCTGTATTATCTGGAAGTTGAAATACAAGGCTTTGGCTCATTCTGGTAATTAACATATTAAATAACACTATTAGTTAAAAAAATGAGTTATTAGGGAATTAATTCACAATTAAATATTTAATTAATAACAATTAATGTATGAACTAATACATTAACCATAAAGACTCTTAATTAGTTCCTAATGTGGTAATCATTAATGAATAGCTTAGATAATCATTAGTTACACATTAATTCAGTATTATTTGTGCATTAGTTAAGCATGAATTAATGCTTATTAGTGCACCCATATTGTAAAGTGTTACCGAACCGTTTAGTGATCAGTTCTTAAAAGACCCATATGTGTAAAGAATATAAAGTAAAGTACCAAAGAGGTTCTACCACCATCTGATAACATCACTGTTCCACAGTACTGCCACAGACAGCAACATGGTGTCGGCCCGGATACATCTGGTACGTGTGGATTCCACGTGTACCAGATGTGGACCGGATCTGTGCCGACACTGTTGTTGTCTGGGAGTACTTTTTATGTAAGGATTTCAGCAGTCATCTCTCAATCAGTGCATGAAATGAAGATTTCCTGTTCATGATGTGACTGTCAGGTACCCCTCAAATGTTGCCAAAACTCTACTGGGAGTGTCAGTGTAAACAGAAAGCCGTTAATTTTTCTTGCCAATTTCTTTTAGCAGAGCATCAGCAGTACTGTATCAGAGATGCAGGGGAGCATTACTCACTTTCTCCAAACATCTGAAATGTTGTTCCATCTTTTGATGGAGCGGTGTCTCCCAAAGGAATATTCTCTGATGTGTTTTTGGAAGACAAGTGATGCAACACTGTCAGGTGGAGGTAAAAATGTTGCCTGCCTGACACTGAACCACAAACATGTCAGAATTCATCAGTGTCTTCTGAGGCAAATTGAGGATGCCTTGAAAGCAGAAAATATAACTGCGGGAGGTTGCAGGAGGACGCTGCTGTGCCCAAACTAATGACCAGAATTTGAGCAAAAAAGTACCTACTGGGAGTCATATTATATACAAAAAGTGATATTAGAAATATGAAATCCTCTGTGAAATAGCATTTAAATTAAGGTGAGAGAGATTCTACAGTGGGTCATTACAAGTTTTCTTCTTTAATTAAACATCTAAGGGACAGGGAGTTTGTTCTTGCTATATAGTTGACTTTGGCTTCGCTCACTTTGGTTTGGATTTTGTTCTTTGTAAATCTGCTTTTGAATCATTTGTATTGAAAAGTAATATTCAAATAATTTTGAACTGAATTGTATTGTGCAGTGATTTTGATACTCCATTAAATCAACCTTGGAATGCAGTGGTCTTAAGTCAATGCATTCAAGCATTGCAGATCTGTATTTAAGATTTATAGTCTTTCTTTTCCTGGAAAATGAACCAAAACTCTTGATGACTCATCTTGTATCAAAAATGAACCTAGCATTTTTTTCCAGATTCAGGAGTCAGGACACAGCTTAGTAAAACACTCTGAATTGGTTAGTGATTCAGTCTGAATCATCTTGACAGTTCACTCATGAAATTAACTCTTTTTTTAAAAAAAAAAAACCTCTGAAAGAAGTGGATTTAATTGAATTTTTTTTGGAGCAATGAACTAAATTAAAGAAGAATTATGAAATAGATGACTATTTGATATATATATATATATATATACATATATAGGCTATATATGTATGTAACCTTTTTATATATAAAAAAAATGCTCACTAGTACATCACATCAATTTAAAAGAAAAAATAAATGAATTGATTAACTTTTTCACTCATACACAGTGAAGCTCCAGCTCCTCCTCTTAGTTTCATGAGTTTAGCTCATGATTATGATGTTGAGAGCTCTGACAGTGGCAGTGAAGAGTCTCTGACTATGCGGACACGTATGGATCTGCATGCAGGTGTGTTCCCACTAAAGCTCAGGTTTATGTGTGTGCGTTCAGTGTTCAGAGGCTCAGAGGTGCTGGACTTTCTAATTCACATTGTCAGCTGAGAATGGAGAGCTCTCTCCAAGGCTTCTAATCATGGCCTGCAATCAAACACCTGTCACTGGGGATGAATCCACTATCACAGCCCTGCACTGTCTGCACAGATACACCCAACCGCATCCATGATGACTTCAAGAGCCAAGAACTGCAGCCAAAACAATGTTCAGGTGGAGTATGAAATCTTAGCCCTGACATTGTGGTGCGATAAAGAAAACCATTTAAAGATAAGATGCTCTGAAATTAAGAGGCATTGTTAGGTCTTACAAGGCTCAGAGAATTTAGTTTCCCTTGCACACTGCAATCTATTGAACCGCTAACCGTTTGTCAAACAACAAAGATTTTGTGGTGCTCTATTACCTTTGGCCCCTTTTGGACCTGGTATTAACATCAGATCACAAGCCAACAGCTCTAATTAGAGGTGTAAACGGGATCCAAAGCGTTTTGTGATCTGGTCAGAAGTGTTCATCATTGAAACTACCATATATGAATCTCACTACATCCTCATTAGAACTTATCAGTACTCATGCCAATCAGAAACTAGGATAAACTGCGGACAGCTTGTGATTGCAGTGCAGCTGAAGTGTGTGTGGAGTATAAAAAATCTTCTGTGAAGAGGAATGCATTTCCTCATGAAATTACAATGAAATCTTCACCTGCTGCATGTCTTGAGCAGTGAATGTCTTGTGCTGTGCGTCTTATACCTTAAACGTTGCTCCATTAAAGATTCATCATGACCTCGGCATGTGTAACCATGCACATTGACTCTAATGATGTCTCGCCTGTTGCCTGGGAAAAACAGCAATCCCATGGGCCCGAAAGGGGAAGGCATGTGCATCCTCATTATCAACGCTTGCATACGCGGCCGATCGGAGTGGGTTAATTAGTATGTTATGAGCAGGCCGCAGTGCTACAGTCAGCTTAGAGTACTGATCTTTTCTGAGTCACAGCGCCCTGGAGCTCTCATGATAGACACTTTTGATCCCTAGCTCTCTCGTGCCTTACGCCGGGTAATGATGCCACTTACTGCTAACAATGACTGCATTCAATCTGTGAGATGTTATAATGGTGTTTTGAATGGATAGTTTTACATGTTATTCTTGTCAGTTATGCTGTTCGGTAATAGGTTGCCTACACTGCTTGCCGTAAACTTTCTTCTTGTCTGTCAGTTCTCATCATTAACCTGCTACAGAATTCAAGTCTAAATGACTGAAATGCCTGCTCAAATTGGAGCACATGCACATGCTATGATGTGGACAAAGGGATTTAAATTTAAAAACAAATTGTAATACAAGGTTTACTGCCGAACTGCATTCTTTTTGCTCAGGAGTTTTGCAGCCTTTGCTGCTTTCCAAACAAACAAGCATCACAGGTTCTCCAATCACCCAATAAGCAGTGGTCCTGTCACAAGAGGTCTCAGCCACTGCACAAGGAATTTTCTGTTGCTATAGCTACCCGTGCATACCTTCAAAAGCTACCCAGTCTCATGCTTTCATGGCCGTTCACTTGTTAAATATCTTGTTTTGTGTCTGAGACCTTTGTCAGATCATAAAAAGGCACCACACAGACCACCCACTTTCACTGACCGCCTGATTTGTGTATATATATATATATATATATATATATATATATATACACACACACTTTTATTCAGAAAGGAGTAACAGCTCATAGCAAGAACTGGCAAATCTGGCTCAGTCCATTAAGATGAGATGCACTATAGTGGCCATATATTGAACCCCGCTCTGATCTCGGACTCATTATTCCATTTCTGTTCATCAAATGTCTTTACTCGGTTGTTGAAGCTTATGTTTGAACAGCTTACGTTTGAAAGTGGGAGGACATTTATTTATTTTTTGCTGAGTACATTAAGCAGCACAACTGTTTTAAACATTGATGATAAGAAATGTTTTGTGAGCATCAAATCTGCATATTAGAATACTTTCTGAAGGGTCATGTGACACTGAAAACTGGAGTAATGGCGAAAATTCAGCTTTGCCATCACATGAATAAATAAAACTTTAAAATATATTAAAATAGAAATTGAAAAAAAATCTGGAAATATTCCTCAGAGATTTTGATTCCTGGAGATTTGTCGGCTGCGCATCCATGATGCAGATCTCCCGTTCCACCACATCCCAAAGATGCTCAATTGGATTGAGATCTGGTGACTGTGGAGGCCATTTGAGTAAAGTGAGCTCAATGTCATGTTCAAGAAACCAGTTTTGAGCTTTGTGACATGCCGTATTATCCTGCTGGAAGTAGCCATCAGAGACAGTGGTAATAAAGAGATGGACATGGTCAGCAACAATGCTCAGGTAGGCTGTGGCATTTAAATGATGCTCAATTGGTACTAAGGGGCCCAAAGTGTACCAAGAAAACATCCCCCACATCATTACACCACCACCACCTGCCTGAACCGTTGATACAAGGCAGGATGGATCATGCTTTAATGTTGTTTGCGCCAAATTCGGACCCTATCGTCTGAATGTCGCAGCAGAAATTGAGACTCAGACCAGGCAATGTGAATTACACACCATAACCATACTACATTCAAAGTCACTTAAATGACCTTTCTTCCCCATTATGATGCTCAGTTTGAACTTCAAGCAATTGTCTTGACCATGGCTGAATCCAAAAACTGAAAAATGCTGCCTTCGAAGGACGCATTCCAAGGTAAGACATCAAGGCATGTCCGAATACAATGTTAGCTTCACTTCCTGTCTCCTGAGATCCCTTCATCTGATCGGTTTTTGATATCCCACAATCCTGTGCTTTCCATTCTGTGACAGTTGAGCTAAAAAATAAAGATTGCGTCTGAAAGTTGCGGATGGTGGTCAGTTTGGCCCTCATTTATCATTCTTGCGTAGAAACGGACGTATATGTTGGCGTAAGATTATGCTTGCACTCCTCTCACCGCCTGATTTATGAAGCTGTGCGTACCTTTGAAATCTAGGTGTACGCAATACCTGCCCTTGATAAATCCCGCGGCTGAAAACGATCGTCATTAGAATAACACGCCCCATATATCCAAGTCTCCGCTTCCCCCACGCCCTCATTTTACGCCATGTACACACGGAAGACGGCACAGAAGAGAAACTTCTCCGACGTGGAGCCGAAATGTCCTATCACAATGCATTATTTTACAGCACGTCTTTTGAAACAATTAGCATTCAATTTCGAATCACGTCACATGTATTGGGGTGTACAATAGTGATGATGATGTGATGTGGAGTACCATTCATTCACATTAATAATTGCATGACAATTTGTAATATTCTTCTTATTATGATTTTTATTATTAAAGGGGTCATATAATGGTACATGCACTTTTACAAGTTGATTGTACTGAAATGTGTGTTGGCAGTGCCTGTATACAACCATCATATAATGATAAAAATCCATCCAGTGTTTTTGTTTTAATCTCCTTATATGTTTTCCCCTGCCTCAAATTGAGCCGTTCGTTTTAGTGACGTCAATAAAACGGACGCCCCTCCCGCGATTGTTGATTGACAGCAGTGATTCAACACAGACCCGCCCTCGCTCGTCCTGTCAATCATAGTCTGCGCGGACCAGCGCGGTCATTGTTGATATGCTGGAGCACTGTCTATGAGCAGAATGGTGTCTAAGCGATTGTGGTGTTCTGTTCTTGGGTGCAATAACGAACACAGCAGTCATTTTAATGTTCCTAAATCCGAACCGCTGAGGACGCAGTGGCTGAGTTTGTTTTCGAAGGGAATATTCCCTACGAGCAACACTCTCATGTTTGCCGAATCATTTCTCAGTGGACTGCTTTATAAACGAGGATCAGTGTAAAGCTGGTTTTGCTGAGAAGCTGCACCTTAATAAAGGATCGGAACCTATTCGTGTTCCTGCTGAACCTTCAGAAGAACTAAAGTGAGTGTAACGTTTTATTAATCTTTATATTAATATTTATATAATCTTTGCAAATCGCCAGCTGCACGCTTCACGATGAATGCGTCGGTTTACACTCAGGGTACATTACAGCATGTTTTCTATGTACAACGTTCTCAATATAATTCATAATCCCACGTTTATAATGAACAACGCGTGGTTATTGTGTTACAAACGGTGTATGCGCAGAACAGAGAGGCGGAGTGATCAAAGCTCATTATCATTTAAAGTCATATGCACTGAAACCGAACCCAGTCCGTGCGCACCTGCCGGGCCTAACCATGAAACGTCAGGGTAAAGCGCACAGGCTCGCAACTGAAGGAATACATGGCTACAAATCAAATGCTTTGGTAAAGTCACACAAATTGAACATTGAAGTCCATGTTGCACAAAAATAAACACTGAAGTTTTGTGGTGTTAGGAATTGTTTTTCTGCGCATTTCCGCACTAACTCAAAACGTGCGTACACCACCTCCTGAGCTGGCGTAGGATTTGAGCGTGCCGTACGCCAACGTCCATATTGATAAATCTCAAAGTCACCGTGGTTTTGGGTGTACGCCAGGTGTACGCTGGAAATTTGGTGTATGCACTTTTGATAAATGAGGGCCTTTGTGTGCAAACGCATGTTTTTGACTAATGTTTTCCACTTTTGCTGTCAATTAAATATTCGCTCAGTTATCACAAAAGGTCGCTCTATTTAGCTGTAGATCATTAAACCATTACGCTGCATCAGAAGCTTGTCCAAAATCAGTTTCGTGAGGTACCGTCATGTGCAAACGCTGCCTGCAAAGTCATTTTCTGATAGGGCAGTGAGGGGAAAAGTCAGCTGTCTAAGTTTTTGGATGCAGCTCATTTCTACATGCCTAAATGCATTGAGTTGCTGCCATGTAATTGGCTGATTAAATACTTGGTTAACAAGCAGTTGAACAGGTGTACCTAATAAGTTGCCTGTGTGTGTGTGTTACATTTTAGACACAATATCGGCAGTTATTTTGTTTATTATTTTATCTTTTTTGCTCCGTCAACAAGAATAGTTACAAACAAAGCAACAGAAGAACCACTGCAACACAGTTGTTTGGAACAAATCATTTAAGTCAATGAATCATTTAGTTTCTGAATTAATTCATTTGTGAACAAATTGGTTTAATAAATGATGCAATGAGTCACTAAAAGTCAGTCAGCATCATTCCTGAATGAAACCCGATAGAAGCCTACTGTGTGTTTGAATAAATTGATGAATGAATGATTCAGTGATTCACTCACGTATATTTATTTTATTTAAACTTTCCATACATATTTAACCATTTGTCAGTTCTGCTTTATGTTCCCTGACATGTCTGAAACTGATCAATAGAAAACGGAAACCTAAATACTGAAATGTACACATGGCACATTTATGAGACATTCTCAGAATCTTTGTAGCTATTCTTTGCTGGTTTATGCACCATCCACCATGGCAGCTAAATATTTCTTTCTAACTGAATTTGATTAAATTCATGGCATGCTGGCAGGGTGGTATTTTGTAGTGGACACGTGTGACCTTTTGCGATCACTCCAATAAAACATGCTCTGTGTACACTCTAAAATTTTTGCCTCTGAATTCAAACAGATTCATAAAATCCAGAATTTTAGTGTCTGTGACTTGAATGCCAATGACTTTGCATTTTTTTTGTGTTGAATATGTATAATTCATGTATAATTTACTTCTTGAGTTTTGTTTGCTTGAGGCTTATGTGCAGAACAGCGAATTAGAGTGTAGCCAAAGAACATATTAACATATGTCAACCCATGGGATCTGGGTTTGTGCCATTCATTCCAGTGCCTCTCTTAAATGTTAAAAGCCATTTTTAATTTATGAGCAAACAATATAATTATGTTGCCTGTGAATACAACTACAGCGTTTAATAGATTTGTATTCAGTGTAATGTTCATGGCTGATATGTTTACCCATCAATTTGCTTAGTGAACGTGCATTTATTTAATAGACCTAATGATCAATGATCATAACTCAAAGCTTCATAAAATGACATTTGCATTACATCAAACATGTTTTATGCGTTTAACATGTGACATTATGCAGGCCTATTCAAATGTGTATATAAAGGGTTTGTAGATTTGTACAAGTACATTTAATGGAAATCAGTTCTCATGTCATTCTATTCATAATACAATGCAAATAAATATTTTTTGGACAAGCATGTGATATCTATAAAATATTAGGTGTTATTTTACTTTTCCGACTGCATGGTAATAAAAAACTGGGACAAGGATGTCTGATCTCGAGGCTTTACTCTGAGAATGATTGAAAAAGAAACACACGAAGAATGCTTGGCCTGGTCCTGTTATTTTCTGTGTTGTTGTTGCGACTCACTGAACGGCTTTCCTTTTTTTTCTCTGCTTTGACGGTCATCAGACAGATGCTCTGAGAGCCATGATTAACACAATGGAACTAATCACACTGCTAGCCATCGGTGTGTCCACCGAACTTGACAGCCAGCTGTCCTCCCTGTATTAAAGTAGAACTAAGTAAGAATTCCGTTTTTGTCAAACAGCGACCCCTAGAGTCGCTGTGGAGTACTTGAACTGTCGTGAATAGCACTCACGCAGAGATGGCTCGCACTCACGGCCGGATCCCCTCCCCCTGTACACCGGTACCTGTTCAGTAGGATGGAAGCTGTAACGAGTGGAAATAAGATATGGCCCCTTTAAGAGCTGCGCGCGCCCTGCGTCTCGAACACCACATGTATACGGCGCCGGGTTATTTCTGTTTGATGCTCATTTTATCAGAATTTTATCGGATCTGTTTTTTGCCGTAAAGCAATTCGTTACCTCGCGAGACCTGATATCACACGATACTTCCTAACACTGAGGCCGGCGGCTCGCCGGCCCAAAGTTGCAAGTGTGATTCTGCGGCTCACAGGCACCAGGGGGGTGCGAGACGACCACCATTCAACACGAAATCAGTAATATAAACATTACAATGACTCCAAAGCTGTTCGGTTAAGGTAAAAAAGTTACTGAGTTCACCTTTAAAGTGTCCTGGCTCCCGATTAAAAGAATCTCAGCTCACACAGAAGCTAAAATCCTAAAATCTATCGAGCTGCCTTTTTGTGTACTGCCTACAGAACACCCGTGCTTGTGTACATCTGCTTTTTCTACACTATGCAAACATGCGGGCAACATCTGGTACAAGTGGATTCAACACATACCAGATGTGGGCCGAATCTGGGCCGACACTATGTTGCTGTCTGGGACTTGATCAGTGGTTGTCAAACTTTTATTACTTGACAATGTTTACAGGCCCAATATTGGTTTAGATATTTTAGTTATAACTCTAAATAAAAATACATTTTAGAAATTTGTGAATCGATTGTGAATATTTTTAAAACGTCATCCTCTGGACCCATTGGAAGTTTTCTGGTTGAGCAAACCACTGTTCTATGTGAAGTTTGCTAACAGTTTCGAGACGTTTGGTTGTTTTTAAGCACACCATGTTTTTAGAAACTTTCTTGTGACACCTGCATTCTGTTCCACGCTGTTGCGCTCTGCCAAGCTGTTTTTCAATGCAAGAGTGGGTTGTGTGCGTGAACAGCCCCTACGGCATCATCCTAACTGAAATGGTCGCTGATTTGGAACACTATGGTAATAACTATCATGCTGCGTCCCAATTCGCCTACTTTGCCCTAAAAGTATGTACTCTTTTTGTTAAGAAAAGGTACATACTTTTGAGTGTTTAGCAAAAGAGTAGACAAGCTTTGGGAAATACTATCACGTCATACAACTGCGTCTTTAACAGTCGCTCTCTGTCGCATCTTGTCACTGTAAACTGGGCTGTCAATCATATTGTCACTGTTAAAATCCTTCATTTCATTTCATTTCCTACCGTATCGGAGAGAAATGCACGCAGTAGCCCATTGATCTGCAGTCGCTGGTCTTTAATGCGGATAATTCTCCTCATATTAATGCATTCATGCATTTAAAAGGTAATGGCCAAATTGATCTTTATAAAGGTCCACATTGTTATTGCTGATGAAATATAACACGGATAACATTAAATAAATATTTCAGGTTAAACTTTGATTATTAGTCACTCAAACCCTGTATCTAAACCTCTGCAGTAGGTTGTGCATATCCGCCATGTTTTTAACACTTTTTAATGAGTTTGTAGTTCTGAACTGAATCCTCCTCCAAAGCTCAATGGGTTGTGGGCAATATTTGCCTGTATAGTGTGTATGGTTCCACTCTTCGAAAATCTACTGGAAATAGTAGACCATCAGGGGAATTTTGACACTCTTTTCAACATACTATGCTTTAGGGCACACTTATTCTAATCTCATACTATTTAGGATGGACATTGGGACGCAGGGTCTGTGTCAGACAAATAGCAGTCCTAACTTATCTAAACTAACAAGAAGGAGTGCCATTTGTGTCCACAACATTTGATTAGGGACACTAAACAAAACAATGCAAGCTTGAAAATATTAATTCAAACTAATTATAAACTAAACTATTCATATAAAGTTTATCATGTAATTTAAAGAGGAGTATATGCATTTGAAATATGTCTAAAACGTTCTATAAAAAATATAATATATAAAAGTCTAAAATGTTTTATATGGGCAGCCATTTCCATGTGCCTGAGATGCATAAATCTGCTGTCCATGTAAGAAGCTCACTAGGTTTTGGAAGAGAGTGAATATCTGATGGACTCAGATATGGAAGAGAACTTCATATGTCTAAAGGTGAGTGAACAACATTGTAGGTTATTCAGGTTTGGTGACAATGCAAATGCTGTGGGGACACATGAAAATGATCCATGATTAAAATGTGCATGAAGTATAATAAGTACATCATTTTGTCAGACTCATTTGATCCCTAAGTAGTGCCCTTGTCTGACCAGTGAAAGAGAAAATAATTGCATTGTATAAAAACACTGACCTCTGACAAGACTTCATAAATATGTCTCATCTGTGCCTGAGGGACTGTCACAATGAGAAAGGTTGTGAAAATATTAATCAGAATGATTTGCTGAAATGCCATGCAGTATTAAAATACATCCCTTGTTACAAAATCTTAAAATAGCTTCTGTAAAATACCCCTCCTTCCCCCCCCTCCCTCTCTGCATCACGTCTTTCTTCCCTCTCAGTCTTTATTAGCATGAACAGCTGGTGTTTCTTCACACTCTGAAATCATGCCCAGAAACATTAACATGTATGGTGGACATGTGCCAAAAGACGTGGACCAATTAAACAAGAGCAGAAGTCTGTATTGATCTGTCTGACCAGGTTAAGTTAATTAACAGTCTTCTAGCATACAAGAAGAACTGTAAGGATATATTTCAGAGGTTGCACTTTTAAAAAACACTGGATGTGTTTCATTAAAAATAAAAAATAAATCCCCCAAAATGTATTAGGATTTTCTTAGGATTTCAGAAACCTTTAGCTTTCTGTACAGAATATCAGTTTATCCTCGCTGCAAGTGAACCTGCATTTAAATATCCCTTGGAATTTATATATTACATATTAGTTTTTCCTGGTTTGTAGTTTTGTTAATGATCTTGGATGAGCGCATGTGATGCGATATGCAGATGTGCTGCGCATCTACCAAATTAGGCTGGGTATTGTTAGACTTTGACGTCCACATCAAAAGATTTGGGAAGCTCCACTATTGTCTTGTTCATTAATATATAATATCATCATCGCCATCATTATCCTCAGTTTTCAATAAAAGCTCAAAAACGATGAATAAAAAAAAACAATAAATATGCACAACACTCTCCCTGTAAACTTCTTTTTCCACCCACGTTCCTACGCATCCGGAAACCAGCCGTTTCTCAGTCAGCAGCTGGGTTACGGGTGCTTTGATCTATGGTGGACCTCAGTATGATTTATTTTAACATGCTGTTATGTTTTTTGAAAAGATGTTATTACTTTAAATATATTGGTAGCTTACCCACTGTTGAGACTTCAATGGTGTAGTAGATGTAGCCCACCTGCTGTGAAAGAGGAAAAACTCAAACAGAGACGCGCTTAGAAATAGGCTACCTCCCTTAAAGAAGTATGTGGAAGCAGTATAGGGAAAATACACACACAAAGAATCAAACAAAACAAAGCTTTTTTATTGTTGTAACACTATATAGTATGAAATAATAAAGACTAATCACTACACTATTGTCTCCGAGCAACACGTGTTTTGTTCCTCAAAATATCTGCATTTTTGACAGAATCAGACGAGTAATTTATTCAATTAGGCTACCCATTCATATATACAGGGTTTTACTAGGTTAAACGAATTAGGATTTTTGAACGAATCTGTTGAATAAAGGATTCAACTCCCTCATTAAGATGGAGACTTTCCGCCACCTACAGGTCCTTCTCAAAAAGTTAGCATATTGTGATAAAGTTAATTATTTTCCATAATGTAATGATAAAAATTAAACTTTCATATATTTTAGATTCATTGCACACCAACTGAAATATTTCAGGTCTTTTATTGTTTTAATTCTGATGATTTTGGCATACAGCTCATGAAAACCCAAAATTCCTGTCTCAAAAAATTAGCATATTTCATCCGACAGATAAAAGAAGTGTTTTTAATACAACAAAAAAGAAGTCAACCTTCAAATAATTATGTTCAGTTATGCACTCAATAGTCAATACTTGGTCGGGAATCCTTTTGCAGAAATGACTGCTTCAATGCGGCGTGGCATGGAGGCAATCAGCCTGTGGCACTGCTGAGGTGTTATGGAGGCCCAGGATGCTTCGATAGCGGCCTTAAGCTCATCCAGAGTGTTGGGTCTTGCGTCTCTCAACTTTCTCTTCACAGTATCCCACAGATTCTCTATGGGGTTCAGGTCAGGAGAGTTGGCAGGCCAATTGAGCACAGTAATACCATGGTCAGTAAACCATTTACCAGTGGTTTTGGCACTGTGAGCAGGTGCCAGGTCATGCTGAAAAATTAAATCTTCATCTCCATAAAGCTTTTCAGCAGATGGAAGCATGAAGTGCTCCAAAATCTCCTGATCGCTAGCTGCATTGACCCTGCCCTTGATAAAACACAGTGCACCAACACCAGCAGCTGACATGGCACCCCAGACCATCACTGACTGTGGGTACTTGACACTGGACTTCAGGCATTTTGGCATTTCCTTCTCCCCAGTCTTCCTCCAGACTCTGGCACCTTGATTTCCGAATGACATGCAAAACTGAGCAACAGTCCAGTGCTGCTTCTCTGTAGCCCAGGTCAGGCACTTCTGCCGCTGTTTCTGGTTCAAAAGTGGCTTGACCTGGGGAATGCGGCACCTGTAGCCCATTTCCTGCACACGCCTGTGCACGGTGGCTCTGGATGTTTCTACTCCAGACTCAGTCCACTGCTTCCTCAGGTCCCCCAAGGTCTGGAATCGGTCCTTCGCCACAATCTTCCTCAGGGTCCGGTCACCTCTTCTCGTTGTGCAGCGTTTTTTGCCACACTTTTTCCTTCCCACAGACTTCCCACTGAGGTGCCTTGATACAGCACTCTGGGAACAGCCTATTTGTTCAGAAATTTATTTCTGTCTTACCCTCTTGCTTGAGGGTGTCAATGATGGCCTTCAGGACAGCAGTCAGGTCGGCAGTCTTACCCATGATTGCGGTTTTGAGTAATGAAACAGGCTGGGAGTTTTTAAAAGCCTCAGGAATCTTTTGCAGGTGTTTAGAGTTAATTAGTTGATTCAGATGATTAGGTTAATAGCTCGTTTAGACACCCTTTTCATGATATGCTAATTTTTTGAGACAGGCATTTTGGGTTTTCATGAGCTGTATGCCAAAATCATCAGTATTAAAACAATAAAAGACCTGAAATATTTCAGTTTGTGTGCAATGAATCTAAAATATATGAAAGTTTAATTTGTATCATTACATTATGGAAAATAATGAACTTTATCATAATATGCAAATTTTTTGAGAAGGACCTTTTATACTGGCGGTTTTTCATAGTTAAAAAGTAGACGTATTTCATTTTATTTCAATCATTTCATAATTCTACATTGATTTTTTACATTTAAAACATGAATCTCTTTTTTTAATCTCTGCAATTATAATTTGCTGTGTAAATCCATACATGCCATGTCTAAACAGCCTGTCAATCCAAAAATGGATTTTATTGATACTGACTTCCTTTTATTTGTTCATCATAGCCATACACCATGTCTTTGCATTCTGATTGAATTTGTTGACTTAATTTAAGAATTTGACATAAGAGGAAATTAATTTAAAAATACTGTTTTCTCTTGGCTTTATTATTAGAGTTTTGATCTTCTGTCAATCGAGAGAGCACATCCTGCATTATATTGTATTATAATGACTATTTAATATTAGCCCTACCACTAAACTTTGACTATAGGCATGTTGCCTATTAATTGTTCTAGGAACCTCAAAGCATGTTTTAATTTTTGTGTAATTTGTGCTAATCCACAATTATGTTTGTAGCGTAAGTAGGGCCCAAATATAAACTCAAGCCCAGGGGCCCCCAGCCCCCTAAGTCCTGCCCTGATTACACCGTGTCCTAACCAGACACGATGCGATAAGATTCCAGCGACAAATCATTTGTCTGTCCACACTAGGCGCAACGCGACTGCGAGATGCATCGAAATCAATCAAAACCCACAGCCAATCAGAACAGCGTGTGGGAGTCTCGTGGCAAGTGCACAGCACCAGAGAGTAATCTTGACGGCACTCGCAAGAAAATGGATAAGTAGTACATGTATAAGTAGTAGTATATACATGTAGTCAGGGATTAAATTGGGATTTATTATGTGGGGGTGCTCTCCCTAGGGGGGTCCGGGGACATGCCCCCCCCGGGAATTAAAAAAATAAAATAAACCATTAAATAGCACTTTCTGGAGAGTTTTGTGCAAAGAAATGGAGAAATTGAGTATTACATGATATGTGAAAAACTGCAAAGTTAAGAGCATTTACTTTGCAACAGGTATTAGGACATTTAGCATTTACATTACTGTTAATCAGTCATCACTTGATTACACGTTGTATTACCTTGTTATAATATAGTGACCCATACAATGTGCCAAACATAATGTGCCACATGGAGAGACAGTGCAGCATATGACAGTAGCAACAGCTGAGAAGATTTGGGTCTGTGGTGACCAGGTCCACCTCATACAAACTTCCTTTTCCCATTCTCTCTCTTTACTACGACAACACACACACACACACACATAAAAAGGCAAAGTTTTGATTTCTGGCTCCAGTGGTTGCCTCATTACACAACCCACGTAAAGTTGATAATTCCGCGAATAACTGCAATTGCAGATTTCGAACAGAGATGGCGAAAACTGCGGACTGCAGCTTTAAGATATAAAAATGATGATAACACTGGTTAGTTTTACAATCAACATTTGAATTTATTTGTGTTTTACCTTTGTAATTTAATTTTGATTTTGCATTTAATTTCATACACATTCTTAAAAAACAGTACAGAGAACACACATCTATAACTCATCACTCATCTATAACTTCATTACTAAGTAAGTCAGTTTCCTCTTCTTGGGTGGATATGCTCCACTCATTTCAATTTATCTCTGAAAGTTGGAGAATAAATGGTTGATTTAATTTTCATTAACCACAGACCTTGATAGCTAAAAGTAACTTATGTCTAGCAGCAAGTCTTATATTTCTGTAATTCACACAGATCAAATACAAATATGCTGACTGAATAGATTGCTAGTTTATTTTAAGTAGCCAGCTAACGTTAAATTAGCAGTTCCCTTTCAGTCGTGAACGTCAGACGTAGTCGACGTCGACTGAAATGGGATCACGCTAGGGAGCCTATTGTCTTCGAGTAATTTAGAACGAGCCAATGCACATTGGCGTGCGAGATATGCATCTCACACTCCGCCCCGCGGCGCGGGTACAAATACGGAAGTAGATGCACGCACCATTGCCTTTCACTTCGGAGCCGAGCTTCATGTTCAGGTCTGTAGAGTCTTGTTATACAACGAGCGAGTGTGTCGTGCTTCTTCTAGAAGTCTCTCCTGGTGTCGGTGTTTACAGCGCGAGTGCAGCGGTGATCGCGAGCTTCCGAGCTCTCAACTGCTGTTGTCACAGCAACCAAATTTCTGTTTGTGTTTGTTTGTCTGACGGCCGTTTGAGGGCGAAGAAAGTGAGTGCTTCACTGATACAGGCTGCACCATTCCTGTATCAGTGTTGCCGCGGTCATTCCCCTGTGTGCTCCGGCACTGGTGAGAGTTTTTCACTTCCTGAAAGAACAACACGGGTGCGTTTGCGTCTTTTTCAAGATGTCATTCCGCCCGTGCGTTTCTGGATGCGGTCGTTCCCTGTCTCTCTTTGACGGTCACAATTGTTGCATCACGTGTTTGGGCTTACAGCACGCTGAAGCAGCTTTTGTGGACAGTTCATGTTTCCATTGCGGGAATATGACTGTCGCGGTGTTGAGATCGAGACTCGCCTTCGTCCGCAAAGCGCGAGTCCCCATTACCACGCCCCGCCCTCGGGTGCTGCGTGAGATGGGTGATAGGAGGATAGTGGTGGATGTCTCGCCCGGTAACCATTCCCTGTGGGCTCCTCACTCCTCCTTTCCACCGCAGCCGTGTGAGTCCCCCGTGGAGCGTGCTGGTCCATCTGTAATGGGTGGGCCAGCCGTTTCACCCGGGGCTCCCCCAGAGGACAGGACGCCGATTGCAGCATCGGAGGGTGAGCTGGCCTCTGGAGATGACGACTCGACTGCGTTGTCTTCCTCTGGGAGTATAACGTTGCCCGAGCCGGATCCAGATTTGTCAGTTATGCTGAAACGGGCCGCCGAGGCTGTCGGGCTCGAGTGGAACCCTCCACCGTGTCTTGCTCAGTCTCGGTTGGATGATTGGTATCTCGGGGCGGGCCGTGCTGGTTCTCAGCCCGCCGCCCCAGTACCCTTCTTTCCTGAAGTGCATGGAGAGCTTACTAGGTCGTGGACGGCACCTTTTACTGCTGAAAACTGCCTGAGTGGTTCTTCCCCCCCCTCGCTACCCTTGACGGAGGAGCGGTGAAGGGTTATGAGGCTATCCCTCCAGTGGAGCGGTCTTTTGCGACACACCTGTGTCCAACGGCCGCTGCATTTTGGACGGGGGATCCTCGTCTCCCCTCGCAGGCCTGTGAGCTCGCGTCAGATTTGACGGTCAGAGCTCACAAAGCTGGCGGGCAAGCTGCTTCCTCTTTGCATGGACATGCACGAGGGTAGTCTAGATCGTGCGCTCATGAGTGAGCTCCGCACTGCCACTGACCTCGCCCTACGGGGCATGAGTGTCGCAGCGTGCGCGGTCGGTCTAGCGATGTCCACTTTAGTGGTCCAGGAGCGCCATCATTGGCTCAGCCTGGTTGAGATGGCGGATGCGGACAAGGTTCGGTCCCTGGACTCCCCAATTTCCCGGGTTGGGCTGTTCGGCGACGCGGTGGAGAGCTGTACCCAACAGCTCTTCACAGCCCAAGAGCAGACGGAGGGTTTTCGACACACCCTGTCCTGGCGGCCTGCTGTTGCCTCCACCCACCGCCAGTGACAGTTCCTCCGCCTGCCCGTCGCCGAGGGCGTCCCCTGCCGCTGCCTCCGGTTCCGCGGGGCCCCCGCAACAGCCTTCACTCAGGCCCCAGCGTAGAGCCAGCAGCAGGCAGGTCGCCCGGTCTGTCTCAGGCACTGCCCAGCCAGGGGGCGAGTGTCAGACGAAGCATCCCTGAGACAGGCCACCCAGGGTTGGGGGGACGAGCTCTTCAGATGGTTACCGTTCCACCACTGGCTCCCCGGAGTCCAGTGGTTCCCAAATTGTCAAAGAGCGAATTCCTCCGTCCCTGGGTCCCAAGAGCGCGAGGTTGGCGGTGTGCGACCCTGTGGAACAGCCTTGCACCCCTCAGCCCCCTCTTGTTCGCCAGCCGGCAGCACGACGCGTTCGAGGACCCGGTCATCCGCCTTCTCACGCATCTCCTGCTGTCCCGTTGAGACAGGTAGGTGTTGCACTGCACACTCAGACCCCGCTTCGGGCCGCCCACAGGCCTTCCGAGCCGGGTCCCTGTCCTCCACCACGCTGCCTCACCTCGGGTACGTCTGTGGTCTCTGGGCCCTGGTATGGTGTGTGTAAGCCTAAAGTGCTTCCTACCGCTCCATTGGCCCTGAGTTACCAGCAGACTCGGCTTGCGATTCATTTCGCTTGGCTTCCGCCCTGGCTCAGTGATATTTTTCACACCTAGGTGTTGAGCTAATGCTCCTAGAATTAGTGATAATTATCACACCTACGTGTTGAGCACTGCTCCTGGCCTGTGTGCGCACGTCACAGTCCTACTGGCGAAGGACGCGATGTAGCCTCTTCCTCAGCCGATATGAAGACCGGTTTCTTTAACCTGTTCTTTATTGTACCCTAGATATGTGGTGTGTCAGGGCCACCTTGGACCTGTGTCAGTTGAAACGGGCCCTTTTTCGAAAGCCTGCGGCGAAAGCCTGCGGCGTTCGACCTGAAGGACAGTACTCAGATTTCTATCCTCCGCTCCACAGAACATTCTGTGTCTGGCGTCGAGGGTACGAAGTATCCGTACAGGTCCTACCCTTCGAGTGCTCCATAGCCAGTTGGGTCTTCAGGTCAACTGGGAGAGATTAATCTCGCCCACGGGCTGAGTATCTCTTTTCAGTTCAGGAGAGGGACTCGGTCCAACACGTCTCTCAAAAGAGTGTGTTAGGCTAGTGCTAGAAGTGAGAAAGGGTTCAACTGAAAGAATTTTCAGAGGCTCCTGGGGCATATGGCAGTCGCAGTCGCTTGGCTTCCTCCATATGAAGACCGCTTCAGCACTAGTTTTATGATCGAGTCCCGAGGTGACCGTGGCAGAGCGGCACGCCCTGTGTGATTAAAAGATCACCCCGGCCTGCCGCCAAACTCTCAGCCCGTGTTTAGACCTTCAGGTCCACTAACACTGACTGAGGAGCCATGTACAAAGGGCATGCTTTAACGGAGGCCTGGGCGACCTCCGACTGCATTGGTATTTGTTACCTCGAGTTGTCAGTTCACCTCGCTTTGAGCCACCACTGCTCAGCTAGCTGGTACTGGTCTGAAAAGACAACATCGCGACCATTGCGCTAAGCTTCCCTCGCATGTCATAACTCGCCTGTCACCTCCTCCTTGGAGTCAGAAGCTTCTGAGGTTGCTTCTTTCCACTATAAAATTCTTCCGGCCTGCTCAATCGTGCCGCCAACGAGCCTCACGACAGCTATGGCCAGGGAGAGTGGAGACTCCATCCCCTGGCGGTCCAGCTGGGCAGGGACCACTTCGGGGCCGCACAGTTACATCTGTTGCCTCTCCGGACTCGTCCCTCTGCCAGTTGTGTTTCTGTCTGAGCAGACATCCCTTGGACAGACACTAGCTCTCAGCTGACCCCGGGGCCCCGCAGAAATGCGTTCCCCAGTGAGCCTTCTAAGAAAGCGACTATGCGATTCATTATCGCTTGGCGCTGCTCAAGTTCAGTGATTTTCATCACACTCAGGTGTTGAGCAGAAATGCTCCTGAAACTCAGTGAATTTCATCACACTCAGGTGTTGAGCAGAAATGCTCCTGAAGCTCAGTGAATTATCACACTTAGGTGTGGAGCAGAGTTGCTCCTGAGGCTCAGTGAACTTATCACACTCAAGTGTTGAGCAGAGATGCTCCTGAAGCTCAGTGAATTATCACACTTAGGTGTTGAGCAGAAATGCTCCTGAAGCTCAGTGAACTTATCACACTCAAGTGTTGAGCAGAGATGCTCCTGAAACTCAGTGAATTTATCACACTCAAGTGTTGAGCAGAGATGCTCCTGAAGCTCAGTGACTTTCACATCTAGTGTTGAGCAGTGCGCAGGTCGCTTGCACCTACTGTGCTAAGTCAGGAGTGGAACAGGTCTGATAGTTGCCCCTTATTGGCCCAACCAGATCTAGTTCCCTCGACAGCCTTCCTGACTTCCCCTGAATATTTTTTGGGGATGGGGCATGATGGCACCCGCGTTCAAAAAAAAAAAAAAAAAATGGACGTGGAGGTTCAGGTGGTTACCACAAGGATATGTGGTAGTGACCATCACTTCTGCAAGCACCCCCTTAAGATAAGGCAGTTGTGCTTCGCTAAGTTAGAAGTGGAACCTATTCATTGAATGAGTCTTCTCTCCTGAGGAGATCCTGAGAGCGTTCGGTCATTTCAGTGCTCTCTTTCCTGCAAGTTGGGTTGGAGTAGGCTGTTCCTTCACCCTCAATATGATGACGAACATCATATGCAGAAGCATGGGAAGCACGTCCTGATCGTCAGGTTCCTGAGGGAGCAAGGGTCATCCCTGCGTCCCTCTTTATCCTCTTGGGCCTATCTCTGGTGCTACTGCACTGCAGAGACCACCCCTGAGCCACTGCGGGCAGTGAGTTAAAAATCTGTTTTTTACAGTTCTCCTGCTCGCATTGTCTCTACTAGAGGGTAGGGACTTGCTCGCTTTCGGTCAATGACTTGTGCCTGGAATTCGGGCCGGCTAACTCTCATTAGCTGAGACCCCGGCCTGGATATGTGCCCAAGGTTCCTACCTCTCCCTTAAACTGGGACCAGGTGGTGAGCCTGCAAGCACTGCCCCGGAGGAGGCAGACCCAGCCCTGGCTTTCTCTGTCCGTCCGCTTCATCGCGGTTATACGTATACAGAACGCAAGCCATAGGACCTCAGACCAGCTCTTATCTGTTAAGGAAGTCAGCAGAGAGGGAAGGCTGTTTCCAAGCGAGGTTGGCCCACTGAATGTGGTTGCCTTATCTTGGTGAAAATCCCGAGATACTCATGTCCACTTACGTGGTGAGCTCCTCTTTTATGAGTGTTGCTCCCACCTAGGCGTTGACACAGAGTGCTTCGCTGACAGATATTCTAGAGTTGGGGGCTGGGCGACACCTAAGTCGAACCGCGGCTTCCCTTGGGCTCCCTTCATATGAAGCCAGTTTCACCTTGAGCCCGGTTCGAAGTGTCGGCTTGCTGCGCCATTCCCCTCCTATGGACTGGATACGTGCGCCATGTTGCTCCAGTAGAGTTCCCTTATCCGAACCCTGTTGAGTTCCTCCGCACCCCTCCGACATCAGACGTGGCGGAACGCCCGGTGTTAGGCCTACCACTCGTAAGCAGTGTGGAACCTGTGTTAGGCTGGGTCCATATGTTGTGATCCCTACGGTGATCCCATATGTGTATTCTTCCACGGTACGGCTCCCTACGGTGAGCCCGTGTCTTCCCTCGGCAGAGCCTGCTCTGCTGTCATTGGCTGGTTGAGTCTCCCCCCTGTCATAGGCTGGAGCCTCCCCAGTGACCTTCCATATGTTGCACTGCCCGGTCTCCGCCCAGTTCATATGTGTATTCTCCACAGGTTACCTCCCTTCGGGCAGGATGTGGCTTCCGCAGCGTCCCTTCCTTCCATGTACAGGGTACGCTTTCCCAGTGTTATCCAAGTCTAACTGAGTGGGTCTTGTGGAACAGCAGTGACTTCCTGGCCTAAGCCCTATCCTTTTCCGCTAAAAAGGTCGGGAGGATCAGGAGGCTTTTGTCTAGGCACTGGAAGGTGGCAGCTTTAGTGGCGTTTTCAATGGTTGATCCCATTTCAGTCGACGTCGACTACGTCTGACGTTCACGACTGAAAGGGAACGTCCTGGTTGCGTATGCAACCCACCGTTCCCTGAAGGAGGGAACGGAGGACGTAGTCCCCTTGCCACTATCGCTGGACCACCGCTGACTCCGAGTTACGCTCGGCTCCTCAGCGAAAAGCAATGGTGCGTGCATCTACTTCCGTATTTGTACCCGCGCCGCGGGGCGGAGTGTGAGATGCATATCTCGCACGCCAATGTGCATTGGCTCGTTCTAAATTACTCGAAGACAATAGGCTCCCTAGCGTGATCCCATTTCAGTCGACGTCGACTACGTCCTCCGTTCCCTCCTTCAGGGAACGGTGGGTTGCATACGCAACCAGGACGTTCTCTTGGCAGTTTGCTGATAATCCGGTATCTGAAGTAAAATGCTTAAAACATCTCCTGAGAAAAATCACATGGTCAACCTAGTCCTGGTTATTTAATTTTGATTTAGTCTTAATTTTCCTTACCTTGTCATTCAAGGCCAGGGCACTTTTTTTTGACATTTCTGGAACATCCACATCCGGCGCAACCACGGTCTCCCAGGAACATTCATTATTGCTGCGTACATGTATTCGTGTCAGATGCACATGCGCGAGCGGTGCGCGATCATGGTCGACTGACAACGAGATTAAACAGCTGAACAAAAATACGTCCGTGTTCCGATTGTTCTCATTTCAGCTCCGCCGAGACAAAATAGACATGCCATTTCAAAAATCTTTCATTTATTGTCAGAAACATGTTTTCAAAAGCATCACTTTCATCAAATTGTATGTGACATAATTTCCAGTAGGCAACTGACTGCAAACGAGCAGGCTTATGAGGCCCCGGCCCAATTTAACCACTGCATGTAGTACATAAATAAGTTCATGTGGATTTCAAAAAAGTCTTAAAGTCTAAAGCATTATAAAATTCAATTTTATAAGAATTAAAAACAACAGATATAAGAGGAGAAATATATAAATCTACCCATTTAAAAATATGAATTATCTATATAAAAACAACATAGTTTAAGTTTATTGGAAAAAATGCATATTCAAAAATGTAAGTATTTTCAGCGCCATGGGTAATGTAGTTTTTCACCACAAATTCTGCTGTTAAACACGATTATTTTAAAACTAAGTTGAAATGATGTGGGTTAACGGCTTCAACAGAAGCAAATACTATCAATTAACAACCTCATAGCGCACAGTAAAGTTATCGTTAAATATCAATATCACAAAAATTGTTGTT
Organism: Rhinichthys osculus; assembly: GCA_029959095.1. Lineage (NCBI taxonomy): Eukaryota > Metazoa > Chordata > Actinopteri > Cypriniformes > Leuciscidae > Rhinichthys > Rhinichthys osculus. The sequence continues at coordinate 9,048,871 of JARWKJ010000010.1, read as the reverse complement.
GAAAATCTTAAGGCCTCACTGCTGCTATAGGATATTTGGATGTCTCCATTACTAATGCACTGACTGATAGCCTGTCAAATTCCAGGACCGAAACAAACTGTTGTGTAAAATCATTTAAATTGTTGTAGTAGTCTTGGCTATATACCACAGCCCTTCATCACACCACATATCAGTTATGCATTCATCTGTCCTACAGGAGTATTTGTCTATTGATCAAAACAACAACACTATACTGTTTTAATGTATAATCTTGCTATGCTTCACCTCAATTTATTGTTCTTTGACCTGTGCCATCTAGTCTTTATTGGTACAGCTAAGCAGCAGGGGAGGAATATGTGTTTGTAGGTTGTACTTTTCTCACAGTGTCTGAATAAAGAATTTTAAATATGATCAGCGCCATGGGGACCAAATTTATGAAGGTGATTCAATTTGTTTCTTATTGACACTTGCGTTCCCCCCAGCGAGAATCCTTCCTTTTTATCGATCCAGTGTTTGTTTATGTCCCTTTGGGGTCACAGAATTTTGAAAGATATTGGTAGTCTGTGACCCTTTGCTGAAAATCCAATGTCATCACTTCTTTTGTGTCTTGTTTAACACAAATGACAGGAGACAAGCAGCACTGACCTTGCAAATAGAATGCAAAATGTCCCATGCATGCCCAAACCAGACTTGCTGTGTAGTGGTCATTTTGCCCCTGGCTCAGTATGAATATCGTTCAACAGATTTACCTGCTTACATTTACATTTATTCATTTGGCTGACTATTTTATGCAAAGCAAATTGCAGTGAATTGAAGGTAAACATTAAATTCAGTTTAACCCATACGCTTGGCTTTACTTGTGCCATGTTCTACCACATCAGCTAAAGATACACAGAACAAAAATATGTAATATTTAAAAAAAAAATGTTAGATTTGTTTTTCTACTTAGCAATTGGACTTGCCTTTTTTATCTGGTAGATTCCATACAGACAAAACTAATAAACATGACAATGACCATAACAAAATTACTAAACCTTAAAATAAAATAAAAACATTAATGTTCCCATAGAAGGGAATGAGATGCTGCATCACCTAGCCATACTTCCGACATGCCTGTGAGTGACTTACTTCAGTTAAACAGAAGCTGGCAATGTTTGGTCCGGGTATCCTTTAAAGCTTCCTGGTTAAGACGTCATGCCCTATGGGATGGCGTTCCACCACCAATGAGTGATTACACTTCTGTCGTGACAACTCTTTGGGTGTTTGGCTTGGTAATGTATATGACAATGTTGATATGTTTGGTCTTGGCGGAATAGATCTGCTACGCTGCTGTTATGCTGCTGCTATCCAAAATAACATTAGTGAATTACCCGTAGCAGATCTATACAGGTGGAGCTGGGGAAGGTGGAGGGTTTCTGGAAGTGTGCTGCACTGCTGTAGCAAATGCTGACCAAGTATTTAAAGGTTGAGCAGCAAACTCATTGGCTACTGATACAGCAGGAACCAATCAGCTGTGCCCTATAGAGAATGACGTGATTGCAAGCAAATTGAGTTAAGGATCTTTTAGCCTGCGGCATCTAGAGTTTCAGTACAGAACTTTGTATAAGTGCTTCAGACGCAATCACGCAGAAGCATTCCCATAGCGTCGTCATCAGACGCAGCATCTCGTTCCCTTCTCAGGGAACCAGAGTTACAGTTGTAACCAAGACGTCTACACACTATGAAAGCAATCTGGTCAAATGTGGATTGACAACCTCTGGGAGTGGTCGATTTCGGACAAGCTCAAAATAGTTTTGATCCCGTTTACATTTAGTGTCTTTCACTTGAGATCCGTTTGACCAAGAAGGCATCTTAATAATAGGTGTAAACAGGGCCTTAGACTGATTTTAGAGATACAAAGATGGTGCACTCATATTACTATGAATAGGAGAAAGTGCAACGCACAATATGGCGGAATAGTCCTGCTCTCTAAATAAAAGAGCCAATCTAAGTCATTGCATCACTGCAGCTGCCTTTAGAAGCTAGGCTTGCTATAGAAACCGTCAATGTCCTGAGACGCACGCTTTGCATTGGCAGAACCAGTCTGAATTATAGGTTTTTAAATTCTATTTGAGCATAAAAAAACAATATTTTATTAGACAGTTGTTGTCAGATATCATTGGTGATTTCATATATGAAATTTATTCGTAAAGTTGGTGGACAGATTCGGAGAAATTTATATTTCCCCATTCAAAGAGATAGGAGCACTTGTATGACTAAAATAGACGCTTTTCATTGATGGCCGCCAACTTGCACCAAGTGAAATGACTTGCCTTAAAGGGACTTTGGACTGATTCAAACTGGCATGGTCTTTTTGAAATATTAATTAAAAAAAAACTAGTAAATAAATGACTCAAGAGTTTGTTTTCACTAGGAAAATATTCACTAAATATTCACTTCATTAAAACATCTAGTTTATCTGTTCAGTTAGAATTATCCATGAACATCAGAATAAAATGACTAGCATTGGCGTGCACTTAAATCATATACAAAAAGAAGAGATGAGAGGTGCTCGCAGCCTATTAACCTCAGTACTTACACCTGTGTGCCGTGTGTGGCTTACTTCGCCCCGCGGTTAACATCACAGAATACTCAATGGGATAACAGGCACGACCATTTTTAAAACAAGGCAGCTCTTTATGCCCTGAGAACAAGAAGACATGCCATGACTTGTACCAAGTACATTTTTTCACTTGGGAAATGTCCTTGGATTGTTTTATTGAGTTACGTAGCATGTCATAGCTAAGGACGGCAAGTTCAAGGCAGTCTAGGTTTGCCCTTGCTCAATGTTTTTCTGTTCTGTGCTGCCCAGTCATACTTCTTTCCTGGAAAACAATATTTGTTTGTGCATTGTGCATTATTTATTTATTTATTTGAGTGTTGCTATTTTGTACACTTCCTTAAGGTGGTGCGCACGTACGACCTTCATCCTCAAATAACATCTGCCCTTAAGCAGATTGTAACAGACCCTGAGCGATTTCATAGGGGATAAAATTAACTCAAAGAGACGTTCAGCATCTGAATGGCTAAAATTGGTTCTGGTCCCGGTTAGATGTATGCAGAGCATGTATCGACCTTAAGCAATATCAAGTTTTCATCCTTGTCAGTATGAGTTCAATGTGAGAGAATTGTTCTCTCTCTTGATTTAATGGTGCCAGCATGTTGTCAAGAAAGGGTATCAGGATGTCTAGCAAGAAGCAATCTGCAAGATAATTACCCTGGTGGGGAGTCTTACAACACTCAATATGGTAAACTGCCTCCATGTCAGCCAGCATAACATGCACAATGCTAAATCAGTATATTTATTGATGCTTCAAACAAAAACCTATGATCTGTATTAAGCCTTTGATGTTGTTATGTACAGGTCGCATCAGAGAGGACGGTAAATCGTAATGAAAACCCAGAAATAAAATGCTTGACAGTAAATAAGGAGAGACAATTGTGATGAATTCACACAAACCTAGGCACATGTAAATGATTCCTCAAAGTTCTTCTTAATTAAGATTTAATCTATCCCCAAAAAGACACTTTGAAAAGAAAATATATTTAATATGAAAAAGGGATTTGAATGATCGGTAACACTTTACAATACGGGTGCACTAATATGCATTAATTCATGTTTAACTAATGCACAGATAATCATGAGTTAATGTATGACTCATGAAGAACTAAACCATTAATTAATTATTACTGCATCAGCAACTAATAAAGAGCCGATATGATAAATAGATTAAGTAATACATGAATTGCTATTAATTCAATGTGTCATTGTGTATTAATTCCTTAATAACATATTTTATTATCTAATAGTGTAAATTAATGTGTTAATTACCACAATTAGTCAAAGCTATGCACTTCAACTTCCAGTTGTCTGCTTTAATTAATCATTAGCTAATGATTTGCAAAGGTATCATTATGTTATGACTTTACTTGTTGAGGCACATCATTATTAACTAGTCATTTAGTAATTGTAGTAATTTATACATGAATTTGCACTAACAATGAAGTAATTAATCATGTATTAATGCATATTAGTGTACCTGTATTATCTGGAAGTTGAAATACAAGGCTTTGGCTCATTCTGGTAATTAACATTTTAATTAACACTATTAGTTAAAAAAATGAGTTATTAGGGAATTAATTCACAATTAAATATGTAATTAATAACAATTCATGTATGAACTAATACATTAACCATACAGACTCTTAATTAGTTCCTAATGTGGTAATCATTAATGAATAGCTTAGATAATCATTAGTTTCACATTAATTCAGTATTATTTGTGCATTAGTTAAGCATGAATTAATGCTTATTAGTGCACCCGTATTGTAAAGTGTTACCGAATGATCCCTTCAAAGGTTTATTTAGAACTTAAAGTGTGACTTTGACGATTTTCAACTCCCTTTGTATTCTTCCAATTATGGTAGTATACGTGTATTATATTTACTTGTTCTCTGTGTTACCTGCACCGAGAAATTCACGTTTCTTTGTCAGCAAAATCTAGCCTTTGACAGCTCCAGGGCTTTCATGAACAGTACTTCTGCATTTTTGTATCCCGGCCCAAGCGCCCACGGACAGTCGGATCAACAGAGGGTTATTAACAGAACAGTTATTGTAAGAGTAGGTTTGAAAACTGAAAACTGTATCGTACTATATCTACTCTTTAAACAGCATTATGGTATAATGTAACTCTATAGCAATAGGTTTCTTACCTGTTTGCGATAACATTTTGCTTCTGACTGAACGGCAGTTTCTTTCAGCTTTCCCCCTCTTTTGGGCCTAAAATACTGTGTTCATGGTAATACAGTTTGAAATGCTGAGTACAAACATGGAGGCTTTTCGGATTTTCCATCGTAGTGTTCTCGACGCCTACAACGCGTTGGATTTTTCACTGGAAACCGAAAGTAACTCTCTCAAGCTAAACGTTTACTGTTTGAATTCTTGCACCTGGGAACAAGTTGACACCATTATGACTAAAAGTTTGCTAAGAGGTTTTTCCTACTAAAGCAAGGCGGTATTTTACTCTGGTAAGCAAATACATAACAGACTGGTGGGAGTGGCCTTGGAAGTTTTCCTATTATAGCTATATATATATTAGGGATGCCACAATTCTCAATATAATATTGAACCGTTCGATACGACATCCACGGTTCAATACGCGCTTGAATTGCGGTTTTTCGGTTTTACGTTTAAATGTATGTGCTTTTTATTTCTCTCCAAATTGACTGTTTGTGTGTGCCTGTACAAGCTGAGATGAGGAAACTCCTCCCCGCGACGGCCGCGAGTAAAGTTAGGGGGCGCGTGGGCGGCTTAACCATCATTTCACACTTTAACATGGCGAGCGGCGGTGAAGTGAGACTACAGTACGAGGAAGCGCCGGCGTCTTTCAAATCCGTGGTGTGGGGACATTTCGGTTTTTGCCGTTGACTATAATACCGAGGAAGAAAAAAAAACGGTAAACAAAAAAATTACTGTGTGCAAGCATTGTTTTACACGTGTAGCCTACTCAAACGGAAACCTCAAAATACAGGAATAGATAGCTGACCTAAGTGAAATTGCACTTTACATTCTGATTGAGGGACACTGTAGCCTACTGGAGTACTGTTAAGTTTAATTAAGATGGTTTATTTATGTTTACTGAAGTGCAAGTATGTTTATTTGAAATGGTCAATTTATGTTTACCAACTTCACATGTATGTTTATTTTCAAAATTTAGGAATTTATGTGTTCCCCAGTTTGTACATGGGCTATCAGCAGCTGTGAAATGTCAGTGTTAATTTTATATTCTAATATACACTAGGAACTAGTGTACTTTTCTTACCTTTTAAGTAAAATAAAGGAGTATAGCAATAAATCGTTTGTATTTTATTCTCCTTAAACTCTTACTGTTCCTATTGGCTAGGCATAGAATAACAAAAAAACAATGTGTCAAGCCATCAGAACCGAACCGAAAACCGTGGTTAAAAAACCGAGGAATGTATTGAACCGTGGGCTAACTGTATTGTTGCATCCCTAATATATATATATATATATATATCTCAATAAAAATTATAGGCCTATAGACATACTAATAAATGCTAAAAATGACAAAAACAAAAATGACTAAAATGTTAACTAAAATTAAAATGAAAACAGAAAATATATAAACAAAATCTAATTCAAAATTAGTATATCAATTATAATAATACTGCACTGTAAAAAAACTTAACTCATTATTTTGTGTTATCTTTTTGCATGTTTTTTTTTTTAGTTTAACTTATTTCGATAAGTTGAGGACAAGAAAACTTAAAATTTCTTGTTGTCTGGACAATCTAGTTATCTCTACACAAAAAAATAAGTTGAAATAACTAAATTGCTAAAATAGTTTTTACAGTGTGGTTGAATAATAAAATTAACTGTATTAGCAAAACCCTACTGAGCAGTTGTTAGTTCAACAATAGAGTACAGTAAATGGCAGGATTTTTATTGAGAAAAACTATTCCATTCATAATGTTTCTGTAAAGCAGTATCTCTTTTTTATCCTTCCATTAACTGTTATTATTTTTTGTACGCTATTTTTTAAAAATAATCTAAATGTTTATAAATACATAAAATTCCAGAACAATGTAGACTTACAAAAAGTTTAATTTTGTAGACTCTTGAAGGGTTCCCACGTCCAAAATCCCAATTAACCTTTGACAGCAGTACCCATGCTTTTTGCCATGAAACAAAATCAAACATGACAAGAATTTAAAGTAATTAATTTGAGTGATGCGTCGTCTGAGCAAATGGCAGCCGATTGTCTCAATGCGCATCAGGAACGCAAGCAGATCTTGTCTTGCAGAGTCAAACTAAAGATGTACTGTAGTTATCTTAAACCCCACACTAAAGAGTCTCTCGCGCCAGATACGAACCAGTAAGCCATGATAATGAGGAGCATCGCCCCACGTCCTCACTCATACGACTACTTCAAAGGATCTACGTCTGTGCCAGCAGACCATGTTGATTAAGAATATTAGCCCTCACCCGAGCAGAGCCCTAAAGCAGCTCTCAAAACGCCAACATGTCAGGCTTTTTCCAAGAGAAACTGGTGCCAGCATATGATAGAATCTGTCATGAATCATATGCTGAATTTAAACTGCAAGCGGAGTGCATGCCTGAAGACCTTAAGGCTAATGAGTGAATATATCTGTCCGTTGAGACAGACAGCGAGAGACTTACAAGAGAGATATTATCTGGATAATAAGGACATTTGGGCAACTCACTTTGACAGCAGCATGATGAACCGGTCAATGTGCTTTCACTCCGTAACACAAACTTGTTATAGTTTTGAGATGAATACATTAAGTGTACATATAATGTAGAGTAATTGTAAGATCAGCATGGAGTGAAACATCCATTATCACATGGAGTTAATTTTTACATTTATAGACATCCTAATCCTATGAAATTAGCTAACGATCACCATTTTCTTTTCTTTGTTGACATTTTTGCAGGGGGCTGGAACAGGACACACTGAAGGGCTCGTATTGGTTCATGTCAAAACTGGACTTGACAGCTTGTTCTGTCTAAGAAAGCAAATTAAATTGAATTTAAAAGACAATTCCTATGTAACTGATCAATGGATGGGAAATAAAGTCCAAGTGTCAATGTACCCAATGACACATCGACGAACTATGATTTGCTGATAAGCCATTTATGATTTAGGGGAAGGGGACGTAGAGATCATTATTGGACAAAAGATTTTGTTGTGCAAGATGAGTCATTAATATTTTTGGTCCATCTTGAGAGACTGCACATTTTAAATGCATTTTCTTGGTTTTTTAATGGTGAAGTACAGTATGTAGTTTCTGTGGCACCTAGCGGAATTAAACAAATGCAATTTTCATTTCATGGTTTTTAATATATTCAGGAAACAGGACACTTTTAAATGTCCTTCTATTTTTTAGACAGTTCACACACTTTTGGTTACCACCATTTTGTTATCATCTTTTTGTATATGTGATGAGAAAAATATAGATTTTGCCACCCATATCTGATTAGTGATGTCTGATTTGTGATTGAATAATTATGTTGTTTAGATTCTGCTCTGTGAATCAGTTGAACTGGTTCGCAAATTAGACCAATGTTTTATTCAGACATTACAGTGATCCAGTTCATGGCCAATGATCTGACCATCATGTTTGACTTGAAATGAGCAAGGAAAAATAAAGTGTGACTTATTGGTTATAATGAAATTTAATTTAAAAATAATTGAATTAATTGAATATTAAGGATAAAAAGGAGCATGACATAAAATAACTGGTTCACTCAAACAATTGTTGATTGAAACAAATGCGTTACCACCACCACTGTTTATTTTCAATGCCAGTCTTGACCAACCGCAGTGGTATGTGTATGTGCCACGTCAGTGTGTATTTGCAATTAGGGAAGAGATGCAGACTTCCTCCAGACATGCCGCTCAGTAATAAAATCTCTCGCTGGCATTAAGATGGAGCCTGGGCGTCTTCCTGACGAGCTTGGCATTTATACTTAATTAGGAAAACACTCTGGTCTGCTGAACCTTTAATTATACACCATTCATCCAGCTGCTGGAGATGACCCAGACCAACCCTTTCCACACTCATCTGAAATTAGGCTTGTTTGGGGAGTGATACATCACTGCGTATCAAACAAAGCGGCGATAACTGGCCAAAAATAAGTCGGTGTGACTCAGCTTTATCTGCAGCGAAGGTTAGAGTCCAGACATCAGCTCCCAAGCTGCTTCAAATATTGATTAGCAAGTCCAGCTAATTAAATTACCATTAGTAGGCCATACTATTATCAGGATAATATCGCTTCTCAAAGGAGCTATTAAACTCTTTAACTACTCTTGACATTTAAAATGAATATAAGCGATCACATGACTCTTTGTTCTACTTTGTTGTACAAGCAGCCATGGCAAAGCTTAATCCAGTTTAAATCCTGCAGATTAAAACGTCCAGTGTATTATTCATGTACAGTTTGAGGCTGGCCCAGGAAAGATGCTCTGAATTAAACAATCTTGCATTAGATTACATCTAAGGAGCTACATATGAGCTATTGATTTCTCTGTCCTGCACAGGAAATATGGCGAATAGAGACATGACATCAGCGCTTAAATCGATTTTCCCGTTATCAAATTTGTTTACAATACAGTGTTTTAAAAGTAGTAGTACTTTTCCCCCAAAGTTAATAATAATTTTATTATTTTAATGCATGCTCAACATTTTAAGTCTTTTTTTGTAGTGATATACAAAATAATTTAAAAATAAAAATTAATAATTATTTAAATTAATATTATTTTGTATATATTTATTATTTATTATTAACATTATTTAAAAGTATATATTTTTTAAATTGATTTATTTATTTTGTACAAAATTGCAGAATATTAAATCGCATGATGCCTGTAGTTACTGTTTCAGGTAAATTAGTTTTCTGTTTAATCGGTTGTATTTGGTGTAAAACAAATGGCATCACCTGAGATTCTTGTTTTTATACAAGATGAATACTGTTCTGATTGCAAAATAAAAAATATAATTAATTAAATTGTCCTCTTTTTAAAAAGAGGATATAATGTCGATATGTTTGGTCTTGGCAGAATAGATCTACGCTGCTGCTGCTGTAGAGCAAGTACGGGACTTTCTACTGCAATGTATACACAACAAGCTGCTGTGAGCAAGCAAGACATGCTGCTGCTGTACAATATAGCATACATGCATTACCTAGCAGATCTATACAGGTGGAGCTGGGGAAGGTGGAGGGTTTCTGGAAGCGCGCTGCACTGCTACAGCAAATGCTGACCAAGTATTTAAAGGTTGAGCAGCGAGCTCATTAGCTACTGATAAAGCAGGAACCAATCAGCTGTGCCCTATAGAGAGTGACGTGATTGTAATCAGATTGAGTTAAGGACCTATCAGCCAGCACCATCTAGTTTCATGACAGAACGTTGTATGAGATACGGCAAGCAGCGGGCCAGGCTTTTGACATTTTTATTAAGTTTTTAACAGAATTATAAAATTCAACACATATGCACCAAACATTTATCCACATGCACAGTTTTAGTATACAAGACAAAACAGTTACTTTTCAATGTGAAAATGTCATGTTATATGTAAGTCATCTCACAGAGATTATTCACTAATACATCAGTATTAAATTCCTAGGGCCGTGTGCAGTAGAAAACGTTAGGTTATCAATGCTGGCCGACTCTAAAAATATATAGTCACTATTTACATCAGGCCAAGGTCTCATCATTTTTCATTTCAGATTACTTAGAAACATAATTGGATTGTAGCGATAAGATCTGTCATTAACAGCTCAGATTTTCATATTATATCAAAGTTTTGCCAAAGGGAAACCATAATGTGAAGAAATGAAACTCACTGATTATACAGCATACACAAAATTAGGCAAATTAGACTTCACAATTTTAAGAGTATCAAAGAAATCATTGCTATTAAACAACAATTATTGTTTCAGTGTTTATATGCATCATTACGCAGAGACTGTAACTGAGGGTTGATGGGGCACATTAGTTGGAGGAAATCAGCAAATGGAAAAACTAACATGTTATTTGTAAAGAGGGTGTCATAAGCAGCACTATTTTTAAATTACTGTAATATGAAATACTTATAGTACATATCAAATATTTATTTTCACTTTCCTATGCTGAAAAGAAACGAACGATGAATGCTATGTCTGAAATAATAGACAACAATTCCAAAGAGATAAACTCAACTATAGAACTATAAAGAACACACGACCATAAAATAAATGTAAAACTATTCATGATACTGGCTTTAAAATGAAAAATGTTTGCGACCCACTTTACTTCTATAATGTAACATAGGGCAGAATTGTATGCAATTTATCCATCAGGGATAATTTAGACCAAACGCCATCTCATATTAAAGGTCTTGAAGAATAAGAGAACTCGGTGACATCAGTCGAAATGGAAAGTTGTTTAAGGGGCGGAGCCTATTTGAAATTAGTCACAATGAAACCAGGTATATGTATTAAGAAATGCTTAAATTACTTCAATGATGCTTAAATGCATACTGCCGTTCAAACTTTTGGTGTCAGTAAGGTTTTCTTTTGAAAGAAATACTATTCAGAAAGGATTAATAAAATTGATCAAAAGTGACAGCAAACCATTTACAATGTTACAAAAAAATGGCTATTTCAAATAAATTCCGTTCTTTTGAACTTTCTAATTCATCAAAAAATCCTGAAAAAATCTATCAAGGTTTCAACAAAAATGTTAAGCAGGACTGCTGTTTTCAACATAGATAAGACATGTATCTTGAACACCAAATCAGCATATTAGAATGATTTCTGAAGACTCGTGACAGTGAATACTGGAGTAATGATGCTGACAATTCAGCTGTCACAGGAATAAATCTACAATAATAAACAGGTTTTTTTTAAATTGTAATAACATTTCACAATATGACTGTTTTTACTGTATTGTCTGGTCAAATAAATGCAGCCTTGGTGAGCATAGGAGCCTTCTTTCAAAAACGTAAAAAAAATCTCACCAACCCCAAACTTTTGAATGGTAGTCTGCAACTCCTGAAATGTAGTTATTTTTCCCTTGCACTGACTTGTCATATGTATCTAATTCTTCTTCACGAAACGTTGAGCATTGTTCTCAGCATCTTTTTGCCAAATTCAAGTCCAAAAACTGAATGGGAGAAGAGGGCAAGGGCATCTCAGACACTCAAAGCACAAACTCCACACAAGATGGCTGACAGAAACACAGACATCAGTCAATCAAGCGTCTGCACTGTGACAGAGCAGAAAAATCAATATCCCATTGACTGGGCCACTGCAGCCTAATCAAGGTGCCCAGACCTTTATGAAAGCTTGAAGGAGAACAGATAGGCTGTCCTGATTTGGACTCTGCAGCCTCACTTTTTTAATCTCCCTCACTAACTTTTTAGACATGTCTTCATGGGCTGTTCTGCACCTGTTCTGGAGTCTTGGACAGAAAGGCTGTGTCACCGTGGTTCACTACCTTGTGCTTTCTTATGACTTTGAGAAGAACAAGTGCAAATTATGGACTCTACAGCCTGATACTGCCACGACAGAGCCAGGAACATATTGTCCAGTGAAGGCACTATTCCTTGGCAGCGAACCTCAGCATTAAAAGGTCACCCCCTAAGCGTCCCGGCCTCTTCTCATTGAAGGTACAAATGAGAAATTCAGAATTCAAGGCGCATTATATGGGCATCAACATGAGATATGATCTCCATATTTTGGTAATGCAATATCATAATGTGACTTTTGCACAGTAATACAGGACCAGAAAGGAGAACCACCTTGGTAGGGACCTCTGGGGGCTATCACACATTGTACTTGTTTGCAAGGCTTTCAAATCTTTTCACATCCGCAAGGCCATTAGAGCTATAAAAATTTGATACGAGTCCCACTTCCAGCAGTGTTTCACATCTTGTCACTTAGTTTTTGACAACTTGTTTTGCAGTTTATGCCAGTTTACTAACATGCAAAGAGACAAGTACAGGTAGACATGTATGAGTGTATGAGTACATTTGCCTTATCCCAGCCTACGGTCTTCATTGGCTGCCCGTGAACAACATCTACTTTGACCTGCCCTCAAACACTATAGTTGTAGCTGAGGCCTGGAAAAGTTTTTTTGTGAAAGCAAATCCACTTCAAAAAGAATGACGACTCAGGCTTGAATTGATACGGTAAAACCGACGCCCTCATTACAGTTCCTGTCACGGTGTATACAAGTGCTGAGAAAGCCTGTAGAGAATAGTTTCTCGTGTGCACGTGAAAGTCTGTATATTTTTATTTTTGCAAAGGTCCCTTTAGGGGCTCCGTACATGTAAACCTATTGTAGGAAACCTCCAAAACTAAATTAGGAACCTTAAAATAGTATAATAGGGGTACTTCAAAAGGCATGAATGGATTGTTAATAGCAATATAGTGTGGCGGGACTAACAAAAGGAAATTAAAGTGTGAAACTGGTTCAGCTGGATGACGTATAAGGAGCAAATTCTCACAGGAAAAGCAAGCCTTAATTGTGCAGAGTGTCTAATGCTTAATGCATCAATAATTTAACTGTCATGAAGTGTCGAACAAAATGCTAATACCCATCAAAGAGACTGAGAGGGAGCCTTTGGAGTCGATGGCATTGTAATCCGGTTGGGACAGCGGCGATCATTTCTTAACTAATGGGAGATTTCCATAAGACAAATCAATGCTCAGCTTTGTTAACCCAGACGCAGAACTTAGTTCAGCACAAAAGAAGCCACAAACAGATCCAAAAATCTGCATTATATTAGAGCAACTTCCCACCAACACTGGTTTCTTAGCCCTTGTCCTCAACTGCAAAACTATTTTTTATATCTACTTTGGTGTGTACATGAATTTAAGGCATTGATTGTTCTCAAAGATCAGAGGAAAAGATGTTGCACACATTGGCACACTGCATACAGAAGCGTATTATACAAAAAACAAAAGCTTTTCCCCCCCCTGGTTTTAGAGTGCCAAAGGAACATATCATATTATATGCAAAAACTTAATTTTCTTAAACTGTGTGTTTGTCTTGTTTTCCAATTATAAAAATATCTAAACACTCCGAAAACAAGATCATTTTAGCTGTGTAAAACAATAAGTATATAATAATATTAGTTATATAGTTATTATATAACCTAATTATCTATATATATATATTAAAAAGTAAATTAATTTTTCTTACCCCACTGAGAAATAAAATGTTCCTTGTTTTAAGCACAACAAATTATGACAGCAGAAAAATATATATAATTGCCAGAGGGGTAAGAAAATAATAAAAGCTATATATATATATATATATATATATATATATGCTATATTCTCTGTAAAGAATCCTAATATTTTATGGTTAAGTTCATTTAATTTAAGTTAATATTAACTTTTTTTTAAGGATGTTTAGATATTTTTACAGGGGAAAAAAAAAACACCCCAAAAAAAATACTCATTAAGAAAATATTTTTTTGCAGTCTGTTCTAGTCCATCCCAAAACCCCTAATTACTCTTGTGCAGGCCTTTGCCATGTTTACTAAAGATGAATTTCCCAAGATTCCCATGACATTTCAATATCCGGCTCTTTCAAACATGTTGCCGGAGCTGGTGAATCCCATCAAGTCAGACTGTAATGAGAAACATAAGCCTTGTATAAGCAAAGAGCAGAAAGTATGTTTTTCTCGGTGAGGCCTGGTCTGGTGCTCATGGGAGGCGAACATCAGGAGGCACTGAGCGTCGACAGAGCGCAGATGAGGAGCGGAGAGAGAGAAAGTGTGCACAGCCTTCCCGCTCTGGATCCACGTGCACCCATGCCTGTAAGCAAACGCAAACACAACCATTAAGAAACACTACTTAACCTCCCAAAGGAGAGACAGACAGACAGAGCATTGTGGTTTCAATTCGCAGACAGCTCTTTCCTGAATCAAAGAGCAATTGTATAAGATCAGCTCTACAATATAAATTATTAGGCAATTTCCAAGAACAAATTATACTCTGAAAGTCTTAAAAAATAACTTTTTTTCTTTTCCAAATAAATGGTCAGAAAATTGTCAGTTTCAGGGAGTCAAAGCCAATATCAATTAATATATTAGAATTTATATATACACTCACCGGCCACTTTATTAGGTACCCCATGCTAGTAACGGGTTGGACCCCCTTTTGCCTTCAGAACTGCCTCAATTCTTTGTGGCATTGATTCAACAAGGTGCTGGAGGCATTCCTCAGGGAGTTTGGTCCATATTGACATGATGGCATCACACAGTTGCCGCAGATTTGTCGGCTGCACATCCATGATGCGAATCTCCCGTTCCACCACATCCCAAAGATGCTCTATTGGGTTGAGATCTGGTGACTGTGGAGGCCATTTTAGTACAGTGAACTCATTGTCATGTTCAAGAAACCAATTTGAAATGATTAGAGCTTTGTGACATGGTGGAAGTAGCCATCAGAGGATGGGTACATGGTGGCCATACAGGGATGGACATGGTCAGAAACAATGCTCAGGTAGGCCGTGTCATTTAAACGATGCCCAATTGGCACTAAGGGGCCTAAAGTGTGCCAGGAAAACATCCCCCACACCATTACACCACCACCACCAGCCTGCACAGTGGTAACAAGGCATGATGGTTCCATGTTCTCATTCTGTTTACGCCACATTCTGACTCTAACATCTGAATGTCTCAACAGAAATCGAGACTCATCAGACCAGGCAACATTTTTCCAGTCTTCAACTGTTCAATTTTGGTGAGCTCTTGCAAATTGTAGCCTCTTTTTCCTATTTGTAGTGGAGATGAGTGGTACCCGGTGGAGTCTTCTGCTGTTGTAGCCCATCCGCCTCAAGGTTGTGCGTGTTGTGGCTTCACAAATGCTTTGCTGCATACCTCGGTTGTAACGAGTGGTTATTTCAGTCACTGTTGCCCTTCTATCACCTCGAACCAGTCTGGCCATTCTCCTCTGACCTCTGGCATCAACAAGGCATTTCCGCCCACAGAACTGCCGCTCACTGGATGTTTTTTCTTTTTCGGACCATTCTCTGTAAACCCTAGAGATGGTTGTGCGTGAAAATCCCAGTAGATTAGCAGTTTCTGAAATACTCAGACCAGCCCTTCTGGCACCAACAATCATGCCACGTTCAAAGTCACTCAAATCACCTTTCTTCCCCATACTGATGCTCGGTTTGAACTGCAGGAGATTGTCTTGACCATGTCTACATGCCTAAATGCACTGAGTTGCCGCCATGTGATTGGCTGCTTAGAAATTAAGTGTTAACGAGCAGTTGGACAGGTGTACCTAATAAAGTGGCCGGTGAGTATATATATATATATATATATATATATATATATATATATAATCATATATCTAAACGCACATACACATATATACATTATATTTATTATTAACTTACATTGACCCGATGTAACGGACAATATAATGTACATTTTTGTTTACGTATTTTATTTGAAAAACTATATATATTTTGTTGCAGGAATTATTTACATTATTTTAAATAATTGGAAATATATATATATATATATATATATGAAGACTTCAGATGCAAA
This sequence comes from Rhinichthys osculus, assembly GCA_029959095.1. Lineage (NCBI taxonomy): Eukaryota > Metazoa > Chordata > Actinopteri > Cypriniformes > Leuciscidae > Rhinichthys > Rhinichthys osculus. Next base: position 9,032,758 of record JARWKJ010000010.1, on the reverse strand, counting down.
AGCCTCTAAGTGCCATCTATAGTTCTAGAATGATCATTTTTTATCAAGCTTGTATGTTTATGTTCAGTTATTTCACTTTAATGTCAATGAAAATTACCTATTAATTGTCATTAAAGTGAAATTACTGAACTTGAATATACGAGCCTGATAAAAATGCGCATTTTAGAAGAAAATTTCAGGTGGCACTTGAGGCTTTTGGATCTGAAGTCTTCATATATAGCTGGATAGAATGATAGAGCTAGACGAATGAAATGTAACATGATACTTTATAGATAGATGATAGTTTATCTAGCATATCTAATAGTTCTAACCAAAAAAAAAAAAGAGATCTGTGCCTATCATACCAATTCATACCCTGTTCTTGGAAAGAGCCATTATTGAGGAAAGTATCCCGTGATGATAATGCTCGGGTTGAATCTGTAAGCAGATCTCTGTAAGAAGGGGGAGGGAAGTAGAGCATGTTTTGATTGCCGCCCATTTGAGGGAAAGAAGGAATTGGGGGTGATTCTCACTCATTTATATGCCACTCGGGCTTCGCAGTGACAGAGATAGATAGCAGAGGAGTGTGCATTTCTTAAAAGGTCGGATTCTATGACTCACTGAAAGACTGAAGTGAACAGAGCAAAATATTTAGGCGTCCAAACTGACTGAATCCCCATTAAGAGCTTATCAATGCCAGCGGAAGATGAAATAAAAGACGGCAACAGGAAATGAGACTTACTGAGTTGGTGGATGTGGATAGGCTCGCTTCCTTCCCCCAAGCCCCCTTCACTGAGGGTCTTGATCTGAATGACGTAGTTGTCATTCGGATTGAGGGTCAACTCCACCGAGGTTTTGTTGGTGATGACAGAGTACATGTCGTTATTCCGGTGTCTTCTGTACAGCACCTGCGGATGATGGCACCCCAATCAAAGTTTCATTCAAAAGAATTAAAACTAGGGCTGTTAATCATTTAAAAAATAAAATGAATTACGTTATAAGTTCATCAATTAGATCTATTGCAATTTGTCACATATTTGCTGAGAAAAGCCCCCAAATGTATATATTTTTTAAGACATTACATTATTGTGGCATTATAATAGACATACTGGACTTGTAAAAGTGCTTATTATTATTATTTTTATTAATTACATGCATCAATTTGACAGCTCTAATAAAAACTGAAATGAATCACATTCGTCCTTCAAAACAAACCTATTTTATGAACTGACCCAAGTCAGATCGCTTTGAAAAATAATAACATACCTCTTCTCAAAAAGCTGCATGATTTGAGGCATCATTCGTGTCTGTAGCAGTTTAAGATTTAGAGAAATTGGTTCATTAAAATCTCTATTACTAAGTATAAGCAATAGCAGTGATGTTTGCCATGAAAGGAGTTAAACATAGGTGATGCCCTGTTATTCTACAGTAGATAATGTTTACTGATGCTAATGGCTAGTAGTACTTTTCCCCTGAGCTTCATGACTGTTTTCCCTTGTGGGGAAATTAGTACTGAGAGAGCTGTTAATTGCATGCATTTGTAATTAAGAGAGAGGTGGAACGAGACATGAAATAGCATATGCTGTGCCCTTATCTATAAAAACACACAAATGAATGGGTTTCGGGCATATCTTTGTAGCTAAATTACTGCACCCGACAACCCTTATTATGTGTATCAATAGTATCAGACGCAATAATGCATTGTAGTTCCTGCCATCATTGTTTGGCTCACAATGTAGCAATGGATATGCCTGCATGCTAAAGGGAAAGCGATGAATTACCTCCAGTAAAACTCTCATAAAACATCCTAATAATGTCACTCACTATGTATCCGGTGACCTCAGATTCAGTTTCGAGAGCAATGACGGGATCCCACTGAAGCAAAAGCTGAGAGCCAATCAGATTCCACTCTACATTCTGAGGGGGCTGTCCAGGCGCTGAGGTTTGCGTGTGTGTGAAAGATATGGACAGAAGAAGAAAGAAAAGGTTCACAATGTGCAATCAATTGTGTTATTGCATTCAATGACACAAACACGTTTAACAAACTCATTAGTACCGTTAGCAGGGATAGTTATTTCAGCCCATATCCATTGCTAACTGTTTCTCTCATAGACGGACTTGGAAACTGTGATTCATACCATACTAATTAGATAGAATTGATTTTGGTTTTAAGCCTCTACAGTTTGACACTGTCTGCTGTTCAGCCCTTTGAGTCAATTTCTGCTGCTTTTAAATGATTTATAAATAAACATGACTTGACTTCATTTGACTACTACAAAAATAGATGGTTGAAAACTCCTTCAGTAGGGAAAAAACACACCTTCAAGTCATGTCTCAGCAGTTTCTGTGAATGGTTTCAACAACAACACTAAAGAAATTTACAAGCAATATGTAGATCTGTCCAAAAGTTATAAGTTATGAATATTTCACAGCACAATTCTGCTAGTTTATCTACTACTCGGTGCCTCAAGCAAAAATGTCTTTGACAACTTTAAAAGATTTGATGGTCCTTAAAAAAACTCTGCTGAATGTTATGGGAGTTTATTCCTGCAGCAGAGTAAATAAAAAAATAATAATTTAGAGAAGTTTTAAAAAAGGGGACCTATTATGCCCCTTTTCAAAGTCTTGATTTTGTTTTTGGTGTCTACTAGAATAGGTGTTCATGCTTGAATGTCCAAAAAAAACCTTATTTTTCACATATTTTATATTGTTGCCTCTCTTCCCCTTCAGTCAGTAACACTCCATTTAGTTCCTGTATCTATGAAGCCCTCCTTCAGAAAAGCGCAATGTACTCTGGTTGGTTGGCTGGACCAGTGTATTGTGATTGGTCAACCGCTTCGAGCGTGTTTTGGAAATGTCACGCCCCTTACTGTATGCCTTTGGTGGGAATTATTTATATATTTACTTATATACTTTATAATTATATAAAGAATAGTGTGACATATGTTTCTGGAAGAAAACTCAAGACCACAATCGAGGCGTTTCAGGGAGTTCAGAATCAGTGTGCACTGATATAGAGAATTACACCCTTTGGAGTGAACTCTGTAACTTTGCAGACATTTTTCATACTCAAACAGCAACATTACACACTAGAGAAAGCGTAAAAAAGGCATAATAGGACCCCTTTAAAAAGAAATGCATTCACAACTGTGAGATATAAAGTCGCAGATAATTTATTATTTTGGTAACACTTTAGTTTAGGGTCAAATTCTCACTATTAACTAGCTGCTTATTAGCATGCATGCTACTGTGATATTGGCTCTTTTATTAGTACTTATAAAGCACATATTAATGCCTTATTCTGCATGACCAGATTGTACATCACTTAATCCTACCCACTACTACCTAAACTTAACAACTACCTTACTAACTATTAATAAGCAGTTATTAGGAGTTTATTGAGGTAAAAGTTGTAGATAATAGTTAGATAATAGTGAGAATTGGACCCTGAACTGAAGTGTGACTATTATTTTTATTCTGAGATCGAAACAGGCTTCCATTGAACCTTCTTCTTACATTCAACAAAGAATATTTTACCAATATCTTCCAAGTAAAAACCCATACATTGAATAATTGTCTAAAAATGGACTCACGTGGTTTTTTGGTGGTAACATTGACAGGTACGGACTGGGGGCCAGTTCCTGCAGTATTGAAGGCACACACCGCTAAATAATACTGAGTGTTCCCCTGCAGGCCGCTGACATTCACTGCTGTGTAGTTTCCAGTGATCCGCACTTTACCCACTGTATCCGGCTTGGTGTCATCTTCCCAGTACACCACCTGTTCGCCAGGACACACAGCAAGGGCATTTTATATATCCTTGACTATGTTTTTACATGTAAATAGCTGTCTCTGCCAATACAATTACTCACTCTTGCAACCCACTGTGACCCTAAACATTGCAGATTTTCACAAAGTGCTACTATGCAGATAAGAGTTTGACATGTTCATTTAACTCATAAACTGAAATATGTTAACTGGGTTTACAGTGTTAAATATCAGGATAATATACAAAGTAAATGCCACATTTTTTAAATCTGCTGCCAAAGAAGGTGAGACATGATATGCACAAAATGCATTACAGTCATTACACTTGGCATGAGATTTCTGATGAGTCTTTCAACATGACATGGTTTTTACAAGATTTCACGATATTTGACTTCACTATTCACTTCATTCAGCTTATCATGTGTGTCTTTTTTGCAGCTTACAAGCTTGAGAACATATCTCTAGCTATCTGGTAATATGATATTTTAGTAAAATTGTATGGAGATTCCCTTAAGGATATGAAATTTCAATTAACTTTTAGCTGTGTGTGCTAGGTGAAAAACAATTAGATAGCGGAAATGAAATAATCAATTATTAACCCTGAGTCCTATGTAATATCAATATTGAGGCATTAAGTATTTGATTAGATAATAATGAGATCCAGCCAAGGGAGGAATATTTCTAAATTATTTATTTTCTACTTTTAGAAATGTTGTCCATACAGCAGGGTTGTGCGTCATTCAGACTTGAATTGAGAATTCAGTTATTCATTCCAATTCAGTTCCTACATTTTAACTGAGACCGCAAACATGTTGCAGAATTTTAATTCAAAATTGAATGTAAGGAAGTAGAAATCAACAAATTCAAAGAAAGTCATGTGACTCTATTTTTCTAACGGATAGTCAGACAGACTTTTGAAATGCTACCTACAGTAAAGACATTTTTGTTTACTCTATTGTTCAAAAGTTGGGAGTCAGTAATATTTTAGAAAGAAGAGTCTCTCCAATTTATTTGATTAAGAATACAGAAAAAAAGTTAATTGTTAAATATTATTACAATTTAAAATAACTGTTTTCTGTTAATTTTTTTTATATATTCCTTGACGGAGCTGAATTTTCAGCATCATTACTCCTGTCTTCAGTGTCACATGATCCTTCAGAGTAGGTATTCTATGATATGTATTCTGTATGATTCTGATATGAGTGCTTAAGAAATATTTCTTATTATTATCAATGTTGAAATCACTTTTCAAAAACCGTTTTTCAGGACTCTTTGATGAACAGAATGTTTAAAAGAGCAGCATTATACATTGTTTTGTAACAAAGTAAAAAAGTCTTGACTCACTTTTGACCAATTCAATACACCCTTGCTTAAAAAAATAATTAATTTCTTTAAAAAAACAGAACTTTGGAATGGTGGAGTATATATTTTATCATATTTCATAAACTTTTGTAGATCAGGGAAGACGAACGCTTTCCCAGAATGCATTGCCTGTGTTGAATTACTTTGATTTGCAATTCAAAGTAAATCAAAGTTTGCCATGTAAAATCTTATTTCAATTATTCCAAATGTAATTCAAATTCAGCTTCCTGTGGGTGTAACTGAAAAGAATGAAGTCATGAATTGAAAAGAAGCATTAAATTAGAAAAATGCTAAATAGATGCATTTGCATATAGTGGTCTCAGACTTTTGGAGCTCACTGTTTGGTTTTGTGAAAGAGGAAATGCAGTGATGGTTTAAACAGGAATTTTCTATTTCAAATATTGCAGGTGCTTCAAAGGACCTTGAGCACAAATAAATGGTATATACGGCGTACAGCGCAGTTCCTTGATCCATGCTGCTTTGATTTGGTCTTTCAGTCCTTGCTAACCAAAGACGAGACAAAAATAAAACCTAGAAAGTTTTCTTTTTTCCCCCTCATCTAGAATCCACTGACATGATAGTTCTATTCTTTCGAGACAATACGGCAGCTACCATGGCAACGTGGCTGTTTTGTGCCTCAGGGCAGGGGTGACAGAGATGGAGAGAGTGGCTTGTGAGAAAGCGAGGCACTCTTTGCATTCTTGAAAGGCCAGCGGAGAGCTTTCATCCAGCTTCTGAGAGACGCAGACATTTAACAAAGCGCTGTCTAAACACTGGCATTCTCGATGTTTGAGGTGGCATGGGAGAGGTGAGAAGCACTTTTAATAATTGCTTGAGATCAGCATTGCATCATTACAGGAAAAACATGACATTGAACGTTACAGTGAACGGCAAGACAATTGAATCAAACCTCATATCCGAGAACTCTTTCAGGGGTGACTGGAATCGGCTCCCAGGTAACTTCGATGTCGGCCGCCGACAGACTTTTTGCTGACACCCTCTCTGGCGGTACGCTCGGCACTGCGAAGGAACAGAGACATGTTGAGGCTCTCATTCAAAAAGCTTTCCAAAGCCAACGAGGTAAAATTGGATTAAGTCAGAGAAAGAAGCCCCGGTCTCACCTGAGAGAGGCCCTACTTCATTTTAATGGGAACTGTGACTGACAGAGAAGGAGACAATCTGCTTGGAAAATTCAATTAACACTCTAGCACATGAATAGGCCTGTAAGTGTCTAGCAGGATTTCTTGTAACCTATAGCAGCAATAACTAATATAAGGTTGTCATTCGCAGCTTGAACGAGGGAGGAGGGGCGAAAGCTGTCTCAATCAACTTATTCCATTATTCTCATTCAAGGTCACACCTGTATGGGTGAAGGGAGGGAACCGAGAGTGTTTGAGAACGTGAAGGGACTATTGCTGAGTCGGAATGTGTTCCTTATATTTTAGCTCCACAGGCCCACACAATGTATCGTTGACTGGCCTTTATTAATATTTCCTGTTGATTAGGCTAGTATTGAAAGGAGCTAACATCAGGAAATAGACTATGAGGCTTAGACGTAGGACTAGCAATTTGGGCTAATTGTACCATTTTGCTAGCCTAGCACGCCAGACCTACATCAAGATGTTAGGTCTGGGAACTCATCATTGACAGGGCTCAATCTGATGGGCGGGATAAACGGTTGTCTTTCAAATTCTCTCTGCACGCAATTGGATAGCGCTACAACCAATCAGAGCAACGAAGAAGGGGACGTAGTCAGCGGAGCAAGTTGATATATTAAGCTTTTACCGTATCCAGTCCATAGCTGTCAACATTGAACATTGAAAATAAGGGAGATTTCCAGGAATCCATCCCCAAAATAAGGGATTTTTTTTGTTTTTTACACGACCCACAAACTTTAAAAATAAAACAATAATCATTAAAAGTCTAAAGAGTTTATAACTAGCCTATGTGTGAGAGAGAAAGAGACAGTGTGTGTGTGTGTGTGTGTGTGTGAGAGAGAGAGAAAGAGTCATAAAACATTTTTTTGTCATTAAAAAAATAATATCATAGAGAATGTTTAAATACTAATATCAGCTTACGAGGGAAACGGAGGCGGAGTAGTGGTGCTTCGGAGTGCTGGAGATGATTCGGAGGTCCTTTACCGATCAGAGCGCGCGCTGACACGGAGTAAATATAAAGCCTTTATACTCGACGCGTCCGCACGAGTGCGGCAAAAATGACAAGTTGATCGTTTCGCCACAGCTTTTTTGTAACAGCGCGCGCGGCGCCGCATCCGAGGATGAATGACTTCAAACCGAATATGTCCGAGCTTGCTCTGACCGTCGCAACTCTGTCGTCATTATGTTAAGCCCGCCCGCCAACTCTATACACGATGTGATTGGCCCGGCAAGGTTTGGGGTTTTCCAGCTACACCGTCTATGGAGAGTTGCTAGACCACACTTTGCGGCGAAATGATTTTTGCTGCCGCTAGGGTGCGTCTAGATTTCTAGGCTACCATTTTGCTATTATTTTCTATAGTAAATATTACTATTAATGTGCCACACTTCCTCTCTTAACTTACTGCTTTTTGTAAATGTTTCAATATATGTTTTTAACTTAAAGGGGTGGTTGATTATGATTTAACTTTTTTGTCTGCAAAGTTACAACGCTCAAAGTTCAATGCAAAGGGAGATATTTTCTTTTACAGAAATCGCTTTTTAAGGACTACAACAAACGGCTGGTAGGGACTACAATGAGCTTCATGTGTTAGTAACATCACTAATCCTAAAATGTACATAAACCCTGCCCCCGGGAACAGGATTTATAGATTATATGCTAATCAATGACTAGAAGATAGTTAACTCCACATCAGCTACATAAATTCATCAACTAACCATTCAGAAATGTCCTGTTGCATTCTACATGTTGTCACTTCTTCTTGAGTCTCCCCATCTTTGTCTGACTCCGGTTTGAACATAGAAGGCTAAAAGTTTTAGAAATTTTCAGTACATGTCTGTGTGAGGAAATCGGAGCTGCTAACACCCAAGCTCTTAAAGCTCCGCCCTCTGTGCCGGGAGCAGCAGCTCATTTGCATTTAAAGGGACACACAAAAACTATACGTGCTTTTACTCACTCCCAAAAAGTGACAATTTTAACATGCTATAAAACATATCTGTGGAGTATTTTGAGCTAAAACTTCACATACACACTCTGGGGACATCAGAGACTTATTTTACATCTTGTGAAAAGGGCATTATAGGACCCCTTTAAGTAAATTATATGTAATGTAAACACTATTGTCTGTAAAAGAGGCTTGAAAAATAAAAATTATAATACTTGCCATCACATTGTTATCAGTACTAAATGACCTTAGTTGTTTTTATCACTTTAAATCTGTAAAAAAATAAGGTTAAGAAAGTTATTCTATGCACATGTGTTTGTGAGTGTTGATGTACATAAATCCAGCTCTACCTTCTTCTGCGGAGAACACTGTTGCAATAGTGCTGAAAGGTCCTTCCCCGCGGTTGTTGAACGCTCCCACTTTGACATTGAACGGCGAGAATGGTGGAATGGTGTCATTGCGGAAAACGTAGCGGGTGACGCTGAGTGCCGAGATCACGGCGCGGGTCCAAGTGACCATGCCCACTGGCCGGAAAGCAATGATATAACCAAAGCCCTCTCCGTTCTGCAACTCCTCTGGAACAGGCTTAAAGTGGAACACAAAACTATAGTGATATTAAAACAAATTGAGGTCAACACACCAACTGACCCACATGACAACAGGGCTTTATTAGCACTTAGTTTAAAAACCGCTTTCTTTCTCAATTGTCCTTTTTTTTTTTATTGTTATGCATGCAAGTTTCATAACCTCATAGAGAGACTATATGGAACATTTAAAGGACTTAACTCACCTAAAAAAAAAAGCAATTTGGTAATAAATATGGTTAAAAAACAATACTTTGTACACACTGCTGTTTAAAAGTTTGGGGTTGGTAAGATTTGTAATGGTTTTGAAAGTCTTATTTTCACCACGGCTACATTTTGTTAATTAAAATATCTGTTTTCTAGTTCAATACATTAAAATGTAATTTATTCCTGTGAATTTTCAGCATCATTACTCATGTCTTCAGTGTCACATGATCCTTTAAAAAGAATTATATTATGCTGATTTGCTGCTCAAGATAACATTTCTTATTATAAACAAAGTTGAAAACAGTTGTGCTGCTTAATATTTTTGTGGAAACTGTGATGCATTTGTTTAGGATTATTTGTTAAATAGAAGGCTCAAAAGAACAGCATTTATTTGAAACATCATTTTTTAACATTAATTTATTAGTCACTTTTGATCAGTTTAATGCATCCTTGCTGAATAAAAGTATTAATTAAATTATTTCTTTAAAAAAATATTTCTGAACTTTTGAAAGGTACTTAATCAAATCAAGTAAGACATATAACTGTTGTTGAACTGTTGTTGAATAAGCAGCATTTCAAATGTCTTTTACTGTTTTTATTACTCCACTTTTACTGAAATTGCTATTGTGCCACTCCAGTCACTGTTGAACCAGGACAGTTACAGAATAGTGCAAAAATGGCCCTCCGACATGTGTTTGTATTTAGGTTAGCTTAAACGCACTAAATCACTGCTACAGTTCACAAAAGGCTTTGAAATTCAAATACAGCAGCAAATTTCTGCAGAATTTCTTATGCTCAACAGCAAAATAATATCAGAATTTTCCCTTACTAAACCCTAACTTCCATTATGTATCTGAACAGAATCAAGCCTATTTGTGAGTGAAATAAACTTCTAAGAAACTCTCTGGTCCTGAGTTGACTTTCATTTGGAGAAGTAGTAAAGTCTGGAGTCCAGAGGGCAGGAGGGAGGGCTACAATGATCATAAAATGGCTACATTTCATTCTACACAATTAAGCACCGGCATTTAGCCCAGGCTGGCCGAGGTAGCAGTAAAATCTGACAAATGACTTACCTCCCATGTTATCACTAATTCCGATTTGGTACCTCCTCCGCCTCCAACATCAGTGGGAGCCGTGTCAGGTACTGCGGGCAAAAACCCAAAGAAGAGATTAAAAAGCTGTCGGCAGAGCTCTGATTGGGATTTTTCATTGCAAGTTTGAGCATTAAAAGTGTATTTAAATTTTCATCACATTAAGACTCTAAACTATCACTCTCACAGAGGTTCTGCCTTCTTTAAACCACCCCCTTTAGAAATTTGTGAATAAAAGAAAGCACAGGTTTGAGTGTTGCATGTGGAGTAAAAGTGATGGATGTGACAGATGACAGGAGAATTGAGGATGTATGGTTTGCTCCAGTGCTTTCAATTTTAGTGCCTGTCTGAACTAGAAAGAGATCCAGTGGAGTCTCACACTAGCATACTCACCAGCATCTTCTGTTCTGATCTTGGTAGATGGGGGACTGGGCTCTCCCATGCCGACACTGTTACTGGCCAGCACTCTGAACTCATATTCCACCCAGGCGTTTAAACCCACAACGGTTGCAGTCAAAGTATTCCCATTGATCACCTCAGGAACTAAGGATATGAAGAACAGTAAAATACAATAGCAACTAACTTGAAACAAGTTCAAGTTTAAACACTAAAATTAAAACAGAAATACAAATAAATAAAAAAATGATGGAAGCTTGTTTCCGCCACTGAATAAAAAAATAAAAAGGTAATTGTGACTTTTTGTCTAACAACTCTGACTTTTTTTTTCAGAATTGCGTGATATAAACTCTCAATTGCGTGTTATAAAGTCAGAATTGTGTGATATAAAGTCGCAGTTGCATGTTATAAAGTCAGAATTGCGAGATATAAACTTTCAATTCTCACTTTTTTCTCGCAATTCTGACTTTCATAAAAAATTATATTGAATCCTATTGATTTATATCTCACAATTCTGACTTTATAACTCACAATTGCAAGTTTATATCATGCAATTCTGAGAAAAAAGTCAGAATTGCAAGATAAAAAGTTGCAATTACCTTTTTATTTTTATTCTGTGGTAGAAACAAGCTTCCATAGAAAACAAATAAACTAAAAACTAATATTACATACATTGTAGGCTTTATATATATTTTTATAACTTTATAAAATAAAATCATAATTCAGCTGTTTCATTGAGATTGTTTTTTTTTTTCATGTTCTGATCACATGGATACTATTTCCATGTACAGACAAACACAATGGCATGTGTCTGGGATGGGCGATGTACCTGTGTCGACAGCTTGCCAGCCGACAGTAAAGGGAGTCCTGCCCTGGATGACATATCCTGTTATGGGACTTCCGTTGTCCTGGCCTGGGCTCCAGGACAGCTGGGCCGTGCTGTCTGTGACCTCCTCCACCACGACCAAGTCTGGGGGGCTGGGGGGACCTGACTCAATCACATAGCCCATAAGGAATTGAATTAATTAGGAGCATTTGATTATACTTCACACCTGCTCAAATGTTACATTTGGCCCATGCACTGTGCATATTGATGACTTGGAAACTGCCTCACTCTGATTAGAAGAAGACTATTGTTTAGGAGTGTGTGTTCTAAGGTGTTAGACATGGCAAGCTTGTGTATGCTTGCATCAGTTTTAGCAAGGGCAACAAGTTGTGTGTATGTGTGTACGCTTGTATATGCGCAACTAAATGATTCACATTTCTCCTCCAAATAACTCTCTGCCATTTAAATGTTTTCTCTTCATTTGCACTGCATTCTGAGGCCCGGCGTGCTGCTTAGCCGATGTGTAAATGAGCCAATTAAAGACATCCTCTATGATAAACAGCTCCTCTCCAAACACCTGGGACAGAACCGTGATGTGTAATGACCATGAATACCAATGTGACTAAAAAAAAAACGCAGCAGCAAAGACGAGGCCCCATAAAACATCCCAAGTGACACATTTAGCACTCTCTGAACTCTTGCTACATTAGCAGTGCCCTTTTATTGAAATACACACCTCGCAGGAAGCTCTTCACTGTGGAAGAAGGCAAATATTGTGCATGTAGACATAAACCGAAGACAATTTGTTCCTACCTTTAACAACTAATATTGCGTCAGCAGACAAACTCTCGACGTCTGTATCAACAAGGCAAACGTATTTCCCTCCATGATTAAGCTGGATGTTTCGAATCATAAGATCACCGGAAAAGCTCTGTTGGAAAAGTGGAAACACAATATGAAGATTACTGCTTTTATAATTTATCATGTTGTTACAGCACAAGACACCAAACCCTATCTCTAATGATAAACACTAGTTTTATAATTATATAAATATGAAATTGGCGTTAGATTGATGTAAAAAATAAAATAAAATATGATAATAATCAGATCTATTCCCACATACGTAAGTGGCCCCGCTCAGAATTGTAAATGTCACATCCAGTGATTTTTACTGTTTACACAGTCATCCAACAAACCAGATCTGTGTCACACACATATTTGGGACACTTGCAACTGCAGAGTTATTATAGCTTGAGTAACAAAGAACCGGGTTTAAACAACAATATTTGCTACCATTTTATTATGTCATTATCACCAAAATAAAGGCAGGTGCAATAATGTTCCCTGTCATGCTATCTGTAGATTTCTGCATACTTAGACACTCATCCACCCCTTTAAAATGGCTGCTGTGCTCTTGAGATATGCCTGGACCTTCATAAACAGCCTCGGTGACTAGCCTCAGGGAGTCACTCAGATCCAGCTCTCTCAGACACTAGGAGCTCAGTGAAACACACACACACACTGTGGCTAATTGGTAAGACGATACTAATTATTCCACAATTACATAAGCCATGACCAGGTAAATGAACAAAGAACATGCAGAGTGAGAGTGAATATTGTTCCAGATATGCATAAGCAGATAAGTCATAAAGACTCTGCATTTCTGGTACAGACTTCATTTTAAATGAAGACACAGCTAAGCATAAGACAGCACCGCGTGCGAAAGAAGCAAATTAAATTTAACCTAAAGACTTTAATTGACAGGGTTTTCTGATTGAATGCTGTTGTTTTGATGAACCGACATTGACTTTCTAAAAATAAATAATCCAAATAAAAAATAAATAAACATTTTATTTATGCTATTTTTCCTATTAAGATGATGATAAAATATTTAAAATAAAATAAAACAATTTTTTTTTTAAATAAAATAAATGATGAAACTCCAAGACTGCAGACACAATTTATCTTTGTGTTTCTCCCTGGCTTTTAAATAAAGTATGCCCAGAAGTTCATAGAAGCTAAATCATAGCAAGCCTACATATCACATTGATGTCTCTAGTGGTCTACCATCCCCAAACCACAGACCACTACTCTACTGTAATAGTACATAAAAGTGTCTGATGCCCTCCATGCTCTCAAAACAAGACCAGCACTTATGTTTGACTGTGGTTTCCTCTCAATCAAGTTCAATTCCTATAAAAAAAAAAAAGCCTTAAACTCAATCAATATCACTAAGAGGGCCCATTCAATGGTTCAATGGACTCCAAAATTTCAGGGTTGGACAGGGAAGACTGTGGAGCGGGTGATGTTTAATTATGGTAATGCACTCATCAGAGGCTGCTGAGACGGAAGGAGTAATCTTTGGGAGCAGAGAAAGTGTGAATCCGTGAAAGCCATATCTCATTATAACCCTCATCTGCATATGTCAATGTCATTTGTAATTGCCCTTGAGAGAAGCCCATGTATGAACCTTACGCAGCCACCAGCACATGACAATAAAAGGCAGGGCCTGGTTTGAGTTGTCCGAATCAAGATCATGATAATGGACCCAAGGGGTGTGGGGGAAAAAATTATATATTTTATTTGTATTTATTTTATAATAAAGAATATTAATATTTATTCATTTATTTTAGAATATTCTAAAAATATTTGTAAAATAAATAAGTTATAGAACCATATTATAATATAATTTCCTTTTTCAGCTCAATACAATTTAGGAAGTTACGATTTGCCTATTAAAGCAACACTATGGAACTTTTCAACCTTCATAATATATTTCCAAGACCCTTGTGATGGTACATCGACTTACAATAGGTTAAATGACACGTCTGCCATAGCCTGACGTGGTCTGTATCGCTTTTACTCGCACTATGTAACTTCGGGTTTCGGGTAGTAACCCGAGCACAAAAAGAACTACAAAACTCGACTGCTTTACGGCATACGTCACTTCCCCCACCACTTCCTCAAATTGTCTATGGCCATTGCAGACATCCCAAGTCTATAGCGTCTCCCTGATGCCCGCAAATTAGTTCAAATCTGCCGGAATCTAGAGCGCGCATGCGAGACAGAACATACTGCACGCATAACATACATAGCGCGAGCACGGCAGAGAGGGAGAGAGCGAGAGACCTTGCGAGTGTGCCTCACGAAAGCTAGTCAACCCGCCACCCCCCCCCCCTCAACAATCCAGTCACCAAGATATACCTCCCTGAAATGACTTCTTGCAGGTTGGGATGTCTGCCATTGTTGATTCCAAAGCCGTGCTGGATAAACAGCGAGCGTGCGTGTGCGACAGTAGGCTGCGGTAGGTAATGGACAATTCCGCTTCCAACCTGTAGGGCGACCGCTGAGGAAAAGTTCCTTGGTGTTGCTTTAAATGAACCATCTAAAGGCCCTCTCAGACAGGCTTTCAAGAACCTTAGACTGCAACCAGGTTTCAAATCCTTGATTGTAAATGATCAAGAGCTGTTTATTATTCTGTTCAAACCCCAAGCCAACCAAGGAAAAACCTAAACTAAAACGGCTAAATGGAATGTGGCAACACAAAGCATTTCTTATAAGGCAGGATTTTAATTCATTGGAGTCCTGCTGCAATAAGGAATTGTCTCCCCTGAGATGTAAAGCGTCCTGTGAAACTGGAGGGGTAAAATGGGAACAAGACTCTTAATTGATCTGGCCTCTTTCCCTGGTTGAGTTTGTAAAGAACAGCTGTTTGGTATACATGTTGAATCATTCACATTCAATGTAGGTCAGCAACAGAATGACCCAGAACAAGAAGGCAAAATTCATCCCGAGAATGGGATGAATATCAAACTACAGACATAACAGCTGGCAAATCTCTTTGAGAGAGAGCATTCAAAGTCCAAATAGCTTGTTCCTGTCCAGCACAATGATAAGATTAAAACCCAGTTACAGTAGTCCAAGTGCTCGTGTTTGAGATTTATTCAATAAAATTAATTGCATTGCATGCTGGGTTATTTGGTTTGATTCAACTGATGAGCACAAAAAACAAAACAAAACAAAACAATTTTTCATACAAATTATTTTTTTCTATCCCCTCCGACTCAAATAAACTCATCTTACTTTGAATTTGTTAAGATATTACAACACGCAATTTATTGTACAGATTTCTCATGACAAATTTCTTGTACTTCATGAAAAGGACCATATTCTACGGAGCCCCTAAAAGGACATGGTAAAGAAGAAGAAAAAATGAGATGGGAGGAACACTTATTTGGCAATGCTTTTGCATTCAATCGCAAATGTTTCGGGTTCCCGCGTGAAACGCGAACGCAAAGTGTCTCAGGGGGAATGCAAAACATAGATCTATTATTTTTCCTCCCATCTCATATTTTTTTCCACCACCATCTCCCCTTATGGGCTGCGTAATATTCTACAAATTCGGAGCATATTTATTTTTTTATACACTTGTGTTTATTGCAATTTAGTCATTCATTTCAGACCTGCAGTTGCAGTCAAGTCTCCATAAATGATTTGTGAATGTTAGATTATGTCTACACAGTATCAACCCCTTTTTTTTTTTCAAAACAGCAAGAAAAATCCTGTTTTCCAAGATACGCTCCCTATAAATGTTTCATGTTTGGAGGTGGTGGTGTGGGATGAAGGTGCTGAGGTTGCCATATTGCCCTAAAACCACAATACTCACCCCTCCCACTCGCTCAAAGTGGTTCACGTCTTGATGGAAATCGATGGGCTGACCGTTGAAGGCCCAGGAGAAGGCCACGTCCAAGGCTGGATCGGCAGTCACCTGGCAGAGAAGCACGATGCTCTCCCCCACAGTGATTTCAGTGCTGCTGGGGCCCTGGCTGATCCTCGTGGGCTCTGTTAGTTACAGTGCCAACACAGTCTGTCAGTTTAGCTCTGGGACACAAACTAAAGCGAGAGAACTTCTTCTATGACCAGGCAAATAGCAAGACAATCACTCTCTTCCAAAAACCTAGCGAGCTGTCTCTGAAAGCATTGTAAGGCATCATGCTCCCGACCCAAAGGCTGTTCCAGAAGGGTATAGGCTGCATAATTATTCTGCATTATAATACTAAAATCCACCCCAACAATTGAGACAAATGTCAATTATAAATACACTTATATTTCACTAAATAATGAAATGCATCAATAAAAAATATTTCAAAAAAGTTAAAAGTCACATTTTAACCCAAAATTGTATGCAAATAATACACTAATAAATTAATGTATTTATAATACAAGCCTTGATTGGATGAGCCACATTTGAACTGTTAAAAAGTAAACAAAAGACTAAAATTATTATATTGAGGACATGAGGAAAAAATATATATAAATGAATCAGAATGAATCAATTAAAAAAAAAACATATTCCAAGCTTATAACATATAACATACACTATGCATAAACATTTCATTTTTACAATTTAGAAATTTAAAAATGAGACACCAATGTTATTTAAACATTATTTATAAATGAATTAAATTGTTTTGTGATTCTGTGATAAAACAAAAAGTTTCATCAAAAAAAATTGTTACAATATTTTGCCTATATAATATATTAATTCAAATACTGTATGATTGGGGCATAACAATGATCTGCATGGTAAGAATGACCCTATTGTGATTATTATTATTAACATATGTATTGAACACATTGCTATGGTCCTGATGAGCAGTAGGCCATGCACTCAAGGCTGTGGGTTAGCATTTTTACCACAGCCTGCGGTGGTTTATTGCAGTAATAAATAATCATAATTTCTAGGTGCTATACTTAGATTTTTGTCTGCTGTCTTTCCATATGGGGACTATTAATTTGAGAAGAACATAAAGTGGATTTTAATAAGAGCCAAATGAATTGGCAGAATGTCTACTGTGAACAGAATACAGTTGGGTGAAGGCACTTTGTGAGGGAAAGGTCATTTTAATTAAATTACATTATGGAGGTCAACTGCCGGTGCATGACAAAAACATAATGAGAGAAAAATACAAGGAAGAGAAGAAAGAGAAACCCTGCAAAAGACGTATGGGCTCACATAGAGGTCTCAATGGTACATAGCTAATGAGTTTCTTCTGATTTGCCATGAAAATACTGCTGATTAAACCCGTAACCTATGTGATGAAGAACAAAAGTGAGGAATAACAATCATCCTATAGCGTAACGAGGATATAACAATCCACACGGATAATGGCCACAGCAATTAAGGTTGACCTTAACAATGAGTAATTAGCGTGACATGGACTGAACTGTATGGAAGATTGAAGCAAGAGGGCATATGAACTAAACTAGAGAAGACAATGTTAAACGTCCACAATATAGGTGGCTAACTTAAAGGGCCAGTTCACCCAAAGAGAATATTTCATCAACTTCAATATTCAATAACAAAATATCAATATTTCAACTCAACTTCATGTAGTTCCAAAGCGGCCCAAAACTGTATTTTTTCAGTGAATCACAAAATGAGAAATTAAGAGAGTAAGTCCATGCAATTACAGTAAGTCCATTCTTCATATTTTCTCCTTTTGTGTTCCAATCATATGAGTTCTGATTCTGAACAACATGATGATGAGTAAATGATGACAGAATGAACATTTTGGGGTGAACTATTACTTAAACAAGAGTTTGAAAAGATCTCTTAAAACTTTTACACATAGAAACTTGACAACAAAAGCTATTTGTCTTGAAACAGAGTAGAGGCATTGTGTGAGACTTCTCAGTCTGCTTGATTATATAAAACAAAACTTATGCTTTGTGATTTTTTGACTTGAAAGGCTGACAGCGATGACAACAGCAACTTAGAAGAATGAAGATGTCAGTTGGCTAATACATTTCTTGAAACAGCTGAAGCAATGCATTATGATACGTGCCAGATGTGGCATTTCATTCA
This sequence comes from Rhinichthys osculus, assembly GCA_029959095.1. Taxonomy (NCBI): domain Eukaryota; kingdom Metazoa; phylum Chordata; class Actinopteri; order Cypriniformes; family Leuciscidae; genus Rhinichthys; species Rhinichthys osculus. Next base: position 9,014,577 of record JARWKJ010000010.1, on the reverse strand, counting down.
AAGCTAATCATAGTTAAACCATCAAGAGTACAGTATCTGAGTCAACAATGAGAGTGAACTGGGCTGTGTATTTTCTGCACAGCAAAAATAAAGCTGTTATTCATCCAAAGCTACTTTAGAGTCTAAAGCTAAATGTATGATTATCAAAAGAATCCCAAAACGTTTTTGAAAGAAATGAATCGGCTTTTTTTACAACAAAGAAATTATATTTTGTCTTTGCTTGGAGAATAATATTTTTTTCTTTTTGTTTGGCGTTTTGCTATTTTTTTATTATTGTAATGGAAAATAGAAAAGGGCCACAGTAAATAGTGAGGTGAGAGAAACAGAGGAGAAACCGGATCTGGAAAATATTGCAAGCAGAATTTGAATAAAACACTTTGATCGAGAATATAAAACACAATGACTCACCTGTGATTATCAGTCTTCCTGTTGTGCTAGCAGTGCCAAATTGATTTTTAGCGATGCACGTGTAACTACCTCCATCTCTCTTAGTTACGTTGGCAATCTTAAGAGTTCCATTGGGGAAGAGGGAAATCCTTGAGAGTAATAGATAATTGATAAACATCACAAAAAAAAAAAAAAATCAATAAATCACATGGCCAAAGTCTTCAGTGTGATAAAATATAAACTCAAAAGCGAAATACCTTTCGTTTCTTTGCAGTATCTCAGTCCCTTTTTTCCACAGGCTAATGGCTCTGGGCGAAGCATGTGGTCTGCAATCTAGGCTAACGTCACTACCCGAGCGAGCCTTAAGCACTCGGCTCAAAGGATTCTGGGAGAAGCTGGGAGCAGAGGCTGTAGGAGACAGAGAGATTTAGTCCTCAGACTCACACTCAATGGAATCTGTGATGAACAGCAATTGACGTTCAAACCGCCTCTGGCGAAAAAAAAAGGAAGAAAGCCTTTTAGAAAAGTCTAAAGGACTTTACAAATAAAGCTGTCCGCTTCCACTGGCTGCTTCCAGGCCATTTGTATTTAACTAAACCTACATTTTGCTGTGCCATTCTGTGCTGTATCTTCAAAAGACGCCATTTATTTGACACTGGCCTCGTACGAACAATACTGACCAATGTGTTCTGATTAAAATGAATACATTTCAGAATCAATGGGGGAAATATGAGTGTTACAATGGAGCACTTAATCACATGGATGTTTTCAGCGCTGCCTTGTAATTTGAGCTTGGGCTGTGACTACTCAAAGTTTTATCATTCAAATGAAGGATGGAGAGCAGGCAGTGGAAACGCAGAGGTCGTACCAAGCACCATCAGTTCGGCGCTGGAATAAATGATGCCGTGCTTGTTCTCCGCCACACACTGATACATCCCGCCATCTGAGAGGTTTAGCGAGGAGATGGAGAGCGCGCCGTTCTCTATTTGCACTCGGCCCTGTAGACACATACACAAACAATCACAGGAAAATGGTTGCTATGCGGTAGCTGGGTTGCTTGATTTTCTTACTGGTCAAAAGTCAAAAGATTCTATGATATTCTGGTCACTAGATATGGTTTGGGTCCCTCCTTCAAAGCAGGGTTATTATAGGTAATAAAAGACTTAAAAACGTATTTTATTTCAGCTAGTTGCCAATGAAACCTCTCGTTTTCATTTAGTTTAACTTGATGTACTAAAGTAACTCAAACTAAAATAAAAACTAAGAAAAAAACTATATAGGCTTAAAACAAATAAAATAACGATAAATAAAATAAATGAATATGACAAAAACAACAAACCCCCCCCCCCCCCAGAAATTATAAAAATAAAAACAAATGTAAAATTATTAATAAAAACTATAATAATATCTCAATGATACAAAAATAACACTGATTTACTGTGTCTATGGGATTTTGTCTAAATAAAATTCAAAATAAAACATTTAAAACTAAAATCAATCATTTTAAAAGCTTCAAGTGAATTCATCCATTGCAACTTGAACATTAAAACTATGAAAATGGATATTGATGACTTGCCACAAATTATACATTTGACAGTGTTATTAAATCATTTAAATGTAAAAAAATATGGGAACTGAAAAATTTGATATCCAATATCAGCCAATGTATATCCAATATCAACCGATAAAAACACTTTAGCACTGGAAGTCTGTCGGGATGAACATCTAAGGATGGGTTTGGAGAGGGTGGAGGAGGTTACACAGGAGAAAGAGGGAAAAAATGCTGACCCTCTGCTCCGATGAACAGAAAAGAAACGTTGAACATAACAGTAAAATACTAATGGCCAATTCATTTGGCATGGGCACCCAGTCGGAAAAGTATATGAGACAGGAAGGGAGGTGTTGAGTTGATGGTTCTGCTAATGGCATAGCAGACATTTAAGCCTATCGGCTGTTTTTAAGGGCTGACCTCAGCACAAAGAGTCACAAGGAGAGATTGACGTGATGTGTGATGGAAGGGAGGGGAAGAGGTGCGGGTCACTCTCTGCTTGAATGCAGGTCACATCTAATGGAGTCTTTCTGCTGCCTTATAACTGCTTTTGTTTGTTGATGGGAGTCTCTCCTACTTAAACACATGTTGGCTTTTTTCCCCCTCGCTTTTATGTCAGCAATGAGAATATGTTTGCATTGACCTTGAACTACAGTACAGTAAGAGCAGATAAAGCCCTAAAGTACCTCAGATATAAGAGTGTCTCCGTTCTTCAGCCAGCTATAAGAGGGCTTTGGTTTCCCATTGGCTTTGCACTCCCAAAACAGATTCTCCTCAATGGACAATGCTGTGTCTGTCGTTGTTTCCAGCCAATGAGGTGTTGCTGTGGAAAGAAAGCACATTGATCAATCAAACAATGGATAAAGGGTAAATGATGGACATATTAAATGATACACATAAATTAAATTTTACACTTGCATATTAAAACACGCCACATTACACAAGGCTAATAGATTCAAAGGCCTTGATGACAGAAACAATTAAAGTAAAAGTTCACCCAATAATGAAAAATCCATCATTGTTTTTTCACCCTACAACTTATATCAAACTTATATTTCTTTTTTTTTTCATCTATGCAAAACTAAAGGAGATGCTAGGCTTCTCCTGGTTGCTTTTTACCCATACATTTAAGTGCATTTGCATACATCCAGTGTGTTATAAATATCAAATATCATCAGCCGGCAGGTGAGATGCATAATGCAATGCGTCGTGTGACTCGTGTAATTTTTTAAAAAAAACTCTATTTACAATAGTGTAAAAAGACAGGAATTTAGACCACGTAATCATTCGGTCGATTGTGGCGCGCACCGATAATAAAAAATGACTGTACACGGCAGACTGTAGACGGAAGTTTTATAATTCCCAGCGAAATAACAATAACTTTAAGAACGTCTTGATCGAATGGGATACAACAACCACTCTCCTTGCCTCCCTCTCCGTCTTTTCCTGGCATTTCTGGTACCTGATTTCTGTTTTCTTTTCCCCGACATTTTTCAGTCAGTCAGTCTCCTGCTCTCCAAGTTCATCGTTAACTTCAGGCTGCCGCCTCAACTCTGATTGGTTCTGTTCACGAGCTGGGGTGGGACTTACAATTTTATTGGGTCCATCTGATGTTTGTCACTGACTCTGACTGAATAATTAATAAATACTTTAGGTCGGACTAAACCATTTTTATGGAGGTAAGAGAAGCAGATATTTGGAAAAATATTTAACCAAATTGCACGTTTTTGTGGTTTTCATTTAAATCTCAGGCATACAACTAATATAAATATTAGAATTATTCATACAACAGGGGCCTAAATAGTATAACTGCTGGATTTTGTGGGGCCCCCTGGGCAGCGGGGGCCCCTATAATTGTCACCACCTTTCACCCCACTAGCGACGGCCCTGAATATTGACTGCATGCTTGACACTCCTATTCACAACTTTCCTGCGAGTCTTATTGGGCGTCGCCATGACACACGATACTTCCTGTTGCCGGTATCTAAGTTCCGGTTTAGCCTTAGCAGGGAGACAGACGACAGCAATGAAGCTAGCAAACAAGGGACACTACTCGCGGCACAAACAAAAGGAGGAAAACTGATTACTTATAAATATTAAATGTGACAGACTACGCAATGGCTCCTTGTGGCTCAACGTGTGCCGTTGTCGGGTGCACAAACAACACGCGAAAACTGAAGGACTTTATGAACGGGATCTGTTTCCAACATAAACATGAATCTGGCTCAGACGCTTGGGCTGAAGGTTCTTGGATGTTCCTTCATTCCATCTCCGCTGTGTGTCAGTACATGCAAGCCCTGTCTTTCCACTAACCACTGCATTCTGGACCTGAATCAGCCATAACATAATGTTGATGACATTTTTGTACATTAACGGCATTGCACACTACAGTAGGCTACTGCATAAATTCAATATTTCGAAAACAGACATTGTCCTGCACTTTACTTAGAATAAAAAATGCAGTTAAGCTGTTTTTGTAAGGGGTATTCTTTATTGTTTTCAATAATTTACAGATTTAATGTGTAGCAAGATCGCTCTAACAGCCTTCCAAATGACAGCTGCTGCATGGCTACAAGATTTTCCTAGCCCTGCAATGCATGAACAGCCGACTGTTTCGATTATACCAATCGGCCTCGTCATTATCCAAGCAAGTTGTTTGGGCTTGTTGATGCTCTGACTCGGCTCGACCTCAGCCTTAAGGAAGATGAACTCGTCGTATTTTGTACACAGTATTTTTCCAATTTTGTTGCTGTGTAGATAGTTGTAAGCCTCTGTGCTCTTATAATTTCGTAGTGTCTCACCATCAACACCCTCACTAAGCACGAAATAGTTAACGATATCCACATAGCTAACGTCTGGCCACAATTTCATATCGTCTACCCATTCCGTTTAGGTAGACGGATGGGGCACTTTAACTGTTCTATCGCCAGTTCTCGTAAGATAGTCAGGTCCATGGGACCATCTGTGAGATGTGCTCATTTTGCCAGCGGCGTTGTTGTAAGAGTATAGCACTTCTACTCCTAAATACTAATAGCGTTTAGCTGATAGCAGCAGCTACAGGCTAATGTAAACCGGAAGTTTGATACCGGCTTGTTCTAAGCATTCTACGTTACCATAGCGATTCATGGAAAGGTCAAAGTTCGGGAAAGTTGTGGATAACAACAAACAATAGACAACCCATTTCACAAGAGCCATGTGAATATGAATCTAACTACTGAAGTAAGATGTTCAATGAATAAATCAATTCAATCACACTACGGCACATGCTCCGTTCCGAGCTACAAATCCTTTGACCTCCTTCTGGAAGCTTTATTATCCTTTTGCCTGGCAAACACTCCAGTGCCACGTACAGAGTCTTGAGATCAATTAACACATTCGTATGATTGCATTTCTCTTCACACATGTTCATTTAAAAAACCTAGGATAAGACCTATGAATCCTTTAAGACCGACACCAATCCAGTGCTTTTCAAACTGCTTGTTTTCTCCACAAAGTCAAATAGTGGAAGAAGAGACAATCTACTTTGGCAAGGCAAACTCCCGTTTTCACAGCATATAGATGAATATTTATTCATACAGTCATTGCAAAGACAGAAAATTCAAAAAGTCTTGAGGAAGCTTGTTTCCGCCACTGACTAAAAAATTACAAAAGGTAATTGCGACTTTTTATCTCACAATTATGACTTTTTTCTCAGAATTGCAAGACTCGCAGACTCTCAATTGCAAATTATAAAGTCTGAATTGCAAGATATAAACTCGCAATTCTGAGAAATAAAGTCAGAATTGCGAGTTTATATCTCACAATTCTGCGAGTTTATACCTTGCAATTAAGACTTTATAACTTTTTTCCTCGCAATTGTGAGTTTATATCTGGCAATTCTGACTTTTTTTGTGGTAAATGCAAGATTTAAAATCTCAATAAAAACTTGGGATTGTGAGCTGACTTTCTCCCCTTCGAATTGAACCCGATAACTCGCAATTACAATTGTATATTTTCCAACTCTCAGAAAAAAAAGGGAATTTCTAGTTGTGTGTTTGTGTGTGTAATGTATGTAAGTGTGTTCTGCATTTGGGATGTTCTGTGGTCGTATTCTTTAATTTTTGTGTGTGTGTGTGTGTGTGTGTGTACTGAAAACCCGTTTTCTTAATTTCCCATTCATTCCTATGGGGGTCAAATTGACCCGCGAGGAAAGGATTCGTTACTATTATTAATACAACAACTACAAAAACTGTTTTTGTGTCTGTTCCAATTTCAATTTCAAAACTCACAAAGTTTTGTACCACTCTGATAAACACTCAATTTAAAAAAAAAATTAAGAAAAATGATTTGAGGAGAGGATAAAGGTAAAGGGTATACAATTATTAATACAACAATGCCATACATTTCAAATTAATCTTGACTTTTCATGGAATGCCACTGTGACCTTCTACAATGAGGTGCTCATTGCAGAAGGTCACAATCACGTGAATCATGAAATGTCATGTCTCTCAAGGACACAAGTCAAATGAGGCACTTGTTATGACATGTCCTCAATGTGAGTTATGACATATATGGCATAGCGAGGTTGTGTGCTGTTTAACGTGCCATAATGGCAGTAGACAATGTCATAATTATGCCACTCCAGGTAGTATAGAACCTTATAAAACTGGTAATGAATCATGTCAAACTTAATATAGCTTTGCTTTCTTTCTGGTAAACATTATGACTGAAATATTTTCTTCAGACACATATATATATATATATATATGTCTGAAGATGTATATATATGTATTCAGTAACAAAAATATATTTTTTATAAATAAAATGCAAATAAATTATTTTAAATAAATAAATAAAGTTAACAATATAAAGTGGCATTCTGTGCTGTCTTAATATAAAATATTTTTTATTGATTAAATTCATGTCTTTTTAATAAATTGATATGGAGGCAGTTGGATCCCCTACAAACTCAAATTAAGTCAACCATAATACTTTATCCTGTGTTCATTTTTCTCAAAAGATTAAACATAAATCATAATGTTCTCACTGCAAAAATTTTATTTTATTTCTATAAAACACCTCCAAATGAATAAATAACTGCAGTATAACTGATGCCACTGTCTACTGATTTATTACTCCAGTTTCAAGGCGGGACAGAACTGCCATATGGCAACAGTCATAATTTTTCAAATTACTGTAAATCTTGATGAGTAAAAGTTGATCTCTCAACAGAAGCATCTATTTACTTATCAGATAACAAATTCAAAAGGTAGAAAATGTTGACAAGGGTGTTTATGATATAAGATGGAAAGAGAAAGAGGTATTAAATGACAAATACATATAAGAAAACAACCTAGAACAACTCACCATGGAAAGACACGCGACCCCTTGCAGCATTCTTTCCACGACTGTTTTCCGCTATGCACTCATACGTCCCTGTGTCCTCTTGTTGAAAACTCGGAATCTCCAGAATGGCGTTAGAATTTTTCAGTTTGACTTTGTTTGGGAATAAAACGTCACTGGTTCTTCTCCAGCTGATCTTAGGAACTGGACTGTGAAACCGAAGCAGAGCCACCATTAGTAGTTAGACAAATCCATATGAAAGATACTTTTACCTAAAGCAAATATACTTTTTTTAATTAGTATGTTAATTGCCTGGAAAACAAATCCATGACCTTGGCATTGCTACGGTAGACATTTTTGACAAGCGTATTTATCCAAAGTGACATAGGCTACATTGCATCCAAGCTACGCATTTTATTATGTGTACATTTTGCATTTACATTCATGCATTTGGAAAACACTTTTATCCAAAGCATTCAAGGTTTTTAATCATTAATGTATTCTGTAGGAATCAAATTTACGACCTTGGCATTGCGAGCTTCATTTTCCACCAGGTAAACAATTTTTTTTCATTCACACAATTCCATTTGAGCTATTACATGGTCTGGTTCCAGAATTATGAATTATGGTTAAATGTAATGTTTGGTGAGTAGAAATCCATTTAGCAGATGCTTTTATCTAAAGTGTCATATAATTAATTATAGCTATGCATTTCAATCATTTTTTATTATTGTTAATAATTATTATCAATGTATAAGTTCTGGGTCAGTAAGATTTTTTTTTAATGTATACTTTTATGCAGCAAGGATGCATTCAATTGATCAAAAGTTACAGTAAAGACTTTGGTATTGTTATTAAATTAACTTCATCAAGTTAAAAGTATCATCAAATAATCCTAAAAAAATGATTAAGCAGCAATCTCTTAAGCACCAAATCAGCATATTAGAATGATTTCTGAAGGACATTTCCACGGTGGCCGAGACAGCTCAATACGCTGCAACTGAAGCAAACACATGCAAATAGAAAAAAATGCCTGCAAATAGAAAAAAACACCTGCAAATTTAAAAAAACATCATCAGTTTTACAACACACGTGTGCTCCAAATACAGAAACGCGCTGCAAATAACACAGACCACAACGGAAATGTTTCCAGGGGAACCAAATAAGTGACGAACCCGGCTGGGACGTGCTTATTGCTCGTGAGCTTCCCTATGCCATACTCCTTTCGAAGGGCAGATTGCAGAGCCCTTAAAGTGGGACTTTGGAGTGAGCAGGGCTCTAGTGTGCTGTTAGGCAGCCGTGTGGAACGCACTTGATGAAGGGAGCAACGAAAGACAACGTAATTTCCTCCTTATTTTCACCTGGGATGTTCCCATGACAACGCAGCACGGTGTCCATCAGCTGGTCTTACGACAGAAATATAATGCTGTTAACATAATGGATGCAAATACATTTTTATTTTTAGTTTACAAAAAAGTTTTTAAACTTATGCATTATATATCTGTGTGTCTCAACTTTAAAATTTTGGACCCTACATTACCTAACATTTCTTACGAAACTTTTCTTTATGAAAATGTAATAACATGAAACAATTTGTACAGTGTAACTGATGTATAGATAAATATCTTTCCTTCATGTTTTTCTTCTTTATCTTTTTTATTTATTTATTTTCCATTTATTTTTATTTAGTTTCCAGCTCATTGTTCTTTTCCCATTTGTATTCTGATGACATTGAACATATTGTTAATACATTTTGTACATTGTATACAAGTTGTATGTCATAAAAAAATTTAATCTATGTATGTTTTGCACAAATAAATAAATAAAGTATCATTTTAAGCTGTAAGCACCAGCACGCATAGATTTATGGATATCTATGCCAGCACGTCCCAGCCGGGTTCGTCACTTATTTGGTTCCCCTGGAAACATTTCCGTTGTGGTCTGTGTTATTTGCTGCGCGTTTCTGTATTTGGTGGTGTTGTGAGTATTTGGAGCTCATGTGTGTTGTGAAACTGATGAAGATGTTTTCCTAATTTGCGGGTGGTTTTTTTATTTCCAGCGTTATTTTTTATTTGCATGCGTTTTATTTTATTTGCATGTGTTTTTTTTTTCTATTTGCACGCGTTTTTTTCTATTTGCATGCGTTTTTTTCTATTTGCATGTGTTTTCTTCAGTTGCAGCGCGTTGAGCTCTCTCGGCCACCGTACATTTCAGCTTTGCCATCACAGGAATAAACTACATTTTAAAATATATTAAAATTGAAAGCAATGAATTTAAATGGTAATAAAATTGTGCAATATTATGGTTTCTACTCTAATTGTGATCAAATAAATGCAGCCCTAAGCATGAGACTTCTTTCAAAAAATGTTAACAGATCTTACAGAACCCAAACTTTTGAGAGTGGTAGTGTACATATATGCATTTGGTTGATGCTTTTATCCAAATTGATTTAAATTTCATTCAATTTGATCAGTTCATGTATTTCAGGAATCAAATCCATGACACCGGCGTTGCTAGCACTATCTACAGGAACGTTGACTGAGGAACTGAAATTCCATAATGTTTGGCAAAAGAAAATCCATTTCCCCCTTATTTCTTCAAATATATAGAAAATCTGAGTGTAAATGGATCTTATACAGAATTGAATCTAGGGTGACGCACTCCTTGTATAGTGTGAAAAGCCACCATCTCCCGCTTTTTGAAAACCTGCATTACTCCCTTTCTAAACGACAACCCTTCTGCTCTTCTTTTGAAAAGAAGCTTGCAGCTCTATTTCCACACTATTTAAGGAGGAAATCTTGCAGGTCATTGCTCTCTGCAAAGCAGGCCATTATAGTGAAAAGGCTGTAAAAAGCTTCCGTGACAGATTGCAAATCGCATTAAAAAAGAACCTGAAGTGCTGATCACAAATTTGGTGTATTTTATAACACAGGATAAAATGAAACAGCACTAAGCAAGGCTGTGAACTCGGGCAACAGTTTGTAGAGAGAGGACGCAGACAGACCCAGGTGTGTGCATGTCGGACTTACTTTCCCAGGGCAAAGCATTCTAGCTTCAGCGTGGATCCTTTAGCAGCTGGAATGGTGTCTGGGAAATGAAGCTCTATTTTGGGCTCGTACTCTCCCATCGCTCCTGCCATGGGCAGACAATACACCACAGATGCAAACGGCTTTGTCATTCATGATTTACGACATATAAGCTTTGTACTCCAGAATACAAGCAAAACAACAACAAATGGCAAAACACAAAGACCTGTCAATGAGCTGGGGAACCGAGAAGATTGTGCCAAAAATACAGAGACATGTTATTAAAGATTTATGGAACACACATAATAAAAACAGGATCCATCTCAAATGGAAATGTGGTCTCCTTTGAGAAATTGTCAAGAGTGCAGGTTAGTGTTCTTAAAAGAGGCAGTTTAGCTTTCAAGACAGTGGCATAAATACATCTCTGACATTTACGAATGAAGATCTCTCAAAAAATGCCACATGCTCTTTTGACCCAACTGAAAAAAAGTATTTTTGCCATAAAATTACCATTTTAAGTTTTACAGACTGAACAAATATATGTTAAAAAATCTTACATTTCATTAACTGAAATTTTTTTGATATACCAAATACTAAAATATATTTGTTTAGCTTAATGAAGCTTAATGACAACCACCTTAAAACACAGGTGGGAAAGAGAAAGCTTCACGACAAGTAGCTTTTCGACAAGCTGAGGTAAATACTAATACTAACAAACCACCATCATGGTAACACACTAAAATAATGTAATAAACATTAATTTAACAGCATAAGATGTAACATAAAACCTTAATGTACATAAACTGAAACTAAAAAGAAACAGATATTTTATTGAAAAACGTGAGCTGTCACACCGAGAATTCTGGGAAAGTCTATTTACGATTTTTCACTGTAAATTATAAGATGACTTGCTCTTTTTTACAAAAACTATAGATTTAACTGTATTTTACTGTAAAATTACATGAAATGTCCAGTTAGATCTATTACAGTTTTTCACAATATAGAGTAAGGTTAGTAATATAGTTTCTTAAGGCCCCGATACATAGGGAATATGTCTTCATTTTTTGCTTCGGGTTAAAAAGAAATACATGAGCAGCGGTATACTGTTAATGAACATCCTGATGCTGCCCAAGCTGCTGCGAGCGCCATTTAGATGAATTTGTACATGCTGCGCACTTTCCTCCCAACAACAAAATTACAGACAACAAAAATGACAGGAGTTAGAAAATAAGAGTTCAGAAAACATCTGAACATAGCGATGTGAATGAATACAGTATATGCACAAGCTCTGCAATTTAGCCTCACGTCATATTTACTTGCATAGCACTTTATACAATATATTGCTTTAAAGCAAGCAGCTTTACAGTATTAAAGGAACAATCCGACTTTTTGGGACTTTAGCCTATTCATCTTATCCCCCAGAGTTAGATAAGTCCATACATACCTTTTTCATCTCCGAGCGGAGTGATAACCGCAGCACCTGAGACGCGCCGTGGTGAGGAGCAGAGAGCGCGTCTCAGATGCTGCGGTTATCACTCCGCCCAAGTACCAGTGCTTGGCCTTCAGAGAATATAGTTCCCAGTATTTATACGGTTAAAATATGTCTGTGTCTCATGTGACTTTGTTTTTTGTACACTCTGTGACTATACAAATCACAACATGTAAATAGAAAAATGTTTGCGTTATTTTGTCACTTATTTGGATTAGTATGCTAGCTGCAACCATTTACATCCAGTCTTTGTGCTAAGCTAGGCTAGCGGTGGGTGCGTCAAACAGACTTATAGCACGCACGGAGATGAAAAAGGTATGTATGGACTTATCTAACTCTGGGGGATAAGGTGAATAGGCTAAAGTCCCAAAAAGTCGGAGTGTTCCTTTAAACATGAAAAACAGTGACAGTGTCGCTTTCAATTATAATTACTACTTTATTTTCTACTATAAAGCAGCTCTCGTATAAAGCAGGATGTCCAACCTCAAGGGGCTGAACAGAACAAATGAACCACAGACGATATCCACATCAAAGAGGGGCAGAGCCTCATCGCACACCTACATATTTCGTAATCGCCATGGACCAATGGAAGTACAAAACAAACAAGCAAACTTTTCTTTAAAAAGGTTGCTTTGGCTAGCTGTTTCGAATTCTCAAAACGAATTTGTTTTCGCCTGATTTTGTTCGTAATGACTTCAGTTGGTTCTTAGATATCGTTTGAAGTATATCAGGGCCTTTACCGGTAACCAAGTAACAGGTTTTTCGAGTAGCATGCTTACATAGCCTGGTTAAAACCAGACCATTCTCAGTTGTAACTGAGTTATGGTCTGGCAAAGCGTCATAGACAAATCATTTCCAGAGGGGCGTCACCAACGGACGTCGCGGATAGACCTAAACCCAATCAGAGCGACGAAGGAGATGACGTATGCAAAGCGGCATAAAAATGTGTTGTTCTTTGCTCGTTTTTTAACAAAAGGGAAACGTTCAAATCGCTTAAAACAGACGCGATAGCTGATTCGAACGAGTGATGTTCGACGGCGGCATCCATCTTTGTAATGTAGGCTACAAAATCTGCTTCAAAATCCCAGCGCTGTCGTCATCGTGTAAAGCCCGCCCCAACGTTTCTGATTGGTGCCGCGATTTCGGCGGATTGGAAATGAGCTTGAATGAGCTCTTTGCCAGACTAACTTTCAGAGCAAATCTAAATTTGCCGGAAGTTGCCTGGGTTTTCCCAGGCTAATGCTTACAGTCTTTTATCTTTAAAATTACAATAATCGTTTTACAGTGTGCTCCTATTTGGTGCATAAACTTGACAGACAACCCTCTTACCATCGTTTCTCAGCACTAAAGGTGTCGGCGAACTGAACACCCTCTCCTTGGTAATAGTGTTATTAACCACGCAGGTGTAATTCCCTACATCAGATGGTTCCACTTTAGCTATGTAGAGATTCCCCGTCTCCTGGGACACAAAGCGTCGGCTGTCTTGCAGGACGAAGTGAGGGTACTCGTTGAAGACCCAGGTGAATGTGAGGTCTAGAAAGATGTCAGAAACAGAGAGTTATATTCTGACACAGACATTTATATTTTCAGAAAGGTGTAGAGTCACTTTGTTTGGTAAACTATAATCTCGAGTACAAAGCGTACAAAGTGTCTGTATAACACCACTCGCTTTGCCTCTGGCTGACCTCCTTAGGGCAGGTGAGGTTCAGTAAACAGAGTGACTCTTCCTTTGTGAGGCGGCAGGAAAGGGAGCGAAACAAACTAGATTAAAGCGCCTCACTGGCACTCTTATGACACATGCCCTGTCCGGCTTCACCGTGGCTAGGGACGAAGGCTTCTCTGCTGGCGTCATTCATGCATGGCTGGCTCTTGCTGAAAAAGGCTGAACCAGAGAAGACCGAGGGCCCTGCCACAGTGCATTAGCGTGTCATCTACAGGAGACTAAGAGGGGGAAGGGAATGGGAAAGAGAGGCTCGTGCACATGATGCAACTGTTGGAAAGGTGTACGGGATGGCTGCCACTCAAAAAGTGTCCCCCGAGACCGCGCCGCCTATCAAAAGACAGGGAAACACGCTGGCTGGCTGGATGTCATGAAGTTAAAAGCAATTCTTTATGATCGGGTTGGCCCAGGAATCCTTGCATCAGAGCTCTTGTCAGTCAAAATGCGCTGAACAATCGAAAAGAGAGAATTGTTACTGAAAACACTAACAAACCTGCTGTTCAGAACTACAATGAAAGAGCCCACCACTGGGAAAGTACATGACATTTCCTCGGCATTGTGATATACATAAGAGCTGTCTATGCTCTGGCAATGTAAGGAAGGGATGCTTAACAAAAATGGCGGAGAAAATGGCCTACAGCTTTAAAATAATGACACGGACAAGGTGAAGAGATAAATGCTCTGAATCCTCTACCATTCATTCGAAATATGTATGTCTATTAGTGCTGGGCCGTTATCAGCGTTAACGTGCTGCGTTAACGTGAGACTCTTATCGGGCGATAAAAACAATATCGCCGTTAATCAAAGTTGGGTTGGGATCATAAATAGCTTTTTCGAATATCGTTATATTTTCGCGCAATTCTAATGTGTAGTATGATGCCGCGCCTACTGTCACAGATCGCGCAGTAGGGTATTTTCCTGTCAGGGACACAAGGTGTACTTTTACTTTGTTACGTTGGGCGACGTTCCTCTCGTTACTTTAAATTAATGCATTACGCTGTTAAATGAGTTTATTCCAAGCACGCTGTGTTCTTTGTATGGCCATGAGCGATGCTCATTTACAAATGAATCACTCTTTTGAGTCGATTCTGTTCAAAGACTTCATCAAACAATTTGTCAGATGATCTGTCTAAATCGGTTCGCGAATCAGTTGATCTGTTCAGTTCCTCGCGCACTGAATCGTCTGAAGCGCTTTCAATTCACACTCGGAGTCGAAACAGAAAGATTTAAGAGCATCAAGAGCGTTGGATGAAGTGGCCGATCTACAGTCTAGTCTAGTGAATGCAAATCTGCAAATGCATCATATTTTTGCCAGCGATGAAGATCTTTATTAGTTGAACATCTTCGTAAGCTGTCTGTGAATGAATGATTCCACAGTACGATACATTCGATTTCATTTCATTCAGGTAATACATTGTGTGTGTATTGCGCGTGTATTGCGCATTGGCATAATCACACGAATAGTTTGCATTGATTGAAACTAATTTGTTTAAAAATGAGGCTATTGCAGTAACAAGGCAGGTTCACATAAAATTCTTATGACATATGATGACATTATTTTTTGATCTAACGAGCATTGGCGATGCAAAAACGGACTGTCGTGCGTATTGTTTTTTCTTCTTCTTCCAATTAGCCTACTATGTTAAAAAAAGGACGAAAACATGTTACTTGTTCAATTAATAAACAGTTTGTTTGATGACAAATTGCTAAAGATGAAATTGGCCTCCCTTTCTGTCATTGCGTTTTTTTTTTTTTTTTTTTTTTTTTTACGATATTCGACTTTTGCTCCTCGATTGTCGAATGGCATTTTTGGCAGAAATGCACATCCCTACGCGAGGCAAACTATCCTCAAAGACTTACTTTTAGTCATTATTTGGGTAGCACACATATTCTGAATGCCTTCAGGAGAATTCAAATGAGCCATTTTAATCTAGATTAATCTAGATTAATTTCAATATTAATCTAGATTAAAAAAATTAATCTATGCCCACCTCTAATGTCTATACATGTAATTCATAGAAAATATATTCAGCAACAAATATATTCAGCAACAAAAAGAGCCAAAAAATCCTAACTACTCTAAGTTAGCCTGTAACTGCTCAATTCATAGCTAAATCGAATGCTACATTCAAAAGTTTGGGGTAGGTAAGAATGCTTTTGGAAGGAAGGCTGAATTTATTTGATCAAATAAACAATAAGAACAGCAATATTTTAGAATATTATTACAATTTAAAATAACTGTTTTCAATGTGAATATATTTTAAAGCTGCAGTCCGCAGTTTTTACTCTTTGTCGCCATCTCTGTTCGAAATCTGTAATTGCAGTTATTCGCGGAATTATAAACTTTATGTGAGTTGTACTTCGACACCCTCGACACGGCACAGCGCGGATGAACACAATGTTTGAGGAGAGTGTGCCGTGCAGCTGTCAGTCACCGCGCCTGCCATGGCGCAAAGATAGTCTGAATGCCAGTCTGTATACTGGCATTCAGAATCACAGATTATTCTTTTTGAAAGTATGACCAACATAAGAATTTTCACCCGAAAATGTAATCTGAACAAGTAAGTAACTTTTGTTACTTTTGTCACTTTTGTTCTGGTTTTGACATTGCAGTAAAATCACCCTGATTAAATCTAACAATCGCTTATCATATCACGCAAAACCATGCAAATTATACTTTGTTCTCAAATTGTTAATGTTAACAACGTCAGCATTGCGTGACTACATGTAATGTCCTTCCGATATGTATCCTTGTTTTCACATGGGCCGGTTGCAGTCTCTTTTTTTCTGTAGCCACTCCGAAGTCCGAAGTCTGTTGCATTTCACAGCAAAAAAACAGAAACCAGTCTGTGGAAACCATGATAGTTTTTCCACCCCCAAAGGTTCTAAAAATAGCATTTATTTGAAATAAAAATCTTACATTGTTTTTACTGCCACTTTTGATCAATTTAAACATTGTTGAATAAATGATCAATTTCTTTAAGAAAAAACGTACTGACCTTGAGCATTTGAACGGTAGTGTATGTGGATTGATATTGTGCCATTTGATTTATCAGATGTAGAGCAGAGCAATTGGTTTGATAACACACTATATTTCCAACAGATAAAACAGTTGCCCTGGGAAAAAGTGATTTAAATATTACTAGTGTAGAATATTATAGCTTCCTCCACTATGACAAAACAGGTTGGTAATAATAACCAATTCGTTTTTTGAGTTCAGCAATCTCAATAGACAGCTATATCATGGGTACTTTGATAACAAGACATTTTGATCTAGCAGGAAACTGCAAATGAGGAGCAGAGAAAACTTGCTTTTAAAATGTTTGATCACATGCAGTTTTACAACAATGAAAATCTTCAGCATGGCTCTTAGAGAAAATAGCTTAGATGTTTTAAATATTACAAGTGTAAAACAATATAGCTTCTTCCACGATAAAACAGGTTGGTAATAATAACCCATTTGTCTTTTGAGTTCAATATGCAGCCTAATCTAAACATATAAAAACCAACTATATTGTAATTCTTCCAACTTATGCACAGCAAAAACTTTTATAATAGAATCAGTTCGAAATTTGCAAAGCTTAGCATTCTTGTTTGTATTTTTCAGTGATAAACTATTGATTACCTACTCAGCACACACACACACACAAAAAAGCTTTCGTCTAAAAAAAACATATTTCCTACTAATTGGGTTGAGATTTCAATTTCAGGTCTTTATTTCCATTTGCCTCCAGATTCAGGTCTGATTGAAAAGAAAGTGATCCA
Source organism: Rhinichthys osculus (assembly GCA_029959095.1). Taxonomy (NCBI): domain Eukaryota; kingdom Metazoa; phylum Chordata; class Actinopteri; order Cypriniformes; family Leuciscidae; genus Rhinichthys; species Rhinichthys osculus. The sequence continues at coordinate 8,997,319 of JARWKJ010000010.1, read as the reverse complement.
AATGAGAAAACAAATTGAAGCCAAACAAACGATGGCAGGATCTCCAATCCATAGTAAATTAGTTTCTTTAGAAGGTCTAATGCTAACCAGCATGCTTACTCCAAGTAAAATGACCAGAAACGAGTCTGCTTCACAATTTAAATTTCTGCCTTCTCGAGCTCTTTTGAATGATTTATTTCTGGCTTTTTAGTCATAGTTAGCCCACGTTTTCAATCGCTTGTGACATTAAAGCCAAACATTAGAGTATTCTCATATGAAATGCTTCTCTTCTGGGTTTTCTAATGAAACAATTGGTTAATTACTGATTTATCTCAGCAAACTATAATTGCCAGCCTATCAAACAAATTCACATCTTCTCATTTCTGACATCTAATTTGTCGCAGTAATAGTCACAACCTCTAATTGATATTGATGTTTCTCACTGCCTGGTTCTTGTTTGCACTTGGGGTCTAATGACTTCTGTCCAATTACAGCTGGTTGAATTACAACCTCAGTCTTGTCTGAGGATAGGCGCATATATGCCTAAGAGAAGCACAATTATCATGCGAACATGCATTTCCACCACTCCTGGTTCCAGCCTGTGAAACAACGAGGGTGGATCTAGAAAATTATGGGGGGTGACATGAGGACCGTGAGAGAGTGGGGGGGGGGAGGAACACGAAAGCAATACTCAAGCTACATTATATACTACATCCATACTATAATTAAAAACAAAATTCAGCCGCAAGCAGAAATCATCGGGGTGCAAACACCAATGTCCCATGTAAATGATTAATGATGCCATTGAAATGTATCTTATGATGTGTTTTGATTCAAGTTGGAAAAGTCTCGAATCTTCACAGAAAGTTAGGCAACAGCAACATACTGGTGTGTAAAGGGACAACTGAAATTCAAAAGAAATCACTTCCTCTTACTGTTAGATTAAAAGACAAGTAAAAAATAAATAAAAATAAATAAACTCAAACCCAGTATAAAAATGTTTACTGTCGTTTTAATAGATGTGGTGTGTATCAACATTTAAATTGAGATTAATCACATGTCATAGGATGCCACAGAAAAATTTCATATCATTTGTTGCTCAAAAACTTGAAGCATTTTTTAAGACTTACTTAAGGCCCATTTCAATTAATGTTTTTCTTTAATATGTGTAGCCTAACCTTATGCTTGCAGTTTAAGTGTTTGCTTTATTATTAGAAAATAATAATAAAGATTATTATTATTAGAGATTAAAAAATTGCTTTATTATTATCAATAGAAAATAAGTGTCTCTATAGAAAATGTATAATCTTGAAAAAGACAAATAAAATGGTCTCTTCATTTTAAACGGACAGCGTTATATTTAATCATGTCTGTCAATAAAAATGTAATATTTAATGATATATAACCATTTCACATATTTCTATGTACACTAATTATATAAAACTATACTGCCATACAGATGAAATAGATCAATGTATTTAGTTCCATTCAAAGGGATGAAAAATGATAGAAAATTAGGCTTAAAATATTCCTTATCCTGTGGCTCCCCCTAGTGGACAACATTAAAATTGCAGCCTTCATCTTTCAGTTGAAATGGCTGATAGATTAGAATTTGCAGTTAGCAATATAAATTGATTTGGGGTCCAATTCACTTTCAGTGTTTGGACCCCTAAAAAAAAATCACATTCTAAATGTCTCTGAGCTTGTTAGAGTAAAGAAGAGTTTACTAATATTATGTAGGCTACTTTGATGACATAAAAATCAAGTTTTAGTGCATCAAATTTAAGAGCAACAAAAAAGTTTGACTTCGCTAGAAAAAAAGAACAGCAAAAATATCAAAGCAGAAATGAGACTTCTGAGACTTTCAACTAGTAACAACTCAGTCAAAATAAAGCGAGAAGCGTTGCGGAAAATAATACCGCAAAACCAGACTATACGAGCGGGATTGGATTAAAGAACAAATGGATAAACAGTCAATTTGTTATACCAGACTATACGAGCGGGATTGGATTCACGAACAAATGGATAAACAGTCAATTTGTTCGTGAATTGAGCTACACTGGTTGTGCTGTGTGTTTTTGACTCACAAAAATAACCCGTTCATAAGAGTCGCCTGTTAATAAAGTTGACTACACACATTGTGAGCATCCGGTGGAGCAGAAGTGTTTTCATGCCATTTTTACAGAGTACATCTTTTTTTATGTCATCACATTAAAGCACAGCTGCTAAAAATGAAGTACAGAAAACATTATTTACATTTATATTTTATACTGGGATAAATCTGAGGTAGCAGATGGGGTGGCAATGCTTTTTCTTAGAGTGCCACCCCGGTAGATCCGCCCCTGGAAACAACATTGGAGTGTTCTTTATTATACTTCTTAAATAGTAGTTTCAATGGAGGAAACATGAACAATTGTTCTGTTGTTGTTGCTGTTTTTTTTACAATTTATCACCAACAGTTCATCTAAAAAAGCTCTATGCAAGTTTCGTATAATTTCCCAGGCATGATGAAACAAGGGAAAATGGTTTCATGTTATGCAATGGGATAAAAGGAAGCATTTTATGGTTTTAAGAGCAAGTACATGTATGTATGCAGCGCTTCACAGATTCTGACTACTTTGTTTATTTAAGTCAAAAGTGAATCGCCATTTGAAACCCATTTTACTTCCATAATTTGACATTTTCAAGTAAAGCAGGATATTAAACAAGAAAAAAATTTAGGGCAGGAATTTCATCCATAAGGACCTGATGGCTCACTGGATGGTGAGAAGTGTGTGTCCCATACCAGAGTGTAGCTAGACTAAATGAAAGAATTAAAAATTGCCTAAATATCTATTTTGCTATTGGTTGACACTATCTAACAACTTGTGTAACCTAGTGTTGTTTTTATTAACTAAAACAAACTAAAATTTTAAAATAATTGTCAGCAATTGAAATTAAGCTGAAATAAAACAAAATATAAATATTAGATGAAAAACTTAAAACTTAAAAAAAAAATAGAATAGTTGCCTTGACAAAGCTACAAAGTAATAAATAAAAAAAGAATAAAAATATCAGACACTGATCACAAAATGACTAAAATTGTTCTTAAAATCAAAACTGAAAAAAACAAAACTATAAAGTAATTGGAAATATGATTAAATAGTATTATAGTATAAAATGCTAAAAGTGACATCAAAGGAAAAGCAATGTGATTGCAAAAGGAAGAGCATTTTGATTAAAGATTATGAAAACAGATCTTTTGCTTGACTAACCAATTAATTATTTACTATATGACAAATTGTTCAAATTGCTTTAAATGGCGAGATATACAGACTTACCTCCAGAATGCAAAGGTGTGCCACATAACAAAACAACCCCTTGGCCTTCCCTGACATTGACAGCACTTCTTGTCTGCGTTTTGAAGTTTTCCAGATCTGTAACAGATCAAATGTGGAAAAAAGTAAGCAGTGGAAAAGCAATGTTAACTGCAATCTTTTAGTAGCGCTCAAATTTCAGAAAGTAAAAAGAAGGAAACGGAATCAGGGATTGAGAAAAGTCCAAAGCATACAGTGGGTGTCTGACAATGCAGTCTAGTGAAACAGTATGAGGCTGTATGAAAAAAGGAATGCTAACGTTGCCTCCACCTACCAGCATCATTACCAGAGATATCTTAATCTCACCCACTGAGCCAGCAGCTTCCCTGTCAATACATGTCCACACGATTCATCCTCGCAAATTAACAGGAGGAGAGGAAGTTGGCAGCCTGCTCGTATACCTGGCATGATAAAAACCTTCTCCTTGTATCGTGACAGAGAAGGCCTTCTGTAACTGTGGCCTGCTGTGCCAATTCCACACCCTTAAGCAAACAAGCCAAGAGCCAGGCTCCCCAGCACAAAGAATATAGAGTCAATGTGACCGATAAGACAAATTACAGAGTGTGGGGGGGGTGGTGGGGGAACAGAAAAACAAAACAAGCAGAAGAAAACATCAGGATTAGGGAGAGGTGGTGGAAAACAGTGGGAAAGATTAATGAGAGATCCCCTCCTGACTGAAAAGAAGTCCCACACAGTACTGAGCCGTGGTGGAAGTGGCAAGAGCAGGACTTGCTCGGCTCATAGTAACAGGATGAATGGCTTTAGAGCCTGAGCGGCAGAGCCACAGATGCTGATTAATGGTCTCTTGTGTTAAAATCTATAAGGCTGGACTCATGTGAAGGCTGTAGACTGGGTGGTAAGTCAGACATCTTCACAGTGAATGTCGTTGCTTCATAAATGGAAAACATTCATATGTGAGGGTCAAGATGTGAGCGTTTATGGATTAATTTTGAGAACGTTTATTGATTCTTTCTAATAAGATGGCGGAACATTCAACTTTAAGATCCTGTTAAATTGCCCCTATTATGCTTTTTCGAATATTACCTTTCATGCAGTGTGTAATAGCTGTTTGTGAATGTACAAACTCTGCAAAGTTTTAAAGATCAAAGTTCACGGCAAATAAAGTTATTGTCTCCTAAAAGAAAGAATCAATTCTGAACTGCTGAAATGAGTCATCAGTAATTCCAGTTGTAACAATGTAACAAATTTGCATAATGCCAGCCTATGGTCTTCATTGGCTGCCCACGAAAGATGTCTACTCTGACCAGCCCTCAAACACTGTAGTTGTAGCTAAAGGCCTGGAAGAGTTTGGTACGAGTTGTCGACATGTCGAGAAGATACTGTTTTCAGTCCTGCAAATCCACTTTGCATGCACTTCAAAAGGTTAAGTACTCGTGCTGGAATTGATACATAAAAATCGACGCCGTCATTCGTATAACTGTGTTATCAAGCCCTGGGGAAGCTTCCGGAGCTGAAATTTAGATTTGGTAATGGGCGTTTCCAACATGATCTGCAAACGGTAGGCCAATCACTACAGACTTTGCCGTCTGACCACTCAGAGCAGAGTAGGGTCGTGGAAAGGAGGAGTTTAGAGAGGCTGAATCTTCGATCTAACCGTTCTCAGACTCTGAGAAATTATGATGTACAATGTTGTTTGTCTAAACAAACAATGATAAATTGGAAACTAACGAAAACTAAATTGAAATGGCAAATTGTAAAACAAATTAAAAATGAATTTAATGCTAGGGCATCGTGGCTGCTGTTCTAATCATTATTATGCGATTGCTAAGTGGAGTGGAGTGGCTTTTAGTGCATTGCTAGGTTTTCTGGGTGGATGCTGGTGTATTGAGGGGTGATAATATACAAAAACACAAATTAAACATGCATATGATCACCCCATCACAATACATATGTCTACTGGTTAATGATCCGACTAATCCCAGTTGTCACAACTAGGCTTTGAATTCTAGAGACCTTCTGTGAGCCACGCTTTGTCAGGTCACAAATCTACTCTGCTGCTATTGCACCCTTGAGAAAGGTACTCATTTCAAACTCGCCCCAGGAGAGGATTACCCCAATACACAGCCAATAGAAAGCCACTGTGGAATAAATCTCCCAATGACAAATTTTACAGCATGTATTTCACACTGGCTTGCAAACGCAACGGGATGCAGTTTTCAACAGCTGTCTGAAAGATAAGAAATGCCACAATGACATATTATCAAAGCCAGCGGCATTATCATCTTATTAAAATCATAATTTCCCTTTGACTAACCAATGATCAATATAGGAAATAAATGTCAAGCAAGTCCTGTTCACCAATCCCCTGAAGTGAGATTCATTATCCCACCCATAAAGATGATAATCTGTCTCCTAAGGGGGACGTATGATGCTCTGTGTGGATCAATAGGTAGACGGCATGAGAGTGAGGAGTCTTCGAGACAGACAAAAGAAGTCCGTGGCCAGGTGTGTTCTCATCTCAAACAATCCTTCTCCCATCTCTGAGAAAACTTGACTTGAGCATCTGATTTCTTTGAGCATGCACAAGGACAGCATTTTAAATCAAAGGCACAGAGGCCAGGTGGATAGATGGCTATTCTCATACTTGGCGGTTTACTTTGTGGAGCAGACAGTACGGGTATTAATATTGCGAGTCAACTCGTAGCGTACAAAGATGCTGTTGAAGCTGGTGACTAATGAGAATGAGTGATGGAGTTTGAAGTCGATGAAATGGTGCTTCACCCTGTGAAATTGTCACATTTGACAGCTCGTTTGATTGCTCTTTCTTAAGCAATTCCATATGAATACCAAATACCAAAGCTGGTGCTTTTACAATGTCGCTTATATACATCCAAGCGCTCCTCCTGCCAGATGCCATTGTTTGGACACATTTTTAATCCTGCCCCAAACTCAATGGCATTGATTGAGCTAATCTATATTCAGGTTCGCATCTTCTCTCTTTATTCCAGAGCATTTGATGTTTTGTATTTATTATCTTTGAATTGATTATGAAATTGGCATGATATATTTACCTGACATAATAAATTACATGATCACGGGCTAATTTGAGTTACAAATCGCCACGAGCCTTCTTCAGCATCTCCCTAAATACTCAGACCAAGGCAGAAACCTCTTTTCAAATGTAAACATGAGTTCACAGTGGGAATCTGCATTAATCACCATCCCAGACTTACTGGGGACAGAAGTTGATTTACAAGAGGGCACAGCCACAGCAGTTAACAAGATATCTCTAAACTCTCCACACCTTATTACCTTTTTGGTTTACTTCTGTGGGAATGAGACCTTTGTACCAGTCGAACTGAGACATTTCAAATGATACCAAACATGTATAATACTGTATGATAATTGTTCATCTTAAACCATATAGGTCTTTGGGTGAATCCAGGTAGGGATGGGTGAAGGGATTGATGTGTAAATTGGGAGGTGATCAACTCAATCGTGTTTCGAGAAAGTTTCAATTCTTAAAAAAAAAAAAGAAAAAAGAAAAGAAAATCTGACCCCAATCATTTGAATGGTAGTCTATGTATGTGTATGTATGTATGTATGTATGTATTGTGGCTTTGGAAAAACGTATTGTTGAATACATTAACTGATAACTTTAAAAATGTATGCATTTGCATTACTCACATGCAAATTGTAGTGTGGCTCTCTTGCTGAGAATGGTTCCCCGGGCGTTGGAGGCAGTGCATTGGTAGACACCACTGTCTTGGTCTCGATCCAGGCCAGTAATGATCAGGTTACCTCCAGACAGGCGACGCCTCTCGTCACCATGAAGATCAATGAGCGTTCCGTTTAGAGACCATCTGGAGAGACGCAAACACAATCAGGAGTGTGGTCTCCTGAGAAGCTAACTAACCAATATCCATCACATGCATCGATCTAATGAAGCCAGCTTCATTATACAGCCAGATTCAGCATGAAACAAAGCTCATTGCTGACATTTGTTTTCCTTCTTTGTTCTTCTGCAGTACAGTCTGACTAATAACTGATAAAAGCAAGCAAAACAGCACTCAAGAATCAAAAAATACCTAATTATTTATTGACCCTGAAGATGTGCAATGTGTAGTTGTGAGAAGGTTGGTTTTACCTTCTAATTATAAAATAAAGCTTTCACACTCAACTATGAAAGGTTCATTATTTTTCAGTGTGATTTCAGTTATTTAGCAACACTTGCATGTATAATATACAAACTTTTCAACATGGAGTGTGAAGAAAAAGAGCAAATTAGCAACTCGGGACTGCTTGACAAAAAAATAATGTGATATCTTAAGAATATTCGGAATGCAGTAATCATTGCTGGTTGCTAAAGGATTTCATTTTATACAAAATGTATGAAAATCTGATCCCAACTTTTAAAGGAAGTATGAAGTTAGTTCACCCTCAATTGTAGCAGACATGTTGGACTATGGCCATGTATAACATTCAGAAAACACAAATGTCCAAACACATTTTGTTCATTTTGAACAACTTCTTTTTGTAAGATGCTTAAAAAATGTGCTTGAGCTTTAAAATAAAAGCCATTTGGTTTAATATTTTGTTATCTAATGCAATGACGTTCCTACATTCCTACTTTCTGAGCCACTGTACATCAAAGAAGGCTGTAATTTTGTGGGTTTATATTGTTTTCTACTTAAACAGTAGGATAATCATAATACAAAGAGGCACATTTTCCATCAGAAAACCAACATAATCAATAAGCACAATCATAAAATGTATACCAACTTATGTAGCATGGAAAAATGCATAAATTTGTACCTTTTCAAGATATTCAATATCTAGAACTTTACTATTCAGAATTGACCTTGAAGTTGTTATGCTAAATCAGACATTTGTAGTTTGATGAAGTCAAAACTTGGCAGAAGAGCTTAGAATTGACAGAAACAATGGGGAAAAGGCTGTTGGCAGGATGTACATTATTCCACTTGTGTGAAAAAAAAAAAAAAAAAAAACAAGTGGGGTGGACAACGCGGTTTCTCCCAGATCTGACAGACAACAAAGCATAGATCTACTGCAGCTCTTCGAAGCCCATTTCTACTACATTATTTATAGATCTCAGTGTGGCAGTCGAGTTAATCTGACTCCTTTAGTCATCATTTGTGAGTCTAATATCATAGCCAGCCACTGTATTTGATATCATTTACTGTGACATTCGGCCTGCAGGGTTACACAGTTGATTACTGCGAGGCTGCTTGCTGTAAATACAGACAATATTTGTGTTCTCACAAAGTAGTCAAATATTATATTACAACATCAAACTAATCTAGTTTTCCATTACACTTTCAATAGCGTGATAAATCAACAAAGCTCCTACATCAAACATACGGTGGGGTCTTGTGTATATAAAATGAATGAAATAACCGGTCTATTATACTGAAAGAATCTAATATCATCTGTGTTGGTAGAACACATATTCGCCAGCACAAAATAATGTTGTCATCTATTTCTCTGGTTCTCAAACAATTTAGGCAACTTTGATCAGACATCCACAGACCACCTAAACACAACAACAGTTCCTCAAATTTCTTTCACCAATGTAATGCTTGTGATCTCGTTGACACTATACATGTCTTCCTTTGTTCTGTTTTCCCGCCACTCATCTGTTTCCATGGTTACTGTCCTTTAGTTCATCTGCATCACCTGTGTTTAGTTAATCATCATCATCATCTGTTTCACCTGTGTTCTGTCAATCAATATTCATCTGTGTTTGTATTTAGTTCCCATCTGTTCAGTCAGTCTGTGTCCGTTCTCCATCCTACTACGTGTGTGTATCTTCTGCCTGTCTGTACCAGTTTGAGTTATAGGCTTATTGTTGTAAGTAAACGTTTTGCATTGGAACTTTGGACTCCTCATCTTCTTCAGCCTGCACCACACCCTAACAGCATGCTTGGGAAATACTCTTACCAAAACCCATTATTTCAACTAAAATAAACATTTAAGATGAATCATGATGCTGTAAAACCATCATTTGTGTCCTGAGCGGCCATTTTGCAGATCTATGCAAGAACCCTACAAGAGCAGCATCTGAAAAACATGAGTTAATATGCAGATTTTCCACTCTTTATAAGTGGTATAGTCTTGGCTCTGTTTGTTTCATTGCCTCAGCTATAACTGTTTGAATATATATATTTTTTCAGTTTCAACTAGAGGATTGGATATATCACAGCCCTCGGATGGGAGCAACTTCTGATGGATCAATAGCCATAGAATAATATGGAAATATGAATTATTGATTTCTAACACATGCTGAGATGTTGTATGAGTATATACGGTCACCTTTCAATGATGACAAATAATTTAATGCTAATAAAAATATCATGTCCTCTTCCAACCTTCCCCATCCCCATCCCCACCCCATCTGACTACAATGTATGTATGTAGTCAGATCTTTTCTTCCGTATTGTAATGTGTAGCCCATCCGAGTGAAATGGTTTATCGAAAAGAGAAAAAAAAATGTAGGGCGGGGCAGTTACTGGGGCAGTACCTCAAAAGTACCCTCATATCTACCTATACAGGGAATTAGTACCTTAACGGTGCATTTTGCCGTTACCATGATGTGATGACACCTATGGCTTTATCCGTGCTCCTGTTGGCTGTTTACCTGGTTTGAACACTTTTGGAGACATGTAAACATTACCGGTACAAATCAGTACCCTTTGAATGCACAAAGCACATTGAGTCTGTTTATCTTAAAAGATTCAAAAGACCCTAATATCATATATATATACTCTGAGTCTCAAAGATTATTTTTTTATTTTCCATGGATGAAGTAGTCTTTGAATTTAGTTCTATTTGAAGTCATACTAAAGGACCGCAATGGTCAAAATCACAGTGGTAGGTAGAATTCAACCTGATGGTAATTGCTGCATGAATGACCGTTTTTAAAGGCTAGACAAATAATTACAAACAATCCGGTCTCCAAGGAGCCCCTTAACAAGAATCAAAAAGGCTTAGTAGTGACAGGGAGCCAAAGTATTTTCAGATAATGAGTATAAAAAGTTCTCTGAGAAGTTTAATGGACAATTATGCTGCCCCCGCACAGCAAACTGTCCAAGCCTCCATCAGCATCACTGTCGCTATGATCCTCACCGCTATTATTACTGTCACTATTAGCATCGCCTCATAAAAATTATCATTATAATCTCTGTTATTTCAGACTATATTAACAAACTGCCCAGAGACAAAGCCTACACCTGGTCATTAGAAAAAAGTATCACGAAAAAATGGATGTGAAAAGTGCAAAAAATAAAAACAGTCAGCTCCAATTATCTTTCCAAAAGAATGCTCCGCACTTCTTCTTACAACCAGGAAAGCAACCTGCATTCAACAAAGATCATGGTAGAGCCGAGCTAATGAGGGCCGACACAGGAGCACCTCTGACTCTCTCAGTGTAATCTCTGCATTTTAACCAGCTCTCCTTCACTTTCTCGTCTCTGATGACTGCCTGCTCCATGGACCAGGTTTCATATCCTTACAATCTCAAAAGCATGCTGGGCAGGTTGAAAAACCTGTCAGGTTAAGTGTAGGTTGGGAAAACAGATTCTTGGCTGTTTCAAAGGTTTTAAAACAGCCCCAAAGGGAGGCTTAAAGTGAGTAAAACAGAACTTTTCGGGACTAACAACGCCAAGGTCATGGGTTTGATTCCCTAGGAAAGCATAAGCTGATAAAAATTGTATAGCCTGAATGCAAGTAGTTAAAACTAATGTAAAACTTACATGTAAATAATTGCTGTATGAGTGCTTGCCGACCACAAGAGCCCACAAAGGATTGTGTCATGGAGTCATGGCTGTCCTATGGCCTCAATTTGCCTCACAGCTTGCCTTATCCCTCCCTGTGGACACTAACACATTAATGCTACTTCACTTTGCTGGACCAAAAAGAACAAACCACAGAATACTAGAGAGATACAAAGGTCAGTGTTTTTACGGCATTGTACATTTTCGGCTAAATGTTGGCATGCTTTTGCTCTGTGCTTTTAAATGATAAGAGCTAAATGTTATTCACAGCGCGGACCAATTATCTATGGGGCGGATGAAGCCTTGTTACATGCAAGTGGCATGAAGCCTTGTTACATGTAATAAATCACAGCAGCATGTTCTGTAGATATGCTAAATATTATCACTTTAGCTACACATCACAGGGCACTAAATCTGTGTGAGACATTTGAGCTCTACTGAGAATTTTTTATCTTTAAAGCAGGAAGTCAAATAACTCTGCTAAACACCTTAAACAGCTAGACAGCCTTAGCAAACAGCACTGACATAAAGTGGAGAAACACCAACAGAATTGAAGGCTTTTCAAACTACACATCATCACAACAATTTATCATGGTTAAACCTTAGTAACAGTAGCCCGGCTATTTCTACAGAAATATCTAAGAGGAGGAGGAAATCTATTTCATTTTTATTACATATGTGATTCTACAACTGTGAAATTTAGGAGGAAGGCTTTTTGGAAACATAAATCATATTTAAATCAAACTTCTTTCATTAGAAGCAAAGTCAGTTGTGATCTAGTCAAGGGTACAGTCGGAACTAGATTTATTAACATTCACTAATATACACTACCGTTCAAAATGGTAAAAAAAAAAAAAAAGAATGCTTTTATTAAGCTATCAAAAGTGACAATAAAGACTTTTACATTGTTAAAAACATTTCAACGCATTCTCATCCCAAAGCGTAATATTTTGACTCTTTTGCCAAAGCGTCTATATCCAGCGCATATGGCACCCTTTAGCGTCAATATAACACGCTTCGGTTTTGGGTAGGTTTAGGTCTGGGGTAGTGTTAGGGCTAGACCACTAGGAGGCGCCATATATCTGCGTCTCATATGACGCTAAAGGGTGCCATGTGCGTTGGATATAGACGCTTTGGCAAAAGAGTCAGTATATTACGCTTTGGGATGAGAACGGGCTCAACATTTCTATTTCAAATAAATGCTGTTCTTTCTAGTCATCAAAGAATCCCAAATTGGTTTCAACAAAAATATTAAGCAGCACAACTGTTTTTAACATTGATAATAATAAGAAGAAGAAGGAAGAAAAAAGGTTTCTTGAGCATCTAATAAGCATATTAGAATGATTAAAGGATCGTGTGACACTGAAGTAATGATGCCGAAAATTCAGCTTTGCCATCACTGGAATTGTTTTGTTTGTTTTTTATTTTAAAAAGTTTTTTAAACATTGTAATAATATTTCACAATATTACTTGATTTTTTACTGTATTTTTTATCATAAAAAAGCAACCTCGGTGAGCATAAAGGAATTAATTTGGAATTAAAAACTTTTGATTTGGTATATCATTTCTTGGTTTTTATATAATCCTAGACGTGCAAAAGACTACAGCAACTCAATTTTCTTTACAAAGCTTTCTTGAGAGAAGAGCCGAAGCCAGCCAAGTGCACTTCTCTGACTCAGCTCTGAGTTACTTTTCTATGGAATCTGAAACTGAGATGCAAAATAGCCTGGCGCGTTGTGTTCTCAAAGTTCACACCGGCCCCTGCAGACACTGAAATACCACCAGTCTCTGTTGGAACACTGACAATTTCTTTTGACAAAGAAAGTAGCGGGATGCTCATTGGAGACTCTTCTTCCTCTTACTGTTTTGCAGCAGAATTGGCCAACCTTCAGACAACATTAGCTGCCTCAACTGTTCTTTGCTAACATACTTGAAATGACTGCTGGGGTGGACTGAACTTTGCGGGTGCCTCTTGACCAGATTGGCTGTTATAAGACGACAAGCCTTGAAGAATTTAATGTCAGAGAGAACTCAGCAAATGTCTCTTTTTTTAAGGTCAAGAAATTATCTTTAGAGTGTCTTCAATCTTATCAGTGTCTGGGTGTATTGTTGTAAAGTTCATTGAATGATTGGTGTAGGTTTTATCAGACACAGAAAGAGAAAATGTTCCCAGAAAGCAAGACAATACACAGCTGGTACAAGTGTTGGGGAAACTTCTTTGAAACTGTAGCTTGCCAAATTATTAATAGAGTACATTTTCATATTAAGTACATTAGTTGAAGTATAGTAACATGTTTTTTTTTTTTAAATATCACCAACACAAACTACTAAAAATGTATAACTATCAAATGACAATTTATGATATTATCAAAAAATGGCACCAAAAAAATCTCAATTAGGGTGACACGTTAAACTTGAACAGATACATTTACTCTAAGATCAGATTTTTTTTTTTTTTTTTTGAAATGTACAACTTGAACAGATGCAACTAAAAAGAGAGAGTTGAATCGATAGCAATGTACAAAATTATAAATTAAATTAAGGATTTATTAAGAAAATATATTTACATTTTTATAAAAAAATCGTAAATAATTAATTCAATTAAAGAATTAAAATTGTGCACAGAAAATCTGTGCATTTTTTTGTTCATTTACAAGAACGGTACGAACTAATTCATTACCACTTTCCAATACTTTATTAGGTATTGCAACATTTTTACTCATTCGAAAAAGTAGTTTGTTACCAGAAAGGATTTTATTTTAAAAACAACTGAACTACTGTCATGCTACTGACAAATGTAGTTAGTAGTGCCGCTACTTTCATGGTTGCTAGACAGTTTCCTCTCTTTTCCTGTACAAAAAAATGAAACAGTTATATGTACAAAATGTTTAGAAGCAATCACACACTCAGCTGGTTCAGGAATTTTTTTTTTATGACAATCCAAAACCAAATATACCTAATATCCGTAAGAAAGGAATTAAAGAATTAAGGGAGTGCAGTGTACTTCAGTGTGACAAAGCTGAAAATGACTATTTTGCATGTTGTTGAATATATGCATAAGCCTCTTCATTTCCTTTCCACCAGAGTTTATTTATGGTTACATATCTGCATAAAAAAAACAGGATCTGGGTCGAAAGTCAAACTTATTCGACCTTGGAGACTCTAGCTGTATTGTTTGTTCAAAAGTAAAGGTAGCATGACTTAAACTGTCAGTGTGCTCTTCTTCCTTTTGAACATTGATACCCTCGTAATGTTCAGTTAAATTGGTGTTTTCCGCAAAGATGCACTAAAGGGAAATGTAAGCGTTTAAATCGAATGTCACTCACAAGGTTATTATTTCCCTCCCTAGTGCTTGCCTGAGCATTTACATGATGCTGACCCAAGCTACGAAACACAATATACCACAGAGCTATAGAGCACACTGCTATTTTCAGAGCAGACGCCTCACCAGGGAATATGCGGGACAGTATCTTACAATCTCTAGCACAAATTAGTCATTTAGATCCCTCCCAATTTCAAAGCCAATTTCCGTCCTTACAGTAGCATGCATACCCCTCTCAGAAAGATAAATTTGGAATGCTAATTCCTAAAGCTCTTGCTGAGATGTGTACACAGAGTAATGGATTGTTGAACATATCTTCGGAAGTAGGCTAAATTGCCTTTTTGTAATTTTTTTTAGATCAGTCTTTAGCGAAGCTAGTTGATGCACATTTAAAATTGTTGACACTGGTGAAACTCTGGAAAGCAAATGAAAATGGGTCACAGTCGGATACCACTGGGATTGGCTGCTAGGAATACAGTAGTTTACTGGATGTATGCAATGGCAAACCCTGAGGACAGATAAATTGCCTCTCACCTGGAAAATCAATAGCAATCGGTGCCAATCCTTTTCAAGTTGATCCTTACGGGAATAAGCTGCCAATTTGCCAAAACCAACTGCTTAAATGGTTTGTAATAGCAATGAAAGGATGCATAAACTGGTAGCATTCCTACCTGTACTGAGGGGAAGGGACTCCAGATGCCTCACAGGTTAAAACGGCCTCCTGCTCAGGGGAATGGATGGGCAGTATCAGGTCCTCTGGTTCTGTTTTCCACCTTGGACCAATAAACTTTGTGTCTTCTGCTTGTGCTGATGAGACTGAGACAGAGGAATCCCATTTGTTTTACATTTAAGTAAAATTTACATTTACATTTAGGGAGAGTCATCATTTACTCACCTTCAAGTTGTTCCAAACCTGTTAGACTTTCTTTCTTCTGCTGAACACAAAAGAAGATATTTTGAAGAATATGGGTAACCAAACAGTTGATGGGCCCCATTGACTTCCATATACTATGGAAGTCAATGGGGCCCATCAACTTTTTGGTTACCCAAATTCTTCAAAATATCTTCTTTTGCGTTCCGCAGAAGAAGGACATTAATACAGGGTTGAAACAACAATAGGGTGAGTAAATTATGACACATTCATTTTTGGGTGAAATATCCCTTTAAGGAAACTCAGAGGATTGGATGCATAAATGTATCTCAATGAATCCATTTAATATCCAAATCTGGTGTTTGTTGTGATAAGTCTTTAACCACAAAGACAAAACAGGGATCAAAGCATTATAATATATTACAAACGAGTATAGTGCTTATATTATAAAATATAGTGCTTGAATAGATAAAAAAATGTAACTGATGCAAAACGGCAATATTGTTTGATTATATTGTGCATGCTTTGACAGCTGCTTTCATTAGAGAAAGCTGAACATATCCAGAACTACAGTAAATAATTTACATATCTTTTGCAAGAATTTTATCTAAATAAATTCAAAACACTTGCAGTCATTATTTTCTCTGTATTCATTAATATTATACAGTACACCATGCAGCCATATTTGTGAGACAGCCAGAGAATTCTGCAAACATGCTGAAACCCCACACTACAGGAAAATACACTCCTGTGTCAGCTGCTGTTGTGGAAATATCAACAGAAAAAAGCTGTGCGTTTCATTTCTGAAATTACACACCATTACTATACGTTATGTGATGCATGTACTGGTTATAATTGTTCTGTGTTTTGGTTTCATGAATACAAGATGAAAAGAAAATGATTAAGTCTTTATTTCTCCACACAATAGGATCCGCACTCTCATTAATCAAATGTTACTTCTGTTATAAACACTGCCACCAATGAACAGAAATAATAATAAGTGACGTCTGTGTTCCATTTGTAATCCACTGCATCCAGAGAGGCAGGAAGACGCAGCAGTTTCTAATAAGATACAGACAAGTCACAAGCCTCCATCCCATAATCATCTTTGACAAACACGGGTATTGGCAACCTACCTGTCCTGCAGCCTTTGTGGAGATCAACCATAAATGGATATATAAAAGGACTGGAGATTGAAAAAAATATATTATATAAACCCTACTGTTCACATGTTTGGGTTCAGTAAGATTTTCGCTTTTGGAAAGAAATTAAAAGGGTCCTGAATTGAGAAATAAAATCCTAAATATTGACATGAGGTCATTGTACTAAAAAACATCCTTTTAAAACAGCTTTTATTGAAACCAAGCTCTGAGGATGACTCGTTTCGGATTTTGTCACATTATTCGTAAGCAGCAGCACAGCATTGATAATAATCAAGTTTGATTTCTGAGGAATAATGAATGATTTCTGAAGGAGCATGTGATACTAAAGACTGGAGTAATGGCTGCTGAACATTCAGTTTAGCTATCATCGGAATAAATTGCATTTTAAAACGTATTTAAAAAAAACCCAGTGACTTTAAATGGTAAAAATTGTTCTCAATATTACTGTATGTTTAATTAAATAAGTGAGCAAAAGAGACAAAAACAATACATTTCTTAACAACCCCAAACTTTTGACCAGTACTATAGATATATAACGACAAATAACTTGAGGCTCAAAATTAGGGTTAGGTGTTATTTATTTATATTGTGTGTGAGTGGTGATTTCCTGTTAAAGTTTAGTATACTTAAAAATAAAGGATTACTTCCTCAATATATTTATTTTCTGGATATAATATAATTCAATTCAACGATATTCAAAACAACAATATTCTCAAGATGACTGTGTGTATCAACTCATCACACCTTGTCTCAAACCTCCACCGAGGACTGAATGAATCGAAGGCTTACGATCGTAATGAAATTGTTTCTTGCATGACAGTCCATTGCAACACATTCAGAAAAAAATAGAAAAAAACAGCAGGACAATAATTTACCTGTGAGGCAGCCAATGATTGAAAGCACCACAAGTCGTTTCCATAGTAACGTCATCTTTAGTTGCCAAGGGCAAGTATGACTCTCATCCAATTGCTTGTGAATGGAATGATTTCTCCCTTGAATGTGAGAAGTATAATCTGTGGGGGAAAGTAATTACAGAAATAATTAAAATAAGACATTTTGATGCATATATGACAGACGCGCTGCTTCTATTGACAGATCTGAAAGATTACACTCCTGTTTAAAAGCGACCACCTTGACTGTAGGAACAAATGCTGGTGAAATGTTGTTGGATCAAAGAGAAAGTTAACAACTGAGGTTTTTTTTTTAATGTGACAGCAACTAAAATATTAAAGCTCTGCAAACAAAAGCCCTGGGAGACTAGAGTCAAAAATGTGCAGGAAATCAATGCAATGATATTTTGAGTGTAAATGACAGATGGAAGTGTCGCTTCGATGGAAGAATAAAACAAGAAGAAGACAGTTAGAATCCCCCAACTGTTAACTCCTTAAACAATATTCATTGCACATTTAAAAGAAAGTAACAACTGCTTTTGAGAATTTCTGCTTTTGTTGTGAAGCCTGATGCAGTCTAAATTATGCATTATTATTCTCAATACCAAAGAAACAAACAGAAACCTGCAACATCAGAGAAATCAGGGGGCTGGAATTTGTTGACCTCAAAAGCTACTTTCTCTCGACTATTAATAGGAGCTAGAAGCCAACCTAAATACTGTTAGTCGCTTTCACTAGCACATAGAATTCCACCCACATATACAGGCAAAATGACATCTTCGGAGGCCCTGCGTAGGGTTGAATCTGACACAATAATTCGCAATGACTTCTCGGAGGACCTTTCATTTTGATTACCAGAAATGCAGCCATTTACATATGAGGTTTATGCATGTTTCAATTACAATGTGATGCCATCTTGCAGGAAATATTCTTGCATTCGAAATGGGGCCTCAAAGTGTTTTTTTCTTTTAAAAGTTAAAACTTTAAACTTTCCCATTTACACCTGGTATTTTAATCCGTCTCTTTTCAATTGTCCTCATTTCTTCTAGATGGAAAAACATATTGAGAGCATTAGCTTTTGTTTCTGCTCTGATAGCCTCGAGACCATGACGAACACTGTGAGTGTGTGTTAGAAATCAGGAATGGTGTGAGAACATTGTGCTTGGTATGTTTTTTGTCTTCAAAACCAATTTTGGGTCTTCAGCTGACAAAGTTTAAAACCCATCTGGCTAGCGCGCTTCCCATAATGTTCCTCGCATTAGTCTTTTGTGGCTATTCGAACGCTTTTGACCACGCAAGCTTTTACACTACGAAAGCAATCCGATCGAAACGCGTTTTCAACTACCTGAAAGTGGTCAAGCTCAAAGCGTTTTAGACCCCATTTACACCCGTATAAGCTTCGTCCCCTTGTGATCTGATCGACCAAAACGCATCTTAATACCAGTGCCTAATAATAATAATAAAGGTTTATTCGGTTACTAAACATAAAACAGAATATATACAACAAATTCATTACAAACAAAGAAGGTAATCGAACAGGTGTAGGCTGAAGCCATGGCTTATTACGCCTACCCTATTTACATCATTTACATCAACATATACCCATCAAAATTTGAACATAAACAATATACATGTATAAACATATGCAAACATACACTCATTCCTATACACATACTGCATACTCATATACATACATATATACATACATACAAACCTCTGCACTTGATTACAAATATTTATTTATTACTTATATTATTGAAATCTAAACACAACAATTATGCATAAACTTATCTTGGGCAATTTTTCTTAAGCATCCGAATATTTGTCAAAAATTAAGATTTTAAACTGTTTTTTAAAGTAATGAATGGAATTACTCCTCTTAATATCATCAGTGAGACCATTCCACAAGTCGACCCCTTTTACCGAGATGGTGTTCATTTTAAAGTTTGTTCTGACCATCTGTTTTTTAAACATGTTCTCTCCTCTTAAGTTATATTTCTGTTCCCTGTTTTCAAACAAACATAGAATATTTTCAGGCACTATTTTCCTATTAACTTTGAACATAAAAACGGCAGTATTCAGACTGACTAAATCAGAAAATTTTATTGCTTTAAATTTACAGAATATAGCATTTGTCGGTTCATTATACGGTGAATGATTGACTATACTTATAGCTTTTTTTTGTAAAATAAAAATGGGTTTTGTGTTTGTGGTGTAGGCATGCCCCCATATTTCAACACAGTAAGAAAAATATGGAACAATAAGAGAACAATACAGAATATACAAAGACGGCGTATTTAAAAAATACTTGGTTTTATGTAATATAGCTATTGTTTTAGACAGTTTTGATTGAACAAGCGATGTGAGGTTTCCAGGATAGTTTATGGTCTAATATTATTCCAAGAAATTTGTTTTCATTTACCCTTTCTAGTTCCACATCATCAATCTTTAAGCTCATGCTGGTTTTAATTTGTCGATTACTAAATATAATATATTTGGTTTTACTTAAATTAAAAGATAGTTTATTTCGGTCAAACCATTGCTTAATTCTAGATAGTTCTCTAGTCACATCAGAAATTAATTGGTGAAGATTTTCCCCAGATACATACAGTGTTGTGTCATCTGCAAATAATACACATTTTAACAAATTGGATACCTTACAGATGTCATTAATATATAAAATAAACAACTTAGGACCAAGCAAAGAACCCTGGGGCACCCCACAAGTTACTTTACGCATTTCTGATTGATGCTCATTAAAATGAACATACTGGTGTCTGTTGTCAAGATAGCTTTCTAACCAAGAGTAAGCACGGCCTCTAAAACCATACTGCTCTAGTTTATTCATTAACAATTTATGATCTATGGTATCAAAGGCTTTTTTGAGGTCGACAAAAACACCCAAAGTAGAATACTTTTTGTCTAATGCAGATGCTATATAATCAACTAATTTAATAACTGCCATTGAAGTCGATCGACCACTCCTGAATCCATATTGATCGTCACTTAATATCATGAATTTTTCTATGAAACTATCAAGCCTCTTCAAAAACAGTTTTTCCAGTATTTTTGAAAATTGGGATAATAAGAGCTAATAACAGAGCCTTCGTGAATTATCAGTTTTCAAAAAGCATATTGATACAGTTAATCTTGATTCATTAATTCATTGGCGAAAAGCCAGAGTAATTCATCTGATTACAATGTTTAATTGACTGACATTCCAAACTTTTGATAATGTTGCACAGTCACAGCTAACATAAAATGAATTTGGAGGTACACTCTTAAAAATAAAGGTTCCAAAAGGTGGTGTTCACAGCAATGCCATAGAAGAACCCTTTTTGGTTACCCAAATAACCTTTCAGTGAACAGCTCTTAAAAGAACCATTTTTTTTCTTAGTGTGAAGAACATTTTAATATCTAAAGAAAAGAACCTGTTTCCTCTATAAAGATCTTTCTGTAAAATGGAAAGGTTCCAGGATGTTAAAGGTTCTATATGGAGAACCATAGATGCCTAAATAACCTTTATATTTAAGAATGTATATCGATAATAGATCATCTATTTCACTTATTATTCACTATATAGTAGCGATGCTTTATATGTTGCTCTTTTATATGCTATCATATGGGCATTGGGATCAAAAAGCTACATTTACTGTATTTAATTAATACTCAGATGTTTTCTTTACAGACTGGAATGCACTTTGGGATTTTTATAACATTTCACGAGGAGCTCGCTCCTGTTAGTATTTTTGAGATTTTCTTTTATTTGCTTTATATTGCTTTGAAAATCCCTAACTGTCACAGATCCAGCTCTATGGCCTGAGGCAATATATTTTTTTCTGTCTACAGAGCCAGTTAGTCAGCCTTTTTTAAACACCCTGAGGCATAAAACCATTTGTATACACTCTTTTCTTAGTTCAGATTCATAAAGCTTACTCATTTCTTGAATACTGGCCCTTTAAATCAATAAATGCATGAAGGCTTAAAGGAAGGGTAATCTGTTATCTTTGCACTATACTTGCATAATCTTCAGATGAGCCCCTTGTTTAGCGCAGTATCCTAGTGGGGATAACTGCTGGGTGTCTGTCATAATTGCAGGGACAGGGGGTCTCTGGGAGGATTTGCCTGGCGTCTTTTAAGTTTGGGGGAGCATTATGCCGCAGGAAACTCTGTCAGATTGGATTACACAGCTCGGCTTTTTACACAGGACAAGAGGGAAGAGGAACTGTAGCTACAGTCCTCCCATGAAAAGCATTTCAGTTGTCATTGTTTCTCATTGTGACCCCTGTATGTAACCTGTAATTTTTTCAGTCAATAAATTAAACTCAATTTCACTAGTACATTCAGTTTCATTTATTGACATAAAATCCATGTTTAATGTCATAGTTTCATCCTTACATCTACTATAATAAAATATATTGTTAGTCTCGAGAGTATTTACATTAGTGAATAAATATGTAGATTATAGATTTGTTTGTCCAAATGGACAGGTAGTTGCATTTTCGTTAAGAGTGCCAGAGGTTCTGGGGTCACATTTGTTCTCATTAAAACCAAAGATGTTCATCAGTGCTTGTATATCAAGAGCAGGGACACGTTTTGTGCAGTTTGTTTTGTGATTTCACCGGAATGAATAGAGAGTTAAGCGATATATTGAAGCGCTCGACTGTGTGAAGACATGCATTGCATGAGTGCCAATAGAAAACTGTTGCCTTCCGCCACTGATAACAGCGCGGCAACAAGCACTCAGCATGATTTAAAAAAACAACACATTCCACTGCCAGAGCGCTTATTATTTAACACTAACGAACAAATTGCTAACCAACTAGAGAAGTTTTTTTTTGTATTATGTACTTCAGTGCTGCGATATGTTTAAAAAAAGTGGTGGGGACAATATCAACCCATGGCAAAAAAGTGGTGGGGTGTCCAACCCACAAATTACGCTTATGCCTGCATGCAACCCCCCAAAAAGTACACTAACAGGCACATCAACAAAATAAAGGACAACCCACATCTGACAGCAAAGCTTTCAAGGGCAGATTTCTGTTGAAAAAATGTGGGTTAACAAAAATAGATGTAGTTTTCAAATAGCTTGCATGTCACATCCAGCAACACGAGAGACAGGGCATGAATTGCAATTACAATTAATCTCTCATGATCCTCCCAAAAAACTGTGCTGGGGTGTGATTTTTCCACAAGCTTCCAACCAACTTCTTAAGCAAAATGATGAGCATTTGGCTGGCAAATATAATCAGGCAGTGCGGCATCACCTCAGCAACAGTGCTATGCACCATTGCATGCTTCTATTGCACCAGAAAATGAGATCACTACTTGGTTAGCATGAACATTGTTTTGGCATATATATATTTGATATAAGAAGTGGTTAAAGGCATATGTTTTGCCCCAAGAAATGATTGTAAAGGATCAAAGGTCGGTATTCATGCTTATTTCATACATACATGTGAGGACTGGACCAACATGCAACATGAGGTCCATGTAATTATAATCCACTAACACAATGTATTACATACAGTGGATGATCAACATGCCAAGCACTGTTGGTCTCATTATGGTGCATATAGGCCAGCAGCCCACTGGTTGATGATTAAAGCTATATATTGAGTCAATCATTGAGTAAATCTCCCATTTGAAGCTATAAAATAAATTCCACGATGAGATGGTGATTTTGTGGTTGGTTATGCAATAAATCCTACATGTCAATCTGATTCTAACATTTTGTTAGGCGATTTTGTCAAGTAGAACGTCTACTGATTCCTCAGTTAGTAGATTACTTCAAAACAATACCCCAGTACTTGAGGTTTATGTTACTGTTTAAAAAATACATAAAAAGTAATAGTTTGTGTCAACAAGTGTTTATTAATTGTCAGCCCAAAATTTGCCCCAATTATTTCTCTTACATGTATTGTAATTGAAAACATAACGGGTTTGTAAAATTGTGCAACATTATAAACTTAACATCCACGTTTTATGTGCATACATTATTAAAATTTTAACAGTTAGCCCAGTTAGCCTATTATGTAACATTAGCCCCGTCATATAACATTTCAAAGGTCTTCAGTAAAAAAAGAATAATGAATATTGAAGTTGAAGTAACTGACTACCCCAACTAGTCTATGCAAGCCCTAATGTGTTCCTAGATCAACATTATATTTTTTTATAAACCAAATTATTTTTAGTCAATTAGATTTTGTGTAAGCTGGTTCTCATCTGTTGAGTTGCAACCCTGACATTCCTGAAAAACAATGGTTTTTGGCTAGATTGTTGTTCCAAAACCAAAAACTAATGTTGATTAATGAACACGTCCTACTTGGCAAACTCAGTCATCTCTTGACAAGCGGAAGTTCTAGAGGGAACAGCCTCTAAAACCATCCCGTCATGCCCTTGAGCAAGCCACTTAACCACTCCAGGGGGATTTTCTCTTTAATAAGTGTGCTTTAAGATGCTTTGGGAAAAAGTGTCAGTTGAACCTGGGCATTATGTGTACTTTTAGACTTATTACTGTAGATCAACTGCTTGGTAGTAACATTTGGTGTAGGAGCTGGTTTCATACTCCTGTTATAAATCATCAGCTTTTGTAACAATGTGCTAAAGTGGACTGTATTGTCTTTTAGCCAATGGTAATAAATCATGTTCCATGCATCAAACCATAGCAATTCAAGGTAGAATCAGCTGCCAGCATGGTTTGAAGATGATCTGACTCGAATTTGGTGAAAATTGGACAAATGGTCTAGGAAGAGTTCGTAAAAGTTTTTTTTTTTTTTAAGAAAAAAGAAAATCAAAATGGTGGACAGGAAAAATCAAGTTGATTCTGGCGTGCTCTTCATCAAATTAATTTGCGTGTTATTTAAAAATGGTTTTAGCAACGGTCTAGGAGGAGTTTGAAAAAGTAGTTTTTCGGAAAATTTAAAATGGCGAAACAAATTTCATGCCGGAAAATGATATCATAGGATGCAATCGAATCGTCTTGAGCCAAGGAAATAAGTAATCAATTCCTACAGTTCAAAAGTTATTAGCATAAACAAGGATGCAACTTGGTGCTATAGGAATTGATGTTTAGACTCCAAAATTCCTTTGGTTAATGTTTAGACAGAATTGATCTATTGTTAAGCCCCGCCCCCCTTAGCTACTATTGCGAACTCGGACAAACAAACAGAGTTGCTAACTGTCTTACAATGATAGCTGTCAGTGTAAAAACCTTGTCCCAAGATGTAACGTGATGCGGTTGAATTAAAGATGAGGCAGGATCCAACTGCAGCACACGCTTTAATTAACAAACTTTACAACAGGCAAGACTAGATACAGGACTCGGGAACAGGAACAACCAACATGACGTTAAACATTAGACAAGAACTCACAAGGACAAGGCTGAAACACAGGGCTTAAATAATCAGGGACACACGAGCTAGATAGGATAACAAGGGGGCGTAGTAAATGGGAAACACCTGGAACAACTAATGACAAGACAGGGAACCACTAAACATGACAGGACACAGAACCACATTGTAACATAGCCCCCCCCCCCCCCCCTATGGGCGGCTCCTGACGCCCATAAAAACAGCAAAAAAAGTTCAGGAGGGCGGTGAAGCGGAGGCGGTCTTGGGGGAGGAACGGAGGGCCAGGCCCGTGCAGGGGAACGGGACCAGGAGGTAGCCAAGGCGGGCCTGGGCCGCAGAGCGTGGATGGACCAGACTGGGCCGGTGACCAGGGCGGAGCCGGACGAGGTGAAGGCCAGGGCGGAGCAGGACGAGGCGAAGGCCAGGGCGGAGCAGGACGAGGCGAAGGCCAGGGCGGAGCAGGACGAGATGGCGGCCAGGGCGGAGCAGGACGAGATGGCGGCCAGGGCGGAGTAGGACGAGATGGCGTCCATGGAGGTGAAGCCTCCTCGGGTGGCCATGGTGGAGAAGCCCTCATGGTCTCCTCACCGGGCCCTTGGCCCCCCCCCAAAAAATACTTGGGGAAATCCACGGGTTCAGGAAAGTGCTTGAAGGGCGCCGGCAGGGCGAGGCGCAGAGGCGGGGCCGGCAGGGCGAGGCGAAGAGGCGGGGCCGGCAGGGCGAGGCGTCTGGGAACGCCCTCCGGAGCCTGGCGAGCCAAACGAGTCCTCCCTCTCTTCCTTCTGCGACGGCGCTTCACTGGGCTTGACTCACTTGACTCGGCGGGGCTTGACTCACTTGACTCGGCGGGACTTGACTCACTTGACTCGGCGGGACTTGACTCACTTGACTCGGCGGGACTTGACTCACTTGACTCGGCGGGACTTGACTCACTTGACTCGGCGGGACTTGACTCACTTGACTCGGCGGGACTTGACTCACTTGACTCGGCGGGACTTGACTCACTTGACTCGGCGGGACTTGACTCACTTGACTCGGCGGGACTTGACTCACTTGACTCGGCGGGACTTGACTCACTTGACTCGGCGGGACTTGACTCACTTGACTCGGCGGGACTTGACTCGCTTGACTCGGCGGGACTTGACTCGCTTGACTCGGCGGGACTTGACTCGCTTGACTCGGCGGGACTTGACTCGGCGGCACTTGACTCGCTTGACTCGGCGGCACTTGACTCGCTTGACTCGGCGGCACTTGACTCGCTTGACTCGGCGGCACTTGACTCGGCGGCAATTGACTCGCTTGACTCGGGAAGCGCGGTCTCACTTGACTCGGCGGCACTTGACTCACTTGACTCGGGTTCGTCGAGGCTGAAGCGACGTGCGGGTTCGGAAGACAGAAGCTCAGCCTCAGGCATGTCGATCTCGGCAGGAAGAAGCTCAGGCATGTCGGTCTCGGCAGGAAGAAGCTCAGGCATGTCGTGGAAAGCGGGCTCGACTCGGTTCACGTGAAGCGCAGGCTTGTGGAGCGTGGTCTCGGCTGAGCAGCTGAAGTGAAGCGCGGGCGCGACCGGGCTGACGTTAAGCGCAGGCTCTCGCAGCTTCTCCTCCACGCCCAAAGTAAACGGGGAACCGCTCCACAACAGGGCCAGGTCAACGTACCATTCTAAAGATCCGTGAGGACCAGGTTCGGGCATCAGAGACCGGAGTGGTTCCGATAATCCTCCGCGGAAGAAGATCTTCAGGCGGTGGGTGTTCATTTGCGCGAGATATGCCAGCTCGAGGAATTCTGCGACATAATCCTCGATGGCGCGATTCTCCTGGCGAAGACGGAAGATCTGGACATCAGGACTCCAGGTCGGCATGGCTGCTGGATCACGATGTGGTGAGTTCTTCTGTAACGTGATGCGGTTGAATTAAAGATGAGGCAGGATCCAACTGCAGCACACGCTTTAATTAACAAACTTTACAACAGGCAAGACTAGATACAGGACTCGGGAACAGGAACAACCAACATGACGTTAAACATTAGACAAGAACTCACAAGGACAAGGCTGAAACACAGGGCTTAAATAATCAGGGACACACGAGCTAGATAGGATAACAAGGGGGCGTAGTAAATGGGAAACACCTGGAACAACTAATGACAAGACAGGGAACCACTAAACATGACAGGACACAGAACCACATTGTAACACAAGATGCTTTTGATACATTTTGGACACAGAAGGACCACCTCTCGTCGAGGAGCATTCAAGTGGGACTTAAATATGGCAGGAATATATGAATATATAAAAGATTTTTAAATAAATATGGTGGTTCTCAATATTAATGTGGAAGCGAGGGTTTACAGATGCAAGCGGGAGAAGCCTTTTTTTTGTCAACTTTGCCACATTTACTTCTCACCCAAAGTACTAAGTACAAAAAAAAACATCCCTCATCGTTCTAATCCTATTCAGTGAAACAGTAAAGTTTGTAAGATTTATGAGCCAATTAAGGCACTAGTCAACAAGAAGGTATGGCTTTGCAAAAAAAAAAAAAGAGAGAAAAAAGATACAGCGAAATGGCTATGTCTGCAGAGGACACCAACAGATCCTATGATGATGATAAGCATCCCTGGCCGCATATTTCTCCGCTATTTAGTTTCGAAGCAGTAAGGATAAAAGCATTCTCATGAATGCATTTGGAAATATCAGCCTTTCACAACTCCTCTCTGAAATTGCACAAACAAATTGAGTTAAGTCACTAGCAAACTGGTAAGCTGAAGTTAAATATGCAGAATAAGTTAGTAACTGCCAAAATTAATTGAATTAATTTGATCATCTGTAAATTATATTTGTAAAATTGGTAGATCCGAACCCGTTTATTTGTTAATTGTAAACACTCTTTGTCAGGGGTTGTCCTGCAGTGAAACATGACATTGACAAATTCATTATATAATTGGATAAAAACTGCATGTGATCTTCACCTAGAGCCTGTAGGGCAAAATGAAACGGGGCATGCATTACTCTAAAGTACTAATTTTGTGAAAGCTGAAATAGGGCTTTTTAATTACATTTCATCATCATCAAAAAAGCCTTGAAAAAACGATATAGCTAGTTTAAGCAACTGCCTATCCTGCACTATTATTAGTTATCAATCAGAGGAATAAAACTTTCAACAAGTAGGCTAGATTTTAAATGTTTCCCTGTAAATTATCAGCTTAATTGAGAAAAATGCTATAAAATGTACATCATAATTTAATGAAGTTAAATGTGTCATTAAAGTCCCCGTGAACCGGAAGTTGCAAACGACTTTTCTCCAGTGTTGTGACGTATTTCCGAGAGAAACGGAATACTAAATGAGGCAAAACTGTGGGCGTGGCTTTTTTCTCAACTAGCACCTGATTGGATCTAGAAAAGTAGGTGTTTTCATTCAGCCTGTCTACTGTCAGTTGGAGGGGCGTGATTACGGATGTTAAGAAGACGCCCAAACCGTGAAACCTACGTCATCAGGCAAGGTCCTCCAACGCAGAGGGGAGGGGAAATTTCAGATTTAGATTAAAGATTACGAAGCCAAAAAAATTTTTTTGTGTGGATTGACTTGCATGGATGAATTGTTCACCACAAAACGATCAATTTAGGCAAACAAAGTAAGTATGGTCAATTTTGAATTCATGGGGACTTTAAAAGCACCCATAATGAAAGATTATGAAAACTGCATTGCTTAGCGAATTAAAAGAAAAAAAGGAGACTGATCTTCTACATCTTCAAGCAAGCAATGCAGAATTGACCCGATCGTTTTATTATCGGACCACGCTAGATAAGCTAGTCATCAGCTTTATTTGTGAAGGCCTTCAGCCATTCTCAGTAGTTGAACCACCTGCCTTCAAGAGCCTGGTTAACTGGTGCGTTTGAGAATTCAAGAAGCTTGCATGTCAGAAAAGCCATAACAGTTAAGCTTAGAAACGTGGAAACTGTGTCAACAACAACAGACTGTTGGAGTGTGAGGCAGAGAAGCTAAATCAGGGTCACTGCTCACTGGATTGATGAGACAGTAGACCGGAGATCTGCTGCTTTAGCTTGCAAACGTCTCAGAGGGAGCCACACACTCGATGTACTCGCATCTACCCTTGATTATATCCACAGCCAATCTCACATCCGTGACAAGAACAACTACAGACAGTGGGTCGAATTTTTTGAAGACCTTCAGAGTCTTTGGCGTGCAGCAAGAGACTGACGTGACAGCAGCTGACACTGAGGCTGATGATGACACTCTGAACATGAAGAGGAAGTAGAGTATCATTTTGGCAGCTGATTCTGGTTGAGAATATCATCTTCCAAAACACCAGCAATGTGCATGCCAACTGTTAAACCTAGTGGCAACAGCTAGGCTTTTGTAGCAGAAACTCAGAATGTGATCTACAGAAAGCTATAATGCTCTGCTTTTTCTAAGTGCAATGCTATGTGGAACAAAACTGCAAGATCTTCAGCAGCTTCTGAGGAAGTAGACGCTGAGTGCCACCTGCAGTTTACACTCAGTGGTGTTCACTACACCTGGCTGTCGAAAGGGTGGTCCATATAACTAAAGACCATGCTGAGGAGGCGATTCGGAATGTGTGTGGAGCCTTCAAAGTAAACATGTAACTGCTCTCTGTAGTTATTTAACTGAATATTTTGCATTTGTAAATCAAGGTTATTACTAAAGCTTGGTTTGCATATAAATAAATAATATCATTTAGGTTGAATCCAGCTGAGATTGCATTTCTGGCTGAGTATGTAGCAGTGATGAAGCCTGTTACATTAGCACTCACTGTCTTACATGGGATGCTTGCTCCCAACTGTGTTGCACTAAGGGCAAAACTGAGGAGAATGGAGGCCTCCAGTAAATTATGTGTGTCACTGCTGCAAGCATTACAAGAATGATTTCAAAAGAGATTTGGAGAAATGATGGATGACCCTGAGCTTATCGCAGCTACCATCCTTTTCTCAAGATTCAAGACTTTGTAGACATTTGACGCCCAAATCATTGAAAGAGGAAGGATAACTGACAGCACTTTACAATAACTTCTCCTTGCTCCTGTTCTTTGTTACTGGTTGTACCATCATCATGCATGTTGCTCACATTTTGTTTTAACATTCACTCTAAACAGTTGTTAAATGTATCACTATGGTGTTTTTTTTTAATGTTTTGGGGGCGGTCTTAATCTTTATTCTTTGAATGACTAACAAAACAAATGTTTAAATATGTTCAAGTTACGTTTGTATCTAATATGTTTTATGTATAATACATTTTGTGGGGCTATCTGTACCGTGCTTATCTTTTTCATGGTTCTGTTGATCCAGTCCATCAGTGAGCTTCTCAATCTTTTTCTTTCACTAAACCTGAAGTTACATACAGTATATTTGTATAAAATAAGTTTGAGATTCATTGATAAGGCTGTTATCTGTAGATTTTACTTTAGACAATTCCAAAACATAGCATGCTGTTTAGATATCAAACATATTTATGATGTCTTTTTTAAAAACTTGTTGTTGCAGTTGAATACCATGAACAAAAATCAGCAGCCTACAGAACACTTACATGAGGAACTTTAGCCTGTGGTTATACCAAAACTACCCAGAAAAAAACAACTACACTAAACATAATTAAAGTAAACAGTAATAAAATAAGAACAAATAAAAAATTATCAATAGCACAAATAAATGCTACTGAACAAAGTTCAGGTACAGAAACTGAAATCAAAAGTAATCAAATGTAAAATAACACAGTATAGTTTTCATTTGCAAATAGACTATAGACTGCTGTCATTTTAAAGCCAAATGCACAGATCCAGTATACTGGTACACGCGTGTTTTCTTTCCCAACTGTTCACCTTCACTTAAGACAAAACTGACTGCGTATACGAGGCTATTTTGACATAATTGGGCAGAAGAAAGGGTACAACGTCAATTTGACGGCGTGTGAAGAAACGAGGACGTTATAAAATACATCAATGCTGAACTTTCTAAGCTAAGCATTCAGCGAGCAACGCTTCAAGTTCAGGAAAAAAGTTTTAAAAGTTGCGGGTGCAGTATTGTACAAGGCGATTAAAACGCACAATGAACAATGCTGAGCTCAGAGAAGGGATTTTCCATGGATCGACTTGATGGACGGTGTGCTGCGGGACACTATTGCAGCCACGGTCGGTGAGTTAATATACATGCTATCTTCCTAAGTTAAAAAATTAATAAATTCATAAAACCCGCTGAAATGGGTTGCGTTGTATGACGTTTGATCCAGAAAGGCGTGTTAGGGGCGGGGTTTAGGGCGGGGCTACTGGCCCGGCAGTGGAAACGCAAGCCGGGTGCTTGAGGCCCGAGGCCACTGGCTCGGCTCGGCTCGCTGTTAGCCCTGGCCCGGCCCTAGCCCGGCAGTGGAAACGCGGCTATTTATTATCAATTCAGCATTTGTGCACTATTTGAGAGGCGTCTCTCTGTACTCGCTTTGGATGTGTGCGCAGAACCAAAAAAGCGCACAAGTGCCAAATTGAGTTCCCTTTCACATCTTCTTGAGTCATGTTTTTTGAGTCATGAAACAAGTGAATTGTTTCTTAAGTAGCAATGCTTTTACTTTAGTGAACATTTCCATTACTCTTTTCACCACTAGTGTTGAGGGGCAAGGAGAGAAAGTGCACTTAACAGTAAGATGGCAGCCAGCGATCCATCCCTCTCTTTTCGTGCAACAATGAATGGGGACTCAAACTTTCAAGCTTCAAAAAGGATGCTAAATTATTGTTTTTATTTTATGGCTGATAACCATACAATTGATGATATTAAAATGATTTACTATTTTGTTAAATTACATTCAAAATAAAACAATAAAGATGAAAATCATGTGAATTTAGCATCACAACCTTACAATTTACAGTATGAAAATTTTATTTTGAGATTGCCAAAAGATTAACAGTGTTCTTAAATCATTAGTGTATTTAAAGATTAACCTTAGGTGAGCATTAGATAATGGCAAAGGCAATTTAATTGTAAAAACTGAGTTTGTATATGAACAATTAAATATACAACACCAACAATAATTATAATAAAAAAAACTCTAATGTTGGCAGATAACTGATTTGGTGTACCGATATATTGTGCATATTGCTCTTTTGAGGCAAATGGTCAGTTAATTGCTTGATCTGTTACATTAAATCACTCAGAAAGATTAATTTATGAATCAGACTGATCCCGTTCTCAAGTTCAACTACCTAATGATTTGATCAGTTAACAGTTCACTGGAGGGGAAGATTATTAGTGAAAAAAATACCAACTTGAATTCAGAAGACTTAAAATACGGCGTCACCAAGTATACTTTCTTCTCTGTTTCTCTTCCAACGAAGTATGGAAGTCATGGGTTTAGAAGAACATGATGACCATTTTTCATTTTGGGGTGAAATTTTCCTTTAGGCCTCAATGAAAGATATATATATATGTATATATATATATATATTTTTTTTTTTTTAAGATAGGGAAAACGCACAAAGATTTTGTGATGCAGACTGCAAAAAGCGAATTCGAAAGATGGATATTAAGAAAGAGGGAAAAAAAATCTCTATTATATAAACTAACATTACTTTCATCTCTAATGAATTCCTCCCACATGTTCAAATTTATCTTTAGTCAGTCTTTAAATAAACTTTATACGCCACAATGAGAGAAATAAATAGTCTCGGAGGAAGCCAAGCTGTGCTGTGGAGTGGTTCGACTG
Source organism: Rhinichthys osculus (assembly GCA_029959095.1). Taxonomy (NCBI): domain Eukaryota; kingdom Metazoa; phylum Chordata; class Actinopteri; order Cypriniformes; family Leuciscidae; genus Rhinichthys; species Rhinichthys osculus. The sequence goes on along the minus strand of JARWKJ010000010.1, from coordinate 8,964,914 downwards.
AATTCTGCACATCGCTGTTTCCCAGTGTTCTCACCTCTAATTTGGCTGTGCTTGTTAGCAACAAAATGAGATGAGACATGCATCCCAGATGCATCCATAAATAAACATGAACACACGAGAGAAGGATCCCATTCCTATTTGAATAGCAGATGTGGTGTGGATAGAGAGCCGAATGTGTATTTTCTCATGTGAGTCCTTCCTTTCTCTGTCTCACTCCTGCAATACATAATGGCACTAAAGTTCTCAAAGCTTAGTCACACCTTTGTGAGATTATAAACCAGGCGATAGAAGGAGTGTTGGCTGATCTGAGGAGAGGCTGATAGTTTATTGATCCACCTAACACTTGTTTGAGGGCTTACTTCAAAAGCAACCAACCCAGATCAGATCACTATCATAAAAGTATTACACAAGTATGTGTTTTTACCCTCTCACTGACAATTGTGGGGTTCTCAGATTTTTTGACAAATTCATTTCCATGGTGTTTCCAGTCATTCCTGGTTACTGTGTACAAATGGCTCCAACAGGACCATCAACAGACATAATGGTTTTTCATGCTGACAAGTAATATTCTATTTTTTTTTTTAAAAGAACAATATCTAACCAATTATATATTTAGAAAAGAGCAAATGGGCTGGGCATGGAAAGAACTATTCCTTGAAATTTCTCTTCTTGGAATTCCATATACATGTAGCTTCTATTGTGAGGGATTTATTATAAGAGAATTGTGTTACGGGCGACTAGTATCAGAATGGAGATGCTGAAGAACAGCACCTGCCAGTTTTTATTTTTATCCCTTATACATTGTATCTTGAGTCTGAGGAAATATGAGGTTATCTGCAGTAAGAGTGATGTGTGTGCCCCATGTGATCTTCTGCCCTACATGACTGAGATCAGTGTGCAGTTCACCTAATAAATCACACGTGCCGCTGCTACAAAAGCATAAGGCGCTGTCAGAATTCGCATATATAATTCGAAAATACACTTTTTTTAAGTGTTCACTTTCTATATCCCCCAAAGAAAGCTGTTTAAATTGGTTTAACAACAGCTGATTAAATTGTTTTGCACTGTTTTTGGTATGTCATAGGTCAAAGAACATGGGTCATCATGCCAAGATGGCGGATGTACTCAGGGACTATCACTACCACACACCTGCATACCTAACCGCCCATCATCGATCAAGAAGTAAGTCCTCAATTAAATTCAGTGCTTTGATTTGACACAGATTGTCCTGCAGTAAATACTATTCCCCGGCTATTCTTCAGGCAAACAATATTCTGCTGCGCTACACTGATTGATTCTCGAACCATGCGTTTATGATTAGTGAATCAAAAAAAATGATCGTAGTACGATTCCTGATTCTCTTTTTATAGTCAAAAAGAACGATTCATTTTTGTAATCCGATTCTTCCCAGTGAATAAAATGCAGCAGGGTAGCCCGATTCCCCAACGAATAACGACTCTAGTGATCTGATTATTTTGTTGTGAGTTGAACCGAATCGCACGTTTTATGTCCGCTAAACAAACCAGGAACTGCTAGTCTATGTACCTACATATCTTGAGACTCAAATGTCAGTGTTGATAGGCTACACACGAGTTATGTTCTATAGTGTAGCCTATGCATCAAATGACTGAATGAATGAATGGAATGTCACATTGTGTGTTTTTAATACTCTAGACTAAAACAAGTCGGTAAAGTCTGTTTAAACGCCTTTTGAAAGAATTCTATTTAAATAGATAGCCTTCTTTTGAAATCAATGATCGCATCGACTGCCGAGTAGGCTAAAATTCATTAAGAATTGCATTTCTTTTTATTTCCGCATAGCCTATGCCGTTCTTAAAAGTAGGCTTAGAGATTGCAAGTGGAATCGTTAAGATTCGTCAGACTCAGAAAACGTTTAATTATCAGTTTATTGCATTCTAGAAGTCATAGGGGTCGTTGCCAGGTTTCCATGTGTAAAACTGCTCTTAATTTTCGTATTTAAAATAAATCATTATTCATAATATCTCGATAATCTATAATTTACATTATTTGGCATCTCGAATAAAACTTGAGCAAACAGTTTAACTTTGAATAATCTTGCAGTGCATACTAGCTAATGAATCAACTCACCGAGTCACCGTGATGCGCTCCCGTTCACTGTATTCCCAGTCAAAATTAGAGAAGACGTGGGAATTTACTCCATATTCAGTGATGGGTTGAATCTCGGCACCTCTAACCCCATAATGTCGTCGGCAACATCTTGATATCGTTCTCTCACTTTTAGTACAAAATAAATGCCCTCTAAATAGAAGACTCTGTGGAGACGGTCAGGAGAACGAGATATTCCCTCTCGCGGACAGAGATGCTCCTCGTATTCCCGCAAGCGCCCCGCAATTAGTCCACGAATCACAGCGCTCTGGCGTATCCACCGCACACACGTGCCCCGTGATCGGTTTCAACCAGCAGAGTGATCCAAAAGACGGTTGGTTAGGTATATATGATGCGTATCCCCTCCTCCAGCAGTCTCTCAATGGTTGAAATGCGCAGTTGTGGTACCTAACATGCTGCTGCCCCTCCAGAGTGTCTCTGTAAGCACGCCCCAAATTCAATGAGCAAAGTGCCTCAAAGGGAAGATTTGTATGTGATAGTGATCATTTGCATCACTTGTCTAACGCCTGACCTCTCAGTGCCATTTCTGGTTTGTGATATTGTAATAAAAAATTGGGATGTCATAAACTGGACCCTTAAGAATTTCATTTGCAATATTAGAACTGTAATAACATAATGTCTCTGCTTTAATTCCACTTACATTTGCATAAAGCTTATCTATGTGTGCTATGCTCAGATATGGCAAGGGCAGCTCAAGATAAACCTAAAATGTAAGAAGATTAATTTGTTCCACGAAAGCTTCCTCCCTGTAGCATTTTCAGTTTGTTCACAGCTCGAGTGAGATGGGTGCTAGTTGTCACACGTTTTACTCCTGTGAATATTTCGTAGGGCAGGTTTATTTTTGAAAATCAATTATAGGCACATACCTTAAAGTCTTGGTTGCAAAAAACAAACAAAAAACAATTAAACAGTTCATTGAACACACATCAATCAATCCAATGGGGCATGTTGTCACATCATAACAAAATTCATGAAACAGCAACATTTTGAAAAAGAAAACATTTAAAGTATTTTAATTAATAAATATAATTTACAGATAGAATTACATATAAAATAATATGTGACAACTTAAAAAAAAATTAAAACCTACTTTAAGATGTCATTTTGTGTTAGTTTAAAAAAGCAACAACTATTGAAATAAGATATTGACATTTTAATTTGGAGGACATAATTCTTTAATTATTATTATTTACTGTAATATTGCTTTGTAGCCAACATACAAAGCCACAGCTATAGAGAGAATATGCAATTGGACTTTTGCCTCAGAACCTTATAGCTACTGACATATAGCCCTTGCGAACTTCCATGTGTGACAATTAGCCCCAGTCTCCCATGATTCGAGTAGGAAACTAGTGAATGTCAGATAACCTTACTATTCCAGGTCAGTTGGAATTCAGCTACAAAACAGCACACCCTACTGCTGAATGCCACCATAACACAGTCACTTTTCCTCTTCTGAACCTTACACAACCTTTGTCCTTCAATGCTGTACACCACTAAAAAAAAAAAAAGCTTAATCCAGCCTAAGGTGGTTTGCTGGTTTAAGCTGGCTAATTTCTGCTGTCCAGTCTGGTTTAAAGGGTTTTGGCCACCTTGTCAGGCTGAGAGACCAGCTAACCAAACTTAAACCAGACTGAAAACCAACTAATCAGTGTTTTAGTACTTGAGTTTGAACAAGTCTAGACTTCGAATCAAGTTCGGCTTAAGTTCCGAGTACAAGGCCTTATTTTCTGTGGCTATCAAACCAGTTTATTCGAAGCTGAGTGTAAACGTGCCTGAAATATGGACTTGAGAGTGACTTGCGTCTGAGTCCGGTCTTGTCCAGACTTGATTACAACACTGAATTTATTTTTTTCTGCAATTTGGTCCAAAGCTGGTTTAAAGTGTTATTTTTCAGCAAATCAATTTACTGTTAAAATTCAACCAAGTACTGCTCTTATAGTCTTTGCAAAAAATATTTAACTGAAAATACCTCCATATATTTTTTCAGAGTGAACCAAACACTTAACAGTGTCAATCAATATAGCATGAGGTATCAGAAGATTGGATTCATGGAATGGTATTGTGGCACAGAGGTGTAGTTTTTTTCTTTGACCCTTTGTCAAAGGTCAGTGTGGTTTCTAAGAATCAAAGAAAAATAGAAGAGACCGTGATGAGAGATAGAGCAAAAGGTCTTTGATTAATGTCTGGTAAATAATAGCACAATTTTTCATTTAATTATGTGCACTGGACCTTGAGGAGCTCCTCATCTAGGGGAGAAAACATGTTCGGTTGACAACCGCATGACCAGCTGCTTTGTGAAACAGTCAGTGAAGCCGAATGGTCAACTGCATCGGCTAGTTTTATAGCATGTCACTCGCGACATTTAGCTTGAGGTGAGCATGAGCTGATATTTTACAGCACATAAACATTAAAGGAATAAATCACCATAATGAAAATTCTCACCCAACTGTCATGTCATTTTCAATGGATTACAAGAATTTCTCATTTCAAATGGGGCTATTATTATTAAATAAAGACTTTTCCTTACAAAGTTATCAAATGGTTTTAAAAGATTTGGAATATTGTCTACTGGTCACATACTTTTATATGGTGCTTTTTTGTCCTTTTTTGGAGCTTGACAGATTTGGTCACTGTAAAAAAAAGTTAAACAAAGTAAAAAAGTAAACAGATTATGCATAATTACAAGTAACTAACCCTAAACCAAACCCTAACCGTAACTCTACTCTAGTACATGTAGTGAAATAATATTACTGTCACCTTAAAATAAAGTGTAACCCTGATACTAATACTTGTGCAATTTGTGGTTTTATGGCTTACATAAATATTGTATGTCTTTAATAGACAAGTAACTTCAGGTTGGCTCATATGAATCGGCAATCCAAAGGTCTAAGCAAACGTTATTATGAAATGCAGCCCTAACCTCAGATTTCATTATCCTGGCTTGAGGATAAGACACTAGCTATGTGCAATAAAGACAAAATAAATCTTCTCACGTTATTTCATCTTCCAATACAGAGGGAAAAATGGCATCAAACAGAATTTGATCCCTCATTTGGTGGATATCCTGCAGGGGTTTGTGAACTTCAAAGCTGGGCAGGTGACAGATCCATCTGGTTCCCCTATAGGCTTTGAGTAAATCAAGGGCACCTCTCTGCTTATTCAGCATGACGTTTCTTTCATTGTATTCTCTAGACAGTGCAGCATGTCTTACTTGGGCATTCTTGAGACACAGATGAGCTGTTACTATATCTTGAGATATGTTTTCTCTAATTTCTCTTCTGGTATCAACAACTCAATCTACATGAATACTGTAAGAATACATTGTTTCCAAATACAGTTGATGTTGATTTTAAAATAGTATATACTTAAAGCACATATAAATGGATTGGGTTTAAATGAGATGAATTCCCAAATCAAAGCAAATCTTGTCAGAAGAGGGATGTTAGGCTTGGTGTTATTTATTGATGGATCCATTAATCTCCATTTGCTAATTACAATGCCCTGAATTCCAAGAAAATCGTTATTTCTGTTTTTTTTTTTTTATATATTTAGTAATGGAACTCCTGAATGACCTGTCAATCATGGCTCATCATTAATCATAACCAAATAGTTGGGGAAACTTTTAATGACTTGTCATCAATCATGAATTTCATAGGCATCAATCATAATCAAACTGTTGAGGGAAACTTAATTAAACTGAATGCTTGACCTATATATATATATATATATATATATATGGTTAGTTTTAATTTTTAACAAATAAAAAAAAATCTTATTTAAAAATATATTGTAAGAAATGAGCACTTGCAAAAATTATTTCAAAACTGCAATGCCATATTATCTTAACCATTTGATATATGGTTTCATTTTTCAAAATTTAGCTTATGACCTTCATCAACTCCTCAACACATATTCTTTCAGGCTAAATTTGATGAAATACAGTGAAAATATCAGAAAAACTTAATTAGTGTGTCACGCGTTGGCTGCGGCCACTGAAGTAAATGACATTCATTTCCAGAGTGCTGTGTACCTATTCATGCTTCCATCGAACTGTATCATATAGGTCAGGGGTGTCCAATCCTGCTCCTGGTCCACTGTCCAGCATAGTTCAGCTTCAACCCTATAAACAGCCAATCAGCTGCCTACACGTGCTATCAGAATTATCGTCAATATGAGTTTCCTAGTTAAAAATTGGATATGAACTCCCTCTCAAGTTGTATTCACCACTGGGAAGTTCGGGGATAATTTTGATACCCAAGTTCCCGAGATGGGCGTACCTATGGCGGAGGGGAGATCGATTGCTGCTGTAACTGGTATTCTTTATTCATTTTTTTCCATAACCGCTACATCGCCTTGTCTTGTCGTTAAAGTAATGCATATTTACATATATAAATATGCATTCATTGACACAATGTCAACCAAAATTATAGTTGGGGTTTCCTCTTGTGGTCAAACGGTAACCCTTTGTGTCTTACTGTTATGCACTGATCTTTAATGACGCAGGTATGATGAAGAAGTGACATGATGGTCAATGTTTGGTTATGGTGCAATACTGACCCACGTTTATATACTGTATGTCATAACTAAGGGCTGCTGGAATATTTCTGAACGTGTCCAGCACACCAAACAGCCCTATTGAAACTGTTTGATCCACAACAGTGAACGGAGAAGCAAGAACAGAAAACGAACGAGGCATCAATACAAACAAATGTAGTGCCTTTTTTTTAAATGGCTGAATGGTTGGCTGCACACTCATCTTTTATGACTTCTCGTTCGGAGGCTGTGACAGCCCACTGGTATTAATTAAAAATAGAGGGAGATCTGTACCGCTCTGCTCCGACCCACGACAGACATTGCTCCCAATTAGGTGCCCTCCTAAGTCTCTCCCGCTAAGGCTTTTTGGCAACATGGTTTTCCCGAGTGATGATTTGAGGTTGTAAATTATAGCACGGCTGTGGTCATGACTCCAGTTTATTCCTAGCACAATACAGGGCTGTGGACTCTCTTGAAACGTCTTACACTCTACCCCAATAAAGTCTTGCTGAGTCCTTTAATATTAAATATTTTGTTCCAACCCCCCTTGAATATAGAAGCTTGTTTCCGCCATGAATAAAACACAAAAACAAAAAAGGTATTTGCTACTTTTTATCTCACAGTTATCTCACTATTTTTCTCAGAATTGCGGCTTTATATCTCAGTTCTGTGAATTTTTTTTTTTGAGTTAAAATAAAAAAGCAATTGCGAGTTTATATCTTGGAATTTGGAGTTTATAACTCTCAATTGTTTTTGAGTTTATTCTGTGGCAGAAACAAGCTTCCATACTTGACTGACTTTCTTCCAAAAGGAGAAATTCTAAAGATTGTCGCTCTTTTGCGTGCAATTAAAATGAATGAGAACCGAGTCTTTCAAGCTTTTACTGATTGATTGGTCATTGATAAATGATATATTTTTTGAACAAATGTTTTATATGACTCTTTTTTTTCCCCAACAAGCTTATTTCACTGTATGGATGTGCAATATCTCAGCAAAAAGAATAACAGAAAAAAAGAAAAGTCTGTCTTGTTTCTTTCATTAGTCCCGTGAAAGTCAGTATGGAAAATCGAAATGATTTGTTTACCTTCCGACAGCGTCATCTGACTCCTCAGACTCGGACTAGAAGACGTAGTATGGAGTCGAGTGCGGAAATAATAATACACTGTGTTCCAATGTATTCTCAAGAATAAAAGTGTGTATATGTTCCTCAGAACAAAGAAAGTCATACGGGTTTGAAACACAATGGTGAGTAAATGATGACAGAACATTCATTTTTGGGTGGACTATTAAATACATAAATACTAAAAAAATAAAAAAATAGGCTCAGACTCTCAATAAGCAAAGGTCTGTTGATTTCGTAGATATGAAATATCTATTGTGTCTTTTTGAGTGTTGCAGCTGTCAATATCAATCTTATCTCTGCACAGTCTGAGCTTGTTTAGTGTCTGTGTTTGGTTCTTTTGGCAGAATTTTCCCCTTGACTGAGCATGTTCTCAACATTCAAAAACCCAGTGCCAGCTATTCAATCCATTGCATCTCACTTCATCTTGAGATAAAACAATCTCTAGACCCTTTTTTACTGAAATACCTCAGCAATATGTCATTTAGTGCCATACAGCTGTTCACTGGTAAAATATTACTGATAATCAATCCTTGTCTGATGATGGAGATTAACCTATACTGACCTGATAATCATTTTCCTTGGTAATATTTCAGAAATATACAAGTGTGTTTACTGTCAGCTGTTTAGAATCAGAACCAGCAGTGATACCACATTCGTGAATAATTCACTATTGATCTTAACCTGGGCTGGGCAACTCTGTCCCTCCAGATCTGGCCCCAAAGTTCATCTCCAACCTTGATCAAACTCACCTGCCTGTTACTGTCTAGTAATCCCAAAGACCTTGCTTAGTTTGTTCATGTGTGTTTTATTAGGTATGGAACTAAACAGAAAAATGGATCTTGAGGGCCTGAGTTGCCCACCCATGATTTAAATGGTCAAACAGGTTTGCAAAAATGTCTGAAATCGTTTGTGATTCAGTTTGATTCATTCTGACACTGATTTCTCACACCAAAATAATGACGGGATAGTCTACTTTATAAGACAGAAAACAAAAAAAAAAAATGCTGGATTTACCTACAGTCCATTGACTGGAAACAAAACTTGTGAATCGTTTGTCAGTGATGAAGAATATTTTGTGCCAAGTGTATCTTGTGAACGACACTGTTGCAGGTAAAACGATTTATATCCATTTATCCAATAGCAATACCAAAAAAGTGTATCAAAATATTGGGACACACCTGGAATACTGATTCTAATTGGTCCTTCGTGGCATTCAGAGATGAGTTTTACATCTGTTTTAAGAGAATATAATTATATTAATATTCCATATAAGTGTTTAAATTAAGGTGTTATTAATTTCATTTATTTATTTGAGTAGCCCTATTATTCTGTGATGTGTGATATTGACTAGCTGACTTATCCCTCACTAAACTGATTATCAGAGATTAATGGTCCCATTTAATAGCTGAGGATAACCACTATTCATTTGTCATTATTCAAATACTGTTGAAACACTGTGCAAATAAACCGCTTGCCTTTTTCAGTCTCTTTTTCTGGATTGGTACAAAGTAACTGCCAAATATAAGTGTACAGTATTCTACATATTTTGACACATGCTTATTTATAGCATGTGTATTGTATCATCACTAGGGATTCACTGCGTTTCCTAAGGGGATCTTTAAAACTGGATCATACCCCAGGAGACCCCTGCTAGCCTGCATCTGACAGCTAAAAGATCACTACATTTATATGCTCAACAACAAATCATATTCACATAGAAGCCAGAAAGGCAAGACCTTAATGCAAACTAGCACTTTGAATTCATCTCCTTATCCTGCTCTGTTTGTAATATGAAGTGTTATAAATGATGCTGTATTCCCATGGTGCTGCTGTTCTATTGAAAACAGGAAGTGAGTGAGCTTCTGATGTTTTCTTGCTTATCTTTCTCAATGTAGGTTAGAATAAGTGTGAGGCCCAGGTGGTGTGTGTGTGTGATTCACAGAGCATTGTCTGAACCAATACATATTACAGTGTGGCATGTCTTTTGTTGACGCCTTTGAAAGGGAATACAATATGGAACCACCAAATTTATGCACTATTGTATGTGTGCATGTGTTCAACTTTTGGCTGCCCTCCAAACATGGAAGAAACAGGATGCAGGATTTTATTTCTCATATCCTTTTCTCTCTTTCTTTCTATCTCTGATGGCAGTTCTAATTTGCATTTTTATTTAACATAACTTTGAATTTGCTACTCATCCGTACAGGTGATACATTCTATAGAAATTACAGTTGGTTGCTCTGTAGCGTGTATGCATATGGCCATATTTATTTATTTTAAATGTTCAATTACATATATCAGATCAATAAAATGCAACTGACCACTTGCATGTCTGCAGCAAATCCAACCTCAGAAAACCGGGAGCTCTCTGTCAATGGTAAGACTTTGTAAAACTGGGAGTGTTTGTGTAATGTGCTTTTCAAAAGTCATTATTTTGCTCCATAGATCTTTTTAAAACGCCTAACCATAAGTAGTAAACACTGACACGTCATGTACATGCTACCTGAAACTGTGGCTTGTTAAGGAAAATATGTAATTTGGGAGTTTTGTCTGTTGGACAGTAAAAGAGGCAAACAAACTCTATTAAATGAGGGACCCAAATCATATATACAGGGAGCAGAATATTATAGAGACACCCTAGCAATCATAGAGCAACAATATATCATAAAGTTTTTAGGTTTTTTTTAGGCAACCAAACACTAACAACCCTAACAACCATGTATCAATGCACTTGTTAAGGTGGTAACCACCCACAACACTCTAGCTTCATGAGCTGTCCTTCAAGATTAATGAGACTCAAATTGATGCTTCCTCGTTTCCTCACTCCTCTGTTCTCCAGTCCGTAGCCCTGAAACCTATCGAACTCAGCCATCTTGAAGGACATCTCAATTCTCTAATTGCACAGCGAGGAGGCGAGGAAAAAGGAGCGAGGAAGCTTCCTGAGGAGTCATGAGCGAGGATACACAGGTGTATCCTTCCATTGCATCCTAACAGGGTGGAGCTAAGACGCGAGGAAAGGAAACGAGGATGCAAAAATAAGAAAGGAGAAGCGCCCATGGTTACGGCCTTGCTGTGATCACAACATTACAAGCTATTGAGCAGACATCAATTCCACACAGCCTCGTTTTCATCCGCCGTATTTTAAACACGAGTCTAACGGACAGGTTATTTTTTTTTATGTCATGACCATATTCGATCAAATCACTTGTGAACATTATCTCCGAACCGATACTTTTACTCAATGTTAAGAGGGAAGACAGGCCAAGAAGACAGTAGCGAATCTCCCCTTATCACTCCCGTGCCTCATAACAAAAAGCAACCCAGCCACCACCGATATCTTCACTTATTCAGCGTGGCATCCTTTCGAGCCGGGGCGCGCCATTCGCCTATTTATTTAAACGCCATCAATATTTAATTTGCGAACGTGTTGCTGAAGATCACAAGAGCACTCACAAAGGACCTCAGGCTGAATATGCAACTCCTTGATAAATATTTCAGCACTCCATTTCGCCAGCTCCCCCACTGACTCACTGTGTGCCTCGAGCTGATGCATGCAAGAATTAAACATGTTATAGCAGTATTTGTTCTTGAAAAAGGGAACACAACAAGCAGGGCATTGCTGAGGTGAGACATTCAGGAGAGGAGCATTTAGGTCTGATATCCCTTAATTATTGAAATAATTATAGGCGCACATTCAAACGCGCGCACACGCTGAAAATCAGTGTATTTATTTCAGTCAACCTTTTCACTTTTCACAGCTAATCAAATCCCGATAAATATCAGCAATGTTTTTTATCATTTCTGTGGTGTTTGAGTTGGTCTGTCTCACTAATATATATAAAATGAACATATATTGAGGGTATGTTAGCCAGCAAACTAGACAATCCACAAAACCTCAAGGAGCAGCTCCTGTAAAGATTATCTCTCCACTCTTACGTGGGCATCCATCAATAAGGCAATTGTTTAAGCTCCCAGCAGAGCTCGGCTCTGCCTGTGAAATTTATGAGAGCCAGAGCAAACAGACGAGTGGATGAATAGCAAGGGAGAATCCCGTTTGTTAAGAGTCCTTAACAATAACAACACAATCAATCAGGTCATATACACTTCACACTCAGGCCCAGGACTGATCCCAACATCCCCTCTGCATCTTCTGACTGGCTCATCATTGTGCTTCATGGTAAAAGGCTATTGAGAATGAATAATAGGGCACATGCTGCTTGTTTTTATACCAGATTTACTGGCTGAAAGGTGGCATTTGTTACCATCATCAAGTTACCGAGCACATGGATGCAACTTCCTCTGCATATTTTATTTTGCTCTAGATATTGTTGCACATCTATAGATGATTGGCGAAAGATTTATGCTATGGTAACAACCTGAAATGACAAAAATGAGTGTATATAAGAAAGTAGTTTGCACTAGATTACACAAATTCACTGTGTGGATGATGTTAACATCTACACATCGTTTTCACACTAGAAAAAGCCTTGTGGTTAGCCAAATAGCCGCTGGCATCCTAACAGCAATCAGTCACTGTATTTTGCTCATTATGCAGCCCACAGGCTGCTGAGAGAAGCTCGGAGGAGGGCTTTATCCACATCGCAGCTGTGAATAGCAAAGCTTAGCCAGGGTTCGGGTGATGGCTTTTGAATTTACAAAGGGTACAGAATGTTGCTACAACTGTGCAGAGATAACTGCTAGCATGAAGACTTGAGGCAATGCAGAAAATCGGAGGTCTAGGGTTGCAAGTGCACATGGGGATCGAAGAACAGACAGTAGAAAGTCTCGCCACAGAGATACAAAACAAAATATGATGCATCTTTTGAACAGAAAAGATGCTACAGGACCGAGGAACAATCCGTCCCCACAGCAATACGGCAACACGGCGCGGGGGGACTTCATTATAGTCTTGACTGTAAAAGTTAGCGATGATCGCAAAGAATTTTGTCTGTTTGTTTGTTTCTTTTCTCTCTTGGCCTATTATTTGTTTTATCTCTGTCACTTGTGCTTTTCTGCCTAGCGTGCATTTTGCTGCCGCCTGGCAACATTAATGGCCAGTCCTACCTTAGCAACTGTGGCCATCCGCACTAATACCAGACACGTTTTTGATCTTTTCTAAAGGAAGTCTTTGAAAGTCCTGTGTGTTTGGTTAGTTTTCAATGGAATCTTGTGGAAATTATCCTGAAGTAGTAAAACGTTGCTGCCCGGTCACTTAGTAGTAACCCAGAGGACGTACGCATAGTATTTTTTTTCCCTTTTCCAAGTCTTTAAATAAATCTTGTGACGTCCATGCTTAAACAGTGTGTCAGCCCTCATTCCCAAATGAACATAAGATGTAAGGTATAATCAGTAACATCAGTAATACATCTGCACCCATGAGGTTTAACTTGAATTAATTTACATATCAATATATTGTATTATATATAGTAAGTAGAGCAGTATTGTGAGTATATATAAACATAAGGGGTATTTCTATTCAGCTACATTAATGATGATACTGTAATCACTATCAAATGGGCCTTTCCTTTTAATTTTAATCACATTAATTTACAATAATTTACTGTGCAATTTATATTACTCTTCAAAGGTTTGTGGTAAGTAGGATTTAAAATAAATAAATTCATACTTTTATTCAGCAAAGAAGCATTGACTTGACCAAAAGTGACAAAAAAAACACGAAGAAATGTATCATGGCTTCCACAAAAATAATAAGCAGCACAACTGTTTTCAACATTGATTATAATAAGAAATATTTCTTGAGCACCAAATCAACATAATAGAATGATTTCTGAAGGAGCATAGGAGACTTTAAAAAAACTATACATACATTTTTTTTTTAAATCTTACCGACCTCAAACTTTTGAATGATTGTAACTATTTATTTAAAGAAATAGAGCAGATAATAATTCGTTGCAATGTAGTTTCCTATACATAATACAAATATCTATTCATTTTGTATCACTTTCTGATCACTTCTTTAAAGTGAAATGCATATGCAATACAAAGATGACAGATTTATTAAAATAAATAAATAATTCATTGCACCAAATAAATGAATCTGTTAAATTGACAATAATAATAAAATATGAAAACGTAATTTATTTTATTAAATATATTATTAGAGTTGTCAATTTAAGAGATTATTTTAGTGCAATAATTTATTATACCCATGGGTGGCATGTGAATTAGCATAAGTCCGACAGTGGAAACCTATGGTATGTTTTATTGTTGTTTCCATTTAAATGCAAATGCATAGCAGTGGTGACTATAGTGACTAATATTATACTATTTTCCATTCTGTGGTATGGTGTGTCACTATGTACTTGTTTATCTACAGTAGCACATTGATTTAAACCTAAAATCCATGAAACATGAAATGAAGCAGTGTTGTGTGTTTACGCCTGCAAGGCTCTCTGTAGCCTGAGAGTTGTGTGAAGTCCAGAGTTCTTAATTGTATTTCGGTGTTTGTTGAGGAAGTGCTAGCATCACCAAGACCAGTCAATTCAAGCAGATCCACACCTCTCTCTCAAATGAAATTTGGTTCAGACTCTCCAAAGCAGTTGTCTTGTTTTAGATGTATGCAGAATAGCCTTTGCAGAATTGAATTTCTTTCTGGGTTGAATAAGACCCGAGGGACAGAAAGTTTCTCCTAAAACATGTTAAGCATCCTCCTCAGCCACACACCTACTCGCCTTTAAAAACAGAATATATGCAATATATACCAGAGGCAAATGAGAAAGGCTTTCTCTGCCAGCACTTCACTGCTTCAAACTTTTTCAAAAGCTCTCATTTAAAATTGATCATGAAGTTCAACACTTGCTTAAAAGCTTAGAAAAAAAATGCATATGTGTTGTTCTGTGAACACTTCCCCACAAAATCCATAAAATGTGCTTGTGACTATGACTAAAAGGTTGGTTAATGCCTTGCACTGCATTATGACAAGCCCTGCATGCATTAAAGCTGCTGAAGAATTGCTATGCTGTATTGACTTGCACTGTGAAGTTGTTGTTTAGTATTCTGCATTCATGTTTGTGCTATTCTGCAATGCATTTACCTTAAGTAAAGCCATTGTGCAAATGAAAGGAATAGGAGGATTGTAATTAGCTGCAGTCATTTCTTCATTTCTCTGATTGATCAAGCTAGTGTGCAAATTATTCAATACATGCTCTTACGAGCTGTCTAAAAGCTAAGAAATGTACGAACACATTGTTCTTGTACTTCATCTGTATTTATCTGCTATGCTGCATGTGGGAATCCGAATAAACCCTCTCACCACCCTTGCAAATTATGAGAATGGGGACTTTCATGTTGCAATTAATCACATCATTTCTCAGTCGGATTTGGATTATCTCTGATGGAGAATGTGTTGCTTGATGGAGTAATCCAACAAAGGTGTGAGCAATTCAATCAGTGTGGCTGTGTATAGTGGTATGTATGGAAACTCAAAAATCTTGTGCAATTTCAGTGATCGTAAAGATTTCTTATTGCAAAAATTCACTTAGAGTGTTCACAGACAGTATACCTTTGCAATGAATTTTAGTCTGCAACGAAGTTCTGACCGTAACTGAAATATTTATCACAGCAGTTGTTACACTTTTTCAAAAGTATAATCATTAATATTTAAATATTGCATGTGTTTCCATGGAACAAACCAAAGTACGTTTAGGCAAGTCCGTTCACTCAGCGATGACTTGGTGGTAAAATGCACATGCTGTTTATTTTCTAACTAGGCTAATGGTTCTCAAACCTTTTTAGGCCATGCACTTGAATTTTGAATTTCTTTACATTCTTTAAATCTTTTTTTTTGCTACCTCAATTCAAATTCATTTCAAATTCAGACGTTAAATTTTAATTGAAAAGATAGTCTTCAGTGACATCCATGTTCCCAGTGACTTTTCTAAAATAAGTTTTTGCCCATACAGTGGAAGTTGATGGTAACCAAAATGGTTTTATTACCAACATTCTTCAAAGTATTTTTTTTTGTGTTCAGTAGAAGAAAGATAGAGGGTGGGTAAATGATGACAGAATTTTATTTTTTGAGTAAACTATCCCTTTAAGGACTGAGAGACATGTTCCATATTAAATATCAATATTTTTTTTATTTCTTGATTTTACATTTTGATTAATATCAATATTCCAAAATAAGTGGCTATGCTCAACACCTTACCTGTTTGCATCCCACAAAATTTCAGAAATCTTAGATGCACAGTAGTTTTATTAAATGAGTACCGGTAATGTCAAATCGAACTATTTAAATAAATGGCAATATTTTGTAGTATTGTACCACTAGGCAACACTGAACTTGGCTATAGGTATTTTAGCACATTTTCAGACAGTAAAACAGCAGGCTTCAAACATCTGTAGTGGGTGTAACATGAACATTGATGCTCCCATATAGAGACTTAGGAAAGCAGTTACCCAGAGCCTCTTCATGCATCTCAGGAACATTCTGGGCTGAGATCGCTGGCTTGTGTAATCCTTTATAGAGACAAAGGGGTTGTGTTTAGTGCTTCAGTGATGCTTTGCTTGGTGTAAGCTTCTTGTAAGTACTTTCACAAAGTCATTTCATCACAAAACCAGGATTTTGAGGAACTTATGGAATGACGCTTTTGCTGTCATTACAGCCCTTTTGAGTAGTGTTGGGGATTACTGCACTCTGCTAGCTGAAACAACAACAAAGGAACAAAGCTCTGATTGGTATCTCAGGCCAACAGGTGGAAATTTTGTTTTGGAGGTATAGCGGCTGAATTGGGGAGGTCATTTCTAAGACATACTGGATAAATAACCATTGTGAACATGAAGAAATGGTTCGAAATTGTTATTTTATCAGAAAGGCACATCAAATGTATTTAAAGGCCTGGAAATGATTGTGTGCAATAACTTAATGCTGTGTTGACCTTCAATGTGGCCATTTAATCACAGAGATTTAGTTACAAAGCATTGCAAAGTTTGTCTGCTATGGCACGGAAAATCAAAGCTTTAAGCTTTAATAAGCTTTCATGAGAAAAATCAGCATTATATTCATTATACTTGTGTCTTGTACCCCAGAACCCCATCAGTATGGCTTAAATACCCCTTTATCGACAGCTACCCGGGTTTGTGTTCTTTGGAACTAAATTAGCATTAATGCTATTATCATGAAGTTGGTGTTAACCCTTGTGCTGTGTTGAAAATCCTTTATATGCTAAAGTTCACTCAAGCTTATTCACCTAAAAAATAAGTGAGGCGTAAGATCAGATCGATGAGTCCTACGATCAATCATTTCCAAAAAGAAATACAAAACCTGTGCCAATTGAAAGAAAACAAGTTGATAAAAAGATATCAAGTCCGATAGCCTGTTTGGCAATAACAGCATAACGAAAGATTTACAAGCTATTTATTTGTAGGCCAGTCCTTTTTCACTGGCAACACCACAAGTGTAAGAAGGTGGGAGAAAAAAAAAGCCTGATTTCTGGGAAGTTATACAGTGTGTGAGCAAAGTCAGTAAGTTTTGGTTCAGTGCAATAACAGCATTTATGGGAAAATAAAATCCCTTTCGGAAGTGGGTAAACACAAAATAAAAACACCATGAAACATCAGCTTCCTCTCTCTTTAACAAGACACCTGAGCTTGTGTATCTTTCACAAGCAAATTTATGTATAAATAAATCCAGATATGATGTTTAGGAAAGGTAAAGTCATTTGCACTCTTTATAGGAATTTAAAAAGGTCTACAATATACAAAATATCACCCGTGAGCACATACACTGTCATTAGTACAATCATAGTATCAATAATTTTACATCTTAGCTTAAATATGTTTTTTTTTTAGAACTGTATTTTTCTTGAATTTTTTTTAAAGTTTTCTAAGGCTTTAAGCTTGAAAGCCTTAGTCCCTATTATTTAAATGTACAAGAGTGACCAGTACAATTCTTCAAAATGTCTCCTTTTGTGTTCCACAGATGAAAGAAATTCATTCGGTTTTGTAATGACATGTGGGTGAATAATTGATGACAGAATGCTATAATTTTTTCGGTGAAAAATTATAGGCATATAAGTTATAGGCGGATAAAAGGATAAGGAAGGGGCTCATAGAGTTTGGCATATGCAGTAAAACACTGTTCAATCTACATCCAGTTTTGCCTATTCTGAAATGCAGTGTGCAGATGGATCTGGCTTCATAGAAAGATCTGTTAACTCAGTCTGTATGCTCTCTGCCCATCTGTGATTGCATTGGTTTCAAAATTCTGGCTCATGTTTATAATATCCTGTTTACATCCTAGAATATAGATATTCAGAATAAGACTTCTGACATCAAGGCTTGTAACGGGGCTGTTCTAGGTGCGGATTGGACCCGGGTCTCTCATGTTCAAAGTCACCGAGAGGTGGTCAAAAAGCAAGGAGTCGTAGATTTTCAACAAAAGACTATCTTTACTGATGAAAAGTACAACAAAACAAAGGAAGCCAGGCTTCCAAGAAACAGTGAAAAGAAAAATAGACACAAGGGTCCAAAGACTTGAACTTCAACAGACTTCGTTTGCAACAGGTAATATAGGCTCAAGACTGAACAATAAAGCATGTCACAAACCCACTTAAACCTTTCACAAGTAAGTTTAAAATATTCTAACTGACCCCCCAGCGTGAATTTTTCAAGGCGACCGTTATTTAGAACCTGTCACTTTATTGTTTCCATGGTGACGCGTCATTTCTTGTCACGTGACACAGCGCAATCACAACACAGAGCTGAATGAATGATGATCTGCTTTTATGTCCTTTTCCCTTTTCTATTCAAAATATTAACAAATGTATTAGCTATAAAATGAAACACTGATATTCCGATTGTCAAATATGTGCAAGTGGATATGTTTTGTTGTTTAAACACCTTTATAACGATCGCGTTAGTTGAGCTGTATGCGCGATGGGCGGCGCCATGTTAGTTTGTTTCACAGTTCAGAGAATCGGATCTGTTGTTTTTCACGAAATACATGAAAGTAAGTGGCCGGTGAACTGGGAGAAGAATAGGGTAAAATATAAAGCTACTTACACTATGTGTATCTGATATGAATAAAACGTTTCGTCTTATAATGGAAAGGATTATTGTTGCCGCTTCCATAGACATCAGTGTGTATTTTACTAGCTAACTCAAAATCATTGTTTTGCTAGTACTTATGTGTATTTAAATGTCTGAAACCTAAAATAAACATTATGTGGTTTAAAATACTCAATAGTTGTGATATATGACAGTTGTGATCAGGGGGTAACACTTTAGAATACGGTTCCTTCGTTAATGAATAACTACACAGGAACAAATGAGTAACACAATATTAACAATCTAGTAACTAATATTAACTAACAAGAAATTGTGATTAACAAATTAGTAAGTATAACAGCGCACAGATGAAAGTGGTAGTTCACTATTAACTAATCAATAACTACTTTTTTTAATGCTTCCCAGAGAAGTACTGTAAGAATCATGGTAACTAACTAGTAATTACTCAAGTGTTACTACATACTTCTAAAGGAATGACTAATTATTTGGATCCGTATTCTAAAGTGAAGATCACGGTAACTAACTAGTAATTACTCAAGTGTTACTACATACTTCTATGGGAATTACTAATTCTTTTAAGCTTTTGAGGTTTTTGGTGAATTTTTAGATAGTAATTCCCATAGAAGTATGTAGTAACACTTGAGTAATTACTAGTTAGTTACCATGATTTTCACTTTACGGATCCAAATAATTAGTCATTCCTTTAGAAGTAGGCCTATGTAGTAACACTTGAGTCATTACTAGTTAGTTATCATGATTCTTACATGAAAAGCCAATCCTAAAGTGTAGAATCTTCTAATCCTTCACAAGATATTTACACACGTTTGAGGTAGGAGACATTAATAATTTTTTTTTTTTTTTTTTTGCGAAGTAGGTTAAATAATAAAATCTCTGTAGGCTATATGGTATTTGGATGGCCGATAACTCAATATGTTCCAGCCGTCACCGTCACCGTGACTCTGGCCAATTTTCTGGCATTCCTCTGGACTGGCATTGAATCACTACAGGACAAGTAAGGTCCCGACAACTGCATTTAAAAAGCCATTTCTTTAAAATTATTCAGTTGATAAATAGTTCTCTGAGCATAGGCTAATTATTTCTCAAATCATAACTCTGCTATGCTATTACATATTGATAAACCTTGTGTATTTGTTTACAGCAGTTATTAATGTTAATGTAGTGCTAGTCATTTGTCCTGCATTAGTTATTGATTAGTTTTGCATGAACTATTAATCTTCTTCAGTAGTTCTCTGGGAAGCATTAAAAAAAAAGTAGTTATCAATTAGTTAATAGTGAACTACCACTTTCATCTGTGCGCTGTTACTTACTAGTTCGTTAATCAGAATATCTTGTTAGTTAATAGTAGTTAGGCTACTAGATTGTTAATATTGTGTTACTCATTTGTTCCTGTGTAGTTATTCATTAACGAAGGAACCGTATTCTAAAGTGTTACCGAATTTCCACTAGCCAAATTTTTTCCGGTGAAAATAAGAGAAATTATGAGTGCCACTGAATGCATTTGATCATTTTATTAACATTGTTGGCATGACAAACACATATAAAGTAGCCTACAATACAACACAGAAAGTGCAAACATTTCATTTCAAGTTTGGGATCTATCTATCTATTAGGGATGTGCACGAATATTCGAATTGTCGATCTGTAATTAGAAAGACATTAGAAAGACAAATTTCCATTCGAATTTTTTTCGCAGTTATAATTAAATACACTGGGTGGAGCATTTAACAAGTGGATTGTATTTGATCACATAATGTCCTTGTCTGCCTCGCGAAGTTTGGAATTACTTCGATGAAAATGATAGCCTATTATAAAATGGAATTACTTTTAATCAATTATTAATTAAACTGAGTTATCATAATATCACCACCACAATGAGAAATCACATGAAATCCAAAGAAACAGCAGTCGACTGAGGAAGCAGCTGTCCATCACTGCATTAACGACTGGCAGCTGTACCCCGATATCTTCTGCTAGCAAAATGATTTTGACACATGTGCTTCCTTTAAGTTTCGTTGAGGGATACAGGTTTAAGAACAGAAAACGCAAAGTGCTGTTACTTCACTTTGCACACACACACACGCGTCTCTGCAACGTCTGTGTCAGCGCAGAGCGTTTTCTCACTCGAGCATGTGGATATTATTGTTTTTCTCAACATGAAGGTGAAACAATATAAACACGATAATCATATGCTGACTCGAGTATGTACGTTCTGTACGATAACTGCGCAGTCTGCTTCTTTTTTTCTTTTTCTTGCGTTTTCCCCGTTTGCGCTGCTTGAGCATAAATGCTTTTGTTGTTTATATTTTTTGTTTACACATATTGTTTAATGTTTTCAACTAAACGAAAACCTTAAGATATATAGTAAGCTTGTGGTGTATATTGCCTAATGTATAAGCTTGTTCAGAAATAATGACAAAAACCTTAAATTTAAAAAAATAGCGTAGGCTATCTCTCGTTAAACGACATTTAAATTTAAACCCAGAAGTCTGTCCCAACCACCGCCGCATTTAGTTTAATCTTAACTTTTTACTTTAGCTACTTTACTAGCTCCCTCCTCTTTCAGTCTATGCTCCCTGCTCTGGCTCCGTTCGTTCTTCATCTTCCATGGGTGCTTCTCAATATCCCTCCTCGCTCCTCCGTCCTCCATCCTATGACCCGGAAACCGATCGAGCTCAGCCATCTTGAAGGACATCTCAATTCTCTAATTGCACCGCGAGGATCGAGGAGTGAGGAGGCTTCCGGGGGAGCTATGAGCGAGGATGCACAGTTGCATGCTTTGCCGAAGTGTTTTATCGACTAAACGTGACGCACGTATCAATTCTCCTCCCCCTTCACGTCGGTCACAATCATTTTCATTTATACTTTACCTTTGCAGTTTATATAAACCACACATCTCACATATTTCAACAGGGTATCTTGCTTTATTATTATTTATTACTAATTTCTTAAATAACCAAAATTCTACAACATAAGGGCAGATCCTTTGAGCGCTGCTGATGACGCAGTGAAGTGACGCTCGAGTGGTCAAGTATTCCAAAGTATTAAAAAAACTTTCCTTCATTCCTCTGTCCTCGTTTTCTTTCCTTGCAGCCTTCCCTCGCATCCTGCAGGGGGTGGAGCTGAGACGCAAGGAAAGGAAACGAGGAAAGGAAACGAGGATGCACAAATAAGAAATGAGAAGCACCCCTTGTGTTTTCTGGTAGATGGACGCGTACGTTTCATACGTTCGTTTCCATGATCATTTCTCGCGCTGGTTTCACTGCAAACTGCGCACAGCCAATGGGCGTATGAAACGTCATCACGTAGCATTACGGCACAGTGTTCATGGGAAATGTAGGAAGTACTGCCAGAGGGATAAATGACCGAGAACAGAGCCTGATGCATAACCGGCCAAACTGGCTAGTAAGTTTTTATTAACACCCGCCAAAATGAATTTTAACCCGCATTTGGCGGGTTGGCGGGTGTTAATTTAGAACCCTGGTTGTGATATATGAGTGCGTCCGTCTCTGGCTCAGCCAGCCAACGCGCGAAAGCACGTTTGAATTTAGCAGTTGATCACGTGATGCACTGACCGTTCTAATCACACCGGTGTGATCGTACGCTCCAGGGACCAGCCAAGCCTGATCACACCGGTGTGATCGTACGCGTGAAATGTTTTTAAAGGCCCTGTCCCAATATCTTGCACTTATGCCCCTCAATGTGCGTTTTCGCTAAGGGGTGCAAGACAGTAGGGTTTCCCGATCCTCTAATAGTGTTCTCCAGAGGTGATCATAAGGGCACTTAATGCACCCCTTTCGCAAGTGCGCATCAGACCTCACTTTGCTATGGGATATTACCCAGAATCCTTGTAGTGTTGTGACGTTTCGAACAGCTAACCAATGGGGGAGAACGGTTGCTACACTGTCAGAAAAAAAGGTACTGTGCAGGTACAATTTTACTTGAGCCTTCAAAATGGAGTTTGAGGAAAATGTCAACCGTTCAATTAATAAAAGAGCTAACGTTAATGCAGTTTGGTATCGAAATCACTGAAGAGGAGAGGGGAAAACTGAGGGTGAGTATCTATCGCATGTTGGGATGTTTTAAGAAAATCGAGGTTTCTCGAGGATTATAATTAATAACGTTACTCTGTGTGACAACGCCATTTTCCATGATTAAACTTTCATGATTTAGCCTCTCATACCTTATTTCTTTAATAAACACTGTGGCTAACACTATATGTGCAGGGCTAGCCATTGTAATTAGTGTTTTATCTCAGTTTTTACATTTTGAGACTAAAGATGTCCTGCCGTTTGGATTGCGAGATTTTGTTAGGCCGCACAAGAAGCAACGCACCGACCCAGATTATACACGTCTCGGCCTTCAAACGGGGCAGCTCTAGTAAATGTAATAATTTGTCTTTTCACTAGTAATAACTTGTACTTTATAGTATTAGTTGTCTTTATGTATCCCTGTAACATTGCCTAATTATTACTTTTTCTTTTTTTACCATAGAAGCCCATCAGAAGCTTTTTCTGCAGTTTTTGAAGTTCCTAAGTTTCTTTTTGATGTTCAGGCTAAGTTGGACCAGAAACGAACGAAACCTTCAGCATCAGATAGGATCAAAATGATAACATTGTATGAAAGCATGGCTCAGTACAGTATGTAAGTATTCCTCATTTACTGTGCCAAAGTATTAATGGGTTACATTTTAATTACTTTTTTTTTTTTTTTAAACAAAAGTGTTTAAAATATTTTGCAGATATTCAACTTCTAAGGTGTATGTTTAAGTGGCTATGGCTCTGACTCTGAGGTACCCCATTTTAAAGAACTAAGAAGGCAATGGATATGTAAGTAGACGATTCAATCTTAATATTACTACTATTGTTTCTATAATAATTTTGTGTAAAAAAAAAAATATATATATATATATATATATATATATATCATGTCAATATCTTTTGTTTCAGGAATAGATTTTAAAGCACCCCTTCTCATGTTGCCAGCCTTGTTCAGAGAGAAGCTTGAACACTTCGTTGTGTTTGGGTAGGTGCGCAAAATGTTTCTCTGTCTATGACTTGAATGTCTATCATAAATGCTTTTTATAATTCTTGAAATATATTTACAGCCCACATACAAATGGGGTGAATAATATGCATGTAGATTATTTCTCTACATCAGTTAACATGTATGATCATAAAATTTGATTGAGATTAAATCTATTTTGTGCTTTTGTCTTTTACAGTAAACCATCTTCATCATATCCAACTGTTCAAGTACAGGAAGCCACTGACTGGAAAAATGTGCTTACAAGAAAAGTCACTGTAGTCATCAAGAGTAGATGGGATGGAGATCTGCTGGGCTAGCTGTGTGGATTGAGGGGCTCTTTCTGCATTTTGAACCTATTTCGTCTTCAATTTGACACTTGAACACCCTGATGTTTCTTCAGCGGTATGTTTTGAAACTTTCTGTGGATGGTGACAAGCCTCTTCCTACCCTGGTTACCAGAGTGATCAACCTCTTACAGTAACATCTGCACAAATCCATCGCCTGTTCTGTTGTCCTAAATGCTCTCGGAGAACATTCATGATTGTCAAATAAATCCAGCATATTGGTCTCATTAAAGGGATAGTTCACCCAAAAATAAAAATTCTGTCAGTAATTACTCTCCCTCATGTTGTTCAACCCCGTATTCTCGTCGCTTGATAAACTCAAGATTGAGCCACTGTAGTCACTTGGACTATTTTAACAATGTCTTTAATAACTTTTCTGGGCCTGCAAGTTTCAATCCCTTAGAAGCCTATCGAGGAGTGATCCAGCTCTCAGATTTAATCACAAATATCTTAATTCGTGTTCCGAAGATGAACGAAAGTCTTACGGGGTTGAACAACATGAGGGAGAGTCATTACTGACAGAGTTTACATTTTTGGGTGAACTAACCCTTTAATGCACATCAGGTACATTTTTCAATAACTAACTTCGGCTCTACTGCATTCAAGAAGTACAGCCATGTCAATTTTGAAGACAAACAGCTTCAGCGAGTAATAAGTAGAGATTAATGATGTTAAAGTAGAGATTAATGATGTTAAAAAATGATGCCTACAATGTTGATATAAAATTATTAGCACAAGGTATTATTGCTGAAGAACAACTGCCCAATGCTGTAAACCTCAATGTGCAGTACATTATCCTGTATAATTAGCTGTATATCAATATATATCTCTTCTTATATTTGATTTGTAAGTATTTGACAGTATAGACAATTTATTGTACTCCTGTTCCCTTTTTTTTTAAGGTGTTACAGTTTTAAATGATTGCTTTATACTTCTGATTATATTTGTTGAGTAATGTCTGATGCATTTTATGTAATGAACAATTAATTGTCTTGACTCGCAACCTGTAAGTAATTCTCTTTGTAAAAGAAGGTTAATAAATAAAATTGAATCTGTAAAATCTACGTATCAAAGCCAGTTTCTTAAAAATATTTTTTTGTGCACCATACGATTAAAACTATTGTCATTAGGGCATATCCTTTTAATAAGGTACAATTTTGTGCTTTCATTACAGTGCACAATTGTACCTTGGGGTACAAAATTGCCCCTAAAATGGTACAAAGCTATAAGGTACAATTTTGTACCTCTCATTAAAGGTACAAAAAGGTACCCCTCAGGGTACCACCCCAGTGACAGCCACTTGTACCCTAACCGTTTTGTACTTTTTTTTCTGACAGTGTATGGTGCTGTTCGGGAGCGGAAACTCCGAAGATAAAGGAAGCCGGTGTGGTGAAGTGTTTTTCAAGGCCGCGAAATATTAGTGTTATTGTGTCACGAAATGTAGTTTTAAGAGTTTTTCGGTCGAAAATATAGTTGTTTAAAGCTCAAATCTGTGGTTTATTTATATAAATAGCGCCTATTTAAAAATTTGATCTGACGTTTTCGGAGTTCCAGGTGATCACCGGGCGCTCAGCACTCATGTACCCCGCCTGGAACAGCCTTACCTCGGCTAGTCATTCTGACGTTTCCCGCGGGTTCTGTGTCTAGTGGTTAAACATGAGCTGTATAACGGGCGATCTTTGGTCTCATTAATCTATGATTTGTTCCCTGGCAAATCGTTTTGGCTGAGGGCAAAGTGAAGTTTCATAACTTTATATATTTAGGCTATTTAACTGTAACGTTGTAACGTTAGCCTGTTGACTTATGTTTGACTGAATCTTTTAACTTGCTTTATTTCTTGACTTATATAGCTTCTTATACTTTTTAGGCTACTTATACTTTAACAATGGCTATTATTGATCAATAAAACTGAAATTTAACAAAAAGAGACAGGGTTGTGTCATTTTATTTAATATAGCCTATGTAAGACTATTTTAATATATAGCCTATATATAATATATCACCAACACGTCATATATTTGTTCATGTATGGGATGGGAAGAATTTCATATATCAATTTCCATAATAACATAAATTGCATTTCGAATCACTTTGAATACGGTAAGGCAGTATAAGCTCAGGTAAACCTCAATCACAATTTATCTTAGCCAAAAACTGTTTTAATATTAATAACATTAACAGAAAGGTTGGTAGCTAAGAGTAAAAAAAGATATTAATTTTTTCATTCAAAGGATTGTGTGACATGTGGAAAACTGTCCCAATTCTGCTCTTCACAGCTTCGGGCCCTTGCACACTTACTCCGCTAAGTGCACTTTCAACAAGTGTCCACTTCGAGGAAGACCTTAGGGCGTAGTGTGGGTATTGGGACAGGGCCAAATAGGGCAAGACACAGGTGTGACGCATCAGGCATAGTGAGTGGTAGTGTTCAGCAGGAGCCTGGTGAGAGGCGCCACCTGCCGACCAGGAGGAAAATAGCAGTCCAGTTATGGGTTCCTTAAAGGTCTACAAATCTCTGTGACTCAGACATCTACCGTGGTAATGAGGGGCACAATGCACCTGCATTAATAAAGTTCTATAAATCATATGAGATAGTTCTCAAACATGAAGCCAGAAAGGACGTTACATTAAGGTATGGAAAGTAATTTTACTGTTTTAAAATGCGTTTTAGTCGATCGGATCACAACAATGCTAAATACAAGCGTAAACAGGGTCAAAAACGTTTTGAGATTGTCAACTTTCAACCACTTCCAGAGGTTGTCAAATCACATTCGACCGGATTGCTTTCGTAGTGTAAACGCTCATGTGGTCAAATGCATTCAAACAGCCACAAAAGACCACCTACACCTATATTATACAAGACTTCACAAAGAATGAGTGAAAACACAGGGCTTAAATAGGCAGGCATTAACAAAATAATAACACAAAAGTGGAAGTATTCAAACATAATAAGTCCAGGCAATGGGTTATGGGCAAATGCTTCATGCAGTCAGATGTTATACAATAGTTACAACATCCTCCAGCAACTCAGCCAATGCTAACCAGCCAAACCTTGACCCGGCCCCCTCCTAATTCAAATAAATACGCACTTGTTGGATCACATGATCAGTATGCATCATCAGGACATGACACATCTTCCATTACCTGTAAAAGATTGGATGCAAATATGCCGAGCAGATAAGCAGAGCACATCGAAATCCTCAAAGGAGACGTGACATCCTGCTCCTTAAACCTATAACCATTGTGACATCAAAAGCAAGCTGCTTAGGAAGATCAGAGAGGGTATACGATTTGGGAAGTTGAAGTGGAATTGCAATCCATGTCCACAGAAATACTTCTATATGAAAAATCCAGCACTTGACAAGCAGCTACAGTATGTGTATGTGACTGTGACTGTGAGTGTGGATAGGTGGGTGTACTGATACTAAAATGAAAGACAGGCTTTTGATACAATCCTTGTTCTTATGAATCTTCTTCACATTTGGTTAAAACATGATGGTGCCCCATGGTATGCTATTACTCACGTATTTATTTTTTGACTTAAGTCTCACTCTCAGTTAGTTTGATTAGAGTCTGGTTTGGTTAGGAAGTTGTGAATGTGTGCAGTCTTAAATTAAACTCAAGGTTTGAGTTCTTGATGATACTGTATTTCAGAGAACAAGGACACACCAGGGCAGAGGAACAGCAGCCGTTTTACTTCTTTCTGACTCAATTGTCGTGCACATTCTGAAAGACAGTTGTGAATGACAGGCGTTTGATGGAAAGGCCATGCATGTGACATCAGCAGCGTTCGCATTTCATTAATCATCCCATGTAGTTTCTTACAATCAGGGAACATCGACTGTGAAGAATTTCTATTAGGACACAAAAGTGCAAGGAAGTGTTGCAGTATATTGGAGTAGATTTAAACATTTAAAATATTTTTTATTATTATTTATTATTTATCATTTGCTAAAAAACAGAAGTTTGCTGAATACAGGTCATTCTAAAAAATGAGCATATTGTGATAAAGTTCATTATTTTCCATAATGTAATGATAAAAATTAAACTTTCATATATTTTAGATTCATTGCACACCAACTAAAATATTTCAGGTCTATTATTGTTTTAATACTGATGATTTTGGCATACAGCTCATGAAAACCCCAAATTCCTGTGTGTGGGGGGATGGGTAAATGTACAACTTGTAACGATTGGAAATAAGGTGTGGCCCCTTTAAGAGTTGTGCACTCCCTGTTGAACTTGTCGGCAGTATTGTATTGTATGTGCCTTGGGCCTCGAACACCCCTTTTACTGTCTATGCGAACACCGCCGGTAATTTCTGTTTGATGCTAATTTTTATCTTATTTTGTTTATTAAGTAACGATGTGGACGGTAGAACGTGTGACAGACAGTTAGGCTACACAAGTTTGATTTGGGAATAAAGTGCGAGTTGTGAGATGCCAATCGCCTCCGTGTGTCTGTCTGGCCTCTGCATGCAATAACTTCAGTTGTGAGCTATCCCTAATCTTCCTGATGCAACGCGTTACAAACTGTACTTCAGTTTCATTGCGGGGACACCACCTTCACCTGCTATCATGTCTATCGGCTCGCTTTCGGGTTAAAGGGGTCATATAATGGTACATGCACTTTTACAAGTTGATTGTACTGAAATGTGTGTTGGCAGTGCCTGTACACAACCATCATATAATGATAAAAATCCATCCAGTGTTTTTGTTTTAATCTCCTTATATGTTTTCCCCTGCCTCAAATTGAGCCGTTCGTTTTTGTGACGTCAATAAAACGGACGCCCCTCCCACGATTGTTGATTGACAGCAGTGATTCAACACAGACCCGCCCTCGCTCGTCCTGTCAATCATAGTCCGCGCGGATCGGCGCGGTCATTGTTGATATGCTGGAGCACTGTCTATGAGCAGAATGGCGTCTAAGCGATTGTGGTGTTCTGTTCTTGGGTGCAATAACGAACACAGCAGTCATTTTAATGTTCCTAAATCCGAACCGCTGAAGACGCAGTGGCTGAGTTTGTTTTCGAAGGGAATATTCCCCACGAGCAACGTCAATGCTTTCATGTTTGCCGAATCATTTCTCAGTGGACTGCTTTATAAACGAGGATCAGTGTAAAGCTGGTTTTGCTGAGAAGCTGCACCTGAATAAAGGATCGGAACCTATTCGTGTTCCTGCTGAACCTTCAGAAGAACTAAAGTGAGTGTAACGTTTTATTAATCTTTATATTAATATTTATATTAATCTTTGCAAATCGCCAGCTGCACGCTTCACGATGAATGCGTCGGTTTACACTCAGGGTACATTACAGCATGTTTTCTATGTACAACGTTCTCAATATAATTCATAATCCCACGTTTATAATGAACAACGCGTTATGGTTATTGTGTTATTGTGTTACAAACGGTGTATGCGCAGAACAGAGAGGCGGGGTGAGCAAAGCTCATTATCATTTAAAGTCATATGCACTGAAACGGCGTGCTGAAAACAGAGCTGTTTTTGACCAGGTAAAATAAGTGTTTTCTTACAATACTAATGAGAATTTGTAATTAAAGTATATTACAAACTTTTAATTTAGACCCTAAAGAATCATATTAGCTTGTTCAAAAATGGCATTATATGACCCCTTAAAACTTTCCGCGACTGCGCAACTGGGTTATAGGTTGCCAGGTTGAGGTGACAAACGGGTTGAAATTGTAAATGGTCTGTGGATTGTGTGAATATAATGCATTTAATATAATCTGGCAACTGGTCAACATTAGACAAACATATTGGTCCGATTATTCATAAAGGAGTTTGGGCCATGCAAATTACGGGAGTTTCCCGGGAGAAATAACAAACCGGGAGGGGTCCGGGAGATAGGGCTAAAAAACGGGAGAAACCCGGGAAAAACGGGAGTGTTGACAGGTATGCCTGCCAGCTCTCCTGACCTGAACCCCATAGAGAATCTGTGGGATATTGTGAAGAGAAAGTTGAGAGACGCAAGACCCAACACTCTGGATGAGCTTAAGGCCGCTATCGAAGCATCCTGGGCCTCCATAACACCTCAGCAGTGCCACAGGCTGATTGCCTCCATGCCACGCCGCATTGAAGCAGTCATTTCTGCAAAAGGATTCCCGACCAAGTATTGACTATTGAGTGCATAACTGAACATAATTATTTGAAGGTTGACTTTTTTTTTGTATTAAAAACACTTCTTTTATTGGTCGGATGAAATATGCTAATTTTTTGAGACAGGAATTTTTTGGTTTTCATGAGCTGTATGCCAAAATCATCAGTATTAAAACAATAAAAGACCTGAAATATTTCAGTTGGTGTGCAATGAATCTAAAATATATGAAAGTTTAATTTTTATCATTACATTATGGAAAATAATGAACTTTATCACAATATGCTAATTTTTGAGAAGGACCTGTATGTCATGCTCTAGATGTTAAGACCGATTCCAGGCAATGTGCAGGTCACAATTTAACCTCCTAAAAAATGGAAATAATTGTATTTATAAATATTTTATATTTTCATAATGAAAAAGTCCTATTATTAGATTTTTTTTGCATTGTGATATTATTCAAGGACATTTTCCCCTCAATTATCTTTGCTGTAATTCAAAATATGGAATCTTATTCTTACTATAGTAGAATACAATGATTCATATATACATTTGAAATAATTCTGTATCATAAACACATTTGGTGTACTGCCTTTTATTATAATTTAATTGATTTTAAAAAATGCTATTACATTAATGAAAATCATCATTAAAATAAATATTTGAGATCATTAAAAATATTGAGAACTGATGGCATAAATCATTAAAAATATTGAGAACTGATGGCATAAATGTTGGCTACTAATTTGTCCTTAAAATAACGCAAAATGGCAAAAAAAAGTGTCCTGAGAATAGATTACCTTTTTCTTTTGTTTGTTTTTGGTTACGCTGACAAAAAAAAAAAAAAAAAAAAAGATATACTATATATAATTTTAACTAATTATAAATAACTGATTTTGAAACTTATTGTAGTGTTACACATTTTGTTAAAGCAAAATATGATGATCTTCTCCTTCTCCTTCTCCTTCTCCTTCTCCTTCTCCTCCTCCTTCTCCTTCTCCTTCTCCTTCTCCTTCTCCTTCTCCTTCTCATTCTACTTCTCCTTCTTCATCATCTTCTTTCCTTGACAGGTTTTGCGATATTCACTCTACATTGACAGATTTCCACAGACATACATCATTTATTCCAGACATCATGGCTAAAATCAGACTCCAAGTTTAGCAACTTTTCTGACAATAATGTTCAGCACTATAGGGGTGGCGGCCCTCAATACCCAGAGAAGATGAACAATGAAAAGCCCGTCTCTGGGTTCAAACGAGAGGGAAGCGTGATTCATTATGCAGTTGAGAGTGGAGTTGTACAGCTGTTGAACATCACCCAGGACAGAAAGAAGTGCCACCAAATTAATTTGAAATCCGCCCTCCATTATGAATGAGGGCCAGGTGTTTCTCATTAAAAGTGGGCGCACTGTCAGGAACACTTCACACTCACATGTGTGGCCACACACACATACAAGCACACACTTTGGTGGGTGTTAAATTATACACTATATAAGCTGGCAGCTGAATTTAAAACTGCCAGACGATTGTGTGTGATTTTGCTATTCTTAGGGTATAAAATGTCTGAAAATCTATAACCCTGTTGCTGAAAAGGTGTATTTTAGGGTTGTGATTGGTATAGTAATTAGCCTATAACTAGATTTAACTTTTCTTAAGGAAATGTGAGTATTGTATGCCCATACTCGCTGCCATGATGCCAGGGTTTTGCTATGAAGCTTCTTAGGTGTTTTGGTAGTTTCTTACTGGCTCAAAAGAGACCCTATAGGCGGGTCCACAACACGCATACACTCTGCTTATTACACACACAGGGATGCGCAGCAGCACACACAGACATGCCAAATATTACAAATAAAAGGATTACAATGTAAAAGATTGGGAGATGAGACTCTGGTTGGTTTATTTCACGTTACGCCCAAAACATTCATTACTCACTCATTACGGGCCCATTACTCATTAAGAGAATAGGGACAAGCCTTTTAGACCATGCGCTGGGCGCGCCGACCATTTTTCCCGTCGTTAAACTAGCAAAAGTGGATTCGGACACGCCCTGTGTGCAATTGCGCCCTGCGCTTTAGACCATGCGCTCAGATCGTTAAAATAGGGCCCAAAGAGTTGAGAAAATGTGTGGCAGGTCTTAAAGTGACAGCAGACTAATAAATCTGCTGCTGTCTGTCATTTTAAAGATAATCAAAGAACAAAAGTAAAAGAGAAAATCTTTCTCTTGACTGAATAATTTTTTAGCTTTAATAAGGATTAATTTAATTTATTTATGCAGTAAAGACTGTGAAGTGTTTGATAACTTAATTAATTTTCCATGTCCTACCTGTTAGACCTACTGAAAATCTGCGAACGATAAAAACAACCAAAACAATAACTGTGTGCATTTTGATTGGGCAAGTAAAAATATGAACTGTTCTGACTGGGCCAATAGAAAAAAAAAATAGCCCTGATATATTGAAGGGCAGGTACATGTGACATTATTATAAAGGGTTTATGAAGATTGTTTTAAGTTCACTTAAATTAAAAGTTGTTATATTTTTTAAAAGCCTAATAAATGTAAAAATTGTATTGCTTTCAATTATACTATAATGTTGAATGGCTATAATTAATGTCTAAAATTGAGAAAAAAATATATATTTTATAGAGACCTCATCAGCAGTATTGGTATTGGTGATATTGGCCTTCTTCATTAAAAGATGCCATTAAACAAATATTTAAAATATAGGCTTATGTCTCTGTTGCTTCTACACTAATTTGGAAATTAAATGTGAAATTATTACAATATAAAATATATAAAACTATTAAGTGTGCGATTAATTAGTTAATTTTAATCGATTGACAGTACTATTTAAATATATTTAAAAAGTATATGTTTTATATTTTATATCATATTACTCAATATTGCTGTTTTTACTGTATTTTTAATCAAATAAATGTAGCCTTGGGTAGGATAAAAGCTTGTAGTGTGTATGTATATATTTTTAAAATTATATCATTTGAAAAATAAAAACACTATCACATCAGTGATCAGTTGAGCCATCCTATTGGTCAATTCTCAGTTTCCAAACAGTCACTTAGAAATATGCAGATCTCTCCATCTGGTGTCCTAGACAAGCACCCTTAGCGGCCTGCCCAGTGCCAGAGCGCCTGGTCTCACCCGGACTCCTGCTTCATGAGTTGATCTAGGGTGCCAATGTGACCCTATCCTTAATCAGTGCCAGGTGTTTCTGCCAAGAGAAAGGGCTGAAAATAACCCTACAATTCATCATGGGAAATAGCCAGCTGGCTGAGTGCATATATGTGTGAGTAGAGAATGCATGTGGTATGCAATGGTTTATTCAAAAGGACCAAGGGAGGCAGCTTCAGATGAAAGTAACCATCACATACAGTATAATTTATTATTTAAATTAATGTTACTTTTTTAAATGCTGAACTGTGTGTGAGCTCTTTTTAGTGACCACTCAGTAGTATTAAATCTGCACCTCCATGCCTGTGATTATCCCATCGAGGATTTGTTTACTAATGATCTGATCAGAAGGTGAGGTACTATTAATAATAATAGATGACATTTAAACTTGATATACTGTACATGTGACTTGGTTTTAATAAACAGTGTGTTAATATACATGTTAACATACTATTATTACACCTTTATTGTAGAATATTATTTAATATTTATATAGATAGTCAGAATAGCATGATTGTGAGTGTGATATTGCTTTTAAACAAAAGCAACTTGCATTTAATGCACAATATTGCCAGTAACCTTGTCTATTTTTTGCTCCACCAATATAATTATTTCCAGACTAAATCAAATCAGGATCAAATTGGGGTATGCAGTGTATATACTCCAATTTATTGGGTAAATGGCAACAGAGTACACATCGAATTAAATTAGAAAATAAATTTTCATTGGACTAAAAATACCCAAAGATGAGAATTTCCTGCTTGTTTCAGAAGTCCATCACAAGCAACTTCTATTCAAATAGCATTATATAAAGTTTCCCCTTTTTGTAGACGTCTTGAAGGACAAATTGTGTTGTTGTACCGGTAAATATCTTGACAGGTTTGGATGCGGTTTAAAAAAAATTGTCCTGGGGGCAATTATTGCCACTCAAGTTCATTCATACTGCTCCGAAAATTTCCACATTTCTGAAAAGTGATGGCATACCAGTCATTATACAAAAGCATTATATATAAGCAATCCATCTATCCAGGCGACACACATTTCATTTTTATTTTAATCAAAGTAATGTTTTTCTTCTCACACAGGTCTAGGCTTGTTTAAGTGAAATAATTCTTTGGTGGTTGATGGCAAACTGTTATTATTCTCTACTGAAGTGGTGAAACAGCTGCTAAATCATTTCCACAGCATTGTGGGTGGATAGAAGCCAGATTTGATCGAGTGAGGCTGCAACTTACACTGTTCTCCAAACATTGTCATAAAATAACATGAGGTGACAGGAAACCCTTTATAAAAGAATATTAAGGGGTGCGACTGCCTCCTACATTTTAGATTAGATGGATACACACACTGCAATTTCACAGATTTAATTTTCTGCATGTGGCATCACAAACCCATTGGTGTAGGAAAACGCATTTTGTTTTCATCTTCATCTTCAGCGAAGAATATCGCTCAGAAGTTATTTCTTTGTAGCTCAGGAATGTTAATGAAGTTTTGTTTCATTAAAGGTGCAGTAAGCAATTTCTGAAAAACGCTGTTGATATTTGAAATCTTAAAATGTTACGTTTGTTATTTGGAGAAAAAATTGAGAGATTATAGAGATCTCACTGCTTTCCTGTGGGTTTCAACACTCAGCATTGTTTTGTCCATCGTTGCCATGGCTACAGTGTCGGTGATGACTTTCATGTCTGCAGGTTTGCGGCTCTGGCAAAGTTTAAATCCCTATATTGCTGATGTTTTCTTGAATAGTTCAAAGCCCCACTGATGATCTGCAGAGTATGTCATGTATGTTACTTGTCTTTTTTATGACTCGCTTTAATTATGCGACATGATAAATTTCTTCATTACACCAGGTTCAGGAAAGTCAGAAAAGTACTTGTTTAACAGTTAACCTCAGTGTACCTTGCCTGAGTCTAGCAAAATCTTCAAACAATCCGCAGCATCAGTAAGCAATCCTGCTCACATGTAAGACCTTGCTTCTGCTTCCATATTCTCTTTGTGTTTTTAGACTGCGCCTGCAGTAGCTTGAGACTGAACTCTAGAAAAGGACATCAGTGGGTTCACCTGAGATGCAAATCCAAAGCAAGCCTGAACCTGCTGAGGTATCTGTCTTGTGTTAAAACGGGAATAGAATAGATAAGGACCCATTTGGAATTTGTTTGCGATTAAAGTGCAGTTAAAGGAATAGTTTGGCAAAAACTAAAAAGTATGTCATTTATTTACCCCTCATGCCATCCCAAACACGTATTACTTTTTTTTTTAGTATATTTTTTTTTTTTACTTTATTCTAGTGTTGTCACGGTACCAAAATTTCAGTATTCGGTACCAATACCAGTGAAAACGTCTCAGGTTACGTATGTAACCCTGGTTCCCTGAGAGGGAACGAGACGCTGCGTTTGAGACGCGGTGGGAACGCTCTGCGTGATTGCGTCATGAAGCACGTGTAAAATCAGTCCAATGGAAGCCCGATACGTCATGGGTGACGTCATAGACCAGGAAACTATAAAGCACCCTTGAAAACAGACCGCGACAGCTTCTGAAAAAGTCTGAAGCAAGTCGATCAGGGCATGCAGGAAGTATGGCAGGCAAACGCAGCGTCTCGTTCCCTCTCAGGGAACCAGGGTTACATACGTAACCTGAGACGTTCCCTTTCAAGGGAACTTCGAGCTGCGTTTGAGACGCGGTGGGAACCCCATACCCACTACGCCATAGTGACAAATGCCCGTTCTGTGTGAAGTCCTTGCGCACACTAAGAAGCAAGCAACCTCGCCCCAGGAGTGGAGAGGTCAAGGTCATAAAACCTGACAAATGTATGTGGAGAGGACCAACCTGCCGCATTACAAATGTCAAGAAGGGAAACACCCGAAATTAAGGCCGTAGAGGCCGCCATACTCCTTGTAGAATGGGCCCGTACAGCCATAGGTGAAGGCTGACCGGCCGCTTCATAAGCCAATGATATAGCCTCGACTATCCATTTGCTCATAACCTGTTTAGATGCAGGGCACCCTCTTCTGAGTGACCCAAAACATACAAATAACTGCTCTGACTTACGCCACAGGGCAGCTCTGTGAACGTAGGCATCCAATGCCCGAACTGGACATAACAGGTTCAGTTGTTCCTGATCTGGGGTATTAAAAGGTGGAGGATAAAAGGCCTGCAACACTATTGGGCCCCCAACATTAACTGGGACCTTAGGAATATAACCCGGTCTAGGGTATAGAAATGCTTTCACCATACCAGGTGCAAATTCCAGACATGACGGAGCAACCGACAGGGCATGCAAATCTCCAATTCTCTTGATAGATGAAATAGCAAGGAGAAATAAAGCTTTCAAAGTGAGGAATTTTTCTGAAACCTCTTCAATAGGCTCGAAGGGAGCCAGAGCCAGACCCTCAAGTACAATGGCTAAATCCCAAGCCGGTGCTCTAGAGTGCAGTGCAGGTCTCAACCTCAATGTACCACGGAGAAAACGAGTCTCGTGGAAGGAGCTTTGGAATGGAGAATGTCTCAACGACCTCAGTCGAGAGACTGGATTCTATGAGCCTGGCCCCCTCAGAGGCCAGGCCCACAGTTTCCACAACTCCGGTCGAGGGTGAAATATCGTGCCCCCTGCCTGGGACAGCAGGTCCCTCCTGAACGGAATCTCCATGGGAGAGCCGTCCAGAAGAGACAAAGTCCGAGAACCAAACTCGAGTCGGCCAGTATGGGGCTACTAGTAGCAGATGAGCCCCTTCCCGGCGAACCCTCTCCAGAACCTCCGGGAGCATAGATATCGGGGGAAATGCGTACAGGTGCAGCCTCGGCCACACCTGCACCATCGCATCCAGTCCGAGAAGAGCTGGCTGCGTGAGGGGGAACCATATAGAGCAAAGCGTTGTACAAACGATGTGAAAGGTCGACTTGACTTTAGTTAGACCAAAGTTCTCCCTAAGAAGCTCCACCACCTCGGGGTGAAGTCTCCAATCCCCTGGGCCTCAGCCCCTGCCTCAACAGGATATCTGCTCCGATATACGAGATCATCAGTGTGTTGTCCGCCATTCGCTGAGCAACCACTCATGATCGCCCCCACTTGTGAGGGAAGCATCCGTCGATAGCAATATGCGTCGACAAGAAGCCCCCAACACTGGGCCTGGGCGAGGAACCAAGGTTCTTCCACATGACCGAAGCACGAAGGCATAGCCGCGTGACCTTGATCATGCGAAAACGTATTTCCCCTCGGAGAAAACCCCTTGGTCCTGAGCCACCACTGCAGGGGTCTCATGAACAGAAGGCCAAAAGTAATACGTTGGACGCAACTGCCATGAGACCCACCAGTCTGAAACTGTTTCACAGTGAGTGACTGGCCTAGATATACCTCATTACGGCTGTAAGAATTGCTACACCTAGAAAGTGGTCCTCAGAGCACACTCTTCTTGGCGTTGAGAGGCAACCCCAACATCCTTAATGAGACAGAACGACATCTCGATGCTGAACTGCCATAAACTCAGATTGAGCTAGGAGCAACCAATCATTGATGTAGTATAATACGCGAATGCCCTGGAGTCTCAGAAGAGCCAGAGCTGCATCCACGCATACTGTAAAGGTGTGGGGTAATAAACCTAGGCCGAATGGAAGAACCCGATAATGGAATGCTTTGCCCCCGAAAGCAAACCTCGGGAACCTCCCTCATCCTCTTTCGGAAACAATGAAGTAATGGCTGTCTGCTGGGAGGAGGAACCCCTTCTACAGCTCCTTTTGCAGAAGTGACAGTACTTCCTGCTCCATAACCAAAGCCTGCTCGGGGTCCACCAATGAGAGGAGGACCCCTAGAAATCTGGGCGAACGAGAACCGAACTGAATTCTGAAACCCTTTTCTATAGTGTGCAGGACCCACTTAGAAATATGTGGCAGTAGTTTCCACGCTGCCAGAAATTTACTAGGGGAACCAGTCTCTCAAGACTGGCCTCTGGATTTGTTTGAACAGTCACTACGGCGCCCTGAAGCGGCGAACCGGCAGGGAACAACCGAACTGACCATTCTACGACCCTCCTCGGAGGATCGTATGGGGATGCTGACACCTCGGTGCCCTGAACGGCGAACCGGCAGGGAAACCGAACTGGCAGCGCTGCAACCCTCCTCAAAGAGTTGCACCCCAGAGGAAAAACGATTTCTCAAAACCGTCCCTTGGTTGAACAGTCACTACGGTGCCCTGAAGCGGCGAACCGGCAGGGAACAACCGAACTGACCGCTCTACGATCCTCCTCGGAGGATCGTATGGGGACGCTGACACCTCGGTGCCCTGAACGGCGAACCGGCAGGGAACAACCGAACTGGCAGCGCTGCGACCCTCCTCAGAGAGTCGCACCCCAGAGGTCGCCGAGGAGAAACGATTTCTCAAAACCGTCCCTGCCCCGGAGGAGCCCTCAGAAGCCTGATAGCCTCGTTTTCTTGCGACAGGACTTCTTGTCTAAGCTTTATTAGAGATGATGACAGTCCTCAGATCTTGCCTACCTCTAACTAGCTTAGTTCCTACGACCCTCCTCGGAGGATCGTTGAAAAAAGCAGGCACTTCGGCGCCCTGAAACGGCGAACCGGCAGGGAAACCGAACTGACTGCTCTTCTTTTTTCTTATTTGAAGGCTCGTTTGGGGACACTGACACCTTGGTGCCCTGAAACGGCGAACCGGCAGGGAAACCGAACTGGCAGTACTGCGACCCTCCTCGGAGAGTCGCACCCCAAAGGGCGCTGAGGAGAAACGATTTCTCAAAACCGTCCCTACCCCAGAGGGGACCACCCTTAGAAGCCTGATCGCCTCGGCGTCAGGGCTTCTTCTTTTGTCAAAGCTATTTTAGAGATAAAACAGATCTTGCATGTCTCTAACTGGCTAGACTGCGACCGCCACCAGGTACCCCTCAATTGCGGAGGAGCCCGAATGGCGACGCTCTGTTTTGCACTTTGTGCTGAGAGGAGCATAATATTTTTTGGCCGTCTCAGGAACATTAGATTGGTGAGGAAGAAACCTCTGGAACGCCGCTGAATGGTTTATTTCTTAGTTTTCTTGAAAGCGGAGCGTCCAGAAGAACAGACATAATTATATCTTTATTTTCCTTTATCTTTATATCAGAAAAGACTTATATATATATATACATATATATCACTCTGCGGCCACCAGCAGGAAACAACCGAACTGGCAGCGCTGCGACCCTCCTCAGAGAGTCGCCCCTCACATTCATCCATGTCCTTATATACTCTACCCACCAGCGCTGCCTAATAAAAATGTATTCATTATTAAGATGGCTGGTGGGTAACGTCGGGGTTAATAACGATAACGCCGACTCGGGAGAGAGAAAGCTCGCAAGCGTCTCTTTAACCCGAGGCAATGTCATACTATGATACTTAATACCCAAACATTACTATAGTCAGACATCTGGGGATTAAACACATAAAATACAAACCGGTTTATTCCACGATCTCGACACCTCAGTGTGGCGATAGGGAAAAACCACAGTCCCCGACGAGGAGGCTGAGATACAGAGTTTTCCTGTTTAAGATACAGTTCATCTAACAAACTCTTCTTTATTTTCAATCTCATAATGTTCAACTGGCCAGTAAATATTAAACTGGCAACAGCACTAGATAAAACCTCCTTTTTTTTTTTTTCTTTAAAAAAGCTCCTCTTTATTCAACAGAGTTATGAGCTGGAAAATGTATTCATTGAAAACTCAAACATCTGCTTTTTTATAAAGATTTGTATTTGTTTTGTTCTCATTCTTTTTAAACAAAACACTAACGATACCAATTCCTCGGAACTGGAAATCGCAGCACACTAGATCTGGCATGTGAAAGCTGAGAAAGGGCGGAGCCCGTCCCAACCCCCGCTGTCAGATCCGTTTTTGAACCCCGAAATACGAGCCGTCTCCGTGCCTCGGCAACAGAGAGACCCGCTCGGGGAACGCGAACCGAAACGTCCTCCTCGAAGAACGCCCGGCGGGAGCGGAGCGTCCTCACGGACAGCTTCTCGCAATGCACAGTCAGATCCCTCGAGAAATGACTGTTGCATGCTCCACTCCCAAACAGCAACAAAAAGCTGATGTGTGTCCCCACCCGTGATGTAACGAGGGCAGGGAACAACACAACGTCTATAATATTGCTTTACTCGCCATAATGATAGATAGTGATATATATATTGGGCTTGACAAACAACAATAAATAGACAAGGACAGAATCACAGAGAGCGCTTGCTGAAGACAACAGAAGCTGTCGCGGTCTGTTTTCAAGGGTGCTTTATAGTTTCCTGGTCTATGACGTCACCCATGACGTATCGGGCTTCCATTGGACTGATTTTACACGTGCTTCATGACGCAATCACGCAGAGCGTTCCCACCGCGTCTCAAACGCAGCTCGAAGTTCCCTTGAAAGGGAATCCACGGTTCTCTGTACCAATTTCGGTACCAAAGCTTAATTTAGATAACATTTACATATATTAAAGTGTATATCACAGTTACAAAGATGGAAACTAGTATTAAAAACACTTTACAATAAGATTCTATTTGTTAGATAACATTAGATAAAATGACCTAACAATAAACCATAGTTATATACTGTAGCAATTATTCTCCTTGGGGTTAATTTAAAGATATACTAATACATTTTTTAACATTATTTAATGCACAATGAATGAAGTGAACAAACATGAACAATCAAGTGTTTGTATTAAATAACATTCACAAACATTAATTAATGTTGTAAAAATATATTGTTCACTCAATGTGTTGATGTTAACACATTAAGTAATGTTAATGAATGGTATCTTATTGTAGTGTTACCAAACTATACAGCAGATAAAACATGTTTTATTTGACTTAACTGTAGCCTACTTTTATTTAATCCAAAACTGCCAAAAATGTCACTCTTGCCTGTCTTCAAAACTTGAGAACCCTGTAGCTGATTTCTAATGCAAGGGCTAGAAATCAATAAATTATTTGCTGATACTTCCTCGTCATCAGATTCACAGAGAGCGCAGTTTGCACCGCTTTCTCCTTCTCTCCACAAGCGCTCGCTCTCGCGTGTCTCCGCTATGCAACCATAAACAGTGACGCGCCTGGAAAAACAAGCTCGCACGTCGCTTCTATTATGAGCGCGCTTCCCGCGCGCCTACATTTGAAATTTGCACGCGCATAAAAACGTGCTATTTGAACGTGTGAACGGCCCTTTATGGCAACGTGACATTAGCCTAATTCAACATATTTCCATATGTGGCTCTTTCCTCCTTTCTTGTCAACAAGTGGATTCAGAGCCAACGCATTAGCAGCGCCGCCGGTCGCCATGTCTCAGTGTTTTTATGAAGAGGACGCAACTCTGCACCTTTCGGACAGCGCATCAAGAACCGGATTAACCCGGTACTCGGTACCTAGAAAAGCTGGTACCGTAACCGTAAATTTTTTTTAGTACCGACTTGGTACCGAAGTACCGACTTTTTCGACAACACTACTTTATTCACTATCCCCTATATGGCACAATATACACTTAGCAAATCACATGGCATCAGCAAATCACATGGCAGCAACTCATTGCATTTAGGCATGTAGACATGATCATGACGATCTGCTGAAGTTCAAACTGAGCACCATAATGGGGAAGAAAGGTGATTTAAGTGACTTTGAACGTGGCATGGTTGTTGGTGCCAGCTGGGCTTGTCTGAGTATTTCAGAAACTGCTGATCTACTGGGATTTTCATGCATAACCATCAGAGAATGATCCGAAAAATAAAACAAATATTCAGTGAGCGGCAGTTATGTGGATAAAAAATTCTTTGTTGATGCCATAGGTCAGAGGTGAATGGTTCAAGCTGATGTAAATGCAACAGTAACTCTAAGCACTTGTTATAACTGAGGTCTGCAGAAGAGCATCTCTGAATGCACGACATGTCGAAGAATCTTGAAGCAGAAGGGCTACAGCAGCAGAAGATCACGTCGGGTGCCACACCTGTCAGATAAGAACAGGAAACCGAGGCTATAGTTTGCACAGGCTCATTAAAATTAGACAACAGAAGATTGGAAAACATAGCCTCGTCTGAGGAGTCTTGATTTCTGCTGCGACATTCAGATGATAGAGTTTGGCGTAAACAACAATAAAGCATGATCCATCCTGCCTTGTATCAACGGTTCAGGCTGGTGGTGGTGGTGTAATGGTGTGGGGGATATTTTCTTGGTACACTTGGGGCCCCTTAGTACCAATTGAGCATCATTTAAACGCCACAGCCTACCTGAGTATTGTTGCTGACCATGTCCATCCATTTATGACCACAGTGCCCATCTTCTGATGGCTACTTCCAGCAGGAGAACGCATCACGTTACAGACCACCAAAATTAATCAATCACATTTGCAAATTAAGAAAGTAAAATTCTTAGTTCACCATTAATCATACAAGAAGCTTTGAACCTTTCAATGAAAAGTCTATAAACACTGAGGGCCCTATCTTGCACTCGGCGCAAATGACTTTGTACACTGACGCATGTATCATTCCTATTTTGCACCCGCGCAAAGCGGACTTTTCCCTCCACAGACACACGTCGGTTAACTAAGAAATACACTTGCGCTCCCCGGGGCGGTTCAGCGCAAAGAGGAGGCGTGTTCCGGCGCAAACTTTCCCTCATGCTATTTTGCTGTTCTATAAAACAAATGCGCCACTGACCAGAAAAAAACTAGTCTAAAGTCAGTGGCGCGTTGCGCGTTGTTCATAATGCTATTTTAAGGGCGCATGCTTGGCCATAATCAATGTAGCGTGTGCACAATGCGCATACACTTTGATTCTCTCATCTAAGCAGCAGTTTTCATTTTTGCAAATTATACATTATTACGATAGATAGATAGATAGATAGATA
Organism: Rhinichthys osculus; assembly: GCA_029959095.1. Lineage (NCBI taxonomy): Eukaryota > Metazoa > Chordata > Actinopteri > Cypriniformes > Leuciscidae > Rhinichthys > Rhinichthys osculus. The sequence goes on along the minus strand of JARWKJ010000010.1, from coordinate 8,921,534 downwards.
GATAGATAGATAGATAGATAGATAGATAGATAGATAGATAGATAGATAGATAGATAGATAGATAGATAGATAGATAGATAGATAGATAGATAGATAGATAGATAGATAGATAGATAGATAGATAGATAGATAGATAGATAGATAGATAGATAGATAGATTTATTATAAAAGCATACATGTAGCTTACACATTTACCCAAATTATCATACGCCTGTTTAACAGAAGTTAATTTGGGTGGGTTTCTCAAACTTTCTCCATCCCCAATGTCACTTCTCTGTGTTTTACGGCCCTGACGAGAACGTTGCTCTCCTCGGCTGTGAACCGCTCCTGGCGCGCGCCTGGCAAATCCGCCGTTATAATAGGAATCTGCTTTAGAACAAGCGCGCCTGCTCTTAAAGGGAATGTGAGATGGCGCTCTGATTGGTTTATTTCACGTTACGCCCAAACCACACCTATGAATAATGAAGCTACTTCAGACCAACCCCTTTTAGATTTGCGCCAGGCGCAAGAGGCATTTATCCCGCCGGGAAAATAGCAACAGCGCCGGGATCCGCCCACAAAGTTACTTGCGCTTTGCGCTTTGACACTTGCGTTTCAGATCGTTAAAATAGGGCCCTAATATTCAAATGTAATACGTCTGCATTATGATTGATGACTACTTGAGGAACATCTGCTTTGAGCGCAGCTTGTATAGAGCCGTGTGAGTGACTCTTATGTGGCTGTTTTCCTTTTCAATAATGGCTGATACTGCAGCATAGCACCCTAGATCTGTGAGCTGGCACCGGTCTCTTCACTCAGCTCTAAGAAGGAACATCAGACTATTTAAAGCTCTCAACCAGCCAGTGAAGCACCCTTCAAACCAGCAGTGCTCTCTGTGTAACAGGACGCAGGTGCAGTATGACTGTACTGGAAAAGCCAATTAACAGGGTAGTCTGCTTCAAGAGATGTTCGAATGATAAAATTACTGGATGATCACAACAAACCATGGCCATATTTGATTTTGAGGCCCTTGACATCTGCCAAAACTCAATATAGAACATTAGAGGACCTTGTTGTGGTGCATATATATATATATATATATATAGAGAGAGAGAGAGTATTGTTGCAAAGAAGCACAATCACGTATAAATGCTCTTAATATGAGACTACGGGTTTTCTTCTTGCTGTTTTTGTTCTATAATAAGGGCCTTATGTGAGTAAACCCTTCTATATTGTTATCTTGGCATCTAAGCAAATGAAAAGCAATCAGAGTTATATTATTATATTATCCACGCGGCTTTGGGGGGTTAAAGGCCTTCTGAAGTGAAGCGATGCGTTCGCGTAAGAAAAATATTCATATTTAAAACTTTATCGACTAAAATAACTAGCTTCTGGCAGACGGCCTACGCAAGTCGACTTATGCTAAAAGAGTAACACTTGACGATGTATGACGTAGATGTAGGAGTAGCGTAAGCTTTGACGCATCTCGCGATTCAAACAAACAGGGCTGAGCAACCGCGTTCGTCATTACGTTTTGCGTCAAGTTCAAGGGTTACTCTATCGCCGTAAATCGATACGTACGGCCGTTTGCCGGAAGCTAGTTATTTTAGTCGATACATTTTTAAATATGAATATTTTTCTTACAAGAACGCATCGCTTCACTTCAGAAGGCCTTTATTAACCCCCCAGAGCCGCGTGGAGCACTTTTATCAGGGATGGATGCGCTTTGAAGGACTTCCAAAAACAAAAACCCATTATAAAGCTTGGAAGAGCAAGGACATTTTAATATAACTCCGATTGTATTCGTCTGAAAGAAGAATGTCATATACACCTAGGATGGCTTCAGGGTGAGTAAATCATGGGCTAATTTTCATTTTTGGGTGAATTATCCCTTTAAGGCTACTCCCAGGAACCAAAAGGCTCCAGGTGAGAGAATGGAGGCGGCACAGAAAGTGGCACCACTTGACAAGCTTGTGCACGAGAGAATGGCAGGATATGCTTGGGTATGTATTTATTTAGCTGATTACAGGCCCTATAAATGTACCTAATGGGTCTTAATAAACCAGCCTTAAACTTGTGGTCAATATTGCTATGGTTTTATTTTGATCAATAATCAGTTGATGCATATCAGTGGCCATGGGCAGCAAATGTTTTTATTAGTTCATGTCAGGTCATTTTGATCACAAATAAGATCTGAGCTGCAGTCTGATCTATAAATCAAATGTAATGTCTCGCACAAAATTGAGACAAATTTCTGTGTATTCTGTGTGTTTTATTTTTTATAAGCTTTCATTCAAACAGTCTGCTAAATTAGTGACAGTTAGTGGGATATTTGTATAGTTTTATATTCATTATTTATTTTATAGAAATTTAACTTTACTGATGGAGTGTAAAATTTCAGCATGTTCTTGTTGAATTTTTTTTTTTTTTCATTCTCCGCACAGTATACATATTGGATACAGCAGCATAAGACTATGGTAATATTAAGTTCTGAATATAGCCATTGCCTTGAGAGGTCAAACACTTCTGCTCTCCGTTCCAGTGAAATAAAATAAAATGCAACCAAACGCCCCCCGATTCTGACATGTATTCATTGCTATGCAGTAGCAATTTTTACTTTTTTTTTTTTTTTGTATCCGCAGGCTGGTTTTGAACCCTTATATGCGTATACTATTTATATATTTTTTCTACTTCTCTCTCACATGCCCTCATCCTACTTCTACACATCTATATATCCTATCCTTTCTCTCTCCGTTTTCCATTCAGTCAGCATCGGTCTGGTCTTTACTGCATCAGCGTCGTCACAAACGAACCAGGTTCCTTACGTACATATACACAATGTCCTCAAGATCCAGATCCAGGGATAGTTCATCCAAAAATGAAACTCACCCTCATGGCATTCCAAACCTCTAAGACTTTCTTTCATCTGTAAAAAAAAAAATAACAACAACAAAAAGAAATCATTGGAACCCATTGACATTTATTGTATAAACAGAAAAAAACATTACTCAAAATATCTTATTTTCAAGTCAGATACAGTATACAGATTTGGAATGACATTAGGGTGACTAAATGATGATAGCATATTATTTTTTGGCTGAACAATCCCTTTAACACTACCCCAAAAAGGCTAGAGTCTGTTGCTGGTGGTGTGTTGTACAGGAAATAGTACAGGGAAAAAAAAATGTACAGGAAGTAGGTGTGCTTAGCATGGTCCATGATTAATTTCAATGCATGGCCATGAAAGTCATCATTTATGCAGTTATAGTGCAAAAATACAATGTTTCTTTGAAATGAAATAAGGCATTTATATAGCGCTTTAATATGTACTACTTTACATCCAAAGCGTTTTACAATCATATCAGGAATCTCTCCTCAAACACTACCATGCTTGGCATGCTCAAAGCAACAGATTCTGCTTATGACTGACAAGGTCGCTTATGGTGACCTTGGCTTGCATTCACCTCATAGCGATTGGCTACATTCTGGCATTTTTCGCCTCTCATTTGCATCAGGTTAAGTGTTTCTCAACTTTTGCGTTTGTATACTCCACCATCAATCCTACGATTCCCTGTACAAGCCCGCCACTGAGCTCCCATGGAGAGTGAATCGGAAAAACCCTCGCCTTGCAGGATCACAAAATAGCATCCTCTTTTGTTAGACCCCCCTGGACATTCCCAACCTCTTACTTGGACACTTTTTGATCTTTTCCACTCGTTTTGGTTAGGGTTTTTTTGTGACTTTTGATGCATCTCCCTTAATCCCACAGGTTCTGTCGTCAACTCCCGACACTCACTTCTACTTTTATCTTTATGTCCTCGCTGCAGTCAATAAACTAAAACTCTAGAGGGGTCGTAGCAAGACAAGGATAGAGAGTCGTGCGGCTTAAAAATGGAAATAAAGTTTTGCGCAAACTTTTGTCAGTGTTGATAATTAATGTCAAAACAGTGCAGTGGTATGGGGCACCAGTGGCTTCATTTTGAGCCTGACATGGTCGCAGTGCGCCAGCAGGCTTCAGAGAGCTTTAAGGGCTGCAGAAGAGACATATTCCAGCAGAATGCACCGCCAAGCCCTGCCACTGCCCCTATAATGAGGAGAGGGACTGTCAACAGTCGCTTCTCTTGCTCCCTAGCCAAGCCTCAATCCCTGAATCGTTCTGTTTCCTTTTCCTTCTCGCCCCCCATGGGATCTCAATTCCCCGTAGGCCTTGCCTGCCATTCACACTGACTTCACAGATTAATCAAATGCCCTCTGAACTACCCTCAAATGCACTCTCATTTTCACCCTGTTCAAAACCAGACCAATTTTAGACCCATTACTGTTGTAATTGGCATCATGGATGGTCTTGTTAGGACTGCTAAAGTGGGCCAAGATGCATTCTCAGCATGGCCACTTTCTATGAGGAGGCAAATGAATATTACAACATAAGAAATCAAAAAGTGTTTAAACCATTCATCTGAAGTAAAATTGTCTAACAGCAACGGATAAAGTTTTAGAGGGAGGTATAGCATCTCTTTTCACACCATGTTTGTTCATAGCCTGTTTTCTCCCATGGTTGCTTTTCTCCATTCTGTCACCCGACTGAGTTTGGGTTCCTTGCCACTGTCGCCTCTTGCTTGCTTAGTTGGGGACACTTAATATTCAACAATATTATTGATTTGATGGCACTGACACTATTGGATGAGAACTGAACTGACCTGGACGATGACACTGTAACTGCTTTATAGATGAAATATTACATCAACACTGAATTAACTTTAGTTGAACAATGGCACTATTTTCTCTTGGAGCTCCTGAACAGCCGAAATGAACTCTGTTTGCATCATTGAAACATGTTCATGTTATCACTGTAAATCTGCATTATATAAATGAAGGTTAAATTGACTTTTTTCTTTCTTTCAGCTCATTACGTTTATAGAGGTCCTGAATCGTGACATAGACTGAAACATACAGTCATGTGAGAGGAGGCAGAGCCTGTCCGTGTGATATTGCCCAACCTGTGATGGTTAAAATTCACTCCGCAAATCAGCCTGAATGAATTTTTTCTTGGTTAATCCGTATAAACATCAAATGGAGTATGAATTTACATTGGGCTAATTTTGACATTTCCTCTATAAAATGTCGATGGGGTCCAAAACGACATATAGTGGGCAAATGACTGGGGGCAAAGTGGGCAAAAATGATAAGTGGGCAAATTACATCTTTCAACTCTCAAAGAAATATGAGTCAATATCTGCTAAGGGGTAATTAAATGTAACAAATCATGTAAAAGTTTATCATCTTTTATTGGAAAATTAAACAACATTTGATCAAACTTTGATAATTGCCTGATCTTTTAACCAACTGAGAAGATGATCACACTATATTTTAGGACAATCACCTGTAAAGTTTTATTGAAGTTTATTTCGTGGCTTAAAAAATGGTTATTCAGAGACTGACAAGTAAAAAAAAAAATTACCAGAAAAGAAGTGGTTTTGATGCACAACGTTTTTTTTATTGTCTCTTATAACAAACATATTTTATTTAAACCGATTAAACTGCAGATCCAGTTGTAAATAATAGTAAAATCACGTTGTAAAGCTGTATTTCCATTATTACCCCTTAGCAGATTTTGACTCAAATACAGATTACAGATGAACAACTTTAAACAACTTGACTGGCAGTAGATGATGGTCATTTTTGGGTGAACTGTCCCTTTAAAAGTTTGTGACATTGCAAAGCTGTTGAAACAACATCGGTTCCACTAAAACAACATAGTGTGGTGTTTTAGGTGTAAAAATCCAATAAAAAGCTAATAGAAATGTTCAAAAACATGGTTACAATCGTAGTTTAAAGAAAAAAAACATACTTAATACATATTTAATTAGTCTTGACAAGTACATTTTCTTTTTGAAGTAAATTTGATTTTTAAAATGAGATCCATCAAGAGTAGGATTTTATGCAGTGTAGATGTAGACAATACCATTCTGTATGTGCTTAATGAACTCCACATAATTAAATATTTTCCCTCAAGAACAATGGCTTCTAAATTTGGCAGATTGCTAGCAGATGGTGCTTGGCATGAGACTACCCAAACGTTGACAGGTGGTATCATTGATATTTGATAGGGAGATGGCCTCTTCTATATTTCCTACTTTATCTAAATTGACATCAAATGTGTTACTAGATCTAGCAGCATGCTTGCCATAAATGTTCAAATAAGGGGGGTTGTGGAGGTTGTCTAACCATGAAGGGCGAAAATTAGGCCACATGCTGTGTAAAAGTGCTTTAGTGGTCAGTGCACAAAATGGCTAATTTTATGTATGAGTGTGACCTGCAGCATGTTTTTACATATTTTCAGGTCCAAAGTTGATTTTATAGATAAATAAACAGCGCATCATTCCAAGATAGAAGATTAACAATGAGGTTTATTTAACAGAAAATTTTCTTGTTAAAGATCTGTGTAAGCATGTGCCCATATGAGCAACATCTACATTTAGAGATTGTCAATGTAATTCATAAGCAATTGCACATTAAAATTATAATTTGAAAAATGTGAAAAAGCTCATGTGAATCTTGATAATGCTAAAGAGCTGTGGCTAGAGTCCACAAGTAATGAGTTTTTTTTTTTTTTTTTTTTTTTTTGCTGGTGAGGAGCTCTATTGAAAATCAACTGCAGCCAAAGCAATGTATAACAGTGTAAACCCATGCTGGGTCTCATTGGTGTGACAGAACCCATGCTGAAGTAATTAAGGACAGGGTCTTTGCTGAAGGGCACAATAAACAGTCCTCTGGAGACCAAATGCAGCACCATTAAGGCAGCAGGCCATTGCTTCTCCTGAGAACCCCTTGCTGACACACACACAAATGGGTCTTAATTATAAATTTAAGAACAAAAAGCGTTAGTGAGCATGGTGAGGCACCCTATTAGCAAGGGGACAATGAAAGTCAATGGATGTATAATGTGTGATTGATGTAAACCATGGTTGATCATTGGCATGTTTAATTATTTATTTGATTGATTGTTTCTAAATGTACTTTTTAAGTATATCATATATTTGTATAAGTTTAAAGCTTTGAATCGATCAAACATGCACTTTAACTCCTTGTGCACAGTGAAAGTGTTAATAATAGTCTACGGGTGTGAGATAAAATACTAATGTCTTTGGGCTAGTGATTTACCATGCAAATAATTCGCCCATATGGCCTCTATGATGCTTTCTAAAAAAATATTCAGGAAGTTCATGGCACTTTACTTTTCCCAACAATAGGGGGCGTCATATATTTAAAAATGCTTTCAAAGTTTGTGAAAATGTAATGAGGACCTAGACAGTGCTAGACAGAGGAGGGCAGCACATGCCTACTTTTAACACGGAGGCTGAATTCAGAATGGCATATATAAATGTAGGCCTATTTAATTTAAATGGAGGTTTCAGACAAGCTTCTAATGATCTAGAACAAATACAAATCAGCTTTACAGATAACCTGGCAAATATTTAATGAATACTACGCTTATTTCCCACTAAAAGGGAATTATAATTTGAATATTACATTTATTTTTTAATTTATTCCTTTCAACCACTCCATTAGACAATTTATATTCTTTCAACCAACTGCCGAATGACAGATACAGGATTGTGGAAAATCATCACACAATGAAGGATAGCTATAATAATAATAACAATAATAGGCCTAATAATTGTTATTATAATCAATATTATTATAAACGAGGAAATGTCATATCTCCTCTGTTTCGCTGACATGCTAATAAATAATCACTACAATAATAATAATATTAGTAGGCTAGTATTAATACATTTATTTTATTGCAAATATTAATAATACTACATTATTATTATTAGCCATACTGAAGTATTGTAGCATTACAAAACAAAACTCATTACTATTACTTACCGCCATTAAGACGTTCCCGTAACATCTGTTCAATTGCAAACATCTGTTCAGTTGTGCTTCCATCTCATTACTGACTTGTTGCTGTTGCAATGAACAATGCAGAGACTGAAACAAAACAAGCATGAACTTGCATAACAGTTCTGCACGGTCCACATATTCGGAACATGCAGAAAAGCAGTCGAAAACACTCTTTTTTGGTTTGAAAGAGGATCCTCTAGAGCATAGTTTATTCATCAGTTAGTCTAGACCTCCATGTCTGTCGCATACAAACATGCGTTCACACAAACACACACATACTGCGCAGGCAGGAACCTGATTAGTGGGAAATGTAATTCCACTGTTTGGTGTGACTGACAGTGTCAGAGAGCGAGGGTCTCTCTCGTCTCTGGATGATACCATCAAAGTGCTGCTTTATTTGTCTTGATGAGGAGGAAATGCCACGTCTCCTCTGCTCTCGGGGCAAGCTGATGTCATCAGACGTATCTCTGCAGCTGCCACAAGCCAGCTCAAATCTCATCATGATGTAGCCTAGTTTGTCACATTGTCAGGCCAACATATTATATAGAGGTAGAATTTGCTCCATGCTCGTTAACTTCCCTGTCCATGATTTAAAACTACGATGAGGTGTTTGCTTATAGCTGCATAGATTAAATGTTATAAAAATACATTCCTAGCAAAACGGACAGCATGTATCAGTGGGCTTGCTAAGTGAAGCGCTCCAACGCATTCTCATCCCAAAGCGTAATATTTTGACTCTTTTGCCAAAGCGTCTATATCCAACGCATATGGCACCCTTTAGCGTCAATATAACACGCTTCGGTTTTGGGTAAGTTTAGGTCTGGGGTAGTGTTAGGGTTAGACCACTAGGAGGCGCCATATATCTGCGTCTCATATGACGCTAAAGGGTGCCATTGTGCGTTGGATATAGACGCTTTGGCAAAAGAGTCAGTATTACGCCTTGGGATGTGCATACTTAAGCATATATTGAAAATAAACTGTAGAGTGAAACTCATCCTGCACCATTTGTTCTACAGGCGTGAATTGCTCCACGAATCAAAACATGTAAATTGACATTTATTCTTGCAAGCCTAATGGTAAAGCTGAATTTTCAGCAGCTCCACTTACTCCACTGTTAAGTGTCACATGATCCATCAGAAATAATTATATGCTGATTTGGTGCTCAAGAAACATTTTTTTAAAATTATTTTTTAATATAGCCTATAGATTTGTTAAATAACAATGTAAAAGCCATGGCAACCATTCACAACACTTCGTGATATCGACTTCTGCTCTTCACATTTTCTTCAGAACTTTTCTTGCGAAACTGCATTCGACATGTACTTGAATGTGAACATTTATCTTCAGTTTGTTTCCGAAGTGTTTGTGGATAATGGATCCACGATTAGGATGTTGTCTAATGCGTCACATGCTGTGCTGTTTTGATTTGAAAGTAGTTGTGAGACGAAGCGTCTGGCTTCCGTGCCGCTGCCAGGCTTCTTGCGAAAAGGCACATGCAAATTTCACGCAACACTGCCCGGCTTTGTGTGCGCGAGCAGACATCTTTGAGCTCAAGGGGCAGGGCACTTTCTCCACCCTGACAGATTTATCAGTCGCCCTTTTGTGTGCTTGTTTTACTCCGCTGTGGATCCTTACGCTTAAACCTGAAATAAACACATAAAGCAATATATAAGAGCTTTGAAAGGCTCCCCTGAATCTAAAGACCCCTCCAGAGTGGCATGGTGCAGATGCATATGGTTTGCATGTGATTATAAAGGGAATGCACTATAAACACAAAGCAGTTGATGAATGTGTTAAAAGCAAGGGCTTTGCTGAAAAATAAATCCTATATTCATCACCCTCTCAACCGAATAGTACGCAGGCTCTAATGATATGCGCTTGGATAGCTAATGAACTTCCTGCGTGCCACCTAGATTGCATTTCTATAGCAACCGCTGTGTGCTTTTAAAGCAGTCGTGGCAGTAGCTGGGGGAGGAGGATACAAAAAAGAAGAAGTGGAAGAAGATGAAGAACTTCACATCCCCTCTTCAAGACCTCTAAACGAAGATTAAGTTTTTCTTTTAGCCCAACTTTGAATTTAATTTACTTTGATGTAGTCTTGTGTACTAATCTCCCATTTCTCCACAGGCAACAGGCTACTGCTAAGCGTTAGCCTTGAGAGCCGGCAAAAGTGGAACAGTAATGCTTATTATTCGTGGTCGTTGCTAATGCAAGGATCACTATTACTTTTGATCATAGGGGTTTTCAAAGACCCCTAACCCTAACGTATTAAACTTTGGTGGATAACTCATTCTGCACAGTTGGATACCTCAAATTGTGTAAATGTGTGAGGACAGATCTGCTATTACTAAGTGATTGGATTTATATTTTTCTCCTGGTGGAAGGGTGAATAGAATGGGTGAAAAATCACTTGAAGGAGGGACCCAAGCCATATACCAAAATTCTACGTCAAGTAAACACAGTTTTCAACTGTGATAATACAAATAATTTTTTGAGCACCAAATCAGCATTTTAGAATGGTTTCTGAAGGATCATGTGACACTGAAGACTGGAGTAATGGCTGCTGAAAATTCAGCTTTGTCACCATAGGAATAAATTAACTTTTAAAATATATTAAATCAGCAAACAGTTATATTAAATTGTTCATAAAGGAAATTACACTCTATACAGAGCCCTTAAAGGGACATGGTGAATGGGAATCGCAATTATCTAGTTGGGTTATTATATTGTATGTAATTTGAGGGTATCAGTGAGCCGCTATCAATAAGCAGGGAATTGAAAATAGTTTTTGACTGTGTGCTCGCTTTTGACTTTCGCTATCGAATTCGCGATCATGTATACTCTGTGTTTAGGGAGTGACGGTATGACCACACATTTTACAAGATAAGATATTTGTCGAAGCTCAGGATCTGTTGCACACAAAAAAATCGGACATATTCCTGTCAGTCATCTCTCCATCTTCACGAGAGAAGTTACTCCCACCTGTTCCCTCTTGATTTGTTCCCTTCTTAAGTCTCCTCTTGTTTGCAGTCCTTGTCGGATCGTTGTCTAATGTCTCCCGTTCCCTGTGATCCTCTGTTCAGGTTGTTGTTTTATTGTTATTCATTGTGTTTTTCCCCCTTGTGGGTTTTTGGTTTGTGTTTGTTTATTTTATATTAAACTTTATTTTCTCCTGCACTTGAGTCCTCACACCTTGTTGTCTTACCCATTCCGTGACTTAACGATCCGACCAACATGAGGACTCAGCGGCGAAGAGGGGCCAAGCCAGAGACGGTTCATGTTTCGTCTGCCCAGCCAAAGACTGTTCACGTCACGTCTGCCCAGCCAGAGACTGTTCACGTCACGTCTGCCCAGCCAGAGACTGTTCACGTCATGTCTGCCCAGCCAGAGACTGTTCACGCTCCGTCTGCCCAGCCAGAGACTGTTCACGTTCCGTCTGCCCAGCCAGAGACTGTTCACGTTCCGTCTGCCCAGCCAGAGACTGTTCACGTCACGTCTGCCCAGCCAGAGACTGTTCACGTCACGTCTGCCCAGCCAGAGACTGTTCACGTTCCGTCTGCCCAGCCAGAGACTGTTCACGTCACGTCTGCCCAGCCAGAGACTGTTCACGTCACGTCTGCCCAGCCAGAGACTGTTCACGTTCCGTCTGCCCAGCCAGAGACTGTTCACGTCACGTCTGCCCAGCCAGAGACTGTTCACGTCACGTCTGCCCAGCCAGAGACTGTTCACGTCACGTCTGCCCAGCCAGAGACTGTTCACGTTCCGTCTGCCCAGCCAGAGACTCTTCACGAAGTTACTGTATTTTTGATCAAATAAAAGCATTGGTGAGCATAAAAGACTTCTATCGAAAACTTAAAATCTTAACAACCCCACACTTTTGAATGGTTTAGTGTAGCTTCATGTAGGTTTTTTTTTTTTGGCTTTGTGGTTTCCATAGCACTCACAAAGAGAGAGACCTATCAGATCTTCTGTCTGGATGCAGAAACAGTGACGGCCATTGTGTAGAGAAAAAAAAAAACAGGAAGGGAGAGAGAGAAAAGGGGGATGCGTGAGTCCATTGACTCTGACATGTGGGTGTCGTATGTTCTCGTCGGAAACAAATGTCATTATATCACCATCTAGTCATGTCTGACCAATCCCATTTCTCATAAGGATGACCATTCACGGATTCACACACTGATCTGTGGGTTCTATTCTTCACATATATCTGTGTCTTGTCTTTATATGAACCAGTCATTCATGAACTTTTTTGGAGATGTAGAAACGTAGAGTAGCATTTCATGATATGTCTTTAACGCCTCAGCCATCCGTTTGAGTTGCAAAGCATTCTGGGACTGCATGTCCAAGCACTTGCTGATAAGACCTGCCATATCACTTAAAACCCATTAAAATAACTACTTGCATGTCACTTTATAAATGTCAGGAAATTCTTATGAGACGCTACAGCGTACGCCACAGGCTATATTTGATGGCTGTCTGTCACCGAGTGTAAATGACTCAGGTGCAAAACTCAGAGAGAGAGATGACTGGTGACTGCAGGCGACAGAAAATTGGGTGAAAACACCAGGTCAGACTTCAGTGCTTGTCACTCAAATGAAACGCTGAATACTCTTGTTATTTTCTGTGTACTATAAAAGACAGAGCATAATAGGAGAGGGCGATCTTCTCTGTTTTTCCATCTTTATTTCACTGTCACAACGTGGTTTTGTTTGTCACTAACAGTGTTATTTTAGTATTATATATACTATGATAGTGCATCTTAATATTTTGAATTTATATTTTGTATTTTTTTAGATCATAAATTTAGTTAGAAAGACTCGGGAGAATAAAATACCGTAACCATTATATATTTATTAACAGCCCAGCAAGCAATATTATGATATAAAGTTATTTGGCGTAGGCCCCGTCCGTAGCTCGCAATCCAAGGGTACGGACTCTGCATTTCCTGCCTGAAGACGAAGGCAGGGGCGCAGCCGACCCCCTGTGAGGCATGGGAAGGGACCATCCTGGTGGTGGTGGGGAGGATAGAGGGGAAGGAACCATCTTGGTGGTGGAGGGGAGGATGGAGGTGAATTAAAGCGTCAGCATCTGCGAACTCAGACATGTGTAAGTAACGATCTTTTATACTACAAGTATTAGAACACGATTAGAAAGATGAGAAGGTAATAAGTGACGTAACAGTTGAGTCTCCCCGGCAGAACTTATGCTAAAGCTTTCATTTCACGTTTTTGTCATTTTGTTTTGTGCTTTTATCATTTTTTGTTAGTTTATTTATGTATTTATTATTTAGCTTTATTTTTATGTTTTAGTAATTGTAGTAGCCTACTCCAACTTAAACTTATTTCTGTAATGACAACTCTCTGACTGTTTGGCATGCTGGATATCTGGTAATAAGAGATCTGCTACTGTCACATGTCTGTCCTGTCTTGTGATGCAAATGGGTGTTGTTATGTTGAGCCATGTGCTCTTTGTCATTGTCTGATCCCTCCCCCTCGTTACCTGATTATTGTTTGAGTTTTCCCACCTGTTCCCTCTTGATTTGTTCCCTTCTTAAGTCTCCTCTTGTTTGCAGTCCTTGTCGGATCGTTGTCTAATGTCTCCCGTTCCCTGTGATCCTCTGTTCAGGTTGTTGTTTTATTGTTATTCATTGTGTTTTTCCCCCTTGTGGGTTTTTGGTTTGTGTTTGTTTATTTTATATTAAACTTTATTTTCTCCTGCACTTGAGTCCTCACACCTTGTTGTCTTACCCATTCCGTGACTTAACGATCCGACCAACATGAGGACTCAGCGGCGAAGAGGGGCCAAGCCAGAGACGGTTCATGTTTCGTCTGCCCAGCCAAAGACTGTTCACGTCACGTCTGCCCAGCCAGAGACTGTTCACGTCACGTCTGCCCAGCCAGAGACTGTTCACGTCACGTCTGCCCAGCCAGAGACTGTTCACGTCACGTCTGCCCAGCCAGAGACTGTTCACGTCACGTCTGCCCAGCCAGAGACTGTTCACGCTCCGTCTGCCCAGCCAGAGACTGTTCACGTTCCGTCTGCCCAGCCAGAGACTGTTCACGTTCCGTCTGCCCAGCCAGAGACTGTTCACGTTCCGTCTGCCCAGCCAGAGACTGTTCACGTCACGTCTGCCCAGCCAGAGACTGTTCACGTCACGTCTGCCCAGCCAGAGACTGTTCACGTTCCGTCTGCCCAGCCAGAGACTCTTCACGTTCCGTCTGCCTAGCCAGAGACTGTTCACATCACGTCTGCCCAGCCAGAGACTGTTCACGTCCCGTCTGTCCAGTCTGAGACCGATCAGGAGATGCCCATTTGTGTGGCCGCCAAGGCTATGCTGGACTGGAGCGTCTGGCTCGGATCCTGGACATGCCAGTGGATGCTCCGGGGCGGAAGGCAGAGCCAGTGTCTGCTGTTCCTGAGCCGGAGCCAGTGTCTGCTGTTCCTGAGCCGGAGCCAGTGTCTGCTGTTCCTGAGCCGGAGCCAGTGTCTGCTGTTCCTGAGCCGGAGCCAGTGTCTGCTGTTCCTGAGCCGGAGCCAGTGTCTGCTGTTCCTGAGCCGGAGCCAGTGTCTGCTGTTCCTGAGCCGGAGCCAGTGTCTGCGGTTCCTGAGCCGGAGCCAGTGTCTGCGGTTCCTGAGCCGGAGCCAGAGCCAGTGCCTGCGGTTCCTGAGCCGGAGCCAGAGCCAGTGCCTGCTGTTCCTGAGCCGGAGGCAGAGCCAGTGCCTGCTGTTCCTGAGCCGGAGCCAGAGCCAGTGCCTGCTGTTCCTGAGCCGGAGGTCGGAGCCAGTGCCTGCTGTTCCTGAGCCGGAGGTGGAGCCAGTGCCTGCTGTTCCTGAGCCGGAGGCGGAGCCAGTGCCTGCTGTTCCTGAGCCGGAGGCGGAGCCAGTGCCTGCTGTTCCTGAGCCGGAGGCGGAGCCAGTGCCTGCTGTTCCTGAGCCAGAGGCGGAGCCAGTGCCTGCTGTTCCTGAGCCGGAGACGGAGCCAGTGCCTGCTGTTCCTGAGCCGGAGGCGGAGCCAGTGCCTGCTGTTCCTGAGCCGGAGGCGGAGCCAGTGCCTGCTGTTCCTGAGCCGGAGGCAGAGCCAGTGCCTGCTGTTCCTGAGCCGGAGGCGGAGCCAGTGCCTGCTGTTCCTGAGCCGGAGGCAGAGCCAGTGCCTGCTGTTCCTGAGCCGGAGGCAGAGCCAGTGCCTGCTGTTCCTGAGCCGGAGGCAGAGCCAGTGCCTGCTGTTCCTGAGCCGGAGGCAGAGCCAGTGCCTGCTGTTCCTGAGCCGGAGGCAGAGCCAGTGCCTGCTGTTCCTGAGCCGGAGGCAGAGCCAGTGCCTGCTGTTCCTGAGCCGGAGGCAGAGCCAGTGCCTGCTGTTCCTGAGCCGGAGGCAGAGCCAGTGCCTGCTGTTCCTGAGCCGGAGGCAGAGCCAGTGCCTGCTGTTCCTGAGCCGGAGGCAGAGCCAGTGCCTGCTGTTCCTGAGCCGGAGGCAGAGCCAGTGCCTGCTGTTGCTGAGCCGGAGGCAGAGCCAGTGCCTGTTCCGGAGCTGGAGCCAATGGCTGTTCCAGACCCAGTGTTTGTTTCTGTGTTTGTGTCTGTCCTTGTGACCATTTCTGTTCTAGTGACTGTTCCTGAGCTGGTGTTTGCAGTTCCTGAGCCGGTGGCTGCTGCTCCAGAGCCGGAGGCAGAGCCAGTGCCTGTTCCAGAGCCAGTGCCTGTTCCAGAGCCAGTGCCTGTTCCAGGGCCGGAGGCAGAGCCAATGCCTGTTCCAGGGCCGGAGGCAGAGCCAATGCCTGTTCCAGGGCCGGAGGCAGAGCCAATGCCTGTTCCAGGGCCGGAGGCAGAGCCAATGCCTGTTCCAGGGCCGGAGGCAGAGCCAATGCCTTTTCCAGGGCCGGAGGCAGAGCCAATGCCTGTTCCAGGGCCGGAGGCAGAGCAGAGCCAATGCCTCTTCCAGGGCCGGAGGCAGAGCCAATGCCTGTTCCAGGGCCGGAGGCAGAGCAGAGCCAATGCCTCTTCCAGGGCCGGAGGCAGAGCCAGAGCCAATGCCTGTTCCAGGGCCGGAGGCAGAGCCAATGCCTGTTCCAGGGCCGGAGGCAGAGCCAATGCCTGTTCCAGGGCCGGAGGCAGAGCCAATGCCTGTTCCAGGGCCGGAGGCAGAGCCAATGCCTGTTCCAGGGCCGGAGGCAGAGCCAATGCCTGTTCCAGGGCCGGAGGCAGAGCCAATGCCTGTTCCAGGGCCGGAGGCAGAGCCAATGCCTGTTCCAGGGCCGGAGGCAGAGCAGAGCCAATGCCTCTTCCAGGGCCGGAGGCAGAGCCAGAGCCAATGCCTGTTCCAGGGCCGGAGGCAGAGCCAATGCCTGTTCCAGGGCCGGAGGCAGAGCCAATGCCTGTTCCAGGGCCGGAGGCAGAGCCAATGCCTGTTCCAGGGCCGGAGGCAGAGCCAATGCCTGTTCCAGGGACGGAGGCAGAGCCAATGCCTTTTCCAGGGCCGGAGGCAGAGCCAGAGCCAATGCCTGTTCCAGGGCCGGAGGCAGAGCCAATGCCTGTTCCAGGGCCGGAGGCAGAGCCAATGCCTGTTCCAGGGCCGGAGGCAGAGCCAATGCCTGTTCCAGGGCCGGAGGCAGAGCCTGGTCCGGTGTCGTCTCCGCCCTGGCTGCCCGATGGACTCTGTGTTTCGCCCGATGGACTCTGTGTTTCGCCCTGGCCGCCCGATGGACTCTGTGTTTCGCCCGATGGACTCTGTGTTTTGCCCTGGCCGCCCGATGGACTCTGTGTTTCGCCCTGGTCTGTCCCTCCCGTCCCGCCCTGGTCTGATGGAGCGTCTGGTAGCCGCTCCGTAGGGAGGGGGTTATGTCACATGTCTGTCCTGTCTTGTGATGCACATGGGTGTTGTTATGTTGAGCCATGTGCTCTTGTCATTGTCTGATCCCTCCCCCTCGTTACCTGATTATTGTTTGAGTTTTCCCACCTGTTCCCTCTTGATTTGTTCCCTTCTTAAGTCTCCTCTTGTTTGCAGTCCTTGTCGGATCGTTGTCTAATGTCTCCCGTTCCCCGTGATCCTCTGTTCAGGTTCTTGTTGTTATTCATTGTGTTTTTCCCCCTTGTGGGTTTTTGGTTTGTGTTTGTTTATTTTATATTAAACTTTATTTTCTCCTGCATTTGAGTCCTTACACCTTGTTGTCTTACCCATTCCGTGACAGCTACACTACTGCTGCAGAGTAATACAGTAATTGGTATTGCTGAAACACACACGACACGCTTTTCTATGCATTTGCTAGGGTGTTCTGGGTGATTGCTAGATGGATGCTTACTGCTTTTTATGCTTTAAAATAACATTTTTGTGGTGTTTACATGTGCAACAATGATGCAAAATATTGCTATGCTATACAGGTGTTCTGGATGTTTTTAGCATGTTGCTATGTGGTTGCTAAGATGTTCTGTGTGGTTGCTTACTGACAAAAAAAATGTATATATAAAAAAAATATTCTTTATAATATTCTGGTGCGCTGATATGTCACAAGCCACTCCTTTAGTGTTAATTTAGGGGATTTTTTGGCCCATGTTTTTTATTGTGTAACTTGTTGAAAATAAGTTTCTACCTAATCAGATAGACAATAAAATAGAGGGAAAATCTTAGATCTCCTTAGACTTAAAGAGGGATCGAAAGTCGAAATATATCAGAGACTTACGCCCAGTTACATCAAAGCAACCACATAACAACATACTAAAAACACTTAGAACACCACAGGAATTGCATGGTAACAACCTAGCAACCATTCTTAACACCCTAACGTCATGATGCTGTGTTTTACATGGGTAAGTACTAACATTGTCTTCAGAAATCAGCCTTTTTTGTGCTTTCCTCCCTTCTTTCGCATCCTCAGCGATCACTACCCCCAAACTAAACCCGTAAACCATCGGTCTCACCTTTAATATCCAATTACAAATCACTGCGTGGGCATAACATGTAGAGACAATATACTGGGGACCATTCTTATTGATTTTTGTCTCTTTTCTTTAATTAGCTGTGCAGCTTAAATTGTGATTTCATCTGCCCTGTGGTCTAACCGTATTGATTGCATGTACTTTCCCCTAAAACAACTGTCCTCCGTATAGTATTCATAAATGTTTCCCTCTCCCAAGCCCATGGCTTACTAACTGCTATGATTCTGTCTGATAGGTGGAGCTAGCTCTCGACTGAGATGTGGCAAAATCTCATCCCTCGGGAGAAAAAATCTATTACCATGTTTTGAGTCACCAGTGGGATTTAGGGGCCAAACAGCAAAACTGTTGTGTTTTCTCATCTCTGAATTTCATCATGGGAATTGAGCAAACATGTCAATGAAATGCCTGAGGGGCCATGTTGAATTTTTGATGAAGCGAGACCTCTTTTGAAGAATAGCAACAGCATCCCAGTGTTCATTTGCTGTGGTTACATTCACCCGACAATAAGTTCAGATGTACAAGATCAATCTGGGAGGTTTTCCTTTTTCGAAGCATGTAGCCTCTTTTGTGTTCCGCCGACATCAGATATGGAGATGGAAGCCTCTCTTCGGCACATCAGGGTAAGAAATGAAAGTCATTATTTGCATGAACACACTGTCATTGTGCAGCAATCATCCACTGAGAAATGTAATTATGCCACGTTTAAATCTCGCAGAGCGGCGGTGGAGAGCACAGGAGACAACTTCAAACGTTATGCTTGCATGAGCTGTAAAGAAAAATTATTTGCATTATATTATACAGCAGGAGTACTTTTATATGACTTATCAAAGTCATATTTTCGGAGACATTTTCCATCTCTCAAGCTGCCCGCCTTTATCCTCTTCATTGCTTCATTACCATTTAATGATTCTTTGAAAGCATATAATTAAGTTCTTCATCAACACCATGTATTTCTCCAGGGCCTGCACATCCTTTGTCCACTATGGAATTGGAAAATGCCTTTCCACGTTGCTATCCGCACATTTTAATTACATGCTCACCACCAGTTATGGCCTCTGCTTCAGCTCAATGATGAGCTCGCCCAATAGGACTCGGGCTGACAAAATCCACATCTTCCAGTGACATTTACTTGGGTTTCGGAGGGGGGAGGATTACAGGAAGCAGCATATGAGATCGTGATAAAGGTATTATGTGGTTATTAAGGAAACCTCTAGTCAATGGCTCGCCACATGAGAATCTCATAATCTGGTTGTAATCAGATGAGTATGCTGGAGCAAAAGGACATTACATGCTGTTTCAACAGGAAGATAATGTGAGATGATTATGTGGAATAAAAATGGTCTTATTGGTGTGTAAACTTTCATTTTCAGTAAACATGGACGTATACTTTGAGGTAGATTGTTTGACCATATGTATATTTTTTTAAAGATAAAAATAGATTTTTTTTTGGGGGGGGGGGTTTGTGTCTCCACAGGTAATGGAAGATTTGACATCCACCCTGGACACCAACATGCTTTTAGCCTAATGAATCAAAAATCCACCCTTGATGTACCACATACTCAGAGGGAATGAGAGAAAGAGACCATAGGTCTACTTAAAACCCTTCAAAGGTTCCTAATAGCGGATGAAGACAACAGTCTATAATCCCTTTAGCAAATAAGTGCTGCTGATTAAGAGCCAAAGATAATATGTTAATTATATTTGGAAAAACATAACATTCAGTCCTGTGTTTTTGGACTATTGGATTTATAGATACTGGAGATCTATCTGTCTGTGTGTATGTGCATGTTGGTAATAAGTACCAAATGACATTAACTCTGTACTGTATCTTGAATAAGAGCACACTTGAAATTAATAATAATTAATTGCAAAACTTCATTACTTAAATCATTGCTTTAGCATTTACTAAGATTAATAAATTTCACTTTTATTTAGTATAAATTATTTTAACTTTCTGGAAAAATATGTTTAGCCAAGGTTAAATCTGCATCTCTAGTTTGTTTGTTTTAGGGATTTAGTCCCTTGTTAAATGTAAATGGTTTTGGTTCCCACAAAAAACAAATAGGCTATATATATATATATATATATATATATATATATATATATATATATACACTCACCGGCCACTTTATTAGGTACACCTGTCCAACTGCTCGTTAACACTTAATTTCTAAGCAGCCAATCACATGGCGGCAACTCAGTGCATTTAGGCATGTAGACATGGTCAAGACAATCTCCTGCAGTTCAAACCGAGCATCAGTATGGGGAAGAAAGGTGATTTGAGTGACTTTGAACGTGGCATGATTGTTGGTGCCAGAAGGGCTGGTCTGAGTATTTCAGAAACTGCTAATCTACTGGGATTTTCACGCACAACCATCTCTAGGGTTTACAGAGAATGGTCCGAAAAAGAAAAAACATCCAGTGAGCGGCAGTTCTGTGGGCGGAAATGCCTTGTTGATGCTAGAGGTCAGAGGAGAATGGCCAGACTGGTTCGAGCTGATAGAAGGGCAACAGTGACTGAAATAACCACTCGTTACAACCAAGGTATGCAGCAAAGCATTTGTGAAGCCACAACACGCACAACCTTGAGGCGGATGGGCTACAACAGCAGAAGACTCCACCGGGTACCACTCATCTCCACTACAAATAGGAAAAAGAGGCTACAATTTGCAAGAGCTCACCAAAATTGAACAGTTGAAGACTGGAAAAATGTTGCCTGGTCTGATGAGTCTCGATTTCTGTTAAGACATTCAGATGTTAGAGTCAGAATTTGGCGTAAACAGAATGAGAACATGGAACCATCATGCCTTGTTACCACTGTGCAGGCTGGTGGTGGTGGTGTAATGGTGTGGGGGATGTTTTCCTGGCACACTTTAGGCCCCTTAGTGCCAATTGGGCATCGTTTAAATGCCACGGCCTACCTGAGCATTGTTTCTGACCATGTCCATCCCTTTATGGCCACCATGTACCCATCCTCTGATGGCTACTTCCACCATGTCACAAAGCTCTAATCATTTCAAATTGGTTTCTTGAACATGACAATGAGTTCACTGTACTAAAATGGCCTCCACAGTCACCAGATCTCAACCCAATAGAGCATCTTTGGGATGTGGTGGAACGGGAGATTCGCATCATGGATGTGCAGCCGACAAATCTGTGGCAACTGTGTGATGCCATCATGTCAATATGGACCAAAGTCCCTGAGGAATGCTTCCAGCACCTTGTTGAATCTATGCCATGAATAATTGAGCCAGTTCTGAAGGCAAAAGGGGGTCCAACCCGTTACTAGCATGGGGTACCTAATAAAGTGGCCGGTGAGTGTATATATATATATACATATAATTGCATTCTACCTCCAGGGGAAAAAATATATAACTATCTTTAAAGTCCAGCGTTTTTTTTTTTTACCTCACAGGGAAAAACATATTCAGACATACGGTCAGCAGACCGCAAACAGGCTGCATATTTATTTCCACATCATTTATTCTCATTACACAGGCCTCGGGATGTCAATGGAGTCATTTCTGCTCCATTGATACAGCAGTGCGTGAGAGAGTGAGGGAGAAAGAGAGAGAGAGTCAAGATAAAAGGTATTATTGTATTCAGGTTGAACTGGTGAACTCTGACACTTTTGAAAGAGGTTGTAACTAGCTAACCAAATGATGCTATTCATTCCTCCATTTGTCACTGGTAAACTGAATAAGTGTCAGTTTCTCTGAAGAAAAACAACCAATGCTTTAATATTAGAATAGTAGATTTTTTGTTTACTTTAAATGTTTGCTATACAGTATATATATATATATACACAGACACACACACACACACACACACACACACACACACACACACACACACACACACACATTAGGCAAACATTTAAAGTTTACTATAAACAATTCTACTATTCTAATATTAATTACCAAATTAAAACATTATATATAAATATGTATATATATGACATTAATTTAGTCTGATATATATATATATATGTGTGTGTGTGTGTGTGTATACATATGGATGTATATATATGATATTAAGTATTTTAATCTGAAAAAATGCAGGTTATCTGCTTTATACACCCAGAAATATTCACACAGCAATCAAGCTTAGCTAACAAAAATCCTACTGAGATACTGTTACCAATCTGCATCCAGCTGAGCAACATGTTCTGCTACACTACCCATAACTCAGTGCTACTCCCCTAACCTTTTAGTCATCACATGTCTGATACTCATCACTATAGATTGGTGTAGTGCAAGCACTTTCCTGCCCCTGCAGTAGACACTTAGATGTGACAGGTGTCCGCCGGCTGACGATAAATCAATTTGGATTTAAGAGAGCACCTACTGAGAAGCAGTGGGCCTCATAAAAAGATCCAATTACATTTTATGCTGGGTGAATCTATGATCTTGTAAGCCTCTCAATTAGATTAGATCAGCCCAAATTAGATTAGTTTGGATTTTCGCTGGTCATTTGCTGTCTTTGAGGGGATCCACTAGAATGAGTTTACCAGTTTAGCAGGTATGAATTTCCTCTGTTAATTCTGATGTGTTGGCTATAATAAATAAACTCAACTAAATGGGTTCAAATTGATAACTAGGAGTATAACTGACAAAAGCTGTCCACACTAGCGATGGCAAGGTACATTTTAAGGGTATGGGCTGTGGCTTACAGATTATATATATATATTATAGATATATAGATATATATAACCCCTCACCCGGGTCTCACCATTTATTTCAAACCAAGAGTAACCTCTAAATTCATACATAATATAATTATATAATATATAGTTATACTATATTAAAATATAATTGGTTAAATTATAATTATTATGCAAAACTGTAAGTGTGCTTGTGCTATCTTTCTAAATAAGTGCATTTGGTTTGATATTTTATGTAATGCAAATTCAATTTAGCTTTTTAATTGTCCTTTTTTGGGGCTTTCTTCACTGTATACGAGCTCAAATCTATGGTCACTAACCACAATAGCACACTGGCCTATATTTCCATGACAATGTAGTGCCTGTAAATGTTAGGACACACTACACATAAGCCAGAAACCACCAATTGTGCTGCTGTCTAAGGTGCTGAAAACACAGCAGGGGCCAAATATTTTACCCAAGTCCTCAGCATTAACATAACACTATTTTGACTCAGCTGGTTTAAGCTGGTCTCCCAGATGGGTCAAGCTGGTCTAGCTGGTTTCCCACTCTGAAAAGTGCTACAAACCCCATCTAAACCAGCCAACCAGCTCAGACCACAAAACCTGCTTGGTTTGAACATCCTTGTTTGTTTGACTTTTTTTTAAGGGAACATACAACATTGGAAGTCATGTTTTATGGCCATTTGATTTAATAAAAACATTTATTTATTATCTATTCGAACTATAAACAATTAAACACAAAATTAAACACAATTATGAAAGGGGAACATTATACAGTGATTCAGTAGCTACAAATACCCCTAAGACCTCTGACAAATTCATAGTCACCGATTGGCATATTGTTAGAGTCCACTCCGTAGACGTAGAGTCACTGTCATTGAGGAAGGGGGTGTGCTAACCCGGTCACGATGTAGCGAAGTTGTGGAGGGTTTTCTCGGTTGCCATGGATTTCTAAAAGCTATTGACTGCGTCCAGCCTTTCACTGAATGTATTTGTTAGAGAAACGCACCACTGAAGGAAAAGCATCACTCGAGACATTCTGGTGTAGCGCGCTGACTATCAGCTCGAGCTCTCCGATCTTCGCCCACAAACTACAGCGAAAGGTAGGCAATTCTTTGTTTTTTGGGAAGTAGAGGTTTTGTTCTCGATATATCATTAGATATGCGTGTTTTAAGACTTTCAAAGCCTCTTATCAGATGTATGAGAGTTATTCTAAAGCGTTCTCTTCTTTTGCGCATCTGACAGGTGAAATCAAAGCCGGTTAGTATGCTATTTCAAATGACTATGAGTAGCTTATATCTCCAGCTGTAATAGGAAACCCTGCAGTTCGTTTATTACTGTTTGTTTGCTACGGCTATTGGTGATGTTTAGATTATTAAAATTTGAATAGAGACGTTTGATACTGTCAACATTTCAGTTTAGGCATTATAGTCAAAAGTGCATCATATTTCGAGATGGATTTAAGTGGTTAGGCTACTATGCATTGTGATATTGTATTTTTTTTTTTTTTTTTTTTTGCTTAAGCCATATAGATGCATACTAATGAGTAAGCTGTTGGATTTGCAACTTTCTTTCTCCTGGTTTGTAGCATAATAGTGTATCAGTGCAGATGCTTACAGTACTACTTTCATGGCACTTGTGGTGCTTGAAGCATATTGTGCTTTTGAAAAGCATGCCCTTGGTAGCCCTTGACATCCTTACCACCAACATTAGACTTGAAGAGATGCTAATTTTCCTCTACAGGATTGATCTCTTGTGTTTTTCTGGAGTGCTTGGCTTGCTCTTGGGTTCTCATTGAACCCCAGGCTGTACGGTCTTAAAAATAAAGGTTTCAGTTTGAAGAAAAAATGGTTGTAGAGCAAGCCAGTGCAGTAGGAGAGAATTTTTAAATTCCACAGCATACGTTCTATTCTCTAGTTGTTTAGAACACATCATTTATGTACTGCAGTGGCGTGTGGTGAGCTTTCGAAACAAGGAGAAAAGTCCCTTTTGTAAATTCCATTTGATGGTGAAATGATTTCCAGGTTAAATGCATATGGAACCATATTTATATTGGTATGTTATATTAGGCTATAAATAATGACCTTACACACAAATGGATGTCATTTTAGGGTCGTTTTGATTTGAACGTGACCAAAATTAAAAATGCCGGTAAGTTGTTAACTTTGTAATTAGTTTGTTCGTTTTTACCAGTTTGACAGATTCTTGCACACCTTTTTTGAACATCTTAGGACATTATTGTGTTGACAGAGTGATCAATAGCCAAGCCAATCATAGTCTCTCACGTGACACTTTAAACTATATCTAGTGCTGCACTACAGTGTTAATTCATTAAAAAATATATTTTCACATTTATTGATCCCATATTTACTAATATTTTGTTTTATATTTGTTGTCAATTATTTTCTCTGATTCTTTTTGAGAAGGCACTGTCACCTTTGAGAAATCAACCCTAAAATACTGGTATTTTCAAGAACCTAGGAACTAGTATGCTGATCGAAAGAACCTAACCCTGATATAACATCCAAAACCATTGAAGAACCTTGAATTTTGAAGTTTAGTTGTACAAAACCCTTTTACATAAGGCTCTTTAATGTAAAACATATTGAATGCAGCTCTCACAGTCGAATTTTGATGTGATTATCAAGCCTTGCCGTCTATTATGAAAATCAGATTCTTTCTAAATCTGTGTCATGACAGCAAGATAAGTTACTCTACTGTAAGGAAAACAATTAAAGTCGCATTAGAGACAGAAGGCAGCCTCGTGTGCTTTGAGACTTCACGAGTGGATTCAGTTCCATGCATTAGGACAATGATTGGTTTCTTCTCCGGTCCACAGTAAAGAGTGTGGAAAAGCCAGATAAGAAATGAGTTGGATGTTCCTCCACTGAGACAGTGGGTGTGATTTGCTTCTAATGAGCAGTGGCAGAGGAGTGAACATTGTGCTCATCTGAGCTTGTGAGAACACTGTAGTTAGCTGGTTTTCTATTAGATGTTTTTAAAATCCCACTACCAGAAACAAAAGGGCTCATTTGTTTCATATTCAAATCTTGTTTATGTACGATATCCTGTAGGGCTAGCTATCATAATCATTATTATGTTATCTGATAAGTTTGGGTGGGTCACACATTTTTGTGTTTGTTTCCTGGGCAATTTAACTGCGAGATTATAAATCATTAGGCCTACACATTGTTTGAAAGCCTCATGATACATTTTGGTTGCACTTTATTTAGCAGTACATGCACTTTCTACCCCACGGAAATACTGAATAATGCAAGGCAACAACAAGTTTAGGGTTGTGTTTAGGGGTACAGTAGGTTCAGGGTTTGTACCTAGTTATTAACCTAGTTATTACCCAGTTAGTGCCATTACTACAATGAGTACATACAGTAGTTGTCACGGTTTGTAGTAGTAACGAACACGTAGACGATGATGAAGGATCAGAAATATTTTAATATAACTCTCAGGTAAACAGGAACAGGATATTTTCTACAAAGCGTTAAATGAGGCAAGACAAACAGAACTTAAATACTATTGATAACGGGTGAACACAGCTGAACTTAATGACTAATCAATAAATAACCATGACAATAAAACTAAGGGAAATGGTGCAAACTGAAATCAAAGTCCAAACGGTGTTTGTGTGTGAGAATAGAATGTTCATGCAAAACAGTACTGTAAAATAATGTGCTTCCTACAATTCAATGACCTTTTTGTTTTTAGTAACACAGTTCAATGTTTCAGAGAAGTTCTAATTGACATTGTCAACCTCTTAAAATGATGGGTTTTAGATGTTTCTCTTTGAGTTTGACTTTGAGTTTGGGGTGGCAGTGGCTCAGTGGTTCATGTAGGATGTCTACAAACCGGAAGGTTGGTGGTTCAATCCCCAGTTCCACCTGACCAAGTGTCTAGGTGTCCATGAGCAAGACACCTAACCCCGTCTGCTCCCGACGAGCTGGCTGGCGCCTTGTATGGCTGACACCGCCATGGGTGAATGAGAGACAAAATGTAAAGCGCTTTGGTGGCCATTGGGTCTGTGAAAGCGCTATAAAAATGCAGTCCAGTCCAACAAGAACTAAAATACCAATTTACGTCAAATTTGAATGGAAAATGGATTAAATGATCAACTGTTGTTTATGTTTGTGTCTTATCTGAGTTCAAACTAGGACTCCTTCATGGCATAAAGGCTATTTATTTGGCAAATTTGGCAAATTGAGGCCACTGTGATGAAATCTAGGGCAAATTCCTCTCACCATTAACACAGAAATAGAACACTGCAAGTGGACAATGCAGCCCGGCACCATTATAATGAGAGGTATTCTGTGCCTATCAGATGCCTGCCACCCAATAAAATTATTTTCTTTATGTGAGGATCAAATACTGCCGCTTGTTGAAGAGAGGTGTGCTGTTTTATAAGCATTCAGATTTATGAGTTTAACTGGAGGGTGATTAAATGTGAAAGAGGACCTGAGGCATATCTATAGGGACCGGAATAATATAAGGACATATAACACCTTAGCAACCACCCACAACAGCCTAGTTTTGTGTTAGCGGGTTTTGCGGTCAAGCACCAAAAATCTGGTTCTTTATACTCTTTGAAGACCACTTTAAATTGCTGTGTGATAAGACCTTTTTCTTATTCATGATATACTTTTATCGTATTCAAAGGTTGCAAAAACAATTCAGATTTCATTTTGTGTGGGAGATAACCTCTGTGGCCGAGTGCAGTGCTAACTGATTTTCACTGTGGATTCGAACCATCACTGGTAGAGATAAAAACCTACAGTGAGGCCTCTCATCTCCATGTGTGATGCCATATTCACTCAGACATACAAATTCAATTGAGGAACACCTGCGCCCTAAGCTAAAAAAAATGTGCTGCATCTCGCTTTTCATTTTCATGCGAGCTTAACGCAAGCGGAAAAGTTTTCTAAAGCAGAACGACACTAAATAAATAAATAAATGAATGAGGGTGGCACGTCTGAAAAGAAGCACAGATATGATGTGAATTCGTGTGAAAGGGAATTTAAGGAGGAGGAAAGTTATTCAGACTGAGCTTTTTAGTCTGGTTTGCAAATGCAACATTACTGGAAATGTCACAGAGTTGACATTTGCAAACGTTGCAAACTTATTTGGTTTGGTAACAAACAGTATCAGTTCTAAACCATTTTTTTCTCAAGGATTAAGTTTCAAAGGGTCAATTGTTTAATCCAAAAATGAGCATTCTGTCATTACTTACCCTCATGTTGCTCCAAACCTGTATGACTTACTTTCTTCTGTAAAACACAAAAGAAGAAATTACAGAATGTTCACATTGCTCTTTTCCATAAAGTGGGCGTATAGTTGACTCCGAAAAAAAGTACAACTGTTTGTTGTCATTGCCTTGAAATCAGCTGCAATGCATCTTCTTGACACACAAAGTTTGAATATGTGTATTCATGAATGAGATTTAAGAGAAGTAAAGCTTTATTTATACAGCGCTTTTTAAAACCATGTGATTTAAAATTGTGCTTTTCACAGAGAGCAAAACTTTTTTTTGACTATCCCTTTAATAATTGTAACACCTTGGATCTATGCTATAATTAAGCTCTTTAATAAATATAGCACATTCTAATACATGACGTTATGATATAAGCTTCTGTTGTCAATGATGCATGCATTGCTCACAGTGAGACTTGAAGCCACTTGAAGGGAGGCTTAAAGCCACTATCTCTGAGATCCACTTATATTATTTTTTATTAAACTTTTTTTCTCTGAAGGAAAGGGCAGTGCCTGTTTGTTTGTGTGTAGCCTGTGTATTCTGTGGTTTTGAATGTGGATGTGAATGAGATCAATTCTGTCTGTTGAGCACTGGGGGAGGGGAGTATCGTGTAGCCGTTGTAAATATGTGGTGATTATTGTGATGGAGGATCTCCCCTATAACATATTTAACAGGCTGCTTGTCATTGGAGTTGCTCAGTCACCGTCATCACTTGCACCAAAAGGAGAATACATATAATGAGGTAATACTGAAGGACAAACCCGAGGAGGTCAATCTTATCAGACATGTTCAGGGTTCCCTTAATCTTATCCCTTTTTCCCTTTATCCATCCTTTCCCGAGAGGCAAAAAGAAAGCACCAAAAACGCCAGACCGGTACATTTTTGCCAATGCCTAAGGCAGTAGGAAAGCACAGTTTCTGTATGATTCATCTAGCATTAGATGTTGTTTGATCAATCAATGTGTCTTTTTTGGATCCTGAAGCACTGGATCGTTAGTTAATAATCTTTTATCATTCAGAGAAAGCACCCTTTGGCTGTTTGTGTGTTTGTGGTAATATAATCTTTAGCATGCACAGACTGTATATCAGAGAGGTAGGGAAGCACTGTTCCTTTTTAGTTTGAAGTCAATATGAAATTCGAATCGATGCTGTTTCACAGTTGATCATTTTATTCCAGTTAAAACAAACTACTTTAGTTTTACACATTAATGGTAACCAAATATTTATTTATTTATTTACTCTGTCTGTCTGTATGTCTGTCCTATCATATCTATATATCATCCATCCATCCATCCATCCACCCATCCATCCATCCATCCATCCATCCATCCATCCATCCACCCATCCATCCATCATCCACCCACCCATCCATCCATCCACCCATCCATCCATCCATCATCCACCCATCCATCCATCAACCCATCCACCCATCCATTCATCCACCCATCCATCCATCCATCCATCCATCCATCCACCCATCCACCCATCCATCCACCCATCCACCCATCCATCCATCCATCCACCCATCCACCCATCCACCCATCCATCCATCCATCCATCCACCCATCCATCCATCCATCCATCCATCCATCCATACATACATCCATCCATACATCCACCCACCCATCTACCCACCCATCCATCCACCCATCAATCCATCCATCCACCCACCCAACCATCCATCCACCCATCCATCCATCCATCCATCCATCCATCCATCCATCCATCCATCCATCCATCCATCCATCCATCCATCCACCCATCCACCCATCCATCCACCCATCAATCCATCCATCCATCCATCCACCCATCCACCCATCCATCCATCCACCCATCCATCCACCCATCCATCCATCCACCCATCCAACCATCCATCCATCCATCCATCCATCCATCCATCCATCCATCCATCCATCCACCCACCCTCCCATCCACCCATCCATCCATCCATCCATCCATCTATCCATCTATCTATCTATCTATCTATCTATCTATCTATCTATCTATCTATCTATCTATCTATCTATCTATCTATCTATCTATCTATCTATCTATCTATCTATCTATCTATCTATCTATCTATCTATCTTCTGGTATTGAATGCCCATTATTCACTATCCACACAATTCTCGATAAATTCTCCCTGTATATACTGTATATTTTTCTCTTAAGATCCTATTTCATTCAGACATTTGACTTTATATCATACTTTATATCTCACAGTGCGCCTTTATATCTCACAATGCAAATGTATTTATAGTAATTTCAACTTTCTATCTCGCAATTGTGACTTTTTAGCTCATAGTGTAATTTTAAATCTGACAACATGACTCTTATTTTAAACTATTTTTTATGTATTTTACTCTGAGGCAGAAAACTGACCACACTGTACCTGGCAACAGTATAAAAAAAACATCCAATTTGACAAAAAACCTTGATGGTAACTTCTTAATAACGTCATATCTGTGCATGTTAATGCAAATTAACTTTGATATAGGAAGTTAAGAGATCAGCATCTTTTTAGTATAAAACATCAGTGTTGCATAGGCGTTTGAGGCAAAATAACGCCAGCAGCAACATTCCCTGCAGGTTGCCCATCCCCCAGCATGCCTGTGGTCATAGTCTGATTAATGGTCCTATCTCTTTCACAAATCTCCACTTCCATCCATGCACTTTAAATCTTATTCATGAGAATGGACGTATCAGTTAAACAACAGGAGATACGCTTTTGAACTTTTCAAGACGTATATCGTACTGCACTGCAGGGTGCCGCATTAAAAAATCATGCTCATATATGTCCCATAACGTGGTGTGAAATATAGCATGCTCATGATATCTATGATATAATGTTTCCTGTGATAAAGATGAAATACGAAGCATTTGACATTGATGGAATTTATACGAGTCATTATTCAAATCAGCGAGAACCAAACTGTGAAGGCAGTGGATCAGGATTATATAAATAAAGACAAAAAAAAAATGATGAATGGGCTTGGACTGCTTATGGAATAGCGACATCTTTGTCTCTGGGGTTCTCATAAAGGAGGTTGTGTTTCAGGGTATGGGCAAGCTTGGAAAGGCACCGCAAAGATGGAGTGGAGGGAAAAAAAGGATGCTAGAAAGAAAGGATGAAGGAGGATAGATGTGACAGCCATGGGGACCTAAAAGTTCATAGCAGTGAAAGGCTTATTGTGTCCAGGGACGTGATATGAAACATGTAGTGGTTTGCTTTTGCGCCAATCTGTCCCTCTCGCTATGTAAACAAGGATGTACCAGTCACAGGACCTGCAAGAAGACCTTTAAAGAAAAAACATTTAGCTGTTGCGTTAACAAGGTCCTTTATTAATTTTAACAGGATTGTTCTCCCAAATATGAACATTCTGTCAAGTCCTTTTTTCTTCTGTGGAACACAAATGGAGATGTAGTTGCACTACTAATTATTTGAGCATTCAACATAACTTCACCTTGAACTATGTATTTATGGGAGCTAAACTAAATGACATTGCCATGTATGTCAGGTTTCATTCAGTTTCATTAAAAATAATAATAATGTCAATTGGTATAGTTTGTTGTAAGTATTTGTATTGCCCCTTATATGTTTTAGATACATTTTCGGTAACACTTTACTTGAAGCCTTTATATAATGCAATATAAAAGTATTTTTCAATGCACTAATTATGCCTCGTAATTTACCCTATAATGTATTGTACTGGTTGCATTAATCTAATTAGTAATTGTGACCACAGTTATAATAAATTATAATACAAATCTACTGTTACACCTTCAGAAAGTATAATACATTAAAACACATGCCAAACAACCAATTTCAGAAGTAACAAGGAATCTGCAAGGAATCTTTTAAACGTGCATAATGAATACCTTTATAACACATTATACAGGCTTCAAGTAAAGTTTTTTGCTTAATACTTACATTTTTGTTTTGTGCAGACGTTTATATCCAAAGCGTCTTTTATTGCATCCAAGGTACACATTTGATTAGTTATTGCTTTCCCTGGGAATCGAACCCATGACATTGAATGCCTTTATAACACATTATACAGGCTTCAAGTAAAGATTTTTGCTTATGCTTAATACTTACATTTTTGCATTTGGCAGACGTTTTTTATCCAAAGCGTGTTTTTTTGCATCCAAGGTACACATTTGATCAGTTCTTGCTTTCCCTGGGAATCGAACCCATGACCTTAAAGTTATTAGTGCCATGCTCTACTGTTTGAGCTACAAGAAGGAATAAACAAATCGTTTTATTATTTAGGTACTGTATTTCAGTGGAAATGTAATTCATTAGTTACATGAGGGAAAAAAAGAACAAACAACCTATTTTAAGAAAAACCTTTTGAATGGCTGGTGCAAAATGGACAAAAAAGCACCATAAAAGCAGTTAATACAACTCAGAATCTATATTATTTTCTAAAGTATTTATTAAGTAAATAAAAAAAGCAATTATTGCCTGAATCTTGTTTACTATTCACTATAACTGCTCATGCTGCTCTTTTCATATTCTGTTTTACTCCTTTTGTATCCTATACCGAAAAAAGAAAGTCATCCAGGTTTGGAACGACATCAGGGTGAGTAAATAATGACCAAATTTTCATATTTTTAAGTGTGACTTCTATATGAGTTCTAACATCAACAGAAGAGTCAAACCGTTAAATAATTTAACCAAGTTCTTGTGGGTCATTAACTTGTTTTTTTGTCTGAGTTCAACCTTCATTCCAAAGCTAAGGACTTCAGCTTGTCTTGCATCACATTGTAAATCAGTCCTAATGGGTATGAACTCCATATGTGCACACATAAACAAAAACAAAACCAGCAGGTGCAGTCCCCATGTGAATGAGGCCATTTCTGCCTTCTCTAATGCCCACGTCCATTTGTTTAGCATGCATGCACTACGGTCTTAACAGCCTCTCTATACAGTATATCCAACACGGAAACCATGTCTATCAGAATGACAGAGTGTGAGACCCATCTATAACACCCCCATTGGGACCCATTACATTGTACTGTAGGTGCTATAAGGATGCATGCAAGTGGGAGACAAAACCCCCCACTACACATACTGCGAATATATGTGCATGCCCTGCATAGAGAGAAGATGTTTACTGGCTGAGAGCGGTAAAACACCATTAGCCGGGCATCAGAGGGTTGATGAGCATTGATTAGAAAAGAAGCACAGAGAGCATAATAAATGGCTCGCAAAATGAACTTCACTCTCTGTCAGTCTCTCAATGTGCTCTTAAACCTTTAAGACACTGTTGCAAAGAAAAGCATCTTTCGGTAATTACATTTAGCCTTTTATACGTGAAGTGTTGCACAAATCTCAACATATGGCCAATGTTTGTGCGGAAATGTAATTGGATTTAACCCACCACATATCGAATTAGCTGGTTCAATTATCTAAATAATTGCGTTTGAGTCATTCACTCAATGTAGATGTGAAAAGAACTTGCATCAGTCTTCAAAACAATGTGTAACTAACTTCTGCTTCCTTACATTTAAATTTGAAATACAATTCTGCATCCTGTTTTCTACCAATTCAAATTAATTTGGGAATTTAGGAATTTAAAAGGCATTCTTAATGTGATTGATTTCTTTGGACAGTGTTACTCCTGGTTTGCGGAAGAATAAGGCCATCTTTGTGTCTGTCCTTGGCACTGTGCGCACCTAATCATGCTTAGGGCCAGAAGCACAGCGATATTCAAGATCTCAATGTTCTCATCCTGCAGGAAAAGCAACTGTTCTACCAGAACGCTGCCAAACCTATAATTCAACACTTCAAAATCCATGTCCCTTCCTGACCCCGCAGAGAGCCCATAGCCCTGTGACCTCATTTTCTTCTGCAGGTCCCCGGGAAATCTATTAAATTCAAGCCAGACTCCAAATTTGTTCAATTTATCTTTGTATTTAGAGGGAATACAGATGTGCTGTTAGTTCCCATAAGGGTGATTGGTCACTAATTTGGGAAGCGTGGGGAAATGAGGAAACTAGGAAACTGGATTCTTGGATAACAAGCTTTTGCATTCAGTTATTTGTGATGAAAATGCTATTACTGCTTTAGTTTCTACACCCCATTCCTGAATAGCTCAACTGGAACATGGTGCTAGCTTGATTTCAACACACAAATTGATAAAATGTATATTTTGAATGCTCTTGGGCAAATAAAGTGCATAAATCTAAATCTCAGAAGTTTAAACCTGCTGCAGTAACGTTATTGCAAATTCAGACCTCTGGTGTTGTTATGGCATTTGATTTAGACTTTATTTGAAAGATCCGATTACTGTGGTTAGTGACAATTGCTGCATGGCAGATTTAGAAACATAAACTACCAGAAAATAGCATAAGTGATGGTAATTTCAGTTTAATTGTTTTAACTAATTACAGACAGGCAGGTTGCATTAGCGGAGTGTTTGCGTAGCTACTGATGCAAGATGTTCACATTTTACATAACTGTGCAGTTGCTAACGTTGCACTAGTGCTTTCAAACGATACAAATAGAGACAATGATTTGTAAGCAGAAGAATTAGACACCTCAGCTTTTTTACTTCGAAATTCAATTTTGTTTGTGAAGCCCATTTCTGCCCCATAAGAAAAAAATCATGCTTTGGTAAATTAATTATGAGATAAAAAAAACATAATTATGACATACAAATGTAAAGTATGAGATACAAAGTTGTATCTATGGCAAAAAAAAAATTATTGACACAATTAGTAATTACTAATGACTTAATATGTCATAATTTTGCATTTTTATGTCACAATTACAGCTTAGTATGTCATAATAATGATTTTTATTCCCCTTATGTGGTGGAAACAGGCTTTCATATGTTGTGTTCTTATGGAATAATGTTGTGCTTGGCTCATATCTTGAATATTTACATGAAAAAATTTACTTTTATGTTCTTTTGTAAAAATGACTTTGAAGTGCATTTGCTCCAAATGTGAAAACTTTTAAGGTTACAAGAAAAACTGATTTACTTTAATTTACACATTCTGTGTAAGGGGAAAATCTCAAGATACTTTAATCTGTTTTGGCTCAAGACACGTTAAAAAAATATATAAAAACAGTTCATGTTTTTTTTATGTTATATTTCCTGGGAAATGATTATCCTGCTTTAGAATTAATGACAATGGTAATCAAATCAAAAGGAAATTAGATGTTTCAGCATAGTTACTTTAAAACAGAAACTAAGCTCTTCACATGCTATATTCAAGCTCATTAGTAAAGTTGTTATATACTGTATGTGCCCTTAATAGTCAGATTTACATGTGAATGAGTATCTTTGTATGGTTGTTTTAAGAAACATATAGTATAGGAGACTAATTTGGTTATCACTTTTAGACCAAGAGAAGCTCGTAATGAAAAAAAGAAGAGTTCTTATTTGGATTCACTGGTTGGCTGTCCTTGACAAAAGAATTTCAAGCAAAGCATCTCATAATTAGCCCTAATTAGTACATACTGATCATTTATTGCCATTCTGCAATTTATCTTTTTTTACAAGTCAGCTCTGAAGTCTACCTATTACCTGTGTCTCGAGCAGGTTTCTGCGCTCTGCTAATTATCTAGCTGGGAAAACAAGCGCGAATGCGTCACTGTCAACGCCGAAGCCCCTCAGAGACCTGCTGTTATATGACTCACCTCAAATATGGCTGCCAAAGTGGTTTCACTTCTTTGTCAATCATTGTACCGGCTGACATGGATGAGAAGAGACACGAACAAAGCAGTTTTGCACACTCCTTTTCTGCTAATGATGTTTGAAGAGAATGGCTATGTTAGCTTTCAACAGACTTTTTCTATATGCTTGTGTGTCTACATGCATAGAGAGGTTTTGTGTTGGGCTAAATGCCTATGACAGCATAACAATAACCGTTTGGCGTTTCGTCAACATCATTTGCATAGATTGTTCAGATCAAAAAAGGTCTTTTGTGTCGCTGACAAGCATTATTATAATCATCTATTTATATATTTACAACATAGTTGTTCTTTTTTTTTTTTTTTTATAATTACAAACCAACCCCTGCATTGCTTAGCCTGTTATAAAGTGTACATTTCAAACGGTTGGCAAAGGTTATCTGAACCCTCCCTCATTTAGAAATGTCACAGATCCAGAACTGTCAACAAACCCTGTGGTAAATTGCACGATGCAGGTGTTTCTCCTACACCCGAGGTCTGTTAAATGCGACCCTTGTGGTGATATGGCAGCGTGTGGTGGTAATTGGACGACGGGGCTGTCCATCATACAAATGGGGTCGAGAATCAAAAAAAGCCCTGCCTACATTTTCACAGGCCATCAGCTATGATTGACACGTTGAGCTCTGCTGTGCTAGAACAGCCCCAAGCGGTTTGTATCTGATTCATTACATCCACTAACTAAATCTTTCAAGACTGCTGTGTTTGTAGTTGTTTTCGCTAGTTTTTAATGTATTATTTTCCATTGACTGCAGCTAAGCCGGTTACTATGGGCAACCTGTGTCACATGGGACCCTTGATAGAACTACTAGCGTGTGAGGTGCCTGTGGCGTAAATACGCCGTTTCTCCACACGCGCACACAACAGACGGAGAGGAACACCATTTCATCTGGCTAGTACCATGAGACAGAATTCATGCAGTGCGTATTGTTTTGATAAGCAATTATTTAGCCTTTCAACACTAGTGATAAAAGCTGCATCCAATTTGCCGAGCTGTTTGGCATATTTTTTAAACAAAAATGAAAATTCTTTCATATATTTACCCTCATGTTGTTCCTAACCTGATGACTTTCATGCAAGCTAATAGGGAAAATTATGCACTGTAAAAACTATTTTTCAAAGTTGTAGATAAAACGAAGATTATAGAATTACATTTTACTTGAGAATACAATTTTTAGTCTTTCTACTTCAAAATTTCAAAGAAATTGCCATTTTTTTGTAATTATTTGTGAAATCTCCTAGCAATTTCAGAGTGATTATTATTTTTTTTTTTTTACAGTGTGGAAACCGTGCTGGTCACTCTTTTCCAAGCACATGAAATAAGGACTGGAGCTTTTCAGCTTCAAAAAAAGATGCAAAATCTCCATAAAAGTAGTTAAAATGACATGTGCGCTATTTTCCAAGTCTTCTGAAGTCATAGATCTGTGATAGACTGACGGAAATTTACATCATAATTCACTGAAAATCTTTTCTTCTACTGTAGCTGTTAACCTCTCAGATCGGATCATCAAGTCATTGAGAACTTGTAACCAGATCAGTCAGGTTCCTAAACGAATCGTGCAAACTGAATCATTTTGTGAATTGGATCAGTGATTCAACATTGCTACTTTTCTCATTAAGCCAAGAAGAGAAATGTATCTTTTTTTCCTGTTTTTGCCCCTTTAATCTCATGGATTCAACAGATTAAGAACATATGGATTAATTTTATGGAGCTTTTGCATCTTTTATTTTAAGCCTTTAGCACCCACTCATAGTGGAAAGAAAGAATGGACGGGAAGTTGAAGGAGTAAGGAGAATAAGGCCACATACTCATATTCATCTCCCGCTGATCTATATCTAATCTCATTATCATTGTACAACGGCACCCTATGTCACTTTTTGTTTGACAACGATAGAAAAACAATCCCACTCCCATTTCCCATTTCCCATTTTCCCTTCCCTCCACCTGTGGCATGAGAGGATTTGAGCTCCGGTGTGCCAGCTCATCCATTAAAACTCACATTCCACTAAGTCTTTTATGCCATCTTATAAAGGGCACTCGGGCAAGCTTTTTTCCATTCAATCCCAAGTGCTCAGCATTCCTCTCACTTGACATGAACATCCTTTGCTGGACCCAAATGGCCTTTTATT
The DNA here is from genome assembly GCA_029959095.1 of Rhinichthys osculus. Lineage (NCBI taxonomy): Eukaryota > Metazoa > Chordata > Actinopteri > Cypriniformes > Leuciscidae > Rhinichthys > Rhinichthys osculus. The sequence continues at coordinate 8,883,958 of JARWKJ010000010.1, read as the reverse complement.
TGAATTGTGTCTTCAAACAGAAGCTACACTGTTTCGATCTTGTTAGTAACTTTCTCAACCAGCCTAATTTAGAATAGATGCACTTCTACTTGCTTTCCATCAAAGGCGATATTTTCCCAAAAAAAAAAAAAAATTGATCATTGAAAACCCATTTTACTGCAGCAATCTGACATATTTCCAGGTAAAAATGTTATATTATTCTATTAAAAAAGAAAGAAAGAAAGACAAATAGCCAGAAAAGACCATTGTTTTGTTTTAGAATAACCAATTTTCCATTCACATAATGTTATGTAAGTTTTGGCATTTTGCATAAAAATGCTGGATGGAAAAAATATGTATACGATATTGCAAAATTTACATGAAATTATTTTATAAAAATGTTTTATTCTGTCAGAAGACGTGCATATGCTACGATAGAAACACATTTACAGAATAAATTCCCAGATGTGTATCAGAAAGGTCATTTGACTGAATAATTCAAGATGGATTAGAAAGATATTTTTGTAATATCAGTTTTTTTAAATTAAATTTGCAGCTTGGATATTTATTATTTAATAAAACATGCACAGTAAGTCCAGTAATGTGAATTTACAAATACAATTCTGAGTTCATGTTGAGGTATGATTATCAACTTGTGGAGGTATGATTATAAACTTGTGAAATTATATAGTATATGTTTTATGAGCTTATGATATTCTATTCATAACTACCGTACCAGTCTATTAATAATGTAGAATGATAAATAATGCATTATCTTAACATAGTTATTGTATTGGCTATAACTGCAGTGTAAATAATAAAATAGCCTTGGCGTTGGACATTGCTGTGAGTAATTTAGCATTAGCAGAGGAGTCACGTCACCAAATTGCTTTTATGCTGTGAAGTGTGGATGACATACAGTGAGCTTAACCACACCTAGCAGTGAATGCTAACGACAGACTTCACCTTCACTAGACCAGTGAACACAAATATCATCCGTTTGCAGAGCGAAACCGCAGTTTTTGGGATACAGCAGCTTAAGCAGATTAGCATAGCGACACCTAGCACATCGGTGTAAAGACCTTCGTTTTCAGGTTATCTCTCAATGCATTACCACCATGCTTGTCGCCATATTAACCCCACTTCACATATTATCACATACGCAGTTTCATCCCAGTTGGTTCAGTTTTAAAACTGCTGGAGATGTGGCATTGCAAATGGATTTGTCTCATCTACTACCGTTCAGAACAAAGTAAATAGGAGTGTGTCAAAAGTGGCAAGATATGATTTTATTTCATTTATTGGTGAACATACGTTTTTGTCCACTTGGTCTTGTCCACCCTAAACAGACGGTAAAATGAGTAGGGAGGGGGGTGATAACGGTTTGAAAGAGCTGTGTATACCTGGCGTTATCAATGGAAAACAGCTGGTGTGAGGAGATACGCTGGGAATTCATAAAGGTTCCGAGCTTGGCAAGATGATTGCTCTCCACACTGCCAGAAATGAAACCCCTCCTCCCTTGTATTTTTTTTATATAGACATGTAATAATAAAGGGCCTGTAAAGGAAATGGAATTTGAGAATGCAGCTGGCAAGATCGGAATGATTTTGGAAAACAATCATATCTTTAGGGAAAATAAGGAAAAGAACACATTCTGAGAACAGATGTTATCAAGAACTGCTCCTTATTAATTACCTGCTTCATACAATGCCCCGCCTTGATTTTTAGATTGAACGTTTTTCTGCACATTCTCATTAATTAAAAGGCCATATTCAGGAGATCTTTATGCATCAGCTAATAAACACTGATTGAGTGAAACATTAACTGGTCTGATCGATTCTCTATTTGAAAATGGGAAGAATACTTACTCATGAAAAGTGCACCAGTGACCACAGGGATGAAATCTGTCTCATGTGGCACAAATACTATCACAATCAATACAAGCTGAACACGCAGTCAAAGATGAACAGAGACTTCGAGAAATGCATCCGATGCATGCTGCATCACAGATATGCAGGGACAGTTTCCTGTTTCCTTGGACGCTTGAGTCTTGAATTAAGACAGGCAGCACAATCAGCAACCTTCCTCGCCAAAGTGGGGGTATGCAATCCCAGGGCAACCACGAAATAGAAACTCTGCAGCCATCATCATTAAAACGCCACCAAAGGCCCAGAGACCATATTGCGTCCTTTCTGCAAGCGCTGCAGTTTTATCTGGCTCATTTGAGACCGAGAAGACCATAGCACTATGAATTATCGGCCATGGGATGCTTCTTCGCTAGCTCTTGGTGGTATCCAGGAACAACCACAAGAAGGAAGCATGCCCATCCTATGCAGCAGTTTTTGCCCATTCTCCTCAACCCTACCACCTGTCAGCCATCTAATAGGGAGTTTAGTCTTCATTTATCTTCATTTGTGGGGAGAGTGGATGGTTTTGTTTACCGTTCGAAATATTACTCGTTTGGACCAGGGAGGAGGGGTGGCCAATGTAGGCTGTGTTTGAGCGGGGGGGAAGGGCGCTTTCGAGAGACTCCTAGACTCGCTTTTCCCCCAGACTCCTAATTACTCAGAAACATTCTTCCATCGTCTCATAGTCAGTGCTGACAACGGTTCAGAATTAAAGATCCTGCATGGCCACAAATGGCATTAACATGTAGATACAAAAATGCTATGTGCATTTATCATGCTGTCCGCAACGCTATTGAAAATGGAGTGAGTCAATACACAAGGCGACAATACGCATTAATCAACTCCATTTACCATAGTAAAAATACAAAGTTTATATTATATCAAAATATTATCTGCATGAGTCCCATTGCAGTTGCTCATTGCAAAGTGTATTCCCACTAACGTTTGCATTGGTTTTATTTGACGGCAATCCAGTAGTTCATTAGTCACCAGTTCTTCCCTTCCCCATCCAATTGAAACCCACACAATCAATGAGAGCTTGATTTAACACTTGCAGCTCCAGAAACCATGAGAGAGCTTTGGCCTGTCCCGCACTTAGCAATGCCATTGATTGTTACTCTTAGTTTAGCCACTGCTGTCTGGTTCGGTTGATCGATTCAAGCAGCCATAGTGCTGTATAGTGAGTGGGTCAGGTATTGAGAGGACAAAGGCAACCTATTAAACAAATTAAAAGTCCTCATATGGATCTCTTCCTTAGCATCTGAAGTATCGGATAAACTCTTTTTTTTGGCCCACTTCGATCAGACCATGTATTCTTCATCAAATGCTTAGATAAGGTACATTGGAGACTGAAAGTTCAAGTTAACATTTCCACTTGCACACATTCCTTTTTTTCTCAGGTTATAATCGATCATTGAATAGATGTTCCTTTAAAACCCTTAAAACCCAGGTGCAGTAGTCACTACGAAAAACTATAGGAAACTGTCAATTTTAGGAAAATTTTTATTTTCTAAATAAAGTGACGGTATACTCTGCAAAAATATATTCTTGTGTCGTAGTTGTAGTATATATTTGTGTGTCGTAAAATAGTTCTATGTGTCTAATTTTTCAGTTAAAATATTTTGAAATCTTTTAAACACTTTGAATTAACTTGAGACATAACACAAGATATTAAGACTTCAGAGAATGTATCTTTAATACAGCATTTTGTACTGGCACTTATTTTATCTTACTGTACTTTTTAACTTGTATAAACCAGTTAAAAAATAAGTTAAAAAATCAGTCATTGCAGAGCAGTACAAAATACAAAATTCAATACAAAATATAAAGTCTATCATAGATACAATCTCATCTAGTTTATTTTATTAAAAACTAGATTTTTCTTAGAATTTTCACATTTCATGTAAGTGTTATTGAAGGTAACGTTTAAACAAATTAAGGAAATACTATAAAATATAAAATATTATAAAATATTAATTTAAAAGTGGTTTGGTAAACATATTGGTAAAATGTAAAGGTTATGTATATAGAAAATACCAAATTACATATCAAAAATGATGGCAAGCATTGTATGTTTGATGAAAATAGAGAGTTTTGCAGTACAAAATGCTGATACATACAGTATTATAATGACAAATGAGATGTCAAACTACTCTGATCTGAATACCACACAGTTCTAAAGACTCTTAAGTAGTTAGTTTCCCACTACTTAAGAAATTAAAGTTTTATGCTAATCAATGCACAAAATAAATGCACACTAAGTGCACTGTAAGGATTTGCATTCTACCAAACCAAGTACTTTTTGAGCCACTTAAAAAGCAGTGGTCAAACCCCACTTCAATATGACCCTGCCTGAATCCCTTATACATTTTAGTTGGATACCCATTTGTTACCAGTTCATGTGATAAAATATAATGCTTGAAAAGTAAGTCTGTGTCTGTGCCTGAAACAGTTAACTGAAGCAATGAGGCATCAATTATGATTAGCCTGTGGCTGCTCATTGTCACTAATCAATATTTTTTTTCTAATCAATAAGCAGCTTTGCCATGCAGAACAAGGCCTGACACTGTGCCAGTAATGGCATTTTCTCCTTTGATACGTGACCCCTCATAGTATGTGATCGTATCAGAGACATAATGCTGTGGTTTCGCCTCATTGGTGCTTCTGTCTTTTATCAACAAAGGGTCATTGCTCATTTGTCTCTGTCCTTTCTCTGTGTTGTCTCTCATTTCTCATATCATTCTCCTTCAGGACATATGTTTGCTTGGAAAATGTATAACCCTGTGATGGACTGGCCACCTGTCCAGGGTGTTTCCCTGCATTTGGCCCAAGACACTGGGATAGGCTCCAGCATTACTACCACCCTATATAAGGCCACATTTACATGATGGTAATTGACCCAATTCCAATTTTTTCCTCCCATGTGGCACAGATTGAATATAACCCACAAACTTGTAAGCAGGAAATAAAAACACATGGATTCCGATATTCTCAAATCGGTTTCAGGCCTCATTCATAGTATGTGAAAATAAATCGGATAGGAATCGGATACTAGTATGTGGACAGATCAGATATTCCCCTGTCAAGATTAGTCATACGTCATTGAAAAAGCGACAGTGGCGAATGACGTCAACTCAGTTGGGCACCTGACATCACATGACTCTTTTCAATGGCGCAATCGAGGACAAAGACTCAACCTGATGTGTTGCTGACCTTTAAAGGTGGTGCGGAAAGCAAAAGCTTGCATTATCATTTTGTCTGTCCATTGCAAATCACGCCATTTTTACTTCCTTTTCAGCCTAAGCTTTTCCAGGTCAGTAAGCCTACCTTGGATTGTTTCGCCAAGTGTATAGTGTAAATGCAGATATTGGATATGAGTCCTTTTTAAAAGATGTAAGCTAGTCGTCAAAAAATGAGATATAGTCAACAAATCAGAATTGGGCATCAAGACCTGCAGTGTAAATGCGGTATAGAGAATGGAATCTCACATTCATGCCGTTCCAAACCCATATGAAATTAAGTTGGGCTTGAAGGATGGATGGATAGATTTTTGACTGAAATATATCTTTAAAATGCAACAAGAATTTGGTCACGTTGTACTCAAAGGGATACTCCATCCAAAAATGTAAATTCTGTCATCATTTACTCACCCTCAAGTTGTTGCAAACCTGTATGAGTTTCTTTATTCTGCTGAACACAAAGGAAGATATTTTGAAGAACGATTGGAACTTTGGCACCATTGACTTCCATAGTATTTTTTTTTCTACGGTTCCAATCGTTCTTCAAAATATCTTCCTTTGTGTTCAGCAGAAGAAAGAAACTCATACAGGTTTGCAACAACTTGAGGGTGAGTAAATGATGACAGAATTTTCATTTTTGGGTGGAGTATCCCTTTAACCAACATGCTGATTAAAACAGAGCCAACTGTGCTTAAAAAAAGATGTCACCTTAAGGTTAAATCTTTATTTTCTTTGTTTCATACACCTGTCACATTTGATGGGTTAACAGCTGGGTTTGGGAGATATTAAAACCTGAATGCAGCATCCTCCAAAGAGAGAGTTTCCATCTATCCTTTAAATGGCTCAGCTCTGGCACAATAAATCTGCTAGACCTCTGAATCACTCTGTAATCTTCTTATCTAAAGGGCAGGGGCCCTACCCTGTCAGCAGTTAAAGATGGACCATTTCCAGAATCACATGGGTCCTCTCTCAGGTTTTTCGATAAGTGAATAACTAGTCTGCAGTCATTCCAATCAATTTTATCTATCCCACTAACCTCATGTTAAATCTGAGATCATGATGAGATTCAAAGCATCCTCACAAATGTAAATTCTGGTGGATCTTCAACCTTTCATGCCATTATCACTTTGGTTACTAAGGTACGGCATACATTATGCATGTTTTGTGGGTGAAACAACAAAGCAGATTTGCTGACTTGAACTTTTGGATGTTGTCGGATGAAAGCTGTGGGCGATATAGGGTGTGACGCTGCCCTCGACTGAACAAACTGTCCTGCTGTGTTACACAGTGTGGGTTTGCATCCCAGGTCAATAGCAACCACCATTAGTGCCAAAAACAGTCCGACGGGATGTCGGCCTTGTCTGTTACAAAGCTCTTAACAGATATTGGGATCAAATCCATTAAAAACTACACTGTGGTGGTGGGGCACGTTTTATTTGGTGTGAAAGTGGAATATAATGGGGAAGTGTACCATGTCATCTGAGTGGATGGGTTTATTCATCAGCATGGAAATGACATCATGTGTGACTTTCTACAAAGAGCTGTGCCTTTTCATGCCTGACATACTGAAAATACTGTAGATTGTTGTGTTCACTGACTCCAACTGACTTAAATTTTAAATTGGTGATACAGTATACAAGCAGCAACGATTTTGAGAGATTTAGCCTGTGTAACTAAAACGGCTTGTGTATTATGGGTTATGCCAGGGTGTTGCTATGTGGATGGTTACTAAGGTTTATTCTTAGCATGTTGCAAAGTGGTTGTAGTTTGTTACTGGTTTCTATTAAGTATCGTTGTGTGTTGTGAAGTCAGTACAGTAGTCAATTTTTGGTAGATTTTAATTATAAAATGATACTATTTTTGTGTATCATGTTCAGTTGATTGATTCTTGATACAGTATGGTAACGTTAGGTATAAGCATTAATAATTCCTATGAACCTTTTTCCTAAACTCACCAGGGACAATGCACATCCTTAGCTTTCTGTTCTAACAAGCACTTTAACTACCATTAAAGTGGAATTCAAAATACTGCCACCTTATGAACCTCAAAGCTATTTCTATGAAGAGCGAGATGAAAAGGCCTGACATTTGCATTCACATAAACAGCCAGGAAGTGTTTGGCCTTTTCTCTTGCGATTTTCCCCATATAATTTTAAGATAAAGCCCCCGTTTCTAGGACACGTCAAGCGACCTGCCAGAGAACGTAATTGACTGATGAACTAATGGGGAAAGTAGAAAAGAATTTGCCTAATTTACTGTCTGACTTTAATAGTATCAACGAGGCAAACATTCATCAATTGTCAGACTTATCATCCTCATAATCCTGACTTCTGATTATGAGCAAGAATCTATAAACCATTTTAGGCTTAACAGAGTCTTTCACTGAGGAACAGGAAGAACAAATACTTTCATTCAGCGCCTTCCAAAATGCAAATTCCCCTGGCTCTTAACATCTTTTCTTTTTTTTTTATTGGGGTTCCCATGTCACAATATGGCCTCAGTGGGTCTTGCATGTGGTGCCTCAGTCCTGTGGTAAACATGAATGTGTTTTCAGGGCGAAAACAAGACTGTTGGTTTCCTGTGGTGGTGAGAGGTCTGGTGACATTCTTCACTTTGACAAAGCTGAAACTTTATTCATGCTACAGCAGATATAGGTTCTTTTTTTGTTATTTTAGTGATACATTTATTATTACATTTATTATGAGACTTTTTGTTGTAAATAGCTCAGACTGCAAGCCATGCTTTTTTTTTACCATTAAGACTAGATGGGCAGGCGAACTTCTCAAATAAATTACAAACAAATAGAACAAAAACGCAATGTTTTTATCTTGTTCTCCACTTAAACCAAGAGCCAAAACCTTAAAGGGTTAGTTCACCCAAAAATAAAAATTCTGTCAGTAATTACTCACCCTCATTTTTCCCAACCCCGTAAGACTTTTGTTCAATTTCGGAACACAATTTAAGATATTTTTGATGAAATCTGAGAGCGAAATCTGTGAGAATTTCAATTTCACACTGTAAAGCGTGAAACAGTCCATATTGTTAAAAGCGCTATATAAATGAAGGTGACTTGACTTGACTATTTTGACGATTTTTTTACTAACTTTTCTGGGCCGGCAGAATGAAATTACATAAAGCTTATGAAGGAGTGAGCCAGCTCTAAGATTTCATCAATTGTGTTCCGAAGATGAACAAAAGTATTACGGGGTTGGAACAATATGAGGGTGAGTAATTACTGACATAATTTTCATTTTTGGGTGAACTAACCTACTTTTAAGTTTGTCCTAAGGTTTTGGCTCTTGGTTTAAGTGGAGAACACAAAAAGTCACATAATTTAGTTTGACAAATATAGGGGAACAAGTTTTTTTAAAACAAATTATACTTGAAAAATTAGTAAATCATACTTTTTTAGGAAATTCTTGACGAATAAAAGATTTATAACCAGAATCTTTTAACTCCTAATGAAACAGTAAAACAAGTAAAACAGAAACGTCAGTGTGGATATGAACAATACCTGGTGGCTCTGTCATACTCAGGTAGCCCTGTACCTCATTTTCTCTGACTTTTGAAAACCATGCAATCAGAAGAAGTGCTTTGCGCACTTGACGAGAGCTTAACATTCAGTCAAGAAATGGAAAGTCAAAGTAATTATGTCCTTATCTGGGCCTCTTCAAACCAAGACTTCCTCTTCCTTGAAAGGCAGATGTGACTTTAAGATCACAGCCTGACTCTGCTCATTTCTGCTGCCCCAGATTAACTTTTGCACCTTCCAGCACTTCGTTGAAATGAGCTTAGCAAGTTTCTACATAACTTGATATTCTAAGTGCTAAATGCAAGAGCAAAATCTAATTTCCTAAAATATAAAAGGTTGGAACTCTGATACTAGACTTCAAAGCTCTCTGTCTGACAGTCCTGTAGGGTGCGGTTGCCCTCCAGAGAACATGACTACATTATTTTAATATATGAGTGTGCATTCCCACACTCCAGATCAGGGCTTCTCAACCTTCTATGTCAGGTAAACTCCTGTGATCGCAATGCTTTACTTGAAGTTACCCCTGAGATTTTAAGTCATGCTAACTTTGCGATAAATTTTGCAACCTCTTTGCATGTTCGCTTATGAAATACAGTACAATCTATTTTGATAGGTTTAATATTGTAATGCATTTTTATTAAATTAGAAAATAATATATTTTTATTTAATTAAAATTCATTTTAGGGCATCACAGGGACTATGCATGCATATATATATTCCAATATATATTTTTATTTTTACCAATGCATTTTTTTTCCTTATTTTCATTGTGCCATTAGGTTCCATTTAAGTGAAACAGTTCTTCTGAAACAACAACAATGAAAATCTGACATCATTGGCAAACACTCATGGGGAGCTGTCCTCTGCGCTCACATGTTGTGTGCATTTCATCTGTCATACACTGGGAAAAAAAAGCATGCCAGTCAATTGTAGAATATTAATGTGAAATATTCTAAGCAGGGTATTTCCTTCATCCAAATGTCTTTTATTCAATGAACTGAAGTACTCAAAGCTTTTTCTTAGCATATATAAATGTTAATGTGTCAACAAGGGACCTAACCTATTTTTTTTTTTCCCTTTTCAATTCACTCAAGAGAGCAAACATATTTTTTGAGGTATTTTGCAATGCTTGATGGTGCCGTTTTTAGAAAGTTTAACATGGAAGCAACTGGGTGTGTCTACTCAAGCATAAGAGCGTCTGGTGGTTTCAAAGAGCCTTACATTAAGGAAACAATTCTCCACACACTTTACTGCTGACTTTATCATCAGGCTACAACAATACACGTTTTTCTGTTTTCCTCCATAGACCAACACGTTACTCATGTCTTGCAACATCTGTTCAGTTCCTGCCGCACTTATATTTATTTTGTGTATGGCTTTCATCTTTGAAGTCTTTTGTCGGAGGGTACACAATGAGCACTTTAGAGAATGCTGGGTAGATGATTGCTCAGCTGTACAGTCTTAATACATGCCCTTAAAGTCACAGAGAGCCATTTTCAAAGCAATGTCCATCTTTTTCATTTTCTGATACAATGTGAAAGCAGGAGGAAGTCTTGTACATGAAATTGCTGAAAAGATTAAATAATTGTATTTAAAGGAATGCTTCAGAATACAAGTGTCTCTGCTGAATGCATCTGCCAAAACTGCTTGACCACATGATGTGTCTGGAATCTTTTATCCATAATTTGAAAATCGTTTAAATTACAGCTGCCTTGATCACAAGGAAATGTCTCTCTAAAAGAAAATTTGGCCCATTTTTCGTACAATTGCATTGCACCAGGTAAATAATGCTTAGTTTTGTGCACAAATCTATAATAAATCAAATTTGAATAAAGGAGGCATTTTTGCAATGAAAAGAATGTCAGTTACTTTTTATATACAGCTCAATATTATAAAACATGGTTTAACTGAATTGTGGGTGATTATTAAAGTTTATTCTGAAATTCTCCAGTTTTTCCCCCCATGACTTTCATTGTACGTGCATTTCCCCGCCAGCATTTTTTTTTTAAGTTGCCAGTTAGCGGTAGCATTTTTGATAATAATGTTTCGCCGTATGAATATGTGAACAAACCATATATCAAAAGAACATTTATGCTTATTAGATGATTTGATTGTTGTTGTTTTCATCAAAAGAACATATCAAAAGAACATTTATGCTTATTAGATGATTTGATTGTTGTTGTTTTGTATAATATTGACACAGGAAGCCATTTATTCGAATGACATTTCTGTGTTAATGACACGTAGGCGTAACATCCTATGCTAAGGTTAATTTCCTAATCAAGTAAAATGGAGTATATAGTCTTCGGATCAGATTTCAAATTAGATTAATCAACCCAGTGTATTGTTGGTCTAGAAACAGACTTATTGCAAGGACACAATGTCCTTCAAACCAATTACACAAACACTCTATAGAATGCCATTCATTAGCTTCCATTCAAAGCACATGCTAATTGCAACTGAGATAACCCTTCTTCGCACTTTAACCTTCTGACCAGCATTCATCGAATTCGTTCAGCACTCCTTAATTCAATCCACACTTCGGCTGAGGCTGCTGACGTCATCAAGAAGGGTAATATATTTAGGCTACACTATCAGTGTTTTAACATCTGCTCCCCAAATGACATTGTATCCAAGAGCTGGAGGTCTCATGTTAATGAAGATAGGATATGGCTTGAACTCAATGTGTTGGCACCAAGCTATAGCCTTAGGCTGAACAATGACAGAACATTCTGAATGGATGCCAGTGAATGTGCCCCTATTTGATATTGTCCTCATTTTGGCGGGTAATATCCATGAATTATACAGTGGGTAAATGTGTTGCCACTATGAGACAGGTTTAAGCTTGTTATTTGAAGGTTTAGAATAACGATTTATTGTCAGACTGGTATTAAATTATTAATAAAATGAAAAGTAGATTTAATAATAATTGCAAGTTAATGCATGTATAAAGGATGTAAAAAAGATCAGACTGTGTCCCATTCATAAAAACATTAAAGGGTTAGTTCACCCACAAATGAAAATTATGTCATTAATGACTCACCCTCATGTCGTCCCAAGCCCGTAAGACCTCCGTTCATCTTCGGAACACAGTTTAAGATATTTTAGATTTAGTCCGAGAGTTTTCTGTCCCTCCATTGAAAATGTATGTACGGTATACTGTCCTTGTCCAGAAAGGAAATAAAGACATCATCAAAGTAGTCCATGTGACATCAGTGGGTTAGTTAGAATGTTTTGAAGCATCGAAAATACATTTTGGTCCAAAAATAACAAAACCTACAACTTTATTCAGCACTTTCTTCCGGTTCTGTTGTCAAGCCGTGTTCAGTGACGCTGCTGACGTGTTATCTGGTGCGCCCGAGTTTCGTTTACAGTCTGAGGGAGACGCACGCTGTAAACAAAACAATCTTCACAAACATGTCTAAGGATTTCGACACAGAGGAAGACTTGCATTTTTTTGCCCAGCCATATTTATTTGAACCCGAATACACGGACGCTGCAGATAACACGTCAGCAGCGTCTTACGTCATCAGCGTCACTGCGGACTCGTGAACGCGGCTTGACAACAGAACCGGAAGAGAATACAATGCTGAATAAAGTCGTAGTTTTTGTTATTTTTGAACCAAAACGTATTTTCGATGCTTCAAAACATTCTAACTAACCCACTGGTGTCACATGGGCTACTTTGATGATGTCTTTATTTCCTTTCTGGACAAGGACAGTATACGTACATACATTTTCAATGGAGGGACAGAAAGCTCTCGGACTAAATCTAAAATATCTTAAACTGTGTTCCGACGATGAAGGTCTTACGGGCTTGGAACGACATGAGGGTGAGTCATTAATTACATCATTTTCATTTTGGGGTTAACTAACCCTTTAAAGCCCTATTTGAACAGGAATGTACTTTTTCCTTGAAGAAGTTGTGCTCAATTTGAATTTTAATCTGGTTCTTTGTTTTTTTATATAAACTAATTTACAGTCTTTGTTAATTATATACATAATGCTTTTGTATTCAATTCATTAGCTAATAATAACACACAATATATATATATACAGTATATATATATATATATATATATATATATATATATATATATATATTGTGTGTGTACATTTTTATATAATACCTCATAAATTACACATAAATTACATGTAAACAAACATTATTATATATAAAAGTCTTGCTGGGTTTATCAGTGGGTTTCATGGCACACACATTCAAAGCACATGACCTTCTGTAACATACGCAGCCAGACAAAAGACCTCACATCTATGTAAAATCAATAAATAAATAAAAAATACAGAGAAATCATAGCTGTCCTATACGCTAACAATTTTAATTCAAGCATCGGTTAGGTAACTAATCCTGTCCAAATTGGGCTTTGGACTTAAATTCAAGGTCCTTTAAAGATGTCAAACCAGGATATCATGCGGTGAGGGACACTCTTAGTTAAAGAGCCGTAAAATGTTGGAGATTTCCCAGTAGCTCTTTCAATAGCTCTGCGTGTACACAGGGATATCTCCACACCACAACAAACTCCCACCCATGCTCTGCCAAACACAAAGCTAAACTATTCACTTTCCAGACGCAGCCTCTGATATGAGTTTGACAAAGACGCCTCTGTAAAAGCCTTCTTTTCACTGGGCTCTTTAGCGCCGTGGCTCTCCTTTCAAGCATCCCGAAAGATAACTTTCAATGTTCTTGAGTGAAACAGGCTATGTGTCATCTGTGAGAGTGGCCCGCAGGCCGCCAATGAGAAACTCTAAAGCCTCTTACATATGTTGAGCTTCGAGATTACTTTACATTATTTAAAATCATCAGGGTGGATAAGACTGTTGAGATTTGCAGAATAAGCTGTGTAAGAACACAATCTCTTTTTTATCACACAATGTGGAGAAGATACGGTGTAGAATTTTACACTCAAGCTGTTTTAGGGTCATTTAATATACCAGCTAGGATGATTTTTTTGGGGGGTAGGAGGAACTCATGTGGACCATAAAACTACATGATACCTTACCCTCTGAAATGGCTTAAATGGACAATTACAAAGTTATATGTCTATGTCCCAGAGTGCTTGTAAGGAGACCTGCACTTTTGGCCCAGGGGGTTCACAAATACCAGATGTGCACTGCAGGTGCTGCTATATGTTCAATCATGACTTCTCAAATGTATCTGCAGCGTAAAACATAGATGGCTCGGTTACCAAAAGCATTTGAGAATATCTAAAATTATAGCCTGTTATGAATGTTTGCATTAGGGGAATCTCAAGGGAAACATTCAGTACAAATGGGGGAATTTACATTACATGTCTTAAAGCATTATGGAGTTAATTTTAGTACCATGGTACTTAGTAAATTCATAGTAAAATTAAGTTTCTTCTGCTAAATTATGATTATTTTACGCCAGCATGTGAGACAGTGTTGGTTTAAGGCAAAACACTGCAGGCAAAACTCAACTTCAGTAACACTTACATACACCAAATCTGCCTCATGCTTTTTTTCTGATTTATGGAGTGATAAAAAGAGATATCCAAAATCCACTTTATAAAAACATTTCACTTTAATGTCAACAAAATGAAACAAAATTTTGCAACTGGTTGTATCCATTGTTTAGATTTATCTTCTGTAAAAGTTATGCAAATTAGGACATATTTAAGTAGATAATGAATAAATTGCTTATTTAAACATAACATAACATTCTGAAAACTTGTAATAACAAACAATTGATTTAAGGTACTGTGATTAATCAACTAGTGAAAGTATGGTGATATCTTTTATTTGATTTTTTTTACCTTATTTACTTGTATAGTGTCTTGCCTCAAAGGTGAAGTAAGTGATTTCCGAGAAACACCGTTGAAAGTGGATCGGACCGAGCACCTCAACACACTTGTAGCCAATCAGCACTAGGGGGCGTGTCCACACATGATGAGGAAGAAGAGAGAGTGAGCAAGAGGGAGATTTGAAGAAAGACTGTAGAAAGAGAGATGGCTGAGAGACATTACAACATAGAAAAGGTTAAAGGAATATTACTGGAAAAAGAAGTGGTATGATCGGGCAAGAGCTTTAGGACCTGTGTTAATATTAGGCTAAATATGTAAGATGGAGGTGGAGGGACGGTAAGCTGTTATACTCATAAGCATTACGGTGACAGCTCTAAACAAGCAAAACTTAAGGAAAAACTGTACAAGAAAAACATTGCTCTCTTTCTCCTCATCATCGTCTGCGTCCTCCTTATTGCCTGCGCACAAATTGGCTGGCTTCCGCGGCACATCAACTTATAAATGAAAGCGAAAACTTCCGGATGACAGCATGCTGCTCGCCGTCTTTGTTACCGTTCTTTTGCGCATGCAGGTCAGTTCAGGACCGTAACCAGTTCACACTCAAATCTGGCCACGTTTAAAAGATAATGTGAAGAGCCAAAAAAAAAATATATATATATATATATATATCAGATCAGATCTGAGCAATACATCGGAATTGAGCAGTTTTGAGTGTCATTGTTTGTCTGGAGCTGGTGTGCTGCTGCTGACTAACAAAGAAACCTTGGTTGTATATACTCTTGTGTACTTTATGTTCACTGGTTGTTTTTCATTGTCATTCGTTCGTCATCTTCACTTTATATTTCACGAAGCATTATTTTGCTTTGCTTCAGCTATGATAAAGAGAGATCCACTCTTGCCTTGCGTGTTTGTGTTTTGGGGGCGGAGCAATGAAGGAAAGGGCGTGTTTGTTTGGGTTGACTTCAGATATCAACAGTGTTTCTCAGAAATCGCTTACTGCACCTTTAAGCCAGTAAGAACATTTTCTTAAAGGGCCGGTCACATTTACATTGACCAGAAGCAATTTTCAGTTCATTTTAATTGCAGTGTTGAGTGACAGCGATGGTTGTCAATGCAGTGTACAATTTCTGTGAACATGATATAAGGAAGCAGTCAAGGACTCTTATACCACACATAAACATAGTCTTGTTGTTATCTTGACTAGTACATCTTTAAAATAACCTATGTTTCTTAGTTCTTAAATTTCCACTAAAGTTTCTAAAATGAGTACGATTAGTCATTAGATTCTGTTGCTTTCAGTGTAACTGATTGATTTTATGAATCTCAGGATGTCAGTAGGTACATTTGCATAGTAATGCAGTTTTCTAATACATCTTATAAATTTCTGCCTGTGGCTTCTTTGTTAATTGGCTTTGGGGAGAGGAAAAAATTGCACCTTGCTGAGAAAGACGAGACTGTGTCTTTCCCACAATTGATTGTACCTGGGGCTAATAAATACTGGAATTTTTATTTTATCGTTGCCCCTGGCACTTTCGGAGAATTCCTAATTATACTTTTATAATTTCATTTAATTAGCTGTTTCCTTTATCCTATATTCATAACCTATGGTATGTATCCTACCATTTAATTTTCTCATAATTCGAGTGAATCTTCTCAAGCATTCTCTATAAACTGAAAGAGCAAAATGCTTTGAGGGAAGTTTACCTTTTTTCTCCACACTTTTCCTGCATGGACTGACTAAAGAACACTTGTGCATTCCAGAGCCATACACCACTGTGACCCGAATGTCAATGCAACACCTTGCTTTCCTTGAGACCTCCACCTCATCAGGAGAAACTTGCTCATGCGAAGCTGATCCCTGATACATTATCCACCGCAGGATTAGAACAGTATTACAACATGCCCTTCCATTCCCCTAGCGCAACCCCCCGGCCTCCAAAGACGGACCGCTGCTTCCCCTCTCCTTAAAAGGCATTAGCTAGATGCTTTGCATTATCATGAGCCTACTAACCGCTGTGTTTTATCTTATTAAGGCAAGAGGAAGAGAAGGATTGATATGGAAGCCTCCCAGAAACATGCATCTCACTTGTGAATCTGATTTAACTGGAACTGCGGTGTCTGTAGAAGTAGTATGGATTCAACCTGGAGTGCTTTATGATAGAATTTTTATGTGATGATGGTCAGTGAAGCACTTTGCCTGCAGAATTACTATCGACCGGGTTATTTTTTATTTATTTTTTTGGAAACCTGAAAACCAGCCCTTCAAGCTTTTTATACATGCAGGAGGTTTAGTCGGGGATAGGTTGCCATGTACACCCATTCGTTTGTAAGAGACTCGGAGGTTATTTTAATGAATTTGTCTTCGCAGCTTTGTGTTTGTGTTGCATTCAGACGGCTTGAGTACACATTCAGAGTACTTCAGGATGGCAGACCCTCTCCATTGTGGAAGTTGACCCAGGGGGAAATAGTTTATTGATTTCTGGGGTAACATGATTAAAATGGGTTTCAGGAAGACCCCGACTTGTCAACTAGATGAGAGACTTGGGGCAATAAAGAGAGCCGCAAAGGAACTGCCCATCAGATAGGACATTACTGACCCATTTTTTTTTTTTTACCTTTAAAGATGCATTGTAAGAAAGTGTCAATACAAGTGTACAACCAATAAATGGCTTATATTAAAAATAAATAAATAAAAATTCACTAAATAATAATTTAAAATGTTTTTTTTCTCCATTATAAAATGTAATGTAGGCACTGAAACATTATAATTAAAGGTGCTCTATGTAGCTTTTCTTCTAAAATGAATGCTTTTTTTATTGCCTGTGTGTGAAGGGGTTGTAATCAGGGTTCTAAATTAACTTTTTTGATCACCAGCCAATGTGGCTGGTAACTTTCTAAAGTTACCAGCCATTTAGAATTTCCACTAGCCAAATTTTTCCCGGTGAAAATAAGAGAAATTATGAATGCCACTGAATGCATTAGATCATTTTATTAACATTGGCATGAAAAACACATATAAAGTAGCCTACAATACAACACAGAAAGTGCAAACATTTCATTTCAAGTTTGGGATCTATCTATCTATTAGGGATGTGCACGAATTATTATTCAAAAAATAAAATACTATTCGAATGGTTTTTCGCAGTTATAATTAAATGCACTGGGTGGAGCGTTTGGATTGTATTTGATCACATAATGGTAAATGGACTGCATTTATATAGCGCTTTCACAGACCCAATGGCCACCAAAGCGCTTTACAATTTGCCTCACATTCACCCATTCACTCACTCATTCATACACCGACGGGCGACGGCAGCCATGCAAGGCGCTATCCAGCTCGTCGGGAGCAGCTGGGGTTAGGTGTCTTGCTCATGGACACCTCGACACTTGGTCAGGTGGAACCGAGGATTGAACCACCAACCTTCCGGTTTGTAGACAACCAACATGAACCACTGAGCCACTGCCGCCCCTTGAAACGACATAAAGTTTGGAATTACTTAGATGAAAATGATAGCCTATTACAAAATGGAATTACGTTTAATCAATTATTAATTAAACTGAGTTATCATAATATCACCACCACAATTAGAAATCACATGAAATCCAAAGAAACACCAGTCGACTGAGGAGGAAGCAGCTGTCCATCACTGCATTAACGACTGCCGGTCAGCAGCTGTACCCCGAGGGAATCGTGATCCGAGATGATATCTTTTGGTAGCAAAATGATTTTGAGACATATGCTTCCTTTAAGTTTCGTTGAGGGAGACAGGTTTAAGAACAGAAAAACGCATGCTGTTACTTCACTTTGCACACACACACGTGTCTCTGCAACGTCTGTGTCAGCGCAGCGCGTATTCTCACTCGAGCATGTGGATATTATTGTTTTTCTCAACATGAACGTGAAACAATATAAACACGTTAATCATATGCTGACTCGTACGTTCTGTACGATAACTGCGCAGTCTGCTTTTCTTTTTTTTCTTTTTTTGTTGCGTTTTTTCCCCGTTTGCGCTGCTTGAGCTTAAATGCTTTTGTTGTTCATATTTTTTTGTCTACACATATTGTTTAATGTTTTCAACTAAATGAAAACCTTAAGATATATAGTAAGCTTGTTGTGTATATTGCCTAATGTATACGCTTGTTCAGAAATAATGACAAAAACCTTAAACTTAAAAAAATAACGTATCTCTCGTTAAACGACATTTAAATTTAAACCCAGAAGTCTGTCCCAACCACCGCCGCATTTAGTTTAATCTTAACTTTTTACTTTACTAGCTCCCTCCTCTTTCAGTCTATGCTCCCTGCTCTGGCTCGTTCTTCATCTTCCTTGTTTTTTCTGGTGGACGGACGCGTAGGCTACGCTCCGTTCGTTTCCAATTTCCATGATAATTTCTTGCGCTGATTTCACTGCAAACTGCGCGCAGCCAATGGGCGTATGAAACGTCATCACGTAGCATTACGGCACAGTGTTCATGGGAAATGTAGGAAGTACTGCCAGGGGGATAAATGACCGAGAACAGATCCTTATGCATCACCGGCCAAACTGGCTAGTAAGTTTTTATTAACACCCGCCAAAATGAATTTTAACCCGCATTTGGCGGGTTGGCGGGTGTTAATTTAAAACCCTGGTTGTAATCACACATTACAATGATCCACTTGTCGGGTTTTGCTATTTCCTCTGAAGGCCAATATTCATATTTATATGTGATGTCTCCGGGTCGGATTTACCGCGAAATCCATCGGATGTGACGTGCATGCGCGCTCCCGAGCCTCTCTCCTTATATACAGTCTATGCGACCGACGGCACTTCAGCTGACGACATGGAGTCTGATAACACCCCAAAACGGCCTGCCTCCAGCACAACACAGACTCCACAAAAATATAGAAAACAAAAAAAAGTTTTATCTGCTGAAGCTCGTCAGGCCAAACGTGATTCTGATCGACTCAGGACGAAAACACGGATCAACATCGGCAGAGCTTTTGAATTAGTAAACTCTAATGAAATAGCAAGGTAAACTACATGAGGCATGAAATGAATACAAAAGACTGTTCCAGGATAACAAAAAGTAGGTGCTTTAGGATGTAACTTATTTTATGTACTAGATCTACTGTCTAACGTCACTCATCCCACTACTATCATATTGTTTATAATACACATTTCCAGACACGTTCAGTACAGTAATGTTACTTCCTACTGTCTTACTGTTACACTGACATTGTTCAGTCTAGTTCACCGTTTTCATTATCATATTATACATTCACCTATGTTGACATTGCTGATTGTGAAAGATACACGAATAGTTAGTGAAATGCCTTATGCTAGATAACATCACATGTCGGCTAAATGCAGTCAATGTAGGCAAGGCAAGGCAAGGCAAGTTTATTTATATAGCACATTTCATACACAATGGAAATTTAAAGTGCTTTACATAGGAGGAAATAGTTAAAACAGTTTAGAATAAAAAATAAAATAAAGTACAGTAAAAACAGTCGGACGAACATTGGCACAGTGCTCATTCAGTAAATGCATAGCTAAACAGAAGTGTTTTGAGTCTGGATTTGAATGTGACTACTGTAGGAGCACATCTGATCTCTTCTGGAAGCTGGTTCCAGCTGCGGCTGGCATAAGAGCTAAAAGCAGACTCTCCTTACATTTACATTTAGCTGACGCTTTTATCCAAAGCGACTTACAATTGCTATATATGTCAGAGGTCGCACGCCTCTGGAGCAACTAGGGGTTAAGTGTCTTGCTCAGGGACACATTGGTGTCTCACAGTGGATTTGAACCCGGGTCTCTCACACTAAAGGCATGTGTCTTATCCACTGCGCCATCACCATTCCTTGCTTAGAGTGAACCCTTGGTATTTCTAGCTGATGTGATCCTAATGATCTGAGTGATCGGTTGGGTTTATATTCAAATGTAACATTCAATGTAACATTATCATGGTACGAGCATGGAGCATTAGTTCAACGTCAAGCTGATAAAAGTAGCCTATTATTGTAACGTTGCAGTGGGAGTTTACATGAGTTTCCAGCATGTTGTGTGATGCTTTCGCCGTTGCATTGAAAGTCTCCGTGTGGCCGGTAGTGAATGCTCGCTCTTGAGATCGAGCACGCACACGAGCACGAGCGCTCTTGTTGCAATCTGAAACATCACCGCTAGAGGCCGCTAAAAAGTACATACAGCACCTTTAAAGGTTCTCTAAGCGATCCTGGGTGATGTCACTTCTTGTTGACATTCGAAGTATTGTCAAACAAAACGGAGGCTAGCTAGACCCTCCATCCTCCTCATCCGCACACTAACCCCCCAAACCCTTCTTGTCGGTCATTGGCTGGAACAGTTTGTTATGTTTCGGGGAGCGGGTCGCCGCAGTTTGTTTTTGTTGCTGTTTGTGGAGCCTGGGCTGTCTACAGAGATCACGTTTCTTTACAGTGTGTTCAGGGGACAGGCAGCCAGCGGATAGTGAGGAGATGTTTGCTGTATGTGACAAAAAATGTTTTGGCCTAAAAAACGCGTGACATCGCTTAGAGCACCTTTAAAGGTCAATTTGAAATCATCTAAATATTTAATTAAAAGGTGTTATTATAATTATTTAAATTATTTGAGTGCTCAATGATGACAATGGTAATCTATATGGTAAAACAAAACATGCAGAAATGAGCATGCACAGTTAAATTCCCAATATCGGACGATATATAGGCTAAACGATATTGACTGATCCAGATACATTTAAAAATCACTTCATTCAGCCCTAACTATACTGAAAAAAAAAATGGTGTAGGTATTTACTTTAATACTGTCATATGTTCTCAGTGTTTGTCCCTGGACTTGTATGTTACTTCCTGTCCTGAGTGCCATGTTTGTAGTTTGTTGTAGTTTTACAACAAGCTGTAGTTTGTAATTAAGATAGCAGTTTTCTGAGTGTTCCTACTTGTACTACGTGACCGCTGTACCACCATTCATTTAGGCGTTGATAGTGGTGTCACAGAAACACATAATTCCTGAACAGTTCCGAATACAACGTGTTGTGTTGTCATATCGAGACTACTGTAATTGTGACATGCGTGAACGCAGCGTTGTTACCCTACCCTGTGTTTTCTGTGCTCACAGCGCATTACAGTTAAAATTTTCATATGAATTTCTTCTACATATTATATGAAAAAGTGTTATTAAATAATACAATTACCGAGTGCTAAATTATGACAACAGTAATCTAAATAAGAAAATGGGCAAAAATGAGCATGCACAGTTAAATTCCCAACATCGGCCAATATATAAAAAATATTGAACGATACAGATATATTTAAAAATCACAAATATCGGCTGATGTAATACCCATATAATATCGTTCATCCCTAACTACACTGTAATTTTTTAAGTAGAAAGACTAAAATAGTATTTTCTTGTGAAAAGTACTCAAAAATCAGGTTTATTTAGAACTTTGAAAAGAAAATATTTTTTCAGCGTAATATATTTTGTTTATGCGCTAAATCCACACCACTAAAGTTAGCAAAAAATAAGACAGTTTTACAAGTTAACTTGCCTGTTTGACACCCAGCGAAATACGTTTGTTTAATTGGCATATGCTTGCACAAGATCTTAGGTGGGGCGGGTAATCAGGAAGAATGATCACATGGTCATTGATGCCAGTGATTGCAGAAAGTGCCATCTGTGAATAAGACTGCCAGAAAGGAGTCTGAGCTCACTCGACCTCTCTCTCTCTCTCTCTCAGGTTGAGTTATGTTAACCATATGGCACTCTAAGCCTCACCCAAGCCTCACTTTAACACACTTAAGTTAATTCCATTTTGAACATGAGCATGGCTTTGAGTTGATGGCTTTCTCAACAGCTGTGTTGAACATGCTATATTTTCGTCTCGGCACACTTGTAGATTGTATAATGAATGCATACAGTAAATTGTGTCCTGTACATTGCTGCTTCTATAATCTTGCGTCTGGAAACAATTTAGCTGCTATTAAAATGTCAAGGCTAAGGGGAATTGCATATAAACACAGGCAATCAAGACAATGGGTATTTTATTAGAATGACATATGGTGTTAGAGTTCACGGAGCATTACACATCAGATAAACGATAATTATGACATGTTTGAAAGAGTTCAAAAGGAGGTACTTGGCGGCAAACCAAATTAACTTCTGGAGCTCTGGAGCAAATCTACCTGATAAATTATTTGAGTAAATTGACCTTACTTAAAATAAATACTTAGGGAAGCATTTTATACCACTCCATGGGGGGCCATTGATCAATGTTGTTTAATTTCAGTGACACGATCAATGGTAAGAACATGTCAAACAAGCTAATCCATGCTAACTTTTTTTTTTTTTTTTTTTACTCTAAACACTAGCTTAATAATTAAAATAGATCAGGGAAGCAAAGAAAACTTACAAAGTGTGAAAATAAATGAAAATATGT
This sequence comes from Rhinichthys osculus, assembly GCA_029959095.1. Lineage (NCBI taxonomy): Eukaryota > Metazoa > Chordata > Actinopteri > Cypriniformes > Leuciscidae > Rhinichthys > Rhinichthys osculus. The sequence continues at coordinate 8,861,086 of JARWKJ010000010.1, read as the reverse complement.
AAAAACATGATCAAATAAGTCAAATTAATTAAATGATATTCTAAATAATCTCTAGCAAAAAGCCCCCAAATGAAGATTATTCAAAAACAATACATAACTGTGAAAATACAAAGTAAGTAATAGTAAATCATACAAAAACACACATATACAGCCCTTAAATATATCAGTTTCACAACATGTCATGATATATAAAGCACCAGAAAAGAAATATCGTTCAAATGATAAAAGTAACATAATTTGGCGGTTCTGTAGGTCTGGAAAGAGTTCAGTTCAGTAATCATTGCACGCTGGATTAGCGTTCAGTCAGCAGGAGACCATCCCTCCTCGGTCTGGTGAACTGGGTTCGTCCTGCCCCTGCCCCTGCCCCTGACCTAGCACATGTCGTACAGCGGTCTTTATGCCTCAGCCTATATCACCAGCTCTGAGACACTCTAAATGCTGCTGCATATATATCATCCTGACATGCTGGAGGGCATTGATCAGGGCCCAGGTGAGCTCATTGTGTAGGTTGTCAGCATTGCTTGAAGGTTAGAGGGGGGTTATTTCCTATAGAGGAATGCACCTGTGCTTCACTGTTCTATGCCCTTCACTGTTTTGTGGTTTTTGTAGGTTGTGCATTTCTCCTCAGTCAGTCTGTACAGTTATGGTCATGGGGAAGTGTTACATCTATCCTCGGACAACATTTGGACATATTTTTCAGCCTTTTGGCAATGTTCAACACATATCAAAATAGGTTGTTGTTTTTTTAAATAGAGGAACTGTAATTTCACCACATAAATTAATAAATTTTAACATGAATAAAAAAATAAATATAAAGAAAGAAAGAAAGAAAGAAAGAAAGAAAGAAAGAAAGAAAGAAAGAAAGACTGTAAAAATCTAATCAAGGCATTTCCCCCACACTAATATATGGCAAATGCCACTTCTGTGAACATTTTAAAAATAATGAAATGGATCATTGAATCAGAGTTTGGAATTGATTAATTCGAACGGACATGTGATAAACTGATTCAAGAAAACGTCTCAGGTTACTACTGTAACCATAGTTCCCTGAGAAAGGGAACGAGACGATGCGTCACTTGACGCTTTGGGAACGCCCCCAGCGTGAATGCGTCTGAGCATCAATGTCAACTAGTCCAATGGAAAGAATGAGCGTCACGGGCGGGTGACGTCATGACCAGGAAGGCATAAGAGCACATCCAGTGAAACGCGGCATTAGCTTCAAAAAGTCGAAGCAAGCCGATCACAGGGATGCAGGAAGTATGGCAGGGTGACGCATCGTCTCGTTCCCTTTCTCAGGGAACTATGGTTACAGTAGTAACCTGAGACGTTCCCTTTCGAGGGAACTGGCGATGCGTCACTTGACGCTTTGGGAACGAGAATACCCAAAACGCCAGAATTCCAAGTACCTGAGTGTCAGTCTGTTGGAACTAAGCACTAAGCACCTGAGAACCTGGGGCAGCATCCAGGTCCAAACTGTAAAACCTGACGAATGTGAGCGGTGAAGACCAGCCTGCCGCATCACAAACGTCTTGGAGAGAAACCCCAAATAACAAGGCTTTAGAGGCCGCCATACCCCTCGTTGAGTGAGCTCTGACCACCAAGGGACACGGATGGTCAGAGTACTCGTATGCAAGTGAAATAGCCTCGACTATCCACTTACTAACCGTCTGTTTAGAAGCAGGAAGACCCTTCTTAGGTGATCCAAAGCAAATAAATAACTGGTCGGACTTCCTCATTGAAGATGTCCGATGAACATAAGTATCCAGTGCTCGCACTGGACACAAGAGGTTCAGCCTTTCCTGGTCCGCAGATGTAAAAGGAGGACAGAAACCTGCAGCACAATAGGCCTCGGAATAATGGTAGGCACCTTTGGAACATATCCATGTTTCGGGTAAGAATGCCTTGGCCATCCCCGGTGCACTCAAGGCAGGTGGGGACCGAAAGGGCCTGAAGGTCTGACTCTAATAGGGACGAAATAGCTAGCAGAAAATAGTCTTAAAAGAAAGGAACTTCTCTGAGACCAAATCTAAGGGCTCGAAGGGAGCCCCCGATAGGCCTTCTAGAACTATTGCAAGGTCCCAAGCCAGCACCCTAGTGCAAGTTGCAGGCCTCAGCCTCAAAGTGCCACGAAGGAAACGAGTGATCAGGGGGTCTCGACCCAAAAATGTACTACCCACCAGGGCGTGGAAAGCCCCAATGGCCGCCACGTATACCTTAAGCGTGGAAGGACATAGACCTGATACAAAGCGTTCTTGCAGAAACTCGAATACTGTGTTTACTGAACAGTTAACCGGATCCCACTGACGCTGGTAACACCAAGAAGTGAAAAACTCTCGAAATAGTGAATATAGTTTCCTCGTAGCGGAAGCTCTGGAGCTTAGAATGGTCTCAACAACCTCGGTTGAGAGACCACTCTCTATGAGTTGGGCCCCCTCAGAGGCCAAACCCACAGTTTCCAAATCCCCTGCCGGGGGTGCAATATTGCATCCCCTGCCTGAGACGGAAGGTCTCTCCTGATCGGGACCTCCAAGGGAGGTCCGTCGAGGAGAAAAATTAGGTCCGCAAACCAAATTCAGCTCGGCCAGGGTGGTGCTACTAAATAGGCTTATTCCATCCTGGCGGAATCACTCCAGAACTCCTGGGAGCAGAGCAACAGGGGGAAATGCGTACAGACGTAGCCTCAGCCACGTCTGCACCATAGCAACCAGCCCCAAGGGTACTGGTTGAGTGAGGGATAACCAGAGTGGACAGTGCGTCGTATGCTGAGACGAGAACAAATCCACTTCTGCCTGGCCATAAAACTCCCATATTTGCTCCACCGCCTCGGGGTGGAGTCCCCTGGCCTCAGCCCCTGCCTCGACAGGGTGTCTGCTCCAATATTCTGGCCCCCCTGGAATATACACTGCCCTCAGACAGCGTAATTTCCTGAGGGACCAAAATAATAGGCCACCAACGTGTTGTCTGTGGGTCAAGAACCAGAGTTTCCTCCATATAACCAAGGCGCGGGGATACTGCCGCGTGATCTTGATCATACGGAGTGGGTTTCCCCTCAGGGAGAACCCTCTGGTCCTGAGCCACCACTGTAAAGGTCTCACGTACAGCAGGTCAAAGGGTATCACATTGAACGCTGCTGCCCTGAGGCCTAACAGTCACTGTTTCAGAACAACACATGATGGCCCCTCAGGTCTGGGAGGAGATGTCTCAACGCATTGAAGACGACCATCATCTCTAGGCAATTCATGTGCCAAGCGAGATGATGACTCCTCCCAAGCCCTGAGCTGAGCGGCCTTCCAATACCGCTCCCCAGCCGGTGAGGGAAGCATCTGTCGAGATAGCAACTCGATGGCAAAGAGCTCCCAACACCGAACCCTGGGTTAAGAACCAGTGTTTCCTCCATATAACCAAGGCACGAAGGCACGGCCGCGTGATCTTGATCATACGAAGTGGGTTTCCCCTCGGGGAGAATCCTCTGGTCCTGCGCCACCACTGCAAAGGTCTCATGTACAGCAGGCCAAAAGGTATCCCGTTGGACGCTACTGCCACAAGACCCAACAGTCTCTCGAACTGTTTTACAGTGCGTGACTGGCCTAGCCTCAGCTCTTTTGTGGCTGTTAGGATAGCAGCTACACGAACGGGCGACAGAGTGGCCCGCATCGTCACTGAATCCCATACCACACCAAGGAAAGTGGTTCTGTGTACTGGAGAAAGCACACTCTTCTTGGCATTGAGCCTCAACCCCAACATCTGCATATGAGCGAGAACGACACCTCGGTGCCGAACCGCTAACTGTTCTGATTCCGCTAGAATCAGCCAGTCATCTATGCAATTCAGAATGCGTATACACTGCAGCCTGGCGGGGCCAGAGCTGCGTCTATACACTTCGTGAATGTGCGGGGTGATAGAGCTAGACCGAAAGGAAGTGCCTGATACTGGTGTTCTTTGCCCCAAAGAAAACCTCAGGAACCTCCTGTGCTGAGGGAGGATGGAGATATGGAAGTATACGTCTTTTAGATTTATCGTGACAAACCAGTCCTCGGATCTGATTTGAGTCACGATCTGTTTGAGTGTCAGCATCTTGGACTTGAGTTCCAGCACCAAACACTCCAACAGACGAAGATCTAGTATGTGACACTGCTCTCCATCCTTTTTTGGAACAATGAGATAACGACTGTAAAGACCCGACGCAATGTCGGGTGAGTACACCTGCTCTATAGCTTTCTTTGCTAACAGGGCCTTTACCCCTTGCTCCATTACCAGAGAGATTACCATTACCCATAGAGATATATTTGGCAGTAGCTTCCGCGCTGCCAGAAAATCTACCAAGGGAACTAGCCCCTCGAGGCTGGCCTCTGGTGTAATAAAGACAGCCAGTTCGGGGACCTGAAACATACTGGCAGGAACCACCCGAACTGACTGTTTTCGAACCCCCCTCAGAGGGCGCGAGTCCGACGCAATGTCGAGTTGACGCTGCGCCAGAAGCTCGCTGGAGAACGCTGCGCCCCGAAGCACCAAGGGTGGCGGGGTTGGCAGAACGGTCCCCTGAGAGCACAGAGATGGAAAGGGCACCGTATAATGAGGTGTACACCATTTCACCCCGGTTGGGGCTGCCCTCACCGGTCTGACGCCGTGGCGCCAGACCTTTTCTTTTGAGCCGCAGCCTTGAAGAACGGTCCTCGGATCCGGCTTCTGCTTTGAAGGCTTTGGCTGCTGTGTTGTGTATGAGAAACTAGCCGGCTGGAGCTGCTCACGCCCAGCAGCCCCAGTGGGTTGGACATAGCGAGGGAGAGATTATCTTGTATCTTTCTCCATGATTCCCATCAAATTGAGCCAGAGGTGTCTCTCAGTGACCACATTTCTTTGGCTGCCATCCCTGAGAGATAAATCTGAGGCCCGACGGAGTTCTCAAACCCCATCGGGCCAAACTCCCGCACTTCTGTCCAAATACCACAGCAGGTCAGCCTGATATGCTTGCAGCACTGCTATAGTGTGCAAGCAGGCTCGTGCTAGACCCACTGCCATATATGCTTTTCCCACTAGATTAAAAAATAGTTTTCTTTAATGGTTTAGTGAGAGAAGCCGACGCCTTCAGGGACGATACTGAACCGGGAGACATAGCTCGCAAGTGTCTGTTCTACCCGGGGTATTGCCCCATAGCCATACTCTCTTAACCCCCAAATATCTGAATATACATGAATGTGGGGCTAAAAAATGAGTAAGGCTTTTTCCATGATCTAGACAGCTCGCTGTGCAGATCGGGAAAAATGGAAGGCCCCGTGATGGAGGTGGAAAAATAGAGGGAAGGAAACTCGTTCAATTCATTTTAAGGACGAGTGCCCCCTTATTTCTGCTGGCCATTAAATATTTAATTTATCTACAGCCTTAGTAAACACCTCCACCAGCTTATTATTATATATATATATTTTTTATATATACATTCTTTATATATATACACTTTATTTCATATATAATATATAAACTATCATATATATATATATATATATATAGGCTATATATAATTCTCATACGCTGGGGAAGAGATGGCAAATCCACTTCCCCCATGATTGTGTACACTTTCAATGCCCAGCACATCTACCTCCTCGGAGGTAGAGCACTGAAGCATTGATTTCTCTCCCCGGGTGGAAGAGACCGCAGCGCGGGCTTCCGAGACCGGAGAGAGAGCACTGGATCCCTCGTGGAAAGGGAGGAGATAAGATCCGCGGACCCGTCTCCAACCCCGTAACGAGATCCTATTCGCGATCCACAGGAATGAATTCTCCGCGCTGCCTCGGCAGACGCGTGTCCTGCACCCCGAGGATCGCGAGCCTGGCCACTTTCCTCGAAAAGTGACAGGCGGGAGTGGAGCATGCGAAGCGAAAGCTTCTCACAATGTTGCAATCAGCCCCCTCGGAGGCTGATACCGCATGCTCCACTCCCAAACAAACTACACAAAGCTCGTGTGTGTCCCCACCCGTTAAATAACGCGGGCAGGGAGAAGCACAGAGTTTGTAAAGTTGTTTTGCCATAACTCTTCCCAATAATATCGAACAGACAACAATAAATAGACAGAGACAGAGTAACACAGATCGCTTGCTGAGACACAGAAGCTAATGCCGCGTTTCACCGGATGTGCTCTTATGCCTTCCTGGTCATGACGTCACCCGCCCGTGACGCTCATTCTTTCCATTGGACTAGTTGACATTGATGCTCAGACGCATTCACGCTGGGGGCGTTCCCAAAGCGTCAAGTGACGCATCGCGAGTTCCCTCGAAAGGGAACGAATCAAGCTTGCTAACTCTTATGCCATATGTGTCACAGTGTCTGGTTTGTGTTTCCTGGGTAACCACTAGAGGTCCTCTTCCTGCACGGTGTCCCACACTCTGTTACTACATTTCCCATGATCCTGTCTGTCACTGAGTGTTCATTGTGTTCAGCTGTTTCTCGTCACCTCGTTTAGCACTTGTGTATATATACCCTGTTAGTTTCAGTGTTTGTTACGGAGTCCTTGTATTATGTCCCCACACTTCCGGTATTTGTATCTGTCTGGTTCTTGTCTGTATTTCATGTTTTGGATTGCCTTATTGGACTTTTGACCCTTGCCTGGACTGGTTTGTGAGTACGGATTACCCATTAAATATACTGCTTTTGGATCTTACGTTTCCTGTGTGTGTATCGTGACAGAAGGACTCCGTCATGAATAGATCCAGCGGTATGGGTTTTCGTGCCTCTTCCCCAGCCACCGCGAGGGAGAGGAAGCAGCAGAGGGGGAGTTCGCAATCTGGGGAGGTGCCGCCTCAGATGAATGTTTTCGAGTGCTTCGCATTATGGGCTCGCATTACGGAGGAGACCGTGGCGGTAGAATCTCCCGAGCCCCCTTCCATCGAACACGGACGATCGTTTGAGGGAACTCGGTTGGCCAGGAGGAGGGTCCCTCTTCCGGGGGTCCCAGTTCCGGTGGTCCCGAAACGGAGGAGGAGAAGGAAGACTTTCTCCTTGACAGTTCCGGTGGTCCCAGTTCCGGTGGTCCCTATTCCGGTGGTCCCAGTTCCGGTGGTCCCAGTTCCGGTGGTCCCGAGTCCGGTGGTCCCGGAGGTCGACCCCGTGCAGCCCGCTGTCAGCCCTGAGGTCTTCTCGGAGCTGCCCACCATCAGTCCCGCCACGGCCAAGAGGGCTGTGTTCCTCTTTTATGCAGTGGCAGTACTGCATGCGTGGAGGAGACACAGCACGCCTGCCGAACCAGAGCTTCACGTCAGCTCTGCCAATCCTGCACTTCACGTCAGTCCTGCCATGGCCAGGAAGGCCGTGTTCCTTTTTTATGTAGTGGCAGTTCTGCAGGCATGGAGGAAGCAGAGGAGTTCTGCCGAGCCAGAGACTGTCCACGTCACGTCTGCCCAGCCAGAGACTGTTCACGTCACGTCTGCCCAGCCAGAGACTGTTCACGTCACGTCTGCCCAGCCAGAGACTGTTCACGTCACGTCTGCCCAGCCAGAGACTGTTCACGTCACGTCTGCCCAGCCAGAGACTGTTCACGTCACGTCTGCCCAGCCAGAGACTGTTCACGTCACGTCTGCCCAGCCAGAGACTGTTCACGTCACGTCTGCCCAGCCAGAGACTGTTCACGTCACGTCTGCCCAGCCAGAGACTGTTCACGTCACGTCTGCCCAGCCTGAGACTGTTCACGTCACGTCTGCCCAGCCTGAGACTGTTCACGTCACGTCTGCCCAGCCTGAGACTGTTCACGTCACGTCTGCCCAGCCTGAGACTGTTCCTGAGCCGGAGCCAGTGTCTGCTGTTCCTGAGCCGGTGTCTGTTGCTGGTCCTGAGCCGGTGTCTGTTCCTATGCCGTGGCCGCCCGAAGGGTGGTCTCCGCCGTGCTCGCCTGAGTGGTCGTCTTCGCCCTGGTCGTTTCCACCATGGCCGCCCGAAGGACCTGCCCCATTCAGGCCGCCTGCACAGCCGGGTCCGCCCTGGCCGCCCGATGGACTGTCTGCTCCACCCTGGCCGCCCGATGGGTCGTCTGCTTCGCCCTGGCCGCCCGATGGGTCGTCTGCGTCGCCCTGGCCGCCCGATGGGTCGTCTGCGTCGCCCTGGCCGCCCGATGGGTCGTCTGCGTCGCCCTGGCCGCCCGATGGGTCGTCTGCTTCGCCCTGGCCGCCCGATGGGTCGTCTGCGTTGCCCTGGCCGCCCGATGGGTCGTCTGCTTCGCCCTGGCCGCCGGCGAAGCAATGTATCACTGTTCCTGTTCCCCTGCATGGACCTGGCCCACCATCCCTCCCCCTGATCCTCCACAGTTCCACCTCCCTCCTGAACTCTTGTGTTGTGTGTTAGTCATGTCTTGGAGCGTCTGGTAGCCGCTCCGTAGAGGGGGGGTAATGTCACAGTGTCTGGTTTGTGTTTCCTGGGTAACCACTAGAGGTCCTCTTCCCGCACGGTGTCCCACACTCTGTTACTACATTTCCCATGATCCTGTCTGTCACTGAGTGTTCATTGTGTTCAGCTGTTTCTCGTCACCTCGTTTAGCACTTGTGTATATATACCCTGTTAGTTTCAGTGTTTGTTACGGAGTCCTTGTATTATGTCCCCACACTTCCGGTATTTGTATCTGTCTGGTTCTTGTCTGTATTTCATGTTTTGGATTGCCTTATTGGACTTTTGACCCTTGCCTGGACTGGTTTGTGAGTACGGATTACCCATTAAATATACTGCTTTTGGATCTTACGTTTCCTGTGTGTGTATCGTGACAATATGCTACTGAATTTTATTTACTTCAATTCAATGGCAAAAAAAAACCCACATAAGGTAATCACAGTACTGACGGTGTTATCTTTATATCACCAGAAAATCATTTTAAATATATCATACTCGATATTTGATGTCATATAGGCTATTGCAGTGGTTATCAAAGAGTGGGATGTATTGTGAGTGGCGTGCATGAGACCTAAAGGGATAGTCCACCCAAAAATGAAAATTAGCCCATGATTTACTCACATTCATCTTTCAGACAAATACAATCAGAGTTATATTAAAAAATGTTCTGGCTCTTCTAAACTTTATAATGGGAGTGAATGGATATATTTTTTTGGAAGTCCATCAAAGCACTAGCCTGGTCCCACCAGACTCTCGTACATTTCATTTGTACAGAGAGTCTGGCCTCGCTCTATTGACAAGCGTTAACTTCCTTGTAGGCAGGAACTCTGTTGAAGTTTAAAACTATTGGATCTGCCCAGAGCCACTCTGGATCTGCCGTAACCAATCGCTAACGTTTGGTTGTGACCTATGACGACTTAAACTAGCGCACAACATCAACGTCATCGTTTGACTGGAGAAAACCAAAGAATACACCACAAGCCCAGACGTAGTACTGAAGAAAAAATGAAAATTGAGCGGAAGTATGTAGGAGGGCGGAGCCAAGCTTTCAAAGCACATCCATCCCTGATAAAAGTGCTCCACAAGGCTCTGGGGGATTAATAAAGGCCTTCTGAAGTCAAGCATGTTCATGTAAGAAAAATATCCATATTTAAAACTTTATCGACTAAAATAACTAGCTTCCGGCAGACGGCCGTACGCAAGTCGACTTACGCCATTGAGAATGAGCAACAAATTTCTATCTGGATACTTTTAGATCGGTCGTGGGCCCTGTGTCTCACCTGGTTGCCTGTTGATGGCAGCATTGCCCAGCAACATTGCTCAAAAAGTTGTGTATTGTAAAAGTATGTATTGTACAGGCATTGAGCTATGCAATCATATTTGCTTTGTTTGCTCCTAAATGGTCTCGAATGAAACATATTTATATAGTCATTGTTATTAGTTACTACAGGCATGTTAACTGCAACACAATATTGTTTTGTTTGACTCATTTTCATAAAAGATATTATTCAGTTATATATAGTTTATTGAATTACCAGGCAACAAAACAAACAGATCAATAGGGTGTAGAAAATGATAACGACATATCAAACAACCTCAACCGAATCCTGCAAAGTGGAAAAGCGAGAGAGCAGTTTCCGACTGAACAGTGAATGAAATCGAGGAGCGGAGGAAAGAGAAAAAGAAAGAATGGATGTGATCCCCTAGGCAGTGCCCAAAACAATGTCAGGTTTGTTTCGGCCTGGTTGCGTGAAGACTAAGCTTGGTGGAACTGGCAGCTTGCCCTCCCGTTTTCTCTCTTCCCTCTCTCCCGCCACTCTATTCCAACCCTGTTGCTTTCAGGAGGAAGCATTCCTATGAAGTTCATCAGCCTTCTTTCTGTTTGTGCGGCCATAATGGCAGCTTCATCCTCCGAGCACTTAAAAAGGACATGCTGGGTACTGGAAGGGCCCCGTCAGTTCAGCGTCGGCACAGTGGCTCTTTGAGTGTTCTCTCTCTGTCTGGCAATCTGCTCACGCTATCAAACAACCCTCTCTTCCTGCCAAAACCTGCCTCTGTCCCTCCTTCAACCAGTAAAGGGGGCATTTAAAGGGTCTTGTTCACATTACCGCCCGAGTTCAGATGAATGCCCTCTTTGCAGAACAGCTTAGCCTCAATAATAGATGTTACATTTGTTCACTGTACTTGTTAATACAAACATTACTGTTATTGTGCCTACTTAGTATTTAACTCATCCCTATTTATGCTATTATTTATTGGATAATTACTTTGATGATTAAGCAACCACCCAAAACACCCTAGCAACCACTTAGAAATGCCCTAGCAACCACTCAAAACACCATGGCAACCCCATAGCAACATTCTAAAACTACTCAGGACAGTTCTTATGTAGCTTTTTATCAGGAATTTCAGTTAAAACCAATTATAAAAAAAAAAAAAAAAATAGATGAAATAATACAGGCTGATGGCTTCAACAAAAGCACATGCCACTGATTAACAATATTGTAGCTAACAGTAGATCATTCTTTAAAGGTTTCATAAAAAATGTATTTCCTTAAAAAAAATGCATTGGATTTTTTACTTCCGGAACACTACAAAATGAATATTTCCTCAGTTAGTCAAATAGCATTCCAAGCATGTTATACACAGGGGCGTAGCCAGGACATTATTTCTGGGGGGGGCCAGCTTGGGCCAGTCTTTTATTTGGGGTGGCACTTGATTGTCAAAAACTACTATTTTAAAAATAACGCACCGCGTCACTCAGAGCAGCGGATTTCCCGCGGCTCGTCAGGCCATAAACATTGGATTGAACTTAATTATGGACTGTACACTAATAATGTCTTATTGATAATCCATGTTATTGGGATGGGTGCTTAGATAATGTGCGAGTGCTATGTGTCATGATTATGTGAGGGTTTAGGGACCTTAACAGGTGACTGTGATGTTTTTAGTGCAAATGACAGAAAGACACAATATGAATTGTCATTTTAGGCGATAATTTATTTAGGTAAACCATAGCATTTTAAGACCAATATTCAATTTATTTGTGATAATATAACATATTTAAAGAGAAAGAGAGAAAAGAAAAAACATTACATCACAAATAAATAACAAGAGCAGATAGTATGTCTAATTAGAACACTCCTCTATGTCGACACATTCTTACACATTAAACTGAGTGAGAAGATAACTATATGATCTCACCATTATGCTTAATTATGCTTTCAAGTAGGCCTACCACCAACTTTCTCACCTGTTAGTGGTATCCAGTGGTTAGCTGCTAGTCTCCATTAAAGGATTAGTTCACCTCAAAATGCCTAATTATTTACTCACCCCAATGCCATACAAGATATCCATGTCTTTCTTTCCTCAGTGGAAGAGAAATTAAGTTTTTTTTGAGGAAAACATTTATGAATTTTTCTTCAAATAATGGAGTTCAATGTTTTTAAGTCCAAATCAATGCAGTTCCAAAGGTCTTTGGAGTGCTTCAATGGGCTGTGCACGATCGCACCTGAGGAAGAGGGTCTTATCTAGCGAAACGATAGGTCATTTAAAAAAAAGAAAAAAAAAGTATACTTTTTAACTACAATTTGTTCAGATTGAGCTGATCTGCAACGTGCACGCGATATTGCCGGCAGAAGTATCGCCCCACTGTTTACAAAGCGACCGTGCGAAGGAGGATAGTTCAAATTGTATTGTATGATGAATGACATATTTATGTCTTTGTGTCATATTATTGTTTAAAATGGTCCTTACGTGTGCGTATCCTGGGTGTTTGTAAACAGTGGGGCGGTAGCCTACTTCCGCCGGCGCCGGCGACATCCACATCGAGCGTGACCTTTCAACGTGATGACGTAGTTCCCGGCGCGTTGTGGGGCTTGTAGCGACAAATTACTTGATAAAAAATTAACAATGCATACATTTCAGCTTCCTTAAGACCGTTGCCGTTCAGGAGGTTTTAATAATTAAATTTATTTTCCCCCTCCTCCGACTGGGGGTGGGGCCGTGAGGTTGGGGGGGCCGGCAGGGGGGCCGAGCCTTGACCAGTGGTGGCCGCGGCCCCCCCTGGCCACCACGTAGCTCCGCCCCTGGTTATACAGGAAACGGGAAAATGGTTTTGGCTTAACGAAAGCACACTTAAGTGATAAGTTGTCCTGATTGGAAGCAGAACAAAACATCTGTCAGACACCAAGCTATAATTTTACTTTAGAATATGTGAAAGTCCATCATGCATTTCAGGCAATCCCGAGCCATGTAATGGGTAGGAGTCACAGATAATGAAATTAATGGTACATTCAAACAGTGAACACGTGAACAAATCCATTTTAATTGAATTTTAATTAGAAGTGCGTATGGCACCTGTACGTTTAATGATGTTTCCTTTAATTGATGGCACATTGTATGATCTCACCTCACACGGAAAGCACTTGACAGATGAAGGGCATACTTTCCTGGAAACCTGAAAGACTAATTATTCCTTTACCAATATAGGCACTCTTCCATTTGACAGATACAGATACGTCAGCGGCACCTATCAGCATATTTTAAGCAAACATGTCAACCCTTCCCGATTTCAAACTCTCCCCACCCATTCGCTCATTTCCACATCATACATCAAGGCGAGCCCGTTCCAGCCTCAGCATTGTGGGAGAGGGGTGGGGCTTTTGTGTTTAGAGTGTGTGACAATGTCCAGCCCTGTGCTATTTGCTCTGTCGGCAAATCACATGTTCCCCAGGGGTTTAGCCCTATATGTGAGGTACAGATGAGCTGTTGCTGTCAATCAGGTGGATTCAAGTCAGAGGTTAAGTCAGAGGTTATCAAAAAATGTTGGTCCATGGTGACCGATTTTTTTTCGGTTTCAGAAATCAGACAAACAGTTGACAGTAGCCATTATCCTCCATAGTATTTTTTCCCATGCTATGGAAGTCAATGGGGCCCATCAACTTTTTGGTTACCCATTGTCTTCAAAATATTTTCTTTTGTGTTCAGCAGAAGAAAGAAATTCATTCAGGTTTGCAACAACGTGAGGTTGAGTAAATGATGACAGAATTTTGAGTTTTGGTTGAACTATCCCTTTAACTCTTTCCCCGCCAAACACACACATTTATGTTATTTGTGAGAAAACGCTTCCCAGCCAAACAGAATTTTCCAGATTTCCATGTTTTCACTGTTATACGCTAGGGGGCACTATGGCACATCCATTGAAAGAGTACCGAATCTCCTGTTCAAAGCACATGCGAAGAAGATGCAGAAACAAGCGATAACTTATGGCATGTTCAGATATGCATTCAATGAAATAATCTGGGAGCCATGACACTTTTGTGAAAATGGTCAAAAATCGCTGCCGGTGGCTGGCAATTGTTTATTTATTTTTTAAACGCTGGTGGGGAAATAGTTAAGCATATAAATACTTTTTGCTATTTAACTACTATTGTTCAAAACTGATTATATATTTATTATAGTGGAAAGTGCACAGTCTGAATCATGTTGTAGCCTATATCACTTTAAACACAAGAGAATACATATTTTGTTTACCCTACAACTAAAATTATGCTGACATTATAATTTTTTTAAATATGTAAAATAAATATGATACAGTGTATAGAAATCTTAAGCGATCCTATATGAATCTCTGGTGAAGCATGTTGAATGTTGAGAGCCTCTGTTTTAAAGGTCTGCACTCTAAAAATCTTTTATTATAGACAGGAGATAATGTTGTCAAACGTTTCGTGTCAGGTATTGTTCAACCACAAATTAAAATTCTGTCATCATTTACTCATTCTTCATGTCGTTCCAAACCTGTATGACTTTATTTCTTCTTTGGAACACAAAATAAGATATTTGAAACAACATTGGACTACATTGACTTCATTGTTGAACTACCAATTGGGTGAAACATTTTCTTTCAAAAAATGTAGCTAAAATGCTACTGTTTTTCTCAGATTTGAACATAGTTCTCTTAAAGGGGCCATTTTTGTACAAGCTAGTATGATTCTTTAGGGTCTAAATTAAAAGTTTGTAATATACTTTAATTACAAATTCTCATTAGTATTGTAAGAAAACACTTATTTTACTTGGTCAAAAACAGCTCTGTTTTCAGCACGCCGTTTCAGTGCATATGACTTTAAATGATAATGAGCTTTGCTCACCCCGCCTCTCTGTTCTGTGTACACCGTTTGTAACACAATAACACAATAACCATAACGCGTTGTTCAGAAGTAACCTGGGATTATGAATTATATTGAGAACATCATACATAGAAAACATGCCGTAATGTACCCTAAGTGTAAACCTTAGACGCATTCATTGTGAAGCGTGCAGCTAGCGATTTGCAAAGATTAATATAAATATTAATATAAAGTTTAATAAAACGTTACACTCACTTCAGTTGTTCTAGAGGTTCAGCAGGAACACGAATAGCTGGTACCGATCCTTTTTTCATGAGCAGCTTCTTAGCAAAACCAGCTTTATACTGACCCTCGTTTATAAAGCAGTCCACTGAGAAATGATTCGCGCAAACATGAGAGCATTGACGTTGCTCGTAGGGAATATTCCCTTCGAAAACAAAACTCAGCCACTGCATCTTCAGCGGTTCGGATTTAGGAACATTAAAATGACTGCTGTGTTCGTTATTACACCCAAGAACAGAACACCACAATCGCTTAGACGCCATTCTGCTCATAAACAGTGCTCCAGCATATCAACAATGACCGCGCCGGTCCGCGCAGACTATGATTGACAGGACGAGCGAGCGAGGGCGGGTCTGTGTTGAAACGTTGCTGTCAATCAACAATCGTGGGAGGGGCTTCCGAGCGTGTGACGTCACAGTGTCGAACGGCTCGATTTGAGACAGGGGAAAACAATAAAGGAGATTAAAACAAAAACACTGGATGGATTTTTATCATTTTATGATGGTACAGGCACTGCCAACACACATTTCAGTACAATCAACTTGTAAAAGTGCATGTACCATTATATGACCACTTTAAAGGATGTGTATAGTAGTTTCTGATAAAGCAAGCATCACTTTTGCTGTTGTTCATGTTTATGGTTAGGGATTTGAAAAAAAAAAAAAACGTGGTGGACGATAAAATGACAGAAAAACCCATAAACTTACATGTAGACCACTATATCATATAGTCTTGTGGGTGGGCTTTAGATCACCCTGTACAACCAGCACGCTAGCAACCACGTAACAACACATTGAAAACCACTTTGAACACCTTAGCAACTGCATAGCAACGCCCTTGCAATCACCCAGAACATCAGCTACTCTTGCACCAACTAGCACTGCTCACATTGTCTTAATTACGTTAGTCTGAAAGATATGTATTGCAGTTTTTAATATGAAATAATACTAAACTAAACTATTTAACCATATTGGCAGTGTTACAAAAGGCAAAACATGGATCTTGACATCTATGGCACAAAACATAAACAAGTCTCCCCATGCCTCAGTGCTTTAAATGCAACTTCCTCCATCCAGAATTCCTTCACTTTCATTCATTCTCTCTCACCCTCTCTCTCCTTCTTTGTACACTCCATGTGAAAAGCGCTCAGATCTGGCTTTGTGGGAGTGATTGTCACTCGTTTAATGAGCTTCTTTGCCAGACGAGAGGCTTTGGCAACATATGTCTCCCCAGCGCCTCTCTCGCTCTGCACCGTCCCATGCGCTAGTGGCGGGGCTCTCTCTCTCTCCCGCGTCTGCTGTGGTAGACGTTTCTCTGGATTTCCTCAGCACTCTCTGTTTTTCACGCCTGTGGGATTAAACTGAGCAGAAGAAGAAGGGTTTGTCTGTCTTTCTGAGGACGAGTGGACAAGAATGAAGCAGATTCCTGTGAGTATTTAGGCTTCTGTTTGATGGGTTTGTCTGAGCTTGATATAAAAGCAACCCAGTCGAGGGAATTACTACTGCTGCTACTGTAGTGGTGTGTGCTGTGACCCTCGCACGTGTGTAACAGAAAGCCTTTGGAGGGACAGTGAAGCAGTGTGTGATATGCAAAATCAGCTTCTTTTCATCTAGTGCTTATATAGGGTTTAATATTTAGTGCTACCTTTTCCTTTCTTCTTTTTTTAACTTTTTTTATTGCATGTTTCTCGTGAGTAATGTCCATGTCAGAGTGATTTTAATTTTTAATTGGCGCTCATATTAATGTTTTGGCTTATTAACTCACATGTTCTGTTCTGCTACCTTGGGGGAAATATACTTTACAATGAGAAAGGTAGGCCTACAGTGCTACAGCATTATTAATACCTTTTTCTCAATCACATGAGAATTGATTAAAAACATATTTCTGACGTGGTAACTTTCTTCAAACGTATTATGTTTGAGGTCTTAGATAGACCCTATTCTATATATAAATAATGAGATAAATGTAATGATTTTTCAAATGCTGTTGCAAGATAAACTGTCATAATTTTGACCCCAAATTTCACCTCCAATAGAAACAATGTTACATTTCTGAAAAGTCCATGTCAACACTGTGGTACAACAGAGGGTTAAAGCTTCGGTAATATCTCCAAATCAGGTATCATTTAGGTCTGAGAATTTTCCTAATTCAAGTATTTGAGGAGAAAATAAGTGGTTAAGTTCTAAACTCATACTTTTAATAAATAATTAGGATTATGATTTGTACACATTCTTCTCAATCTCAATAGACCATAAGGGTTCAGCTTTTTTTGTTATCTTTTTTCATAATGTTAGTTATTTAGAATGAGAGATGATGCTGAAATGGTTTATTTGCTCTGTAACTTAATGCATAATCATTGGGATTTTTCTATGGATCTTAATAAGCTCCTCCATGAGGTCATAAAAGTGTATCCATAAGCAACGTTTTAGTATTTTGCAGCTTTGTTGTCTGAATAAAAATATCTCTGAATAGAAACTGCTCTGGAAATATCCCTTTAGAACTTTGTGTCGTGTTTTGTTTCGTAAGACATTGATAAAAAGGCCAGTGGTTTATCTGAGCATTGAAATAATGACGAAATCCAGAACGTTTTGATGCTTCCGACAGAACTGTCAAATAGCTTATTTTAAACAAGATTATCCAGATGTTAAGGAACAAGTTGTAACGTGTTCTAAATTAGCAGCTCATATGAATCACTTTCTACACACCGCAAAAATCAAATGGACACAGGTGTGCCGTTGTTTGGAAGATATACATAGGAGAATTAGTGCAGTATTTACTCTATGACAAACACAGGATATTTCTTTGCCTTAGGAATAAAATATTCTGCCTACTAGAGGAAAAAAGTAAATTAGCTTTAGATTTGTCAGGGGAAGGAGATAATCTTGGGCACAAGTTCCATTTATCTTGTCTGGCTACAGCCAAGTTTCATCCTGGGAGATTGCCAACATCCGTCAGATCTGAATGAACGTAGCCAGGGCTCTTGCTGTGTCAGTTCCCACAAAATAACACTCCTGTCCCCCTGGTGTGCCTGTTTCCAATCCCCTCTACTTCAGGCCACTCAACACGAATAACAGCCTAATATGATCGCTGTCCAGGGCACGCAGAACTCCACTCATCGCAAAGACATCAAAGAAAGAGGGTAATGAAAAAAATAATAATATAAAAGCTGAGACACAAATGGGAATTTCTCACCAAGGTCTTTCTCACATGTACGTGAAATGGCACATGTAAGGACATTTTTACGCTCTCTTTCTCTCTTTCTCTCTCTCTCTCTCTCTCTCTCTCTCTCTCTCTCTCTCTCTCTCTCTCTCTCTCTCTCTCTCTGTCGCTCCCCCTCCTCCCTACTTGACAGCACATCTGTGATTGCAGAGCTTTTGAACGATCTCTTTCATTCTTCACAGCCGTCTTCTGTGACCTTAGCCGTACGGACAATTTGTTCCTTTCGCGCTCTCAGATTGGGCTTTTAGCAGTTGGGCCCAACAACACATCTCTTGAACATTGCGGTCTGGTCATAAACTTGTTTTTAAATAGCTGAAATTGAGAAATTTTGACCAGCAATGCAAGGCTTCTGCTAAATTGAAGGGCACTTGAACTCTACTCATTTTGGTGTGTTGATCCGATGCGTCACAGTTCCGTTTGTTTGGTTGGTAGAAATGCAATCTGGCCTAATTTGCGGAAGCGAATAACTATTGAGTATAATGTATTTCTCATTACAGCTTTTTCGATTGAAATTGCCTTGCAATGCAACATTCTTTGCTTCTTTTTCACCCATTTTACAGCAGGGAGACGCGAGTGCAAGTCTGTATGTTTTGGTTCAGTTGTAAAACCAAAGAGGCAAGAACATGAATAATATAGTGAAGATGTTCCCTTCTCCTTAGTCATTATTTATTTATTTACAGCAGTAAACAGTTGCCAGTGGGACTTGAGTAATGACGTGACATGTAAGTCAAATACTACAGTGTGAACAGAGACTTTTGGGGGCAGAGGGAGGGAAACTGATCCAAGGAGAGTAGTGATGAGAAGGACTTTGATCCATCCAAGTAGCTCTTTTTAATCTGTTCATTGAAATATTCGTTCTTTAATTCTACAGGCTAAATCAATATGCCAGTAGGTTGCGACAAGTCGCTGTCTTTTGTGTGTTATCAGTGAGTCATTGAATCATTTACTTTTTTTATGAATGTTTAAATAAAGTTTCAATAATTGAATGTGCTTAGGCCATTTTGATTGTGTTTATCATTATCGTTCAAGTCAGCGTTTGGTGTAAAAATGCTCCTTCGAAATCAACTCAGGTGCTGACTTGAATGAACAACTCCCTGCAGATCCTTCATTTAGTTCATTTTTTAACACATTTATTCAGTTCATTAACAAACGAAAATCAAGTGACCCTTGTTTGGTGTTCGTTTGGTTGAACCAATTAAATTATCCTTCATAACCTTTATTTGCTCATGCTAGTCTTTAAAGGCAAGAAAACAGTCACTCGTTTGAAAAGTGCATCCAGTAGACGTCAACTTATTAGAAAAGTTAAGAAAACAACATTAATTGTACAGATACACATTATATAGGCCATTATTTCTGAAAAGTAGACATGAGTTATAAGCCATTTTGTTTTCATCTCTCATCTGTCCCTTGGTTTTTCCACCTGGTGTGTATTTTTGCACGACAAGAACATTTATGAGAGGAAGTGAGACCTTTTCCACTAGGGAACCCACTCCATAAAATCCAAGAAAAGCATGTAACAGGTTGATGATCAGGAACTGGTCTGGGTTTGATGGCACTTTTAAAATAAATTGCACTGTTGACCAGGGACACGTTAATCTCTGTCAGAGCAGTTCACCGGGGTCACAAGGTCATTTGCCATCTCTCCAATGGGGACTTAAGGTTAGGAGCTCTTTTCATTGATTATAGTTCTCTCGCTCTCTTTTCTCATCTTTTTTCACTCTTCTTCCTCTCTTGCTGCTTCATAATCCATCTGTACGTCTCAGTCAATACGCCTGCACGTCATTCTACGTTTTCCTCATCCACTCTCCCACTCCATCAAAAAACAATCTCTCCACTTCTCCGTGCAGCAAGTTCATGATCCACGCCCACGCCATCCATCGCCCCCATCTATCTACATTTTGTCTCCTTCATTCACTCCCACATCCCTCTCCCATCCCCTGTCAACGACAGAGACGGTTGATGACTTCTGCTTCCCACTATCTTATTCCATAGCTGTCTTCCACCAGCCCACATATTTTCTATTCTTGACCAAATTCTTGATTCTCCCTTTAAGCGCAGAGTATCCCTACATTCCTTGCTTGTCCCCCTGTCCCATCCCTGCCTCAACGCTTTGTTCAGGCTGCTGTATTATTGATGGGCTGGTAATTGAACCATTCAGTCTCTGGCATGCATGTTAAAATAGACTGAAGCAGAGTCAAATCTCAGTTAGCCATAGTTATTATTTAATATCGCTTCAACTTCATAATCTCATTTAGTAGTCTGCATTGCCCGAACTGAAGTTTTAATTATATATATGTTGTAGCTGATGGCTGTTGAGGGTGTTATTTATGCATTATTTATGGTGATGTGATTTTAACAGTTTAGCGGCATATTACAGTGTTAGCATTTGTGACTTGTAGTAACAATCATAAAGGGCTTGAACAGTCAAGTTCTCAATTTGCTGATGATTTAAAGGGTTAGTTCACCCAAAAAAGAAAATTCTGTTAGTAATTACTTACCCTCATGTTGTTCCAACCCTGTAAGACTTTCGTTCATCTTCGAAACACAAATTAAAATATTTTTGATGCAATCTGAGAGGTGTCTCACTCCTTCATAGGCTGCTAGGTAATTTCATCTGTCGGCCCAGAAAGTTAGTAATCGTTACAATAGTCCAAGTGACTACAGTGGGTCAACCTTAAGTTTATCAAGCGACGAGAATACTTTTTGTGCGCAAAACCCCCCAAAATAATGACATTATTCGACCATCTCTTCTCTTCCATGTCATTCTCCTACGCTGTTGCCGTAGTGTAAACGGAGCAGCGTTTCTGCACTACTTAAACGGGCACTATTTAAAATTGTGAATTTCTCTGAATTTACAAATTCTTCGAAACATTCACTGTTGAAAGGGATATATAACACTGTGCGAGTGGTTTTTGGATATTTTGATACAAAATTCTTACATATTGTACCTTAATGAGATTTTGTTTTTGTTTTCTGCTTTATTTGTATCCTAAGAAAAATACACCAGTAATCTCATATGTCTCAAATTTCATGTCACATATACTGTATCTGAGAGATCTCAACAATCTTCCAAGTAGGGGTGGGCGCTATACCGGTATGAACGTGAATACCGGTATTATGTTGTGCCATGATATGGATTTTGCGATACCGAGGATACCGTATTCATAAATTCAAATTTTGCAGTTATATTGTTTTGTTCAATTTGGTACTCTTTACAACTGTTAACACTAATGACGATACAGAATCGAATACGCTGTTTAAGGAAGTGGCTGATTTGGCGCTTCATACGCGTGAAGTTGCTGAGGCGATTAACCGCTGTCCTGTGACACGTTCAATGAAGGACCATATAACGTAGAACACATCGCTAGTGCTAAGCGGCTGTTCATAAAGGATGCATATTTTGCGGTGGAATGGGAAATAACAAGGTAATAAAACGCAAGTTTGACTTTTAACTTGAGCGCAGCATTTTTAGGATGCCGTTTCATTTGCGAGACGCGGGTGCAACACCAAAACAAGTTCCTCAAGTACAAAAAAAACGTTAAAGTTCCAGGCTACTGTATGTTTGAGATCATGTTTTCATGAAGGTTGAAAGGCTGAAAGCTGCTATTATTATCTTTGTTTTTACAAAACATTTACTGCTAATAATATTATCCACGTGGAGACATTTCCCCGCAATGTAACGTTAGGCTATGAATAACAGGACACGACACACACATAAGCGCGCGCATACACACACACACTGGTCCACTATCTTTGTGGGGACTCTCCATAGACGTAATGGGTTTTATACTGTACAAACTGTAGGCCTTTATTCTGTCTCCTTACACTAATGAATTATTTTGTATGAAAATTTTCATTGTTTTTTCTTGTATACTTTTAAGTTCTATTTATTTAGTGCTTTGTTCAATCTCAACACATTATTTTATTTTTATTATTAAGATGTCTGCACAAGAGTTAACTGTAATCTGTGCAAACATTAAACTTAAATTAAACGTCTCGCTTTGGTCTACACTGGAAGTGTTCTGCTTGCTCTGCTAAAGCTAAACTATTATTACTAAAGCTGAAACCAAATAAAATAAAAACTATATAGAAATGTGTTTGCAAAATAAAAACTAACAAAACCATTAATGAAACTAGCTAAAACTAAACTGAAATTTAAAGCAAAATTGAAAACGATATTAAAATAAAAACTAATTTAAAAAAGCAAAACTATAACAACAGGCTCTCACTCTGAAATCAATAAAGTCTTCATTCGCTGCCGGTTCTCATTATGACAAGACGAGCGAAAAGTGGAAAGACATAACACGTGCATTCAATCAGGCCTACCTCATGTTGCACCTTTGCACTTTTTGAGAAAAAAAATGGCACAATAAAAAAACACATTTCAGGTCTATGGGGCTCGAATTTCGGCGCGGGATTGCGGGTATTGCGCATAATTCTAATCATTCCCGCAGGTCTCCCATTTATAATGCGGGAAATTCCCGCAATCATAATCCACACAGATAATAAAATCAAATCATTATTTTAACAACTATCTGCCAGACGCAATTTCACAAACAGCGTGAGTGTTCAGCGGTGCCGCGCGCTCTTCTATCTCTTCTCATAATGTGTCATTCTCATCCCAAAGCGTAATATTTTGACTCTTTTGCCAAAGCGTCTATATCCAGCGCATATGGCACCCTTTAGCGTCAATATAACACGCTTCGGTTTTGGGTAGGTTTAGGTCTGGGGTAGTGTTAGGGTTAGACCACTAGGAGGCGCCATATATCTGCGTCTCATATGACGCTAAAGGGTGCCATATGCGTTGGATATAGACGCTTTGGCAAAAGAGTCAATATATTACGCTTTGGGATGAGAACGGGCTCGTTGTGCAAGGCAGGCATCAAGCGCTGCGGCGATAATACACACTCGCGTTTAGGAGTCGGGACATGACGGAATATTCACTTGCACAATCGGGCCAGCAGTGCATCGTGACTGAAGTCTTTTTAAGTCTTAAAAGTTTAAACATTCAAGCGATTTTAAACTAATCAGTGCTCGCGCGCTCTCTGAGAGATTATTTTCTATGCGCACATTCATAGAAAATCCGCCTCAAAAACAGCTGGCCAGTAACTATTTTTCGCGGATTATATTGCTTTAACACGCAAAATTGTCCATTTCGGTCTTTGTGAGTAGGCTATACTCTAAACATAATCGGTTTTGTCTTTAATAGGCCTAAGCATAAAACGCATGCCAGTATAATGAACACAGGATCCGTGCACTAGCTCTTAAAGTGACGGAAGCCATATGTGTCTGTCATTAATTTTGTTGTCAAAACAACAAAAGATAGCTTTAAGTTAAAGGAATCAGGATTAATAGTCTATGTATTTAATTTATTCTGGACTTAAAATACTACCCAGTGTTATTTTCCATTTGATGACTTTATTCAGTTTCTGTATTTGAATAGCCTACTAGTGTTAGACCCATTGAAAAACTTTTCTCTTTAATTATCTTTATTTGTATCTTTATTCCATTGTATTTATTTGTGCTACTTTTTTTTAATTTAATTAAACAATTTAAATCAAGCTTCCTTGTGATGTGTAAATTCTTAACAAAAATATTACCCCATTGTAAAAATGCAATGAGCGCAAACATTTAGGCAAGATAAATGTAATAATTTTTGTTTGGAAAAAATGCCCCCCCTTTCTCGCCCTCAAACAAAAAAAAATCCCCCCCATGAGAATCATCTAAGGGGGGATTTCCCCCCCATTTTCCAAAACGAAATTCAGGCCCTGATGTCCAATGAAATGCCTCACCTTTTTCTAGTTATCTAGTGTTAAAATACATATTTTGCCTGTAATTTAACTAAGGTGTACTAAAATGTGATTCCATTTTTTTTTTTTCATATCGCGATATAATATCGATATCGTCCTGACAGTGAAAAATAGCGTGATATGAATTTTTGCTCATATCGCCCACCCCTACTTCCGAGATTTTTTTGCTCTATACTCTTACTATATGTAAACAATTGCTTCATTCGTGTCAATACGTCAGGAGAAACATCTGAATAAAAGTATTAATTTACATCTTGCTGAATAAAAGTATTAATCCTTCTTTTTTTTTACTTACCCCAAAGCAACACAAACTATTATTAATATTTCTTGAGCAGGAGACCAGCATATTAGAATGATTTATGACAGATCATATAACACTAAAGTAATGGCTTCTGAAAATTGCAGGAATAGTGTTTCATATAATATGCTTTTGCTGCTGAAAGTATGTAGCCTTAATGTAGCAACTTTAACCTTTTCCGTGTTTGTTCATACTGTAATCAAGCTAAACAAAAGATTAAAGTAACTAAATGGATGAAACACTAATTGCTCTTTAGTGCTAGTAATCTCGCCAATTTCTTATGTGCGAAAGAGATTACATCAGAATCTGGGTTTTATCCAAAGGTTTGAGAAGGATACAGAGCCATCAAGACTCTTCAATCAGAATATATTAATCCAGTTTGACAAGACAGGGTTGGAGCTAATCCCATTAGTGGCCTGAACAGTGTGCACACTAAGTTTTTATACTGAAAGACACTTAAATGCTCAGTCTGTGCTGAATAGCAGATATCCGTCTACTTACTGACAATGCTGTGGTAGGCCTATTGAGACCATCTGAAGTAGAATTACTGTAAATAGGCAGCTTTGCTAGCATTTACTCTTTCCTTGCCAGTTATTAAGAGTGCCAACATGCCAACATTCTTTAAAGGATGGATCAACTTCATTTACACACCTTCATGTCGTTTCAAACCTGTTTTCATTTTGAAACAATGGAATCTTGTTTCTGCCACTGAATAAAATTAAAAGGGTAATTGCAGGTTTTTTCTCAGAATTGTGTGATACAGTAAACTCGCATTTGTGAGAAACAAGCTTCCATATGAAACACAAAATATGTGTTCTAAAAATGTCTCACAATGAAAGTCAACCTTCTTCAAAATATCTTATTTTGTGTTTCACAGAAGTCATGCGGGTTTGGAACATCTCTTAAAGAGAAAGTGCTGTTTAAGAAAATCCTTTTTTTATCAATACAAAATTTTCTATTATATATTGCTAACTCTTTTAATTTGAATTAAATGAATGGGCAAAACCATTAAATATACAATATTTGGTGCTAAATATCCAATATACTAAATGATAAAAAATAAAAAACATAAAAAAAAAACATTGCTATTGGTAAACAACCAGTATAGCACAGATAAATTGTGTATATGTGGGCATTAGAAGTATTTTTGTTTGGTTATAATGCGGCCAATAATAATCAGACAAATGGCGATGGCGGTGACTGATCCTGTTGTGTGAGGAATAGACGTGATTGTTTTTCCTTATAGCCACGTACTCACACCATGCCTCCTTTCTACTGCCAGTTTGCTTCCTATTTTTTTCCACTGTCCTGATTTACACTTATCCGCCATGCTTAATGAGTCTTCACGGTGGGCGAGGCGAGTGCGAGAGGGGCAGGACGCCATCAGTCAGTTGGGGAGAAAAGCTTGCTCTTGATTTTACTCTGCCCAGTCTCTACATTCTCCTCCTTCTCTGGCTCTTGCTCTAGACCGCTTTGCCCAGGCAGTGCCAGGTCAGAGTTCACGCGGACCTTCCCACGCTGGGCAGCTTTTACCCCTTGCCAGTATCATTAGACTGAGATGTGGGGATTAAGAACAGGCTGTAGTTGTTAAGAAAGTCCCACTTCTGTTTACAGGGTATTTCCTAGGTGGGCTGTATGGGGATGAGCTTTGTTAGCTTGAATGTTGCAGATTAAACTGTTTAGAGGAACAGCCTTTGGTTGCTACGTTGTCTTCCTGACACTTACGTACAAATCCACTTACGAGTGAACAGAGTTGGTTGATCTGGTTGGTTTCAGTTGTTTTCCTTGGCTTTTAATGTATTATGGAGATGAATATAATCCTCTTTTTTTATTTGTTTTGAAAGTTGTTAAATGTGTATCAATGTAAAGCAATTGGGTCAAACTAACTGTGCTCTAGAAATAAATTTGACACTGACATTGTAACTGCCAGATATCAATTATTTTATAAATAAAATCCTCTTTCACAGGCATTTAGGCCATCTGGCTTGAATATTCCTATTAAGACAAGAGCCTTTTTTTGACAAGAGCCTTAGTATACGTTGTGGTATACAGTGCTAGGGAGTGTTTAAGCAAAGCAAAGCAACTAACTTAGCTGTATTTTTCAGTAGTGTGAGAGTTACATTGTTTTAAAAATACAAAATTGCTGCTTTTCCAATACTTTTTTCCAGTGAGTTGCAGTGTTGCATCTTGTATAAAGTGTCGGAAAGTCTGATTCATGTTGCAAGTCCATCCATTTTACAAAGGATCAAATTGATGAATTGTTTCATACTAAATGACTCACTCTCTCAAATATGTTGCTTTGGAAAGTATGGATTTATTATAGTGAATCTGTTAATACTAAAGAATTCTCTCTCACATACAATAGGTTGCAGTGATTTGATTCATTCTCAATGACTCTATCTTTCTTACAAATGTTGCCATGGGAAGACTACTAAAAACAAACTAAAAATGACTCTTCTCACATATTACATTTTAAAGTCTGAACCATTCTAGTGAATTGGTTCATTATAAAGGACTGTCTCTCTCATATTGTGTGATGTAAAGTCACAGAATTAATTATAGTGATTTGCTTTAATCAAATGGTTCATGTACGTAAATGAACGGATGAACAAAAATCCAGATCTTGTTTTATAGCAAAATATTAAATGAAAGTTAAATTCTTCTGTTCATTGATATGTTTTCATAATAGTTATGTTAACTAGGTTTTTACTTGTATATAGGATAAATATATGTATTTAAGTTGGATGTTGTCATTCTAATGAAGTTTTTTCATTCATTCAAAAACCGTAACTGCTTATGTGCCAGAAACACTGATCTGATTAAGTTGTAATTTATATCATGAACTCATGATATTGATTACAAATAGTGTTGTCATGCTGGGCTGGTCAGGTTGCTATGATATGAGAAAATACTTACTGCAAATACTGCACCTTTAAGTTGGGCTGATAGAACTAGTGCAGTAGTAAAAATCCAGGACATGGTGTATTGGATCAGGAAGGTAAACATATGCCAACACCAGTAATGTGCCAAACTGTCCAATTAGCTTAACGCTTTACCTTTTGATTTTAATCTGCTTACTAAAGGTAGCCGCCATCTGTGGGAGCAGTCTCAGGGCAAGCGGTAGAGCCTCAGGCATTGTCTTTGGGTCCAAGAAACACATCCAAATCCGACAGACCGTAGCCACAATCCTGTCATTATGACAGTCAAGGGGTGTAGTAACCCATCCTCTATAGTGACATCACAGAGGTCATCTCAGGGGTCGCCATAACCAGCTCTGAATCACAAAAGCTTCCTGGCAGAGTTAATACTATTATGAAGAAATGCAGGCATGTGGAGCAGAGTTCAAGCCTATCAGAAAACAAGAGCCCCCACTGAGGAATGAAGGAAATCAACTCATTCACACAGTGGTCAATTATTCAATTGCTTCTCCGCTTACTGGTGTTTGACCTCTGTGTTTCCTATCGGATTTGTTAAGCAGAGGAGAAGATTAAGGGGAGGATGGGCTTCAGGGGTCTGGCTGAAAAAGGAAGTGATTGAAGCAGCTGGTGGGGTTAAAATGGGGCAGTGAAGTGCGGTTATCACTCATGACTGGCCCCAAAAGCTGAAATAAAGAGAACATACAGCCCTGCCCCGACCAAATCCCTCTTTTGACTTTAATTAGAGGCCTGAATAAATGACCTTGTATGGTTACAAAGAGTCATCACTGGTTTTCTGTGAAAATGTAGCTCCTGAAGGGGTGGAAATGACTGATAAAGTTGTATTTTGTTTCCCTTTTTATTTTCTCTCTCTGTATCTGCCCTCCTTCCTGATACTCTTTTGTTCTCAGAATTAAGCACTGATCCATTTTATTGTGTGTTTAACTAATTAAAGTCAAAAAGGAAGTGACCTAATAAGCTTAGGGTCCGGCCTACATGTAAACGGCTATTGAGCATCAGTGAGACACTGTTGTAAAATTTGAATAGATGTACAGCCATTGAGATTTTATCCCATGTGACTTGGGGGCCTCAAAATAACAGGTACAGTAATGTATACTGTATCACAATCGCGGGACAGAGTGTATAACATACAATACTTGAATATTTAATATCGTGCACAGCCGACAGCAATTATTTTACAATATTAAATGAAAATATATGATGTATGAAAAATAGTTCATTTCTATTAAGCTCACTGTATTTGTATGTTTTATTTGTCGGTAGAATAACATACATTTATTTTTAACAGGAAGTGAGATGGAATTACTGGCGACTTGTTTCGGCAGTTCTGAATCGATTATTTCTTTTAGGTGACAGTAACTTTATTTGTGGTGCACTTTCAACTTTAAAACATTGTAGACCTTTTACATTCACAAACAGCTATATTAGACGCCACATGCAGTGTTGGGAAAGTTCACTTTCTACATGAACTAGTTCAAAGTTTTGTTCACAAATTTTAAAATGAACTAGTTCAGTTCATAGTTCATACTTCACAATTTTGAACTAAGTTCACAAGTTCCAAAAATGAACTAGTTCATAGTTCTTTTTTTCCATATGTTGCTGCGAGCTATTTTTTTTATTATTATTATTGCCACAGCCCATATACAACCACAGACAGCAATTATTTTATCGGCGGGCAAAGTTTGCAAGGAAGTGTAAGATTTTTCCCATCCTCACGACCTTGTCATAAAACTCGTTTAAATGATCATACGATACGACGCCTCCTCGCTCGCTGCTTTGTCGACTACATGCTGCTTCTTGTCTTGATGACGCATGCGGCGGTGCGTGCGACACTGGTGGCTTGTGTTGCCAGATTGGGTGTTTTTTTCGCTACATATTAAGGCCTGTTTACGGTGTGTTTTAGCAGGGTTTTCGCCTGGAAGGCTCTATAGAAATCTGGCACCCTATTGAACGAAGTTAAACTGAGAGAGCGTGCGTTCACAGACTCCAGAATGAACGAGTTCACAGTAACGTTCATCAGGCAGTAATACAGTACGTTCAGTTCACGTTCGCCCAAAATATGAACGAGTTCATGAACTATCGTTCAATGAACGTGTTCAGGCCAGACTGGCTACATGAAAGGTAGTATTCAAAAAAGCACAAACCGGGCACTTTAGTAAATAATATGACAGCCAAATTTGTGTACTTTCAGCGTCCATTAAGAGCTTTCAGCTCCATTTAACATTTTCCGGAATCCCACATATTTTTCGGCCAAACTCAGTGTTGATTCTGTCTGACCTTACTTTTAGGTGTTGTAGGCCAACAGGCACCATGAACAACTGCAACTGATCTCTGTAATTCATTGTATTGCTGGTTTTACAGTACATAGCTGATTCCCAGTACGTCATGGAAGGTGACCTCCATTAGAGTTACCCCGATCAACTGCAGCATTTTATTGCCCCGCTGTTATGAATCTGAAGGGAAAATGGGCGTGAACTCCATTTGTCTCTGGCCAGATGTCTTGCTGGCGCCAGATTCCAAAAGGTTAAATCAACTACTGATCCCTTACCACACATGACATCACAAGAGAGTGCGGTTTTAATGGCAGAATACATGACATTTAACTCAAAGTTCATCCACTTAGTTATAACAAAGCGGTGTATTTCTAGATGCATATTAGGCACATCTGCAAGCTTTGTGATTTACCAGCCTTGTGGTTCTGCTCTCTCTACTGCATCCAGATAATCAAAATCTGTCACTGATACAGTGCCATGAATTCATAATTCAGAATAATTTCAGGAACAGCTGCTGTGCATTACCATAACTGCAGGGGGCTCCGTTTATTTTATCTCTTTAAGTTTTCATTTTTCGAATTCTGCGTTACGAAGGGGAAGAGGAAGAGGAAGGAAAAAAAATGTGCCTGTCACACATACACCGCCAAACAATTTACAGAAATACAATTCATGTCTCCAGGGACTCAGTGATAGAGAGCTTTAATATGGAGATTCCTCTCACAGATGCATTTCAAGTAAATACAAGTTGGGATAGACATTGACGCAAGTTACTCAGCAGGAGACACGCGGAATATGCAAGTCTTTGTGTCTGCGCAGGTGACAGGGTTGTTTTTATATGTGATGTTGTGGGTCGACCGTAAGCATATGGTTGTTCAGGTGTCTGTGTATACACTTGTGGGTGTGCGTGTGTTCTTGTTTGAAGCTGACTGACGTCTGGGTGCCAGTAAGAACTGTGTTGTGTTTTGTGCAGGTATCAAGACCCCAGCCTGTGTTGGAGTGAGATGCACTGACTCCTGGAAAACTGCAGCATTCCCTGTCGTCCTCTGCTCACCTCCGAGGCTGTGGCCAGTCATGCGGTTATTACAGACAATCCTCCTCCTTTTGGGCGCTTGCCTTAATATGAGCTGCAGGTATCAAACTAATGCCCTGGATATTCCACTTGATGGTAAGCTGAATAAATTACTTTTTTCTGGTAATATTTCTTCTCCCAGTTTATATATTAGATCATGTTTTTGGTGCTTTTTCAGTTTAGTCGTTTGCCATGTGCACAATTTAGCCAGTTTTTCATGCTCTCTGGAAGAACAATCAGTTATGGAAGAATGTTTTCAACGCAGATTTAAAAAAAAAAAAAAATTAAAAGGAAATTGCCACTTAATTTCTTCATTTCAACTTATGGCTTCATATTCATATCATTTGTGGCTTTCTATATCACATTTTTTACTTTATTTCTCACAAAAATGCGACCTCATATCTCACAAATGCATATCACAATTAAGCCTTTCTTATTAAAAAGTGTTATTATAATTTGTGACTTTTTATATTAAATTTATTTTATTTCTCACAATTGCAACTTCACATTTCACAACTGTGACTTCATATTGCGACTTCATTTCTCATTATTGCAACTTTATTTTAATAATTGCAAATGCATAATTACACAATTGTGGTATCACTGTTGCAGCTTCATATTTTACAAATTCTACTTTATATCTCAGAATTGCGACTTCACATCTCACAACTGACTTCATATCACACGTGTCTGTGTAACTCAATTACTTTTTCATATAGAGCAATTACGACTTTCTATATCACATTTTGACTGTATTTTTCCCAAATGTAACATCATGTCTTACAAATGTGACTGTCAGTTGCAACTTCACATTTCACAAACGTGACTTCATATCACAATTATAACTTCATATTCCAGTTGTGACTTTATATCAGAATTCCTTCTTTATATCTCAAATTTACAATTTGATCACAATAATGCAACTTCACGTCTCAAAAAATGCTAATTCATACAGTATATCACCACAATTGCAACTTAATATTAATATCATATCTCAAAATTCCAAATGTACAGTATATCTCAGTTGTGTCTTCATATCCCACAATTACACTATATCTCATAATTGTAACATATCCTAGAATTACGAATGTATCTCAATTGTGACTTCATATCCCATAATTGCAACTTTATTTATTATAATTGCAACTTCATTTCTCATAGTTTTGAGTTTATATCTCGTAATTGCAATTTCTTTTTCTATCACAACATGTTATGTGACATTTTATTATTTCAACTATAATTTTTTTTTTTTTTTTTACTCTGGGAGGAAAACATGCTTCCATACTGTTCTTACAACAAATCTTTTTGAAACTGGGTGTTTGTATGCAGGTTCACACAAGCTGAGAGCAGGTATAATTTATTGCTGGGGCTGTTTCCATGGAAACCAGATAAAAGTGTATTTTGTTGATGTTAAATTATTCACAATATATCTTTGGGGCCTGAAAGATATCTTAGGGGAACACAACACTGCTCTTAAGTTTTTTCTTTTCTACTTTTATTTAGTCAGTCATGGACCTAGATTTAATTGTTTGTTGACAATTCATTAATTTGTTAGAAGTTCAACAGAAGTCATATCTATGGTTCTAACAAATCCCTGCACATTTGTTTCTCTGTGTTCTCCCTGCTGCGGTGGATTTGTTAGTTTTAGCACGCATGAACAGTAAGTTTCAATGCCAAGCCAGTCATAGAACTAGATAACTTTCATCCGCAGAGACCACTATCATCCATCAAACATCAGATTTATTTAGAAAATCCTGCAGAAAGGCAGAGATGTGCTCTTTTGTTGGTGACATTTACAACAGTATCAGATAGTGATATCATGGTACCTCATAATTACCATATTCATGCTCCATGATGGTACTTCATTGTATTTAAATAATACCATGGTACTACCATGGTACATGGTCAGTATTTTTTTTTTCTCAAAACCATATCAAAAAAGCCATATTATTCATAAATTTGTGAATTTACTATAGTTCATTTTCATAGACAGAAAGTAATGGTGTAGAAATTATAATGAGATTGTTTACTATAATCAAAGCTTTTTGACGATTTGTACAGTATTTTTCTGTGCATAATGGAAAACGTCTCAGGTTACGTATGTAACCCTGGTTCCCTGAGAGGGAACGAGACGCTGCGTTTGAGACGCGGTGGGAACGCTCTGCGTGATTGCGTCATGAAGCACGTGTAAAATCAGTCCAATGGAAGCCCGATACGTCATGGGTGACGTCATAGACCAGGAAACTATAAAGCACCCTTGAAAACAGACCGCGACAGCTTCTGAAAAAGTCTGAAGCAAGTCGATCAGGGCATGCAGGAAGTATGGCAGGCAAACGCAGCGTCTCGTTCCCTCTCAGGGAACCAGGGTTACATACGTAACCTGAGACGTTCCCTTTCAAGGGAACTTCGAGCTGCGTTTGAGACGCGGTGGGAACCCCATACCCACTACGCCATAGTGACAAATGCCCGTTCTGTGTGAAGTCCTTGCACACACTAAGAAGCAAGCAACCTCACCCCTGGAGTGGAGAGGTCAAGGTCATAAAACTTGACAAATGTATGTGGAGAGGACCAACCTGCCGCATTACAAATGTCAAGAAGGGAAACACCCGAAATTAAGGCCGTAGAGGCCGCCATACTCCTTGTAGAATGGGCCCGTACAGCCATAGGTGAAGGCTGACCGGCCGCTTCATAAGCCAATGATATAGCCTCGACTATCCATTCGCTCATAACCTGTTTAGATGCAGGGCACCCTCTTCTGAGTGACCCCAAAACATACAAATAACTGCTCTGACTTACGCCACAGGGCAGCTCTGTGAACGTAGGCATCCAATGCCCGAACTGGACCTAACAGGTTCAGTTGTTCCTGATCTGGGGTATTAAAAGGTGGAGGATAAAAGGCCTGCAACACTATTGGGCCCCCAACATTAACTGGGACCTTAGGAATATAACCCGGTCTAGGGTATAGAAATGCTTTCACCATACCAGGTGCAAATTCCAGACATGACGGAGCAACCGACAGGGCATGCAAATCTCCAATTCTCTTGATAGATGAAATAGCAAGGAGAAATAAAGCTTTCAAAGTGAGGAATTTTTCTGAAACCTCTTCAATAGGCTCGAAGGGAGCCAGGCCCACAGTTTCCACAACTCCGGTCGAGGGTGAAATATCGTGCCCCCTGCCTGGGACAGCAGGTCCCTCCTGAACGGAATCTCCATGGGAGAGCCGTCCAGAAGAGACAAAGTCCGAGAACCAAACTCGAGTCGGCCAGTATGGGGCTACTAGTAGCAGATGAGCCCCTTCCCGGCGAACCCTCTCCAGAACCTCCGGGAGCATAGATATCGGGGGAAATGCGTACAGGTGCAGCCTCGGTCACACCTGCACCATCGCATCCAGTCCGAGAAGAGCTGGCTGCGTGAGGGGGAACCATATAGAGCAATGCGTTGTACAAACGATGTGAAAGGTCGACTTGACTTTAGTTAGACCAAAGTTCTCCCTAAGAAGCTCCACCACCTCGGGGTGAAGTCTCCAATCCCCTGGGCCTCAGCCCCTGCCTCAACAGGATATCTGCTCTGATATACGAGACCATCAGTGTGTTGTCCGCCATTCGCCGAGCAACCACTCATGATCGCCCTGAGGGATGAGGGAAGCATCCGTCGATAGCAATATGCGTCGACAAGAAGCCCCCAACACTGGGCCTGGGCGAGGAACCAAGGTTCTTCCACATGACCGAAGCACGAAGGCATAGCCGCGTGACCTTGATCATGCGAAAATGTATTTCCCCTCGGAGAAAACCCCTTGGTCCTGAGCCACCACTGCAGGGGTCTCATGAACAGAAGGCCAAAAGTAATACGTTGGACGCAACTGCCATGATACCCACCCGTCTGAAACTGTTTCACAGTGAGTGACTGGCCTAGATATACCCCATTACGGCTGTAAGAATTGCTACACCTAGAAAAGTGGTCCTCAGAGCACACTCTTCTTGGCGTTGAGAGGCAACCCCAACATCCTTAATGAGACAGAACGACATCTCGATGCCGAACTGCCATAAACTCAGATTGAGCTAGGAGCAACCAATCATTGATGTAGTATAATACGCGAATGCCCTGGAGTCTCAGAAGAGCCAGAGCTGCATCCACGCATACTGTAAAGGTGTGGGGTAATAAACCTAGGCCGAATGGAAGAACCCGATAATGGTATGCTTCGCCCCCGAAAGCAAACCTCGGGAACCTCCCTCATCCTCTTTCGGAAACAATGAAGTAATGGCTGTCTGCTGGGAGGAGGAACCCCTTCTACAGCTCCTTTTGCAGAAGTGACAGTACTTCCTGCTCCATAACCAAAGCCTGCTCGGGGTCCACCAATGAGAGGAGGACCCCTAGAAATCTGGGCGAACGAGAACCAAACTGAATTCTGAAACCCTTTTCTATAGTGTGCAGGACCCACTGAGAAATATGTGGCAGTAGTTTCCACGCTGCCAGAAATTTACTAGGGGAACCAGTCTCTCAAGACTGGCCTCTGGATTTGTTTGAACAGTCACTACAGCGCCCTGAAGCGGCGAACCGGCAGGGAACAACCGAACTGACCATTCTACGACCCTCCTCGGAGGATCGTATGGGGATGCTGACACCTCGGTGCCCTGAACGGCGAACCGGCAGGGAACAACCGAACTGGCAGCGCTGCAACCCTCCTCAAAGAGTTGCACCCCAGAGGAAAAACGATTTCTCAAAACCGTCCCTTGGTTGAACAGTCACTACGGTGCCCTGAAGCGGCGAACCGGCAGGGAACAACCGAACTGACCGCTCTACGATCCTCCTCGGAGGATCGTATGGGGACGCTGACACCTCGGTGCCCTGAACGGCGAACCGGCAGGGAACAACCGAACTGGCAGCGCTGCGACCCTCCTCAGAGAGTCGCACCCCAGAGGTCGCCGAGGAGAAACGATTTCTCAAAACCGTCCCTGCCCCGGAGGAGCCCTCAGAAGCCTGATAGCCCAGCGGGAGCGGAGCGTCCTCACGGACAGCTTCTCGCAATGCACAGTCAGATCCCTCGAGAAATGACTGTTGCATGCTCCACTCCCAAACAGCAACAAATAGCTGATGTGTGTCCCCACCCGTGATGTAACGAGGGCAGGGAACAACACAACGTCTATAATATTGCTTTGCTCGCCATAATGATAGATAGTGATATATATATTGGGCTTGACAAACAACAATAAATAGACAAGGACAGAATCACAGAGAGCGCTTGCTGAAGACAACAGAAGCTGTCGCGGTCTGTTTTCAAGGGTGCTTTATAGTTTCCTGGTCTATGACGTCACCCATGACGTATCGGGCTTCCATTGGACTGATTTTACACGTGCTTCATGACGCAATCACGCAGAGCGTTCCCACCGCGTCTCAAAGGCAGCTCGAAGTTCCCTTGAAAGGGAACTCCAACAATTGAGCCAGCAAACCACTTTACATTTGTCATATTGAAACCCATACTGCCATTCCATCATGATTCTAGTCGTGCATGTCCAATTTTACACTCAAACTGCATTAGCCATTAGTTTCTTCCTGTTCTAAACCACAAACAAACTCTCATTGACATTATTTGACCGGATCATTTGCCATTGCCTGATAACAACTCACGCTTTGCCACACAATCAATGATTCAATATCTAATTATGTTCTCCGACAAACATTTTGTTTACCTTTAGTTTTGAATGCATTGATCAAAACAGCCGACCTGATTGTGGAAAATCATTAGGATTGAACCAAAGCCATTTCACATCACCATTTGCTGCACGCAGGTTGCATGCTGCCATTTTTTCCTCCACAGTTTACTGAGCATTTTTCCTTTCTGGCTGTTTCTTTATCTAGTGGAGCAGCTTCCCACAATTACAGAGCAGTCTCCTGCTTCTATGATCGCCCTCCCTTTCGAAGAGAGCTTCCCAGTGAAGTGCGAGGCCACTGGAAACCCTGGACCAGAGTAAGCCATATACACTCTCACACATACACTAGAGTTCAAAAGTCTGGGCTCAGTGAGATAAAAAATGTTTTTGAAAGAAGTCTCTGTAACGCTTTAGAATAATGGTCCGTCATTAATAGGTGACTATGCAGGAAGTAATGCAGGACAAATGAGTAGGACTACATTCACACTTCAGCTACTATAATTTAGATTTAAAATAGCTGTTTTCTAATTTAATATATTTTAAAATGTAATTTATTCATGTGATGTAAAGCTGAATTGTCAGCATCATTACTCCAGTCTTCAGTGTCACATGATCCTTCAGAAATCATTCTAATATGCTGCATTGGTGCACAAGAAACATTTACTAGTATTATGGCAAAAATGGTTGTGCTGCCTAATATTTTTGTGCAAACTGTGATACTTTTTTCAAGGATTTTTTGATAAATAGAAAGTTCAAAAGAATATCATTTATTTTTAAATATAAATCTTCTGTAAAATTATAAATGTCTTTACTGTCACTTTTAATCAATTGAATGTGTCATTGCTTGGGGAAAAACAAATATTTAAACAAAGTGAACAGTAGTGCCTTACCTTAGGGAGACCAGAGAAAGTGTGGATGTTCGTTTTTAGGTACAGTCCCTGTTTTTTTGTGTGTGTGTTTTTCAGTATAGGTCTGATTATAAAAATGTAATTAATTGATTACAGAAGTTAATAATTGTTCCAAACTGATTAAATTGGATCAGATTCAATCATGAGATAAATAATCTTATGGTATTTTATAAAATGGTTAGTTCCAATCCTTGATTCTGATTGGTCAATAGCTGTGTTTTATTCGCGATAAAACACAGCAATGACCGCTTCACCCAACGGTTCTAATGCCGCGTTCCAGGCAACCTGTTACCCGTGTTTTTCCAACCTTATACCCGTAAAAGTGCACTGGAACGGCAGTCAAACTCGTGACTTCCCACCCGTGAACTCGTACTAGATCGATGTACTCCCAGTTACGAGCTCTGACGTCACATAGCCCGCGAAACCATACAAAACAACAATGGCAGTCCCTACGGATGCACTGTTTCTGCAGGCGGTACACGGTGAGAATACACTTTAGGACAATATAACGTTAACTAGTTTTCAGTCCATTGAGTGCAAGGATTAATTAATACCAAATACATTTCCAAATATACAAATACAGTAAAATAGAAGGTATAACAGCTTATCTTGGCTTATATATGCGCCGTTTTTCCTCCTCAGTTTCCCTCAAATAAACAAGGAGTAAGCACCTTTGGCGACAGAAATTATTACAAATGCGCATAAGCCCCGTTAGGTCCGCCATGCTGGTTTGTTTACATCTAACGTTAGCTACCACAATTCCTTGCGCTCAGGTAGTTTGGCGTGACTGGCCTGGAATGCTACAAAGTCGTGAGTCGTGGTTTGAAGTCGTGATTTACGTGCTCATAAACCTGCTTGGGACGCAGCATATGTATCACTACACAACACCCCTAACAACCACTCTTTGCATCTTTAACATACATTTGATTTCATTGATATTGTTCATTGAAGCTAGAGTAGTCAAGTATTGTGAGAGATTGAGTAAGCGAGAGTACCTGCATTTACAGTAACGTTAGACATAGCATTTTCCTTCAGGTCAGTCCTATATTCCGTTTGAATGTCCGCCGCGATATCTTGTCCTTTTAACAGTTAGGGGTTTTCCCGTGCCCTAGTCATTTGTCGGTTGCGTCTTAAATTTCCGCGTTCACGAGTTTGAGTCCTTTCAATGTAAAAGTCTTCACTAACTGACTCACTCATAAAGACAGTATTTGCCGCCATCTAATGGCGAAATAATGTATGTAACTTCTGTTGCTCTTTACGGGCAGGGACTATTTTTAGTGATTTTACTTCATAAAAGTTGCATAGATACATATTTTTCGGCTTTAATATTTATATTGTTTATATTTATATTTATACCGTTTTATAAAAGCAATAAGGTACTTTGCGTACCTAACAACGCCCTTCAGCCGTGACTTATTCACGATACAGCACAGCCTCTCGTACCTTATTGCTTACACATGGAATCTTAATAACCAAATTTTCAGCTTGAAGTCATGTTATCATTTGTCTTCCTCTACTAATCGCTTCCTTGTGCTAGTTTTGCATTGAAAACTAGACCAAAGATGGAGGGAACGACCTTCAGGAACGACCGCAAGAGCATCATCATGGTGCTCGCATGCTGGTTGATCAACATCACCAGCTATTTTTGCGGGACGAACAGTGCAGCTGTGCTAGATCAGCACCAAACCAGCATGGACATTCAGCAGGGTAGCTAGATTATGGGTCGAACAGCTCACAATATATGCAAAAGCAACATCAGAAACACCCAAACACCCCACTGGCATTTCAAAGCACGTTTCAAAGCCCCGTCTGAGTAATTGATGTCATTTCAAATTTGAAAAACTGAATGTGGAAATCATCTTTGCATTCTTGTGTTGTTTTCATATTTCAAAGGATGCACACTGAGCAGTGCAATTTCATTTAATCATTGATCTTCTCTGTTTTCAGATTCAGGTGGACAAAGAATGGTCAAGACTTTGATCCGTATCTGGACCCCAGATTGATAACATTAGATGATTCCGGAACATTCACCATTCCCAATAATGGGAATCTCACAGAATTCCAGGGCAATTATCGCTGCTTTGCGACCAACAAGTTAGGAACGGCCATGTCGGAAGAGATTGAATTCATTGTTCCCAGTGAGTAATGCACAACTTTGTGCTGTATGCTCTGTAACGACTCTTTCGGAATGATTTAGAGATCGTTGTCCAATGAAACAACTGCTCTGGTCCATAGTGGGATATCCATTTTACTTGCCCGCTACAAACCCTGGAGCTTTCCTTTCCCTTTCATCACAGTGCATTATGGACCATGAGGAGAGGGCTGATGAAAAATGAGTTTTCTCCTTTCTCTCCATCATTTTTTTGATGTAACTTTTCTCATTGTCTTCTGAAATACACCACATAAATCTCCAAAGATGTAACCAGGGCAAAGAGTCATCAGTTACCAAACAAGACCGGTTTTCAATCACTCATTCAGCTGGCACATTCAGTTTCAGCAGCAGAATGATGTGTTATTGGCTGGATTTTGGACTAAATTTGGGAAATTGGAATGAATAATCTCTTTTCAGGAATGCCTTAGGGGAGAAAGCCTGTCTTATACTGCCACCTAATGGTGATTTCATTTGTAAAATGGTATGTTAATGGGTTAATTTAGCTTGTTACTCTCTGCAGATGTTCCGAAGTTCCCTAAAGAGATCATTGATCCGATCGAGGTTATGGAAGGTCAGTCAGTCATTCTGGAGTGCAACCCACCTAAAGGAATTCCCCCACTGCAAATCTACTGGATGACAATAGGTAAGTACTGGTTATTTGGGTTAAATTAGTATCAAGGCACATCCACATTTTGCCTACGGTGCATTCAGTGAATATTGCGTAGTTAAAATGATTGGCTGAACAGGTAGTCTACCTTTTAAACAATTATTTATAAATCATTTTATATTATTAATTCAATTATTTATAAAAAAAGTAATATATTTAAAATGTATATTTTAATAATATAATATTTAATGAATGACACCTGTGAGACGCAGCGGTCTCGTATCTCTCACGTCCCTCGGCCTCGTCCTGCTTGCCACCAAAAAAAATATAATAGTGGAAAATCTAATAATCTAATAATGATATTACTACATATACTGTGACTATTAAAAATCTCATTTTTTTTATCATATTACGTAGTTGTGCTTGGAGTCAATTGTTTTATTTGTGATAAGGCAATTAAACATGCCAAATTGTGTGGACATAATTTTTTAATAGACAAAAATCATGAACACTTGCAAAAACAAGACAACATCTTAATAACCGATTAACTCTCCAGATAACCTACGTTGAGGGAGATTTCTTTGGAGATATTTTTCTTTATTGTTTCTTTGTTAGTTTCACCTGCTGTGGTACTCATTATGTTGGTTTCCCCTATCTTGTTAGATCTGATTGCTTTATTGGGTTAATTGATTGTATTAGGCCTTATTAGGTTAATTGAATTCTTTTTTGATTATATGTGGGACTTAATTTATAATTTGTTGTCATTCTCATATGTTGTGTCACTTTGCCCTGAAGAAGACCACTTGTTGGTCGAAACATGTTGGCTCGTTTACTTTTAAAATGATTTAAGCCATACTAAATAAAGGCTTTTTAACTTTATCCTTCCCCCTTTATTGAAAACTTGACTGAGTGCCGGGGACCTGCTTTTCGTTTCTTTGGATCTTTTCCCTACCCCAAGAGCACCTATCACGGACTTTATAACTTTACCTGAGCGCCTGGTTGAACCTTTTACAACTGATTAATTATGTTGTAGTCAGTGTATGCTTAATCATGTGAGCTTTTTGTTTTTCTATGCATCAAATATCTTTGTCAGATAAATACCTTAAAGGTAGGGCAAGCTTTTTTCGGAGAGGCTAGCAATAGCGAGCTAGCTTTAAAAGCATAAATCCCACCCTCCCTTCAGAGCGCCTCCAAAGCCAGGCCTCACGAAAGCACATAGTCTTAAAGCACATAACATTACAATAATAATGAACATACATAAACAACTTAAAGAGCACTGACCTGTATCACATGACTGCTGCAGATTCATTTCGGCGTTGATAGTGTTGCCATTGAAACGCATAAATTAGAGTCACGAACCGCTCAGAGTATAGCGTTATGGGTTATGGTAATTATGGGATAAGCTCATTGTTTTGGTTCAGGAAGAACTGTCAACAGACGAGATATATACATACAAATACATTTAGACCAGTTAACTTAGTGATTGCTATCAGGATGTGAAGACACTTTCAGCCAGCATTACAAAAAAAAAATTCTGGATCAAATCACCCTGCCTTTAACCAAGTTTAGTGTTTCGTTCTTCCCTCATATTTCAAATATTTAAAAAAATAGTAGTAGAAAAAAACGTCATTAAAAACAAATATCCCCTCCGGATGTCACTTCTGGCCACTACTGTATTTATGTTCATTTAAGCAATCATATTATTACTATAATGTCATTCTTACTGAGTGTTTTGAGTCTCATTAAATAATTTTTTTCTCCTTTTTTTTCAACATCACAGGTCTACAGCACATCGAGCAAGACGAAAGAGTATCAGTGGGTCTAAATGGGAACCTGTACTTCTCAAACGCCATTGAGACTGACAGCCGCAGAGACTACTGCTGCTTTGCTGCCTTCCCGCGCATACGAACCATCGTCCAGAAAACTGCCATGTCCGTCGTGGTCAAAAACAGTAGGTTAAAATACTCATTTTCAAGAGTTTGATTGCATAACGTGGTCATTTCTTTTAAACGACCAGCATTGGTTTTATACATGCCGGCCATGTGCATCTATACATCTCCAGTGTCTCATGTAGTCAATCTCCAAGCGCTTGCTGGACCTCAGCAAATCAGCTTGGTAGATATTGATACTTCCTGTGATGACTTGTTGGTGTATTTCATGTCCATGTTATCTATTGTTTTAGTTGTTTTTGCATTGCCACACATATTTTTATTTGTCTCCATTTCTTCATCCAAGACAAGTTAATGAAGGACTCAGTCTCTGGTAGCGGCAGAGGTTATGGTGAGTGACATTCATTAGAGATGCTACATGGGCGTAGAGAAGCTGCTTTGTTTTTAATTAGTTTTGATTAATTATCCCATTCCATGTCACATCATACTTGCTTACTCTTTAGCCTACATTTGCAAATCTCAAAGGTGTTCTCTGATCAAATGATGGAAATAATGAATAGGTTCATTCATAATTTATTCTCTGTTCTGGATCACAAGTGTATTACTTTTTGTATGTTAAAATTCTTAATTGAATTATTCATTAATGTAAAACAGTTGCAGTTCTGTTCGGTTATCTAATGCTGCAGAAATTAAAGGATTTAAATCAATTATTATATTATATTATATTATATTATATTATATTATATTATATTATATTATATTATATTATATTATATTATATTAT
Organism: Rhinichthys osculus; assembly: GCA_029959095.1. NCBI lineage: Eukaryota > Metazoa > Chordata > Actinopteri > Cypriniformes > Leuciscidae > Rhinichthys > Rhinichthys osculus. The sequence goes on along the minus strand of JARWKJ010000010.1, from coordinate 8,818,719 downwards.
ATTATATTATATCTATTTTTTTACTGTTATAAAGCAAACTCTCTGTTGGAGAGGAAGCCCCGTCTACTGATGCCCACAGGATTAGAGTCACATACACATCTGGTGAAAGGCGAAGATCTTCAGTTGGAGTGTATTTCAGAGGGGTTGTAAGTTTCATTGTCTAATTTGCATTATTCAGTTGAATTGTAAATCTAATTTAGGAGCATGACATATGTTTCAATAACACCACTTGAAATGCATTTTAAATCTAGCGGGAATGCTTAAATGTGGATTATTTTAATCAATTTTTTTTTTATTAAGAGCATTTAGAATGGATACATCAAAAATAAAGCTATACTAATATACATTATTAAATAGTCTATTTGATCATCCAAACATTATATATACATATTTTTGTTTGCTGGGTAGACTCTAAAATGATTGCTAGCTCATCACTACAATCTGTCTTTCAGCCCCACACCAAAGGTGGAGTGGGCTAAAATAGGCTCCCGCAAGCTTCCAGAAAGGGTCGTGGTGGAGAGTCATGGGAAGCTGCTCACCATAGAGATGGTAAATGACGAGGACGATGGGAAATATATGTGCATAGCCAAAAATCCCCATGGAGAGGTTGAGCATCATTTTCATGTTACAGTAGAGGGTGAGTCACATTATTTAATCTCAATGATCTCATAATACAACCCAAGTAAATATGCCAGTGTGGCTTTATAAACGGTTTCATATCATGTATGCATTTAAAGTCACTAGTGGTAAAAGTGCGCCATCTTCTGTCCAAAGACAAGAAGTGCTTGCAGGACTGTTTCAGGAAAACTATAAAAACACTCCTACTACTATAATGCTCAATTGCCATACACATTCTAAGGACACAATGGTCATTTTCAAAATAATAATGCTATCATAAAAGATTTTTAATAAGTTTATATTTCAGGTTTTTTTTTTTTTGTATGTTTATCATGTATAGTGTCTGTTTTTTCAATACTCTGACCTTAGTCAGGGTAGATGCCATATTGAATAAAAATGACACAGATACAAATGAGGCTGTGAGGGACAGATATATCAATAAAAATGTCTATTTTCAAGCAGCAAGCAAGGTCAGGGCACACACACACACACACACCATCTTCACCTTTAACAGCTATTTGTGTTCAAACAACAATGAATATTAGGAAATATCTGAGTGCTGACTGCTGCAATTGACTAATCAAAATCATGTCATGTGTGTATAATACATTGTTTTACATGACTCTATTCTCTTGCATGAACAGAGCCTCCTGAGTTTGAGATTGAACCTCAAAGCCAGTTAGGGACGATTGGAGCTGATGTGGTGATCAAGTGTGTCGTGAAAGGAAATCCTAAACCTAGTGTTGCATGGAGAGTCAACGGCCGACCGCTGAACGGTAAACATTTATAATTCCTATCTCAAATTACTCATCAACTATCCATTAACAATATCAAATTCAGATTACATTGTGCCTACTGACTTCAGAAATGGTGATTTTGACAGATTGGATTCTAACATAATTGGCGATTATAACTTTCTTAATGCCCTGTCAAGCATTGTATGATGTAACAATGTTTGTTAATGAAAATTATAATTAAGTGTCAACAATTTTTCTGTGTTAATGGGTGTAACTGCATTGCAAATATGTCATCCATTTACATATAGTCATTTTCAAGTAATCATTTTCATATATCCTGTTACAGTTTTAACAAAACATTTGACCCACATTTTCTATTTCAGAGGTCCCAGCCCCCAACAGGAAAATCTTGAAAGATGGCACCATTTCCATCCACAACGCAAACCCAGAAAACAGCGCTGTTTACCAGTGTGAGGCCGCAAACAAACACGGCACCATCCTAGCCAATGCCAACATCATGATTATGAGTAAGCAAACTGTACTCAGCTGTGCAGTGTATTGAATGGATTTTCATTCTGATTAAATATGATGTCTTCGCAACTTTTTGAGAAGAACTATAATGTAATATTGTGAACAGACCAACCCTGCCTACGACTATCTGACTATGATTCCATATGTCAGGCTTTAGTTTACAGTGTTCAATGCAGTTCAGAGTACAGCAAAACATTTGAAGCATGCTCTCTTCACCCATTTAAGACCGACCAATCCAGAAATTATGGGATATTCGTGGTTTCATTCAGTTTTGGCCAAAAATCACATAAAACGACCATGGTGTTGCCTGGCCGTGAACAAGCATCTGTTTTTTTGTTGGTGTGGACAGGCCCATAAGCAGAGGTGTGATATGGACGGGTTTGTTCAGAGAGCGGAAGGTCCTCGTGATTGCACACAGGCTTTAGGGTGGAGCTGTTCTGTCGGTTCTGATCTCCAGACACACTCTCCCTCAGGCAGCCAGGCGCTTTTATGTGCGAACAATTACGCCTTTCTCCATTCGTATTCAGTTGCTCTAACCAAAGCATGTGTTGCTTTCATCTGAGAGATAAAATAAGCTGCTATGGATCCTTACTTTAAAAAAAATTATAAGAAAAGGGAAAAAATGAAATTAAATAAAGAAGAAAGAGAAAAACATAAATCTCAATTCTCTCTCTATAACCCTGCAAACCCGCTTACCTCCCCTGATAAAACAGGAAGCTGCTTTTCCAAGGACAAGGACTTTTTTTTTTTTACTTAACTGATAACAACGTGCATCACAAGACGAGAGATAAAGAGACTAATCCAATCGTGTTTTGTCGTGTTTAATGGTGCAATGCTGATAACTCTCTCCCCAGACATCCAGCCCCTGATCTTAACAGAAAATAATCTGCAATATATGGCAGTGGAGGGGAAAGGTGTGGTCATGCACTGTAAGGTCTTCAGCTTGCCAACCGCCAGTATTACGTGGTGAGTAGAGCCTGCTGTAGTGGAAGTATTTGTACAGGCCAGCAGAGGGCAGCAACGCTCTGGAGGGTTACCACTGCAGTAATGGAGTGTATTCTGTGTGGTTTTGCACTGGTGAAGCAGTTTACTCAAGGCCCTCGGGCTGTGTTTAGCACTGATAATGAGGTAAACTACTCATGTGGATCTGTAAGTGTGCTACTGTTAAGTTAAAGCTGCTGCACTTGTGTTGACTGTGGTGACTCATAAGAGAAAGCAAAGTGGAATTTTCAGCAGCCATTACTTCAATCTTCAGTGTCACACAATTCTTCAAAAATCATTCTAATAAGCTGATTTGGTGCTCGAGATACATGTCCTTATTATTATCAATGTTGAATACAGTTGTGCTGCTTAATATATATATTTTTTTTTTTCAGAAAACTTGATGCTTTCAGGATTATTTGATGAATAGAAAGTCCAAAAGTGCAGCATTTATTTGGAATAAAAATCTTTTTTAAACATTATTAATATCTTTACTATCACTTATGCACCTTTTTCAGCAGTTTTCATAAAGATGAGATTCATGTGAAAGCATGGATAACTAATTAATAAGGTATTCTTTGGAAACCGTCAATTTCCGGATTCTCTTTTTTTTCTTCATTTTAATTAAAGTATTTAATTTGCTAATCTATAACATTTCTCTTCAAACTATGTTGCGGTCAAAATATCTTGGAGTGGAATCTTACAGAATTGCAAAATAATGTCCTTTACTTATAAATAATTGCAAATAGTGTCCTTGATTTATAAATGTCATTACACCACACAACATAAATTAAAGGGTTAGTTCACCCAAAAATGAAATTTCTGTCATTCATTACTCACCCTTGTGTCGTTCCAAACATGTAAGACCTTCATTCATCTTCGGAACACAAATGAAGATATTTTTGATGAAATCCGAGAGGTTTCTGACCCACCCATAGGCAGCAACGTCATTGCGACTTTCAAGGCCCAGAAAGGTAGTAAAGACATTGGTAAAATAGTCCATGTAACTACAGTGGTTCAACGGTAATGTTATGAAACGAAGAGAATACTGTTTGTGAGCAAAAAAAAACATAAAAACTTTGCTGCCTATGGTTGGTTAGTAATTAATTGTTAGTGGTTAGTAATTAATTACAGAAATTTCATTTTTGGGTGAACTAACCCTTTAACAACATAACCACTATGATTACGTCCATAACTTGACAAGCATGACAAAGCATAAACTTAATGTTTCAAGTTTTTTTTTTTTTTTTCAGTGAAAGCATTATAATGTAAGTAACAATCAAAGTGAAATTGGGGCATGCAAATTTTCAAAATAACATTAATGTTTTATTTGAAAAGTTCTGTACCTTATACACAGTTGATAGATCTATCAAATAATGTGGCTAAGTTCTGTATCCTATGACTCATATTTTTAATTAAGTAATGAGAACACTACTATGCACACAATTGGCACTGTTTCCTGAGAATGACCCAGTTGGTGTATGGTTACACAGGAGTAAAGCTGACAGTGCCAATGCAGTGGAAGGAGAAAGGTTTTCTGTTCATAAGAATGGTTCGCTGGAGATCCACAACGTGATGAAAGAGGACATGGGGGAGTATTCTTGTTTCGCTCAAAATACCGAGGGCAAAGTTGCCATTGCCGCAACACTTGAAGTCAAAGGTAAAAGAAATGGTTTACTAGATTCAGAAAATTAACCAATGTAGTAGGTCCCCATAATCCAAAATGACGTTTGTTTTCTTTGTCAGATCCCACCAGAATAGTCGATCCTCCACGTGATTTGCGGGTTTTGGTTGGAACCACTATCCAGTTTTCATGCCAGGCAGAGTCCGATCCTTCCTTCGGTGATGACTTTGAGATCCTCTGGGAAAAAGATGGCATGACCCTCAACGGCAGCGAGAATGCAAGGTGAGATAGACAACAGGATGTCGTTCTTTTACCATAGTGAATGCCAGAGCTGCCTAATCAGTGTCTTTGCTGGTGTCTATAGATATATCCTGGACGATGGAGTGCTTGAGATCATTAATGTGAGCTTTGGAGACCAGGGCTTATACGTCTGTGTGGCCAGAACACCGGTTGACCAAGACATGGCGGTTGCGCAGCTTTCAGTTGTGGGTGAGTTATGTGCTTTTAGTCTTTACAGTTTAGGAAAGTAGAGATAGACACATGGCTTTGGGGGCTGAAATTGGTTCAGCACACGGCACAGGGGGGATTTGGCTACCAGCTGTGCCACGACTGGAATTATATCCTTAATAAGATAGCACCACATAGTATTTGTTCAAATGAACTAGCTGGAGACACGACCTGGCATGTTTGAAACCAGCTGGAGTCATTTTCCAGGTCCACCCTCCCTCTTCTCCCTATCATTTCCTTCTTTTCTTCTACTGTCCCTAAAATGTCTATACAATGGCAACAAAAAAGCAACTATCATGTAATGAATCTGATTGAAATGGAGATGCTTAATCGATTGACAGCCCTAAATAAAATGTGTTGTTTTCGTTAGATGTTCCTGATCCACCAGAGGATGTGATCCTGTCTGAACATAATGGGAGAAGTGTGAAAGTGCAGTGGATTCCAGGAGATGACCATAACAGCTCCATTACTGGTAACATGGTCTTAACACCCATATTGCCCATACTCTATATCACAATTTGGGATACACTGTGTAAGGCTACTCATCGACTTGTTTTTTGATCAGTGTTTACCTCATGTAAATGACTCCACATATGCAAATTACACTACCGTTCAAAAGGTTTCAAAATATTTGTTTTGAATGTTTTTGTCTCTTATGCTCGCCAAGGCTACTTGTATTGAAAATAGTGGAAACATGCAGTTGTTACATCAAGGGGCTGTTTTCTACCTGATTTAACCTTTACAAACAATTTTCATTGGTGTTACCTAATGTAGTCATGTTGAGTCAATTTAAATGATATATCCTGAGTAAAACCAGTTCATTTTGATTTTTCAACATGTGCTGTACATATTTAAGGTTTGAAAAAAGATGTTTTGTGGTCTATGTGCTGACAGTTCTAATTTTAAACTTTGTGCAGAGTTTGTTATTGAGTTTGAGGAAAGCCAACATGAGCCGGGCAGCTGGAGAGAGATTACGAGAATACCTGGAAACCATCATTCCGCTCTGCTGAAGCTTCATGGACATGTGGACTACCGTTTTAGAGTCTCCGCCGTCAATGAGGTCGGAAGAGGTTCGCCAAGCCAGGCCACTGAAAGATACAAAACTCCAGCATCAGGTATCTATAAGCTATCTTGCTGTTTCTCCTAACCACGTCACCTCCACAGACAACAGTGAGCCCAACTTCATCGACCACTGAACTTTAAAACGTCCCAACTTGTGAGATAATTGATTTTCCCTGTCGTTTAAGCTCCAGTCTATAAAGTGCATATTTCACAGGTCATTTTTCCACTAACAATTTCATCTCCAACTAAATCTATATTTCTGCTCTCTCCAAAGCACCCGACAAGAACCCAGAAAATATCAAGATCGAAGGTCATTTGCCACATGAAATGGATATCAACTGGGAGGTATGATGCTAAACGTTTAATTCCAATAGTCTTCAAGAATATCTAAGGTTCAAAGCACTGGAAGGGCTGCACAGATAAAGAAGTGCTCTCAAATACAGAATTTCATTTAGTTCTCAAAGCGGGAGAGCAAACTAACAGTGTCAGTTGTTAGTTTCCAATTATCGATAAGCGTGTTCCCCGAGATAGGGGTTTTTGCATAGAAAAACACGGCTATCTCCATCGCAGTGCTGTTGGGAAAGTTACAAAGCCCTGCAGAAATGGATCTCTCTGGACACACGTTCCCATCAAAAGGAGCCCAGACTGAGTCTTTGATTAAAAAGTAAAAGGAACGGGATGCATAAATTCTTATTTTCACATAAAGGTGAATCTCTTTTACGGTTTCTGGGCTATTATTCGGCCGCCTTTTCATGCTAATACACCTGTATTTTTGTAGAATTATGAGGATTTTCATTGTTAATGGTGGACTTTAATGAGTACTTGCATTTTATTCAGTCTTTTGCTGCAAAACGACGATGATTGTAAAAGGAAAGTTAACTGATGTACCTCGGAGCTGTTAAAAAAAGTCAATTGTTACATTGTTTGACATCAAGATAAATTGCTAACAATGAACCAGGTCTGTCAGCCGTTTACCAGAAAAATATACCCTCATGGGAAAAAAGGGATTATACAATTAATGGATTATATAATTATAACTATAAAACAGTCCCCACAAATGGTTGTACAGTGAAAAAATGCAAAAAAAAAAAAAAAATACACTACCATTCAAAAGTCAGGATGTATTAAACTGATTGAAAGTGACACTAAATACATAAATGTTTCTATCTCAGGTGAATTAACCTTTCTATTCCTTAAAAGTATTAAGCTGCACAACCGTTTGAAAACATTGATAATAAGAAATGTTTCTTGAGCACAAAATCAGTATAATAGAAAGATTTCTGAAGGATCATAAATGCAGCCTTGGTGAGCAGAAGAGACTTTCTAAAACATTCAAAAAAAATCTTACTGACCCCAAACATTTGAACAGTGTAAAGTATATAAAATTTCTCATCAGAATTCTAATCGTTCAGGTTATTTTAAAATCATAACAAAAAAAACCAAACATGAATGTACAGTTCTATTCAGGGATGTCTAGCTAAATTGCTACTAACCACCTTCAAATGCTCAGTATATCAACTCAGACTAATTGAAAAAGAAAAGTTCACCCTTATTCCTGGAAGGAGTGTAAAAGTTAGCCATTCTGATTGTAAAGGTTGATTTCAGCCAATGTTTGCCTTTTTTTTGTTTGCAATACGGTCATATGGTCAGCGAGCGAAAGTTCTATGAGCTCGCCTTCTGAGGCTGAGACAATATAAACAGCTAGTGTTTGAGCAACTAAATGCTATTTCCTTTGATTTACTGTTTCCCGTCAGCTAACTGAGCTCTTTCGTACTCTTGTCACAGCCATTGTCACCTATTGAACACAACGGGCCTGGTCTGGAGTACAAAGTAAGCTACAGAAGACAAGGCAGCGGAGAGGACTGGATGGAGCACATTGTGAAGAGGCATTCGTTTGTGGTTAAAAACACCCCGACGTTCGTCCTTTACGAGATCAAAATTCAAACCAAGAACCACGCGGGCTGGGGTCCGGACCCCAAAATAATAACGGCATACTCAGGAGAGGATTGTAAGTAGGAGCAAGCGCCATTGTGTCTGAGCTTTGGAGATGAGTGTGCATTCAAATAAGCCCATTCCATTGACATTTCACTCACTGTCAAAGCATTGTGCATGTTTACCTTTGAGAGCGAACAAAGAAGGTGAAGAATTTGAAAGACACTTCTTTTTTTTTGTCTAACCTTTTCTTTGTCTGTAAGGGTCTTGTTACATTGCAGATGCCTGTAAATGGAAAAACCCACCCCCCCTCTAGCGAAAGTGCAGTACATGTGTGACGAGAATATCAACACACCTAGAGGGCAAAGAATGCTGATGAAATACTGTCTTGCCTTTACACAATATCCAAACGGCAGCTCTGATACGCCGATTTGTTTTGCCTTATTGAGGATATTAAATTGCAAAAGGGGGAACGATTTCCTCACTCGGAGTCTTTGTAGACTAACAAATGAAATGTTATCATGGCTATGAGCTATTTACATTTGCGACTATAATTATTCTCTTGCCTTCAGTTTTCTTTTGGAGTTGCCCTCCCGATGTTATCTCAGGTCACTATGTCTCTGTGCAATACGCTTAGTTTAGTCCCCTTTTTTGCTCTCTCTCCCTCTTTTCTTATTTCTGTCTTATCTTAGCACATGTTTGCCAGTGTTGGGGAGCAATGATTAACTCCCCAAAAGAAAATAAGCAAATGAATGCTAAATCGCTGTTTTTGCACATGCAGATTTCAAGCTGAGCAACCTGAAGTAATAAAAGCACGGTTCATACTAGTGAATCAGTTCATATGGATTGGTCATGTAAATGACCATATTTTAAAAATGAGTCACCTGTTTGAATCCCTGCATGGCGGAGTTTTATCTTTTAATACTTTCCAGGAAAAAATATCTGGGGGAATAGAATATTCATAATTAATGACTCATAAATATAAGCCCGTTCATACGATTTTTGGAATTGTACTACATTGGCTATCCTTTTGATTCACTAAAATGAACCAGTTTATTTGAGTCATTCATTCATTCATTCAGGAAACTGTACACCGACTGCTGACTACACTGTTTGAGCTGCATGTTTCTGATTCACAACAAAAGGCTTGTAAGAGTAATTTGTTCTGTAATTGGACTGGTTGGACACTGGTTATGATGACTTGTTTCATGCTGCAGATTCAGGAACAGAGTTAGACTACAGGAAACTCAGTCAGAATGTTTTATTAAAACAGTATGATTTTATTTTATTAACATTATTTTATATCAAAACAACATAAATATATACTCTACATTGTTTAAATGTTGAATGTATTAAATACATTTTACTTGCAAGAACATTTAGATTCATATGAAAAATATTATAAATGTTTCATGCTGCAATGTTTCATCAATATGTGTGCATATTCAAGTTTGTCAACAATATTCAGCACCAAAAGTGTGTTTATGAGATATGGGAAATAGGCTACATACATTGTACAAAATTATTATTTTAGATACAAGTCTAGCTCAAATATATATATATATATTTTTTTTTAAACAGTCATGCATAACATCCTTATTTGATACCAGGGTCAAAATGGACCAGAATGCAAAAAGTGTAACATATTTTTTTAATGGTTATATAAATGTTACCAAGAACTGTTAATGTTACAGTGTGTAAAAAGCGGATCTAATTCATGGGTCCTAACCATAATAGTTATTTATTTAAAAAAGATTGCTTCCATCAATATAGTTAGCTACATTTTGCTAACTACCTTTTCAAAAGAATAGCTTTAACTATTTTAATTTATCAGTAGCTTAGCTTGGCAAAGTACAGTTTCAACATTGTTTCCCCAACACTGGTGTTTAGCAGGATTTATTCCATTATAATCAAATCTCCTCTCATTAGCGAGTGTCATACAGTATATGATGTCTGTGAGCTTGTGAATGGTGGACTGTTGTTTATATAGATTACTTAGATTGTGTATGGTAAATAAGTGTTATGAAGGCAATTTGCAATGTGTTTGATAACGAAATGTAGTTACAAAGCATAAAAACAATATTATAGTCCATAACTCCATGTAAACAACTATTACTCCCACCACAGTTTTTCCCATGATTACCCACAAAATTACACCACATTTCTTGGTCCTTATTTCGTGGATATAGCTGAATCTAATTCACTGACATTATTTTGATGTAGGAACAGTGTAATTTGAAGGCAGCTATATAGAGCTATTTGTAATATTTCGTTTGCATGTTATTCGTCCGTAGTCCCCTCAGCAGCTCCAGAGGATGTAGCCGTAGAAGTGATGAACCACACAATGGTGAAGGTCAGATGGGACCATGTTCACAAGGACAAACTCCATGGACATCTGGGGGGCTACAGGGTAATTCCGCACCAATGTGTCTTTTGCTTTTTAGCCACGGTTTGAAGGCTAATGACCCCTTTTTGTGACCTTGAAGCTCCTCTTGTTTCCCAGCAAGCTGTCAGAGCCTATCCACATGTATTAATCCGTGTTGTTTTTGACTCATCAGCTTCATGTGCTTACAGGTAAGCTGGTGGAGGCTTCGTAGTCTGCTGGACTCAAAGAAAACACACGGCGACAAACACACGGCGACGTTCTCAGGCGAGAGGAACCATGCGGTAGTCACAGGGCTTATGCCTTTCTCAGAATACAGCCTCATTGTCATGGCCTTTAACAGTAGAGGAAACGGGCCTGGCAGTCATTCGGTCAGCTTCAAAACCCCTGAGGGAGGTGAGTGAGGAGAAGCTGTGGGAATACTTGAGCTAAACATAATAAACTTGGTTATGTGAGTGATAAATAAGATGGAAATAGTTGGTTTACCCAAATATGGCTTTGGTTCTGGTTTTTCATGTGACCGTTCATGTCACAGCAAGTTTGAATGTTTGGAAATGAAAATGAGATGTAAGACCTTTGATACGGGGGAAGATATCTGTCTTTCACAGAAGAAAGTCGCAAAGTTGTGGAACAAATGAATGAATAACACTGCCTTGCATCATATTTGCTGAATGAAATCCAGTACTTGTTTCTTTTTTTGGGTGCTGATTCCAAAAACAGTGCCTGTTATGCTCTAGAACGTCACTTGCTCACAATATATGATGTGCTGTTTGTAGCATTTTTGCTTTCGACAACTATTTGTAAGGTGAAGAAGTCTTGCAAAACAGTGACATAGATTTTGTGGAAAAAAAGCTTGTTTATGTAAAGTTCGTTGACATTAAATGGAGTATTTGAACATAGTTGTCCACTCCTTTGCTACTTATACACATTGAAGTACACAACTTTTTTTACTTTTGTTATGTCAATAAATGCATTAAAGCTGATTTAATCAACTATATATATATATATATATATATATATAATTGTAAAAAAAATCTTTTTTTTTTTTTTAAACTGTACTTGATGGAAAGTTTTCGTTGATATTTTTGAACTTCATTTAATCATTTAATTAGGTAATATTAGGCCTTTTTGCCATTATGCAGGGCTGTGTAATGACCATTTGTGTGTGAAATGTTCCTTTTAAATAATTAAAATAATCTGTCAACTCTATCAACTTTCTTTCTTCCCCTACTTTTAGTACCTGGCCAAGCAGCTGCTTTCAGTGTTTCAAACGTCCAGAAAAACAAGGTCACCTTGACCTGGTCTCCTCCAGTTGACGCAAATGGAGTCCTAATTGGCTACATCCTCCAATATCAGCTAAGTATGTGAACATTGCATTTCCATTTTGTTCATAACCCTCGCTACATCTTTCTGTTAGGGTTATGTGTATGGGGTTTGAGTAAACAGCTTTCCTGATATGCATTTCTGTCGTGGCCTATGGTACAGCAGCATTACTGGTCATTATAGTGATTTCACAGTAAAACCACAAACCACTGGATTTGCACTGATTCGGTTTCATGTCTCTAAAAGGGCCAGGCAAAATAATGTAAATTTTTATGGCACAGAGAGCATTAAAACAGCTTTTGCCCCTGTGTCAACATGTTCCCCATGATGCAGATTTAGATTTGGACATATAAAAACAGCAAAGTGTTCTTTTATGGTTCACGTCTCAGTACATCGAGTGATGCCTACGTCTCACCACTAGGAGATATTGTTGTGCCACCTAGCTTAGGGTTGGCAGCTGCATCTTATATTCAACAGACACTTCAGTATTATGACTGTATAGGACTTCAATAAGACACAGTGATTTATGGAAAACAATTACTTTGACTTGTTTAAGTTAACTCCATTTGCTTATTTTTATTATACAGGTCCTGTTATACTGAATTGAATGCACACTAGTGAATTGAACAGCTATTTACTGCATGCCGTTAGAGTATGCTTTTAATTAAGATTTACAGTGAATAAGACCACTGATTACGTAGCGGGTTAACAATGCGTTGATGCACTATAGGGAAATGGGAAACATTGTGAAGCGTATCTCTAAATAGCAAGATGTATTTGTCAGGATTCAGGGTGTAGATTTTGATATTCAAAGTTTAATTGTAAGATTAAGCATAATTGTAGCCGACACAAAATCAATCAGAAGCCTCACTAACAGAGGCAAGCATCACCGCAGAAGGTAAAAGCAATCCAGCCTTGTTAATACTCCGCTACACTAAGAAATTATTTATAATTAGTTTCCTAGTTAAAATATCTGAAAATCCTTGAAACAAGAAATATGCTTGAAAATATCATTTGCATAGGATATTAAGACTTGTTTTCATAGATTGTATGTTGAATATAAGTGTATTTTGTCTTAGTGCACTGGCAGATTTGTTTACTTTGTTTAACCAGAATATAAAAAGTAAAAGTAAAAAGAATTGTAAAAGTATTTTTTCAGATTGTTTTATTCGATATTTTAATGGGAAAATTCAACAGAAAACTTGCAAAGTTTCGTCTTTTTTTTTTTATACCTACTTAATGTCTACTTTTCAGCAAACCAGTTAGACTACTGGGTGAATGACCAGTCCACAGCTAATTTATATTCACGAGCAAAGCAAATACGTTTTAGATTGTGCTATCCCCACTTTTCAGATTGTTTCTACACCTATAGGAAAAATGTTTTAAAAATGAATTCCCCTTTATTTTTTCAAGAAATAGAAGGTCTGACCCTTGTCTAGCAAACGTATTTTGTCAGCCGAACCATTTTGACCTGAAATATTTACTCCCTGATATTTCTAAGTTAATATTTCATTGATTTAAAGGAATAGTTCACCCAAAAATGAAAATGATGTCATCATTTACTCACCCATATGTTGTTCCAAACCTGTATGAGTTTCTTTCTTCTGTTGAACTAAGATGAAGATACTTTGAAGAATGTTGGTAATCAGACAGTTGACGGTAGCCATTGACTTCCATAGTAGGAAAAAAAAAAACACTGTGGAAGTAATTTGCTACTGTCAACTGTCTGGTTACAACAACATAATGTTGTTTGTAACAACATAAGGGTGACAGAATTTTCATCTTTGGGTGAACTATACCTTTAACAACATTGAACATGTCTTTCCCATGAACTCTGCACTACCTAAACTGGTTTGGGAATCCCTTGTCTGGGTGATCATGGCACGTAGGTAGTCGCAGAGCTCATGGGAAAGAAATGTATGACCCGGTATACCATCCTGACACCCTTCATCACACTGATCCTACACTGTTCTACATGCATCGTATCACAGTATAACACCAGGCTGGGCACGCACCCCGCTCAACACGCAACCAGATCCCAGCAGGAATGATGACGGAGCTGATTATGATGCGTACAGTCTGGAAGGCCTCGTCAGCTAATTGTGTTTGATGCCGTGGCTGATCATTGAGGCCAAGTGTCAGGTTGCGTATTAAAAGAAGTAACATTTTCATCAGGAGAGCTTGCTAGAACCATTGTGTTTCCCTTTGAAGTGGGCTCATTGAAGTCTCCTTGAAGAAAGTGGCGTGTAAAATGCTGGCGAGAGAGCACACAGCTGTACCCATCGAATGGAAAATAGCAACTGGGATTAAAGAGCCACTGCACAGATGGCCTGCAGCCAGATCCAACTACGCTGAAATCACACATTGTGAAAACTTGCACATTGTGAATGACTTATTTCTTACTTATTACTTATGTTTATTTGGCAGAGAATTATTAGGAAGAAATGAAGAATCAAAACATGTTGCAGGGCAGACTCAAACCTGTTTAAGCTGCATAAGCACAATAGCTCAATAACACATGCACATGATGTTTTAATCTGTAGTACTCAATTCGGTATCCAAGTCCTGACGACTACTGTCAAATACACACATTGGTATGTGTGTGCATGATCTCCGAATAACGTTTGTTCCTTGCTGTGATGCATGTGGGTGAAAGGTCAAATGCAGTTCTTGCCAATGTTATCAATGCAAAGACAATTGGTTTGTCATGAGTGAATGCAAAAAAAGAATAATAATAATAAAAAATCTGATTTGTGTCCAAATTTGTGTCTAATATATCAAATCAAACAACAATACTGCCAAGAAAAATATTTTCATTTATTTCATTGTTTCCTATTGCTGACTGTTTACCAACAATTGCTTGGTTTTTTATATGTATTCATATTTCATTTTCATAATAAAGGAGTTTGTTCCGTAGCTTATCAGTTGCAGTTGTATTTTGCGCAGAAGCTCAGGACTGTTTTTTAAGACAATATTCAAATATTCAATACAACTATTTATTTATATTGTGAAATCAAAAAAATTAATATGACATCCAATAGCCACAACATGCAGTCCGTGCAATAACACATCCAAATGTGGCATTGTGATATTTTGTATCGTACCACAAGCCATGGTATTTACAGAAATATGGGTATTGTGACAATCCTAGTGCAGGGTGTCAGTCTGTGTCAGTAGAAACAAAAAAAGAGTTGCTTTTGACCTCTGGCTGACTAAACACATCTGACATTTCAATGACATGGCCTTCCTGCAACCAGTCCAGCTGAGCGGCCAACCATAACATATGATGAACACATGTCGCTTTGCTGCATATCTTTCTTTCTCGTTCATAATCTGTGTGCATTCCAATATGTGGAGCTATATGAATTGTTTATAAATGCACCTTGCTTTGCACTGACGGTATGCTCTGTTTCCTTTTCCTGTTTAGTAAATGACACAGAGGAACTAGGTCCTCTGATGACCCTCAACATCTCTACTGATAGCAATAAGCAGCACCTCCAGGACCTGGAAGCACTGAGCAAATACAAGTTTTACCTACGGTGTTGCACGCGGGTGGGCTGCGGACCAGCTGCCAGTGAGGAGCGCACCACTGTCCCTGAAGCAAGTGAGTACGGGGTAGCAGCTGCTCAGGGGTGGGGTCGTCTCCGGGGAGTCAGCCTGTGGCATTCCAAAGGACAGGGAATCTGGCTCTCTGACATGGATGACCAAGTTGCTGTTGTTATGGGCATCGACCCGGCGAATGCAGGGGACATTATTTCGACCTCCCATCTCACCAAGCTTTTCATATGCCCATCTAAGCATTTCTTTATAGCTAAACAATATCATAACAGTGCGCGACTGGGCTGCATTCATCACTGTCTTGGAAGACCAAGCGCTTTATTGATTTGAGGATAAAAGCTCGCCTGCAAAAAGGAAGAAGAAATAATATGTTGCCTTTGGGGATGGAAATGTTGGATTGTTATTAGTGCAGACGTAGAAATAAGTTGGTAATCAACATCCAAAAATATATTAAAAGAAAAAAACCACACAAGTGTGAATTTACAGCACATTTGTCATGATTAATGGTTCACGGCGACATACTTAGCATCGGCAGTTAGCGGATTGGTAATAAAGTGCTGTTTATTTCCGTTTCACTGAGGGTTCATATAGGAAGTTGTATTTAGGGAAGAAATATGATCGAGATGAAAATCCCAAGGCATTATACCAATATTCGGCAGAGTAATAGAAAACAGTCAAGAAAACAAATGACTGCTCTGATGTGAGGAGAGATATCTGTATGTGTCAATGGGAAACAACCGCATACAGTAGACTTAAACATGACCAGCATACATCAAGAAAATCAGTTGATTTCAAATACAGAAAGTGAAAATCTGTTTAATTAAAGCACAACTGGGTGTATGAGAATTATAATGTTTTATTTTAAAAGTATGTCCGTGTGTTTCCATGGCAATACCATCTTTTTGGCCACAAGCATAGTGAAACCATTGTTTTCTTTAATATATCTTGGTTGCCATGCTCAAACCATGGTGTACATGAATATGACATCAATTCCATGGTATTTCCATCTGATACCATCTCTGCAACATCGCCATACAAATAAGACTTTCAAAACACTTTTGTAATACTTTCATATTTCTAGTGTGACATTTAAAAGTATGACATCATATTTTTAAATACTTTTCTTTGTTTCTTGCTATTGCATTTTCGCTTTAATGCTTTGGTAACAGGCACTGCTGTCTTATAAACAAGCTGTCTTATGAACTAAAGTTGCTGTGATCTCAGTGTCTTTCTGTCGTCCTTGCAATATGTCTTTTTCATTGCTTTATTGCTTTTGTTTTGCCAGCTTCAACAGATGTGGCCTCTTTCAACATCAGTATGAAGTATTCTGTTTTCTTTAGCACTAGAAATAGCTAGCACACTAGACTAGAGGATACATTTGTAGCTGTACTGTAGAAATCTATCTTCAAAATGCATGTGTTCATAACGAGATAATCATTTCATTTCCGTTTGCTTTTTTTTTTTGCCCTGTCCTTGTGTCTGCCTTCCATAGATGTGAGGTCTTCCAAAGATGGTTGCTAAATTAGATCAATCTCACTATTAACCTGTCATCTGCTCTATGTTGGTAGATGAAACTAATTGATTTATTCCATTTAATCCAGTTCAATCCAATCAAAATAGTCCTTGCCTAATACTATGGTTCAGCTAACACAGACTATTTTTATTTTGCATTGAGCATATTCCTATTTAGTACATCACATGCCTAACTCTCTCGTAGAAACATCACATCAGTTCAAACCGTTTAAATACTGTCTTTTTTCCAGGAAAATCCGGCTCACGATTTCCTCCAAGAAAAACCACTGTTTCCCCTGTGGCTAATGCTACTCTTTCTTCTATAGGTACTAAACCACACAACAGCAAGTCTGAAAGAACAAATGAGGAACAAATTGGGCTTTTTTATGCCGACGGTCTCAACAAATATTCAGTTTTGTAATAATGGAAACACATTTGTTCAAAGGTTTGGGGTCTTGTAAGATTTTTTTTTTAATGTTTTTGAAAGAAGCCTCATACAGTATGATCACCAAAGCTGCATTTTTTTAAATCCAAAATAACGTAAGAACATTAATATTGTGAAATATTATTACAATAAAAATCATTTACATGATACCATTTTCAACTTAAAGCTGAAAGTGTTTGAAATCGATACCATTATCGTCTCTGTGTAAACTAGCCACTCTAAAAAATGCTGGGTTGTTTTAACCCGATTTTGGGTCAATTAACTAAGGACAAACCCAGCCGTTGGGTTACTTTTTTAAATTAAATATTTTAATTCAACGGTTTGGGTTCGTCCATATTTGACCCAAATTTAGGCTAAAACAACCCTGCATTTATTAAATTGTACATAAACACGAATTTGTGAAAACGGTGACATGGACATGCGTGTTACATGTTCAGTCTATAGGTGCGTAGTGTTTCTTTACGAAGTGACATCGCCAACTACTGGCCTGGCATACATAATGCAGCGTTTTTAGTCGTTTTTACGGATACGTGACATTTTTCAAAACCTCAAAGGAAAAACATTTGTAGGCTACTTATTATCAATGTTGAAAAACAGTGTTCTTTGATGAATAGAAAGTTCACAAGATCTTTCTTGTGATCATTAGAAAGATCATTTATTTGAAATATATATTTTTCGTAACAATCCAAAAGTCTTTACTGTCTCTCTTTTGATCAATGTAATGCTTGCTGAATTGTATTTAGTTAATAATCTACTGACCCCCAACAATAGTGAACTGTATAGTCAAAGTGTGGAGGTCTGATTTATCGGGGGACTGAGGAACAGTGCTGATGTTGCACAGAAGTGTCTGCTAAGTGGATAAGAGGAAGCCGTTTAAATTCAGCACCACAAAAGTGGCTTTCGGGAGCATCCTTGCGGGGCACGTGTGGCGCGAGCTTTCCTCCCTCCCGCTGTGGCGGCAGATGCGGTCTGACAAACCTCCAGCTAGCCCGCTCAATATTTATGGCGCCATTTCTGTGTCAAGCAAAGGTGTCACACCGCACTGATGATTAACGCAATTTCCAGAATAACAGGGTGGATGGAAGCGCATCACGATTAGAGGATGTCATTTGAGCATGCGGCGATGGGCAGGATAGACACGGTCCTTCGCTGCAGATGGATTCCTGAAAAGAGCCTGAGAATAAATGTGTTCCATTTGCATGTTTTGCCCAAAGGGAGAGGTGTTGGGTGATTGAGATGTGTGGTAATGAGTTTTGACAGCAGACAACAGTCTGCCTAATTGCTACACCTGAAGGTGATGAAAACACAAGTTATCTGTGATTGATATAGCTCCGGTGGCATGCCGTATAGGTAGCAATTGTCCTAGTCCAATACTTTTGGCTTTCTGAATAGAAACGGTTCAGATGTTTCTGTGGCACTCAGAACTCGGTGACTGCGTAATTATTACTCAGCGACACTGTCTAGAATTATCTCTTATAATTTCATCTTATTTCGCCCAGTGTAACGAGCACATCATTATTTCAGGCCGTTAATTAGTCATTTAATTACAGAAGACTCGCAGCTATGTTTCTGATGGAAATTAAACCACACTCCATTCCACCATCTGAAGATCCGCCATTTGTTTGTGACATCCCATCACGTTAATTTCCTCATGCCATGTCCTATCCAGCCGTGACTCTCGGGTTTCCAGCGACAAGTAATTAGTCTGACCACAATGAAAGTAAAAGTCGCTCTGAGACGTAACAAAGTCCCAGGCAATATACAAACATTTAACATTTAATGCTGCGTTCACATGACAAAATTACAGTAATTACGAGAGTAGTAGAAAACATTCTCATGTTTGTCAAACTGGTAATTACTTGAATTTTGTATGAACACTCCAACTTTTCTTACTTCACTGGTGATGTCATTCACTACTAAAATGAATGTATTTAAAAGGTTGTGGGGAAAAAACTTTACATAAAAAAAAATTGCTTTCATCATTTGTATCTTTATAGCATCACATCTGGTTAGGACAATGTTACTATGATGCTGTTTACATTTTCAGTTCGGTCAGTTCAGTTTCACTGCGACTTGAAAGTGCATTCCATATTTAAAAATATGGCAATGCTAATAAGCAGCATTTCATTAAAGTAATGTTTGGCGAAATTCATATATTACAGTGAATGTAAAAAAAAAAATAGTCGCTCTTCTCTTTCTCCCAAGTCTAACAGAATCTAACAAGCAACCCTTCCTTGTGTCATGTACAGTACTAACCCTCTGTCATTTCTCTCTTCTCTCAGCTGTGTTGAATATTAGCACCTCAGTTAGTCACAACTTTGCAAATATCAGCTGGATTCCTGGCACAGAACAGACGGAGTCAGAGTTATATGTTGCCTTTATGAACAACCGTAAGCCTTTCTTACTGTTCTTCATCCTAATTCTTGTAAATTATACCTCAAAGTTCAGTAGTATTTCTCACTCTTGTCTAAATTCTCCATACAACCGTTTTTGGTTTAGTCAAAGTAAATTCAATCAATCAAAAAAAAAAAAAAAAAAAAAGTTCATTAGTGATTTGTTTAGCCTTTAGATTATTGTCATAGGTTTATAAGTAGATGTATAGATTGTAGTGCTGTCGAATCGATTATTCATGATAAACCGCATGCATCTAACAAAAAAGTTTGTTTATAATATATGTGCGTGCATGTTTGTGTGTATAAATATACACACACAAATATATTATTTAAAACAACTTTTATGATAGATGCGATTAATTGAGATTAATCGATTTGACAGCACTAATAGATTTATATCTATATATTCATATTTGCAACTGAATATCAATAATTTATAGTATATATGAAAAAATATATTACAATTATTAGGGCTGTCAATTGATGCCAGTTACTGATTTTGATAAAACCTACCTGTAGGTTAAATTTGCAATTGCGTTTTTTAAAGAATTATTGTACCCAAATTAACATGTTAATTTGGAAGCCCTAATAATTGTTTACTGTTTTGTCTATATATAGGCAGTAGAGATTTGTAGCATACTAACACCACTTCACCTATGCACGTCTTGTAGGTGAAGGTAACTGGAAGATATCCGATGCGCTAAATTCCTCTAAGACTTTCCACATCATTGAAGGGCTCGAACCTGGGACTGAATACACAGTGCGTCTTATGACTAAAAGCTGGGTTGATAATTCTAGTATTTTTGAAGACGTTATCAAGACCAGGGCTAAAGGTGAGGAGAAAATAGTCTCCGAGGTGACAGAAATGCAAACCAAAATCGTCTTTTGTCTCTTCCTTTCTCATCTCATCAAGAGTGTAAGCAACATCCTGTGATAAAATGATCATGAGTGGTGTATGCCATGTCCATCCCAGACCATGTGTTCTGTGGACTTGATAAAATTATGCTTTATCAGCCTCTTCCATTGATCAATTAGACATGCAGTCTGGCAGTTTAAAATTAATATTAGCACATTCCCATTCTAGAGTTTGCCTGGTGTCTCTCATTTAGTGTCGGATGTTCTCAACATTCAATGAAGTGTGCTCAGTAAATATCAAATTATGGGTTGGTAAGTGAATGTTTTGTCTCTCACAGGTCTGGCCAGTATTCATGGAGGCATCTCCAACCAGGGCTGGTTCATCGGGCTCATGTGCGCCATAGCTCTGCTCACTCTCACGGTGCTCATAGCCTGCTTTGTGAACCGAAACAAAGGCGGAAAGTACTCAGGTATACTCCCACACAATGAAACTAATCAGTTGCTGTAGAATATTGCACAGTTCTTTGGTGAATGTGAACAGGATCTTTTAAAAAGCTGTCAGATAACACAAGAAAACCCTAGCAAATGTCTAAACTCGCCAGAGATTTTCTTTTAAGAATGAAAAAGCCAAAAGGTCTAACAGGAAGTAAAAAACACACTGTAAGTAAGAAGGAAAAACAATGTATATCAAATTTACACTTCGATTATCACAGTAGCACATGAAAAGTGTTTAAAAAAGCTTATATTTAGAACATTTTGCACATTCTCATTAGGGGCTGCAAATTGGGTTTGATTCAATGTGTTAGCCAATAGCATTGTTGTATTCTTCTAATTGGATCTCTTAAACCACGGTAACCTCTACAACTGATCGTTTTCTAATTACTTTACAGAAACAGCATGAGTCAAATCTGTTCATTTACATGTGTTAATATGAATGTGCAGATGTGCTTGCTGATGACAAGCGTAAATTACCTATATAAATATGCTGTATTTTCTATTTTTTATTTATTTATTTGTTCAGAATTTAAACATATATATATATTTATTAAATGCATATTGATTATTAAGTGACTATGAGCTTTTGTAAAATGTTCTATTTACCTTTTATTAATTACTATATCATTTTCAAATGTTTGGGGTCAGTAAGAAAATTAATACTTTATTCAGAAATAATTAAATTGATCAGAAGTGACAGTAAAGACCATTATATTTACAACATAAACACAGTGATTTTTATACTGTACAAATTCTATTCTATCCCCTTACGCTTACCAGACCCCTAAACCTACCCATACAGAAAACGTTCTGAATTTTCAAAAATCATCACTTAGTATGACGTATAATTTTCCTCATGGGGACCAAAAAAATGATTTGTACCCATAATGTAGGGTTTACCAGGACTACACACACACACACACACAATATATATATCTTATTAAAATATTGTTGTTAATAGAAATATTAACAATGTTTGTTAGTCTCACTAAATTAAGGATGCTCTCTTGTGTTTATTCAGTGAAAGAGAAAGAAGACCTGCACCCCGATTTGGAGTCCCAGGGTATAAATGATGATACCTTCTGTGAATACAGGTATTTCAAACCACCAGCATGATTTACTACTCACAGCTCACATAGAGGCAGAATGACGGCAACCTCTGACACTGTTTCCTTGTAATTTGTGCATTTTTTCTTTGGTTTGAAAGCCAGCACCAAACCAGCCTGAGCTCTGGACGTGCAGCGAGCTAAAGTAACCACCACACGTATGTGCTAAACAATAACAACAAAACCAATGTTGTTCACACATCAATGCCATTGATGTGTTCCTGTTTCACGTGGTGCTTTGTGAGTAGCTAGTACACATGTAGCACGTTAGAAACAATGGCTTCGCTGTAAATGTGAAAATGAGGTTGCACTGAGATCGAGCGAACAAAACATGCCTGATAGGATGATGGTAAACCATCCGGTTTAGTTGAAAGACACGTATCTTCAGGCCAGCAATAAATGCGTTTCTTGTTTCATTAATCATTTGGTGATGCAATTTAAAACAATCTCTTCGAGAACAGTGTTTGTAGTGACAATTGTAAATCTGAAATATTTGGAGCAGATCATCCAAGACATGTTTATGATAAATGAGGTTGAACTCTAGATGTGCCCGACTCGCTGTCTTCCACTGTTTGAAACACCAGGCTTGTTTTATACAGACATCCAACTGTGCTGTGAATGCATGAGCTTCACAGTTTGAGTGAAGTTAATGCATGCTTAAACTCACCCATCCTCACACAAGTTTTATATTAGTCATATTAGTCCTTTTAAACAGTATAGTTTTAATAGAATGCACAAACAGTACATGTATGAACTGTCTATTTCATATGAACTACTTTGCTGATATTTTATGACACTTTTTTGTACCATTTTGGAGATTGACAGTCATGGTCATTCCATAGAAAAAAAAAAAAAGAGAAAAGAAATCAAATGGGTTTGGAGCGGCGTGTGAGTACGGACATAATGACAGAATATGATTTGTGTGAACGTGAACCCATGAATTATGTAGCTCCTCAAAATCTAGTAGAAGAAGGTATTGGATGAGCATTAGACCAACCAAATTTAACAAGGACAAAAACAGGCAAACTCAGTTATATTTCCCTGTCTTACACAGCGATAATGATGAGAAACCACTGAAAAGCAGCCAGCATTCGTTGAATGGGGACTTGAAAGGAGACAGTGGAGACAGCATGGTGGAATACGGCGACGAGGACACGCACTTCAACGAGGACGGCTCTTTTATCGGAGAATACTCTGGACGCAAGGAGAGGGTCTCCATGGAAATCAAGGGAAACAATCAGAGCACAGCGTAATGGACCACGGACAATTTATTTGTTGGACAAGCTCTCACAAAAGGTCAGTCAAAAGGAAGAGGAAGGAAAAAGGCAGCATAACGGCACCCGAAGGACATTTTTTAAAATTAATGTGTTATTGTCAAACTCTCAGTCATACTCACGTAATTTTACAAGGCTTAGTTTGTTTTGCGTGCTGTAACTGATCCATCATGCCAGTTGTGTATACTTTTGTGGGGTGTTTTTGTATTAAATCTTTGCAAATCATTGGTGACCATGGAGCTGCCAGAAGGTTTGCTTTTTTTTGTATATGCAACCTCTCTAAGAAGATAAACACTGTTTTCTGTGTCATCATGTAGCCAAGCAAGTTTTGTGTCAGGGTATGAACTTATTATTTTTATTTCGAGGCAAATATTATTGATATTTTATATTTCAGATACTGTATACTGTGTATTCATTAAATGTGGGTTATTATGTGTGTGAAGGAGTTGTTGCTTAAATAATCATAATTTCCAAAAAGCGTAAGGCAACATAAGGGTTGACTCACAATTAGTCTCACATGCTTTGTTGAACATTTTCGCATTGAACTGATTATAATTAACGGTTCGGGCTATACTAACAAGCTGCATAGCCACATTCAGTACCACATAAACCCTACAGTGAGTCTGCTGCTGTTAACCTGCTAGCCATATTTCAGTATATTATCAAATAAGCTCATATTCAATGTTCATACGTTTAAAAAAAAAACGCCTCTTTTGCCTTAGAATGACCTTGATGTTCTGGTAAGTATGACCAGCCCGTTCTCATCCCAAGGCGTCATACATGTGACGCTTTGGACATTTCGTCGAAATCTTACGCACATGGCATCCTTTAGCGTCAATATGAGACGCAGAACCCCCCAAGGCGTCATACAGGTGACGCTCGTCTAAATCCGACGCACATGGCATCGTTTAGCGTGAATATGAGACGCAGATCCCAAGGCGTCATAACCGTAACCCTACCCCAGACCAAAACCTACCCACAGTGCGTGTTATATTGACACTAAAGGATGCCATGTATGTTAGATTTCGACGAAATGTCATATGGCGTCACCTATATGACGCCAAAGGATGAGAATGTGTTGGTATGACGTAACAAATCACATCATCATTGAATTCCGTGATACAGGGTTGAAATTCCAAAATTCCGCATTGGCATTAAATCCAATGAAATAGTTTTATTCATAAACGAACAATTCAGAAACACCATAATATCTCCAGAAAACGCAGTTGTGTTCATGTTTATGTATGTTTTTTGGAATGTCTCCACATCAAGTCAAACCCAGATTCTGTACAATGTTTCTGTAAATTCTGTTTGCATGTTTTAAGGATGTTGAATGAGGTTTGTGTGCAGATTTGACATTAAATTGTATCATTTTTTTCTTCATCCTGGGTTTGCTGAATGCAGCATCATGGCTTTTTTTTTTGTTGCTTTTTGAACCTTCAATGCTGATTAATGCCTAAATGCACACATCCTATTGTGGTGTTTTTATGAACGTGCAGGAAACATTTGACACAGCTTTCATTTTCGAGGCCCATTGCTGGATGCAGGTAAAAGCTGACTGATGATGACAAGGACTTTAAAAAACACTGGAGTTAACACTGCAAAAAGTATTGGATACTGCAAGCAGTGTCTGTAAAAAGATATATCGTGAGTAAAGATCTATAAAATAGTACATCTGTCTGACAGCTACGCACCATAGATTCCGCTATATTCCTGGAATATGGTTATACCAAGCATATCAGACATTGTGCTCAATAAGCTTTCATCCCAGAGGAAATCTATGTATTTGGCTGTAAGAACACGGATGCTCTCTGTCAGGGAAATAACCTCAGTGAAAGTGGTGGAGCAGTTGGAAATGAGACAATGAGAATAAGAATGGAGGGGTCAGCCACTCTAAGAGAAAGAGTGTTATGATGTGTTCAGCATAATACAGATACGGCATCTCGCAGCAACACGGACATATCAATAATGCAACATTTTTACTGAGTGGGCAGCCTGAGGATACAACACATGAATTCCACTAAATAAAAAGCTGGCATTGTATTAAAAAAACTCTAAGATCTGCCTCTGTGGAACAATATAGCCACATAGATAGATAGATAGATAGATAGATAGATAGATAGATAGATAGATAGATAGATAGATAGATAGATAGATAGATAGATAGATAGATAGATAGATAGATAGATAGATAGACACATAGATAGACACATAGATAGACACATAGATAGACACATAGATAGACACATAGATAGACACATAGATAGACACATAGATAGATAGAGACATAGATAGAGACATAGATAGATACATAGATAGATACATAGATAGATAGATACATAGAGACATAGAGGGAGATGGATGGAGAGAGAGAGAGAGAGAGAGAGAGAGAGAGAGAGAGAGAGAGAGAGAGAGAGAGAGAGAGATAGAAAGACAGACAGACAGACAGACAGATAGATAGATAGATAGATAGATAGATAGATAGATAGATAGATAGATAGATAGATAGATAGATAGATAGATAGATAGATAGATAGACAGATACATAGAGGGAGATGGATGGATAGAGAGATAGAGAGATAGATAGATAGATAGACAGACAGACAGACAGACAGACAGACAGACAGACAGACAGACAGACAGACAGATAGATAGATAGATAGATAGATAGATAGATAGATAGATAGATAGAGGGAGATGGATGGATAGAGAGAGATAGATAGATAGATAGATAGATAGATAGATAGATAGATAGATAGATAGATAGATAGATAGATAGATAGATAGATAGATAGATAGATAGATAGATAGATAGATAGATAGATAGATAGATAGATTGAGGGAGATAAATGGAGAGAGAGAGAGAGAGACAGACAGACAGACAGACAGACAGACAGACAGACAGACAGATAGATAGATAGATAGATAGATAGATAGATAGATAGATAGATAGATAGATAGATAGATAGATAGATTGATTGAGGGAGATAAATGGAGAGAGAGAGAGAGAGAGAGACAGACAGACAGACAGACAGACAGACAGACAGATAGATAGATAGATAGATAGATAGATAGATAGATAGATAGATAGATAGATAGATAGATAGATAAATAGATAGATAGATAAATAGATGATAGACAGATAGACACATAGATAGATAGACACATAGATAGACACATAGATAGATACATAGATAGATAGATACATAGAGACATAGAGGGAGATGGATGGAGAGAGAGAGAGATAGATAGATAGACAGACAGACAGACAGACAGACAGACAGACAGACAGACAGACAGACAGACAGACAGACAGATAGATAGATAGATAGATAGATAGATAGATAGATAGATAGATAGATAGATAGATAGATTACAGACAGAGATAGATAGATAGATAGATAGATAGATAGATAGATAGATAGATAGATAGATAGATAGATAGATAGATAGATAGATAGATAGATAGATAGATAGATAGATAGATAGATAGATAGACAGACATCTGAAAGAATGATCTCAGCATTGCAAGTTTGCAGTAAATGAATTGGTCTCCCAGTGTAAGGAGCTGTCAGCAATTCACTTTAGATGAAAGCTTCATTCATCAACATTTTGCTTCACCATTTTGTGAAGCAACTTCAGCCAAGTAAAGAGTTGTTAGCAATTTTTAGCTATTTTAAAAGGTTTTAAAGGTATATACTCAGTGTTTTGTTTAGTTTTAACTGAGATAAGAGTG
Source organism: Rhinichthys osculus (assembly GCA_029959095.1). Taxonomy (NCBI): domain Eukaryota; kingdom Metazoa; phylum Chordata; class Actinopteri; order Cypriniformes; family Leuciscidae; genus Rhinichthys; species Rhinichthys osculus. The sequence continues at coordinate 8,791,647 of JARWKJ010000010.1, read as the reverse complement.
AGCAGTATTTAGAGGGTAAAATAATATCGTGATGGCTAGCTAAGCTGACCTGCTCCATATAGAAGAGAACTGCTTTTATTAGGCTACCGTTATGACTGCAGATTAGTGCAGTCAACTGTTTGTAAAAACTCTGAGGTATTAGCATTTTATTTTCCTTATCCAACCCTTAACTTGCATGGGACTTATGCTTTAGCTTTACAGTACACAGCAGGAGATCTGCATACTGACAATCTCTTTATACAGTATATCTATGATTCACATTTCACACTCCTCAAATTCTCACATTTTCTATGTGAACTGAATTTCATTACTGCTATCTTTTAAATGATGTAAACAGAATTATAATTGCTCTGTCCCCTGTAAGCATTTAGTTAGCTTTTGGAAACCATAATGCATATACTGCAATGCCTATATTTTCTATAATGAGGTTTGCATTGCATAGAGAAACATTAAATGAGGCTTCTGCAGCCTCCAGTCAACAGCCATCTCATTTTCAACAATTAGGAGTCTAGATAGCAGTCTGACCTAGAGATGCTGAAATATTTGTGTATTTAATTAATTTATTTTTCTTGCATGTAGCTAGAGACCGACCTCAAGTGAAGACGGGGCCACAGCGCTATGCTCACACAGACAGTGTATTGATTGGAATTTCTGCAGTCTCTGTCTTCATTACTTGCTGAAGCTTAGCAATGCATATTTTCATTTTGCTTCAAAATGTGATACCTAAAATAAAAGCAAAAGCTTCAAATTAATGATGAATATGGTTAAAATTGGAATATGGTACCATTGAAGCCTGTGTATAGCTAGCATAGTGGTAGTTTTATAGTGTACATAATTTTTCTTGTTGCTTAAGTTAAGTTACACACCAAATACACTTAATACATGCCTGAAATAGTAAAAAAAAAAAAAAAAGATTGTACTTGTTTATTACCTTAAATGGTCCTCTAAGGGAAAAAAGGTCCAATACAATGTACAATACAATTAACCTAGCAGCAACAAGGCAACAATTAATCAAGATGTCCTCTTTGCAGCCTGTATCGTGATGACGTAGGCCTACTAGATTAAATGTATTTCATGCATTTCCCAAACCAGGTTAAGGGATAGTTCACTTTGAAATTAGTTTTTGGTATGTTTTAGCTTACCTCAAGGGCATCCAAGATGTAGGTGTCTTTGTTTCCGCAGTAGTTTCAATTTTGATATTTTTAGGTCAAACCGTTCTTGTCTGTCAGTCATATAATGCAGGTCTATGGTCACCACCTCAAAGAGCATGCACAGAGAAGTCCAAATTAAACATGATTTAATGACTCGTAAATGTAAGTACACATTGATGGCCTAAGACACGAAACGAGCGGTTTGTGTGAGAAAATGAACAGTATTTATATCGTTTTTACCTCTTGTAACCACAGCCACGTCCAAGTGATCTGAGGGCGCGGGCGCTTCGGTCTGCCGGAAAGCGCCGGAAGTGATCTAAATATGGTTGTGAAAAAAATTCAACGTTGTCTGTTGATATATCGAAATCGTCTTCCATTGCGATTTCCTGTATATCTAAATATGTTTAGATCTTCACAGTGAAATCTCTGTGTAAACAATGAGTGACGTACACGAGCGAGAGATCACTTCCGGCGCTTGCGCAGACCGAAGCGCCCGCGCCCTCAGATCACTTGGACGTGGCTGTGGTTACAAGAGGTAAAAACGATATAAATACTGTTCGTTTTCTCACACAAACCGCTCGTTTCGTGTCTTAGGCCATCAATGTGTACTTACATTTACGAGTCATTAAATCATGTTTAATTTGGACTTCTCTGTGCATGCTCTTTGAGGTGGTGACCATAGACCTGCATTATATGACTGACAGACAAGAACGGTTTGACCTAAAAATATCAAAATTGAAACTACTTCGGAAACAAAGACACCTACATCTTGGATGCACTTGAGGTAAGCTAAAACACACCCAAAATTAATTTCAAAGTGAACTATCCCTTTAATATTGGTGTGTAGGGTAGATTTGGGGGTTAGTATTTGTCGTAGGCAGCGTTGTGTTGGTAATCAGCACTGTGATTGACATCAGTAATTAAATCTTTTGAATTGGCTGCAGGGTGGAGTTTGCGCTGTACTGGTTTGGGGGGAAATCACATCCACTCATCCAGTACCTCATCGTGCTACATGCTGCAGCATGGACAGTCTCACATTAATATACTGAAGTCATCTGAGGTCAGCTGAGTGAGGCGACAGTTGCGTCTCTATACTAAAACAAGAGAGAGCGATTCGGCTGTGGTCACATTCACTGTGAGCGAAATCCAGTAATTGCAAGTGGAATCTGTGCAATCGGGAGAAATATCAGAACACTCAATGCTGTGACTGACCAATTAAGGTGCGGTCACATTAGTGACATTTCATTTCAAATTTTGTGGGAGATTTCCCCACTATCAATAGTGTAGTGATGTAAGAAATACCGCTCTCACAGAAGTCACTTTCAAACCAATTAACTTTGAATAGGTGCGTTCATGCCATGTCGTAAGGACCGTAATTGCGAGATTTCCACTTGTAAAAAGCGTTCACGTCCTTGTGGAGCCCATAATTACAACTTGTAAATTCGTAATATTCGGAGAGCTCCGGCCTGTACCACGTGACCGCTTTACCACCTGACTGCTGCAGATTCATATTGAGTTACAATAGTGAAAAAGTGAAACTGATTAATTAGCGTGAGAGCGCAATTCCAAAAAAGCGCCGATGGGAGTGGAAACCTCTGCGTGTGATCTACTGACAATTAACTTACTGACGACTGTAAATTAAAGAACACAGATGCAGCTGGATCATTTCCATAATGACCAACGCAATCTACCCAGAGCAGCGCAAATTAGCATCTGGATTAAGACATGCTTTTTTGGGGCTGAAAATAATGGTGCAAATACCAGTAAATTGACTTACGCAAACCTTATTAAGTCACCTTGCATGATTCATTTAAATACCCTCCTCCCATAAATGTTGCTTCTGAAAGGGACACTCCTACAAATGCATATGAAATAAGGTCAGCCGCAAAAATAACTGCCCATGCGTTTTCAGTGCTAATTTTTCACTGCATTTCTTTAGTAAATCCTGAAAGTATTTTTTTATTGCCAAAAAAGGGTTTGCGCTGGCTGTTAGTAAATCTGGCCCAATTATGGTAACCCATACTCGGAATTTGTCCTCTGCATTTAACCCATCCAAGTTATTGCACACACGCATTAAGAGTAGTGAACACACACCTGGAGCAGTGTGCAGCCATTTTTGCTGTGGCGCCCAGGGAGCGATTGGGGGTTAGGTGACTTGCTCAAGTGCACCTCAGTCATTTCCTGCAAGTATTGATAATCGAACCCACAACCTTCGGGTTACCAGTCTAACTCTCTAACCATTAGGCCATGACTCCACCTAAAAATGTATAATTACCAGTCCAAGAACGTCATGTGTTGTTATCTTGAAATTACGGTCATTGCGACATGGTGTGAAGCAGTCATGTGGTACAAGTCGGAGTACTCTGAAAATTATGAAGTTGTAAATACGAGTTCTACGAGGACGTGAACGCTTTTTACAAGTTATAATCTCATAATTACGACATGCCGTGAACGCACATACAAGCAAAACCTGTGTGGGTAACTTTTTCTACTACCACCCTAAACTCCCCTTTGTCCAGATTCATATTTAAATGACTGGATATCACCAGCTAAATTTTGGTTACCAAAAAAAAAAATAACCAAACAATGGTAAGTGTGACCACACCTTTAGAATCGAAAAGTCTGATGTCGCTGATAACCTGACTATCTTGACTATTTGATTTATATAGGTTCTGGAGGGAGCAGACAGCAACTAATGATTTTTTTCAGAACATGTGGCATGGCTGACACATACCAGACGCTCGTGATGAGGTGAGAACTAATTCAACGACAGTAGTGTATTCGCCTATAGCAGGTTGAACTTTTTGAGCTGTCTCAGGGAATACAACCTTTTTTTTTATGGAGACACTGTTAGTTTTCCGTTTGAGGTTCTAAATAATAATGGCTCCAAGAACCTTAAAGTCTCAACTGTGGTGCCAGTTTTGGTGTTTGCGACCATCAAAGTGAGGCTCTTGAGACCTTCTGAAGTCTATGATCACCTCTAATGTTTTCATAGCATTGATTTTCACCAGGACACTTGATGTTCTTCCTCCTTTCTTTATAAGCCGATGTATTACAGTTCATTATAAGGCCAGTTAGTGTGATTATGATTATTTGTGATTGTTTCAGCATAAAAATTAGAGAGTACATTTTAACCATGCTACCTGAATATGCTAATTAATATGCTGACAGCTGATTAAAAAGTCCATAGATAATGGAAGACGAATGCATTTTAGATTAGTAGTGCTCTCATTTTGGTTGTGTATGTATATTTTCATTGATCCGACCAGTGTTTATGCCTCATAATGATGAACCTGTTTCTGCTATGGTGCATGGCATACAAATAAACATCCACGTTTATTTGACAAATGACTTGACAACAAGACTAGCAAATTGTTTCATTACATTGCTTTCAAAAATAATAGAAAGAACATATAGCTTTATATATCCACATCTTTCCAATATGTCCCTTCGTTGATTCACAAGGGAAACTGAATGAAAAGTAGTCAGGCTCTGATGCCGTATGCATACCTCGCTGCCTCGACGGAGGGAGAAGGGCAAGCCCGGTAAAATACCATTACTCAGATAAATAGAGCTAATTGAGCAAAACAGGTCTTGGCTTTATTGAACAATAAATCAGATACCCCCACCCCCCCTTTCCCCCATCCCCCCATCCCCCCTCCCTGCGAATGAGGAATTTAGAGACCACTACTGCCTGCGACTACTTAATTCCTGCAATTAATGTGTGTGCCCAGTCAAATTATTTGGGGTTTATGAATGTGCTGTGGTGAGACAACCAGAATATATGAGTCATAGTCATAAAGAGAAACGCCCCAGTGAGTGTATTTTCAATGCAAAGTGCTATTTTTAACTGGGTGTTGTAATGTATTGATGTGCTTTGAAGAAACAAGCTATCAAAAATTCAAAGCAATTCCGAGTCGCTTCAAGTTTTGTATGAAGTCCTTAGCACCAGCAATTCAATTTATCTGCTCCAAAACTTAGTGAGCTGCTTGTGGAGGAAACATTTAGAGCATCAAAAAAATTAGGAAAATACTTATGCTGATTAAAGTGGCATATCGTGTCATTCAAAGAAGGGAGAAATAATCCCAGAAAGCATTGCGGTGAGCTCAGTAAAACAAATATATATATATATATATATATATATATATATTGTGAACAAAGAAATGTTTATGAATGTGTCTTAAATAAAACTAACATAAAAAAGTAAAAAAAAAAAAAGTTTTTAAAAGTAAAATTAAAAATGTATTATTTTCCCAAATAGTTGTGTGTATGTATTTTTTGTTCATCCTTTTCAAAATTTCATTGTGTATGATAATTTTGTTTTTGATTTTCAGCAACGAATGTAAACTATTAAACCATTCTATTTTCAAAATAATATGACATGCTAAGGATAATGCTAAACTCTATTGGAGTCAATTAATTCATTAAAATGTAAATAGATTAAATTAAATAGATGCAATATATATATATATATATCGCATCTATTTAAATTAATCTATTTGTTATAGCAAGCATTTGTTATAGTCACATGGAATTAACGGCTCAGGTGATTTGCTCTTGACATATTGTCTCCAGAATTGAGCACTGAGCAGCTCTGAAGCAAATCTATCAGGTCACATGATACAAGGACTGTACACACCAGCTGAACAACCGCCATTGATCGCTCAGGACCAACTAGTTCAAAAAAGCATTTTAAAGTTGACATGAAACGGAAATTGCGATAGTCTTTTTTTTTCCTATTGTGATGTATCTACGAGTGAAACGGCTTCTCGAACAAGAAACAAATTTGAAAATGATTTTGTCCTAAGGGAATTAATTGGATGGTTATGTTTTGCTATTGCTGTGATCTCATGTGATTGACAGGTAGTCCCGGCCAAAAAGGACACTAAACACGCTTCATCAGAGAAGAGTTTGCAAGTGCCAAAACTAAACACTGATGAAACAAATATATTTATGATTGTTCATCCTCAATTTACATCCCGTCTTTGTGTTGACAATATTGATATTGCTGGTTGGTTTAAGTTTGACCTTCTACCACTGTTAAAAACCTGAAATTTTCAGAAATGTTTTATTCTTCCCTCTCTTTCTCTCCTCATATCTCATCACTTACCAAATCTGCCTTTTTCCACCTCCGGAATATTGCTTGTTTACGTCTGTTCTTAAATATCAATGATGCCGAGACCCTCGTTCATGCTTTCATTACTTACCGCCAAGACTACTGCAATTCTCTCTTTTTTAGCTTACCCTGTACAACGCTATATAAGCTCCAATATATTCAGAACTCCGCAGCCAGGGTCATCACACATACCAAGAAATCCTCCCACATTACTCCTGTCTTACGCAGATAACATTGGCTTACCCGTTCATATGCAATACAAGGTACGTTTCATCACATTCAAAGCCCTCCACGGTCTCGCCCCCCATGAACACTTTTAAACATTATGTATTAAAATTACTTACCTTCAATTAATTGACAACCCAGAACTTTGCGCGCCAACCCTATAGTTTTGTGTTTGCGTGTGTTTGTGCGTGTTGAGCCTAAAAAAATGTGCATTCAGAGTCAGCGAGACATCAGCAATACAGCAATGTCCTATCTGATCAGGTGAGTTGGAAACATTTAGCCTTTTAATGCAGAGGGCATTTTGTGTGTTTTATGTTTTTGAACTTAACAAACTTTCATATCAACGTTGCATTGGCTTCGGATGTTGAGGCCAATTTAGATTAGGTGGGTTGTTTTCATGTATTTCACATTGTCACATAGTGCTTATTAACTAAAATCAAATGGAGCAATTACACCATGCACATAGGCTACTCAAAGCTAGCGGCGTGTTACGATATACGTTGTGCACGTGTCACCATGTGCCAGTGTATCGTCATCGTCAGAATGCTAAAGGGATAGTTCACCCAAAAAAATAAATTTTTGTCATAATTTACCGTACTCACCATCATGTTGTTTCAAACGTTTTGTGTTCAACAGAAGAAAGAAACTCATACAGTACAGGTTTGGAGCAACTTGAGGGTGAGTAAATGAACTATCCCTTTAAATCAATGTATAGAAATGATCTTTTCGGTGTATTTTATTTGGCGTTATATGCCTCTCTGTTTATGGTACTGTCTTAAGTGTGTCACTGTACACAAACAAGGACCTCTGAAGCATTACATTTATATTTACGATATAATATTTACAACATGAAGGCAGTAGCCTAAGGCAGTGTCATTCAGACGTACATGTCAGCTTCATTATGTCTGGCACAATGTTTCACAGGTTGGAAATCCCGCATCTGACCTTCATGGTGGAATGATACTATTAGGTGCGACAAAGCCATTGTAGAGAAAATTGCTGGGAAAATGGAATGTAATCACGTCAGATTACCTAACCGTCTAGCCACAGCACCTCCGACAAGGAACATTTAAGAATGTGCTGTGAACATCAGGGGGAAAGGTTCGACGGGTTAGCTTTGACAGTTATCCCCTGCTGGCAGACGCTGTAACTGCACCATTATGCAGGCAGAAAGCATGTTTCTCCTTTGTGATTGAAAAGTAGATGTGTATTGTTGTTTACGTGAGCATTGCATGGTTAAATAAGGGACAATAGCTCTTTGAAAGATCTTTTAAACTAGAAGTATATATCTTAAAACTTTAGTTTTGTTTATTACGCTTTATTTCTTCATACAGACTATGTGAACGTATAGCCTGTGGATGTTATTCCTCATATTTCATTCTTACATAAATTATTGTTCAAAAGAAGTAACCGTTAACAACTTTTGTGTCAGTTATTAAAACTTCCTATTATAAGTACAAAATACAGTCTGTGTACTTCCACATACCAAACTCCTGGGGGATTCCTGAGGGTAATGTCACTAAAGCCTAGTGCTGTCAAGATCCTGCCAAAGCCCAAAGCGTGTTTATATAGATCTGCATTGCCGCATTAGTCAAACAGTCAGCATGGGACAATCATTGGCAAAAAACACCCCTCCACGTCATCTGTCAGCTTGAGGCACAAATGTCAATGTCAAAATGACAATGGCAAAAGTATTACCTGTCTGAGAAGAAAACACTGCATAACAATTGAAACGTACACTTACAAACTGCACTGCTGATCCACCCGTTCTATTTTCCCAGGATTCTCCGCACAAGAGTTATCGACATTCCTTTACACCGTGTACCACGTTCGGCTCTCTTTGATCCCTCTTTATGATGGACAGATCTTGTAAGCTGCGATTCCTCCACCGACAGATTTCAAAGGCAAGGTGTAAAAGTTAACTGGCTCAGCTTTAGCTTCACGTCCGGGTGCATTAGCTTTGTGACATTTTTCATTTTTCATACACTGCTCAAAGCGAACACATTACCATGTGTAGTCTCAAGAGCTAAACGCAATGTGGCAAATTAAGTCAAATGTTCCACGTTCATGACCTCCAGCCATGGTAACATTCATGAATGGTGTGTTAATTGGGAAACAGGGAGTTTCAAAGCTCTTGCTTCAAGCACAATGAACAAGAACGCTCATGTCACTTGCATTAAATGTAGACATGGTCTATTTTATTCTATAGACCAGGGGTGCACACTCCTGTTCCTGGAGATCTACCTTCCTGCAAAGCTCAGCTCCAACCCTGATCAAACACAACTGAACTGAATTAAGATGTTCAGGAGCACTTGATATGTAGTCAGATGTGTTTGTTCAGGGTTGGATCTGAACTCTGCAGGTAAATCTCCAGGAACAGGATTGGTCACCCCTGCTATAGACCTTATGTAGCCCCGCCCCTTTTCAGCGCTGTGTTAGTTGTGTATTCCGGTTTGTATTTCCACAGTATGAAAGTAAGATCTTACAGATTTATGAATGAACCGCTCGTTTTAAAATCTCCCCAGTCTACAGTTGTTATGACATCAGCTTCAAACATTACAATGCTCATTATAACTTTCGTTAACTCTACAATAAGTAAATCCACTTTAATTACTCTTCAACAGCGATGCTATAGAAATATACAGAGCTACCGCAAAAATAAAAGTTCAAACACAAAATTTCTAAAGATGGTTGTTTCTCTGGCACATAAGATCTATAGAACTTGTAATTGTTTTGTTTTTTTAATAACTGTTCGCCTGTACTTAAAAAAATAAAGGTTCCAAAAGGGGATTTTCATAGCAATGCCATAGAAGAACCATTATGGGTTCCCAAAAGAACCTTTCAGTGCACACTTCTTAAAAGAACCGTTTTTTTATAGTGTGAAGAACATTTGAATAATCTGAATAACCCTTCTCCATAAAGAAACTTTTAAATGGAAATGATTCATGAATGTTAAACTTTTTTCATGGAACCATAGATGCCAATAAAAAAAACTTATTTTGAATAGTGTAGCATTAGATGCATTTGCATTGCACTACAGACCTGTTAATTTCAAGTTAATCAGATTCAAGTTAATTTGTAAACAAAAGTTAAAGCTTAAAGAAATCATTCGTCCAGCAAAATCACGAACAAGCTTGCTTGTTATGAGAATCAAATGCGAAATATTGCCTTCTTTCAATGTTTGAGGCACATTTCATTGATAAGGTAATGAAGTATGACGCAGGTCGAGTGCAGAAAGACAGTCATTTACAAACTCTTGAAGTATTCAGGGCCACCATCTGTAATTTTACGCTTGATCTGGAGTCCCTTTATCCTCTCTTTACTGCTGAGCCTTCACTATCAAATGTACATCAGGCGTCTTTGCTCGAACGCAGATTCTGCCACAGCAGCAAGACGGATTTAATTGCCATTGCAGAGACGCTCCCGTAAGGGACAATGCAGAGGATAGGCAGCAGATAGATATGGCTGGGAGGCTCGGCAATAACGTCAAGAGCAGTGATGAATTGTGACTCTAAACAGAGTAACAGCTGATGGAGTATTGAATTTGTTTATATTTGCAATGATGGATACAATCCAAGGTGTGAGAAGCCCAGTGCAGAGTATGAATGATAAATTCTAGGGACATTGCCTTTCTTATTGATTTCATGTATTTTTTTTTATTATTGTTATTATTTCAGCCAGTAAGGTCAGCCAGTGGATTATGGATGACTTTGATCTGATTTTCCAGTTTAATAGTTTTCCCTTCTTTGCAATGGTGAAGAAACAGTTTTTGGTGTTTTTCTTTTGTTTTTTTACAATATCCAGACAGTTCGCGACACATTTGTTTAAGCATCTGTAGATCTGTTTGGTTGGTGCGGTACTAACATTACCATTAAGCTAGCAGAATAATATCATATAAACTTTAGTTGTGTCTGTGGCGGTGCTGAATAGGTTTGGGGGTTCTCTATCAAACTCTGATTTTGAATGACAAACTTATAAAATTCATACACTTCACCGTTGATTACATAGTGCATAGTAGGGCTGGGTATTGACACAAATTTCACAATTCGATTCGATTTCGATTCACAAGCTTGCAATTCGATTCGATTTCGATTCGATTCGATTCAGTATTGATTATTTTGGATATCAGACCAATACATGCATGGCAAATTTTCTCAGGGAAAACAAATCCCTTAACCCAGATAGCAAAATTTGTCTGGCCCACCTCTGGGCCTCAACCTTGCTTCAATTCTGGCCCAGTTCTGGCTGGGTCCCCGGCCCAAAACTGGCCCAACACACTGACAACGGACTCAAACAACTTCCTCTGGCCCAGATGTGGCCCACACCCTGTAAAATGACTCTTATTAATTGATATGGCCCAGGTCTGGCCCAGGCACTGTAAAATGACTCTTATTAATTGATATGGCCCAGGTCTGGCCCAGGCACTGCAAGACGGATCTGGCTGAGAGTCGGCTGGGTCCCCGGGCCAGATGTGGCCCAGAAACTGGCAGACAGTGAAACACAAATTCAACCGTTTAAAAAGGGTTTTTATTATAAAATTAACAAATACACTTTAATACAAACGTATTAATGAACAAAATACACTTTATTAACATTTAACAACAAAACAATTTTAAACAAAATAATAAGTGAATTGTATTTATGATTAAAAGAAAAACATCATTCTCTTTCACACACAAACTCTCTTTCACTCTTTAACACTAAATAAATTCCTTTTGCAAATGTCAAGTTACCATTAAATATATAGCCAGCCATATACAGTAATGACTGTTTCAAAGCAGCTTTAAACAGGAAAATGATCAATGATGCAAACAGAGTTCAATTTGGCTGTAAAGCTGCTCTAAAAACAAAATAGTGTCATTGTTCAGTTGAATTCAACTGTGTTTATTCAGTTCTGTTCAATAACTGTATAAAGTATATCAATTATAAAAAGAGTCCATTTTCATTATTAAGCAGCTCTGCAAAAAACAGTGATGTCATCGTCCAGCTCAGTTCAGTTCTCATATAATGGTGTCAATGCCGGCCGATCAGTAATATTAAGAATAAGTGTCCCCAACTAAGCAAGCCAGAGGCGACAGTGGCAAGAACCCAAACTCCATCATTGACAAAACGAAGAAAGAAAAACCAGGCTCAGTCGGGGGTCCAGTTCTCCTCTGGCCAAACAACGAACATGGTGTGTGTTAGGGTTCCAGGCTGCTTCACAAGTCAGAGTGGATTGATATCATTCAGAGTATTTTATTCAGCTCCTTTTGCTTACACCAAGGTAAAAGAGTAGCAAAACTCGAGAGCATGTAGATGTGAATTTGAGAATACAATATTTATTACAATAAATATTTGTACTTGTACAATACAATTTACACTCACAGCTCTAATGTAAAAACCTCGAATGTGAAAACCCTGTATTAGGCATTTGCAACTTCTCAAATCTGCCATTGCAATTGTTTTAATTGCCCCGCCTTTCTCTCATCGCCACTCAGTTTGCAAATGCACAAGTTAGTTACGTATCTAATATATTGCGAAAATAGTTGCAAAGTCAATGCGTGAAGATTTGAAATAGCAATGGCAGATTTGAAAAGTTGCAAATGCCTAATTGAGGTTGTACTGCGAATGTGAATGAACGAATACAAGTTTTGTGTCTGTCATTGTATTTCTGTGAATGGCATTTTACACATTTGTTACTTGTCTGCAGCTTCAAATTCAGAATACAGGTTTGTGACTATTGTCTGCGAGTGAAAATCTCAACATTCAACAGGTTTTCAAGTGCAAATAATTATTGTACAAGTTCTTAAATTCACATCTATGTTCTCCAGTTTTGCTCCTCCTTTACCTTCATGAGATCACGCCGGCGTCGGTGAGAGGGGAGTTGAAGCTGGCCGTTGGGTCTGTGTGGAGAACTGGTCTGTTTCTCGTGGATCTGATTCGATGACTGTGCCGAGGACTGTTGTGTCAACGAGGTCTTCACAGGCGTTTGTTTCTAGGTCTTGTCTAGTTGTGATGTTCTCGTCTGGCATTTAGGCTGTTGTGGTCATCTTAGGGTGCAGGTCCACCATCTGGTCTGGATGCAGACTAGATCCGGCTGACAACAGTAGCCTAACCTTGGGATAAGAATGAGACAGAGAGACTAACATTAGCATAGATGCCATTCTTTTTACGATGTAACAAGTACATTTGGTGTAAGCTACCTTACCGGATGTGAATTATAGAAATGTGGGAGTGTGTTATGTTTATGCTAGGTTAAAGAGTTGTGTTTTTAATATAGATTTAAACTTATCTTGTGTCTGCCCCTGGATCTGCTGCCAGTTCATGGATCCCTCGATCTCCATTTCAGCAACATTAGCCATGAGAGGGTTTCTCTGAACTGCATCTTTTAAATAAAGGAATAGATATTGTGAAGTCAAAAAAATTCAATCTTAAGCATTAGTTTAAGCACATAGGTTAGACAAATGCTGTTGCCAGAGTTCACACAGCAGTTTAAAATATTGGTAACACTTTATAAGGTCTCATTTGTTAAAATTAGGCTAGTTAATGTGTTAACTACAGTAACATTAACATTGACCAATACATTTGTTACAGTATTTATTCATCTTTGTTAACATTAGTTAATAAAAATACAACTGTTCACTTTTGATTTAATAATGTATTAGTAAATGTCAAAATGAAAATTAACTAAGATGAATCAATGCTTAAGTATTGTGCATTCTTAATCCATGTTAACTAATGTAGTTAACTCATATTAATGAATGAAACCGTATTGTAGCAGTGTTACCAAAATATCTGTAAAACGTGTAGGTGTACGATTCCAAACAGTGCGTTCAGATGAAACTTCAGTTTATGTTCGCTTATAGTCATAGTAACGTAATCATGCCCACTGCAGAAAAAATGTTAAGAGAACTGCCATTTTAATAACAGTATACAGAGATATACGCTTTAATATTTTTCTTTCACTCTAAAGAGCTGCTCTAAAAGCAGACGTTACATTCAAAAACACAAGACGTGCCAATCAATGAATTAAGAAGCTGCACTTATTTTGCACTTATTTTGCAGCTTCTCTTGTTTATCTAAAACGCTTTTCCGTTTCGGAGTTCCCCACAGGAGTGTTAAAACCAAATAAATCGTATTTTTTATTTCAGATTAACGTTATACACGTTGTCTCCGCGGGTGTAGTTGTACTGCAGCAACAGAGTGTAACGTCAGTTCGATTCACAAATAAATGACTCTTTCGCAAACATCTAGATATTAAACACTGTTTTTATCTTGACAATTGAAACATCAAACAACTCTAGAACAATAAATGAATTAAATTACTTACTCGTTTTTGCAGCTGAATGATTCCTGAATGATTCCACTGGAAAACGTTGGTCTGCTTCTGCATGATCTTCCTCAGGATTTAAATTAACCGCCAAAACCTTTTTTCAGGCGGCTGAGTTCTTTAATTCTAGTAGTGGCCCGAATGTGACAAAACTAACTCGGGCCGATGGTAAATACACACAGCTACACCGAGCATGGACCTGACACCAGTTGAACTGGTTTCAGCCGATACTGGCCCACACAGAAAAAGCCGTCAGTCAGCCAGATGTGTTATGCACAGTCGGCACGGATCTGGCCCATTATCTGTTCACCGATGCCGACAGTGAGCCGACACTGACGCATTTCAGCCGGAATCGGCCCAACTGTGCTTGCTATCTGGGAACTAATGCTGTAAACTATGGGAGTCAGTTGTAGCCTACTAGGCTTCATTAATATTGAAGGTAAAAATTAACTGATTTGTAGCTATACAAACACTTAAATTACACTTTTATTTATTTTTATAATAATAAAGTTATATGAAATATAAACATTTAAATGGTGGCTGTCATAAAAACTTGCCAGATTTATTCAAACATGCATTAAATATCGATGAACATTAAAAATTATAATGAATATGTAATATGGTGCATTTAGCAAAATGCTCCTCTTTAGAGTTAATTTTTCTAGCTGACTAACGAGTTTATGGTCACATATGGTTTTTCTGAGGTAAATGTGACATTGTTTACAAGTTGTTTTACTGACGTCTTTCCACGGTTGAAACACTGATTGAGCGATTCCATGTGACATGATACGGATTTCGATAAGTTGTACTCTATCTTTTAACACACTTTCAGACGTTCATTCATGTTTATTTCGCGCTGTAACTGTATTATTAAGGCAGAAGAGGAGATCATGTGCGCTCCGCGCTGCTGCTTCTCTTGAGCTGAGCTGCGCCCGAGCAATCTCACGCCACAGCGCCAAAACGGTATTTATGTTTTTGAATTTCGTAAAAAAATGGACGTGATTTGAAATTTGAGACTTTATTTAGAATCAATAGTAACAAAGCACAAAGATTATTGCGATTTATTGGATGGGATGCGCGCTACAATGTTCTATTCATTCATCAAATGAAAACAGGATGACTAATCGATTCTTGAGATTTAAGAATCGATATCGGTTCGTATTTTTTTACAGTCTATGGTTCGTACCAAGCGGCAACCTCCCCGTCTCTCTCTTGAAACCAACACGGAAGTGAATTAAACTGCAATTCATCGAGTGGCCGCTTGAGGCTGACTGCAAAAGCGAGTCAAATCTGTATCTCCCCTATGTTAAAATGCCTCACTTCACAGCAGAAAAAAACATGTTTACAGCCTGGTGGCAAATAGTTGTTTTGGTCTATATCGCTAATTTTGCCCTTCATAACGACTGTGAGGGGGGTGAATTTTTTTTACAACTCATCCGTTGAAATTATATTAAGCCTTAAAGTTCTGCATAATTAAGGGCGTGGCCACTTGAGTGACAGGTGGATGGCCGCTGCTTTCACTGCTAGTCGTTTGTCTGCTGTCTGTTAGCGTCACCCTCAGCTGTGTTTGTGCTTTTTTCGGGATTATTTCATACAATTTAATACACGTATTATACCTTCGCCCATGCACGCCGTTGGATTCCGTCGTTGTCGAGGATGGAGAGAGAACAACCAGTGCTGTATTTCCAGTTGTTTCCCTCGCATGCACTAATCTGAATCTCTGACAATTTCATTGCTTTTTTGAGTTTAGATTTAAAAACGTCTGTAGATATAGAGACCACACTCGTTATGCATACTGTTGCTCTCACGGAACAGATATGCTTATTTAACTTTGTAGTGTAAAATAAAAAGTACCGTCAGATGAAATCCTGCAGGTGTCAGCTTTCTCTTCGTCCATGCACACTTAAATGAGCGCGGATTTCTAGTGCATTTACTGAACTTCTGAGGTAAAATCTTTAATTGCTGGTTTAAAAGCTGGTTTAACCCATCTGAGAAATTGAGAGGCGGCCCAAATCAGATGATATCAGATGAAAATCAGACTGAATAAAGCTCTTTTACGAACTTGAACTTGACGTGCGATGCCATGCTGACTGACATGTATGTGCATGAATCACTGTCACACGCACAAGCTCAGAGCAATATTGTAAGTAACTGTCTGCATAATAATACATTTTTAACTAGCAGAATAATAATGCATCACGATACACATAGTTGACTGCTTGTATGTTGTGAGAAATGTGTGTGATCTGTGTTATGTACTGTTGTATAGCCTACATGCTCTTAACTAATTGCCCCTTTTGGGATTAATAAAGTTATGAAAAAAAGTAAAGTAAATAGTCTCACTTTTAGTTACGTCTTTTAACTATTATAATATTTCGAAAGGCAAAAATATGAACTTTAACAATTGGCTTTAATCTTCAAACAGCTGTCACTTTAGCACGAGGCCAGTAGCATATAGCATTAGCACCTCAGCTCCACCCACGTCCCGCCTCTTTGCCCATTTTATTTTATCCGGTAGTGACGAGAGGTGACGCGCTGCCAAGATGGCGACGGTTAGCCCCGCCCACTTTAGGCTTCAAAAACGCTCTTCAGAAACCTACGGGTGACGTCACGGATACTACGTCCATATTTTTTTACAGTCTATGGTTCGTACAAATGAGAATCGATTAATATCGAGAAGTCGATATTTTTTTACCCAGCCCTATAGTGCGTCATTTGGGACGAAAATTCCCCTTTTTTTTTTCTTTTTTTTTTTGCGCCTTTGGCTGGTCTAGCCTAAAATTTGGCATTTGGCTGGTCTAGCCTAAAAAATAAGCTTTGTAATGCTATTTGAGCATAAGAAAAAACATTTAAAGAACAGTTCATGTCAGATTGTGTTGCTGATTTGAAATTTACTAATCAGAGCGCAATCCCAAAAAAGGCTGATGGGAGTGGAAGGTTCTGCTTGTGTTCTACTAATGACGCGCAAATTAAAGAACACAGACACAGGATCTTTTCTATAATGACCAACACAGTGCAAATTAGCGTCTGGTTAAGACATGTTTTTTTGGGCAGTAAATAATGGCACAAATACCAGTAAATTGACTAGCGCAAACCTTAGTTTACACACCTTTTCAGCACTAATTTTTCACTATCTGTCTAGTAAATCCTGACAGTATTTTTTTACGCCAAAAGAGGGTTTGCAAAGGCGCAAGCTGTTAGTAATTTTGGCCATTGGTCTTGGATGCCCCAAATAGCTGCCCGGAGGCATTGCAAATATGGCCACCAAGGGAACAGACTTTCCTGATTATAGTCAATTAATGCTTTAGGCAATTAATGTTTTCCCCCCCTTTGCTCTCCCCCAAATTATTCTGAATCAAATGACAGTACAGACTGTACAGCATGAGCTTTGCAAGGCAGACAAATCAGTCATCATTGTCTAAACCTCTAACAGAGAGATGAGCTTATAGCCGTTGCCGTGTAAATAGAGGAATTACATAAATGATCTAAACACTTCTTTAGTGTGTGATTCTAAGTCACAGAATAGCTATATTTCATGAAGCCAGTAATTATGTTGTCTTAAAATTCTAACCATTAAAGCCTTTAAACCTAAGTCTTCCATAAACAAGCTGATGAAAAACATACCAGAGATCCTGATTTCAATCACAAGCGTGCTCTCTACGCACATAAGACACTCAGCCAAAGCTCATTTTGTGTGTGGTTTGATGCTTGACTTTAGAATGATTGTGTTTACCATCCTTATTATTTCCTCAACAAATAGCTAAATATTAATCATCCTTATTTGCATGACTCGCAGTGGGATTCTATACACGACTGTAATGAGATTTGATTACGCGAGATGTGACTCCATGGCACCCCGCCACATTTCTACCTCTCACACCTGTTTACTGTGTAAATGGCTTGACTTCTGATTAAGATTACAGGGAGCAAACGTCTGCATAGAAAGCACAGATCAAGTAGTAAATGGAGAGTGAGTAACTTTAGCATATTGACATTGGTTTTAATGGAAATGGTTTTGCTCGTTTGTTTTGTCATCTGTTTTCCCAGCTGCATTGAAAGCGTCATGTTTGCCTTGTATTTAGCAGTTGCTTATTTTAAAGGATTTTTCAGTTCTGTTTAAAAGAGTTCAATACAAGTTAAGCTCTGTAGACAGCATCTGTGTCATGTAAGAAAATAAAGCACTCGTTTTATGTTAAATCCTGGTTTATGGTATCAGCAGAAAGTCATTGCAGCCTATTGTATGTGTATATAAACAAAACTTAACAACTGTACACTGAATAAAACACTTTTCATTTGATACATTTTTTTTAAATCCATTGTTTTCTTAGTGTGTTTAAGTATAATTTGATATTATATAATTATTAATGTAAAAAAAAAAAAAAAGGAAGGTCTAAGATGCCAACTATATAACTTGTTAGGTTTTCACTGTTTTTAACCCAAATTTTTGGTACATTTTAACCATTTATTCTGCTGTAATGCCTTGCCTCCTAAACTTCTAAAAGCATTTTATTAAACCCTTTTATTTCTTTTCTCTCTTTTTTTGCAAACTGAAGTTACATTTGTACATGTTCTTGATACTGTTCAGCTATTCATGGAACTTTCCTTTAACGTTTCTTTTTCCAGCATTCAACATTAGTGATTCACTACAACAACTATGACTTGGTTATTGAGTCCCATGCAGCAAACAATTAATTGCATGACCACCGGGGGGAGGGGGGAAAGAAACTGTGAAAAAGGAAGTTCAGTCATTTCCCATAACTGGGTCTGGGTGGCTGAAAATTAAATTGCATTTTTTTTCTGCTGAAAGCGAGACCTATGCTCACCCTAATTATACTTTTGAAAGAGCTGTGGCAACAGACATCACTTCTCTCTGGTATTCTTTTCATATTTGCATCTGAAAGATGAGATGGCCTTGCCCAGATAGCCCTAATTGGCACAGACAAGAGCTGTCTTTTTCTTTGGGAATGACAGAGAATAAAGGAACGTATAGATACGGCCTGCTCGGCAGCTCAAGCACTGAAATATGACATTCTGTGCAAAATTAGATCCTGCCATTGCCTTCAAAACCTGTGAACTGTGAGTGAAAAGATCAAGGTAGAAGCTTCCAATAAAGTTAAGCTTTTAACAATACATCTGTGATATGCAACCAAAATTTTCTGTAATAACACATTTAAATGTTTAGTAGCATTTTTTTAGTCCTCCGATACATGCTGTTCACTTGAGTCAACAAAAATTGAGTTCATAATCCATTTTGGTTCTGCGATTTTTAAGGTATTTCCCTGTAAAAAAGGGTAGGCTATTAGATGTAGACCAGGACTTGATATTATTACCTGTGAATTGATTAGATAAGACATAAATGTAAGTATGCTAAAATAATGCCTAAATAGTAGAGCTGCTCGTTTAATCGATAAAAGATCGAGATCTCAACACCCACGTGATCCTATGGCTGAATGACAACGATTCGCTATTAAACCTTTTAAACCAAATGAAATGATTCGTTATCCTCAATGTATCCAGAATCCTGCAGCTATACTAAATAGCTATTTTTTTTTTTTGGAGAAGCATAAACCATTGAATCATTCACAATGAGACTAAGTATATGGATTATCAAAATAAAGGACACATTATTATTTCTTTATTCACTTTAAAGACATTATTTAATCATTCAGGATATGTGTACTCGCACAGAATGAAAATTTTTCAAAACAAGTACATCTTAATAAGGTCTACAATACCTGGCAATACGGTTGATATTAGTTTTCCTTAACTCAAGGATAGTCATTTTCTTTTGAGGACAATTTTGGCATCAAAATGTATTCATTAAGGAATCCCTCGAGACCAATAGTCCTTCAAAGCTTGTGCTCAGCTTTTCAAAATATCTCTGAAATGTCAAAGATTCATCCTGTCCTGTTTACCTGGCTCTTTTTTATGTTTTTTTTTTGTTTAAGGACCTTGTGGAATAAAATACATGGAACACTTTTGCATTTCCTATAGTGTTTCAATTGCACAATCATTAAAAGAAAGAGAAGTTGAAAGATAATAAGCCCAATGAAACCGGTCACCTCGCTCTCTCTTTAGATTAAAACCCTCTTTACATCAATCTTCGGTGTCATATTTTTGCCTTTGAGCTTCATTAGCGATAATGTTGGCTTTATTGAAGTTATTTGTTTTTATGCCCTGAGACTCCTTGAGACCTTGATGGAAATGAAAGTCTGTGCTTTTGCATTAACCCAATTCAGATATCCAATCATGATTTCACTAATTGAGAATGGGGCCTTTTTGGGGCTTGAAGGGTACCAGAGTTTGGGACATTGTTCCCCCCTGACAATAGGTGAACTATTCTTTTAAATTGATTTAAGTTAAACAGCACGAAACATTCCAATTCGAAGATAAGTTTATTGGTGGGTTTCAGATCAAGACCTAAACTATTTATGTGCAGGCCTTTCATTGCTCCATGGCGAGATAAAGGTCATTTGCTGCACTAATCCTCACATTGTCTGGGATTAGTTCTTTATCCTGTGTAAAATTGCTTTCTCTGTGGTAAAGAGGAGCTCACCGGATCCTGACAAGAGAGCTTGCCCTTGAGCTTTACAAGTTTGGCCTTGACTTTAATCTGGCTAGTTAAAAGATCAAGTCAGAAATCACAGTTATGGCCGAAAATGCGTGATCTTGCTCCTGGAGGAGCATTTCAAACATTATTTATTTAAAATTCAAAATTGCCCTCACGTTATTTTAAGTTCATACTAGATCAAATCATCAAAGGAATAGTTACTCTGAAAATAAAACCACTGCCTTCATTTACTCACCCTTATGTCATTCCAAACCTATATGATTTTATTTCATCTGTGGAACACAAAAGGAGAAATACCCCCCCCCCCCCCCCCCCAGCCCCAGCCCCAGCCCATCCCCCCCAAAAAAACCACAAAGCCCCATACAAGTATGAAATTGTATCATTAAAGTAAAGTAGTCCATGCACTCAGATCAGAATGAATCATTCAGTTTACTAGATTGAAAAGAATGGTTCGTACATGAATCAGATTCAGAAATTGTTACTTTTCCCATGAATGCGAAAAAAGAAAAAAGGAGCTGGGGCACTGATGTTAGGATTTTCATTAATAATGCCCTACATTTCAGTCTGCTTCAAAGATTTTGAATATAGTGCATGAGTCATGTGAGCAACTTTTATTCTACTTCTGCTTTTTTGTCATTTCGTACTTTGCCAGCCTCACTTTATATTGAAAAGAGTGAGTAGGATAGTCTTCAAAAGTTCAACTTTTGTGTTCCACAGAAGAACACAATTCATACATGTTAGGAGCGTCATGAGGGTGAGTGAATAATGACATATTTGTCATTTCTGAATGAGCTATTGTTTTAATGAATCTGCATTATATAGGCCACCTTTCATATACTAATACCTGTCACAGACTTTGGCCTACAGGCATTTACTCGTTGATGCAAACATTTAGAGAGTGAGCAAGAGCTCTTTTTTCCCCCTCGGTGCTGTCAGTTTTCATTCACTGTGTGATTCCGCATCCATATCAGAGATAATAAACTCGAAGGAATCTCTTCAGAAAATAATTTACTGAGCTGATAGTCGTCAAGAACATCCTACTGCCTCTTTTCTGATGTAATCCCTTCCACAAATGTTTGTGCAGGAATTGTGTGAATGATGTTTTTCTTTTAGTCCTGGAACGATAATGAAATGAATGAAAATATATAAATGGCTCCAGGATGAATGATTGGATGTGAACGGCATGATAAATGACACCATCAGTTAAGGGAACAATAGTAATTCCTTGGATGAAAACATTCTTGATCACTCATCAACTGAAGCACACCTTAGAGATAATTAGTGTTATGTGGCCAGTTATGATGGATGATAGGAACGCTTTTCCTCATGCATTATAATAATTTTAGAAAACACACTCCACTCCACAGGAATTTCTTTGACCTTCTTTATATTTTATATAGCAGAAAAACTTCTCTGTTTTTCTTTCTCTCATAAAATATTATTTTGGTACTTAGAACCCTGTTATACCTCTAGGGCATGAAATATATTAATAATGTATTTCAACGACATGGTCTTTTTTTAGTTGATGTTTTGACATTAAAAATAGCTTCAGTGACTATAATAAAATACAATTTTGATAAAAGGCAAAACAGAAAAAAGTAAAAAAAAAGAATAAATATTTATTAATTTGTAACTCATCAAAGTACAAAGGGAATTGTTATAATTTGTCCTTTAATATTTTTCTGATTTCCCTCTCTCTAGAACTATTGTTGCACACTATGTTTCAATAAAATAATATACAGTAAATAGACCCCAAATATGTATTCCCAAGTTTAAAACCACACACAGGTGGAACTCGAAAAATTAGAATATCGTGCAAAAATTCATTTATTTCAGTAATTCAACTTAAAAGGTGAAACTAAAATATTATATAGACTCATTACATGCAAAGTAAGATATGTAAAGCCTTTATTTGTTATCATTTTGATGATTATGGATTACAGCTTATGAAAACCCCAAATTCAAAATTAGAATATTGTGAAAAGGTTTTCATAAGCTGTAAGCCATAATCATCAAAATTATAACAAATAAAGGCTTGAAATATCTCACTTTGCATGTAATGAGTCTATATAATATTTTAGTTTCACCTTTTAACTTTTGCACAATATTCAAATTTTTCGAGTTCCACCGGTATGTGATCAATGCAATATGTTTTTTTTTCTTCAGATTAGCAAGTAATTTAAGAAAAATCATAGCTTGTCATGACTTAATTGTTAATATAGTATGTGGCGTTTTCCTAGATTTCACTCCCTATAGCCGTTAGTCCTGACTCATTTGTGCATGCATATCTTCCTTTCTGCTCTCTGGTGTAAAGCCTATTGAATCACCAGCTGTGTCAAATGTCAAATTTGTGGAGATATAACTTGTACGGAGAATTCCGTATTAGCTTCTTCCTATGGTGGTACAGCAAATTAGAAGTGTGAACAGGGATTTAATTTGTTTTACAACCCAAACAGCAGATGGCTGTCAATCCACTGTGTATACTTTTGTTTTACAAATATGTAACCTAAATCGCAGTACTTGTCATAAAAGTTTTAAACTGCTCCATCGGAAGTCCAACCAAAAAAAAAACAACAGCTATAAAAGTGCAAACAGAGAAATGTTTGTTCTTTTATTGCTATAGGCTCACTCCAGGGATGGGATGAATATCATAACACTGGTTGAAGTAACAGTCTGTGATGTTGGTCTTTGGACCTTCTGAATTGGCTGCTTTATTGACTATCCTCTGAGACTGAAGAAAATCAAACACATTTTTTTTTCACTGAAATGCATCCTATGACATTAATCAGTTATACCTACAATGTAAACATAATATTATAACTTGCACATGTTTCAGGATAGTCACTTAAATGCACCAACAATTTTTCTCCTCTGCAACCCTCTTTAACAAATTGTCCATCCCTAAAGAACCCTACATATTTATTGCCTTCCTTTAAGAAATGCATGCATTCATCCATCCAGGCCAACTTATAAAACAATTTCCAACACACTATTTGCTAATTGCATAATGATTAAGTTTGGCAATAAATCATGGTTACAAAATGCCATTTACAATCTATTCTATTGATTATGCACGATAGCAGTGCGAATAGCTTTGAATGCAAATGTCACCTATACCTGCGCTATAAGACGTGAAATATGTTGCATTAAACACAGAATTTGGTCACACTTTAGTTTAGGCTCCAAGTCTCACTATTAACTAACTAATAACTATGAATTTTGCCTTAATGCACTCCTAATTATTGCTTATTAATAGTTAGTAACTTAGTTGTTGAAGGAGAACTCCGGCGCAAAATGAACCATTGGACTAACAGATTGGTACAGAGTCGACTGTTCTCTGGGATTTGATAATGATAATCGAATGTAAAGAGTTTTATCTCTAAAAACTGTTTAGCTTATAAGGCTAGTACATAGGGCATAGAATAAGTCAAGCGAAATCGCTAGTTAATACCACTAACATTAAGGCTCAAAAATAGCCCCACACTAACACGGTAGCATAATGAGGGTCCCTACATGCAAACCGAAGCATTGAGAACTGTGTAAGTGTACAGACAGTTTAACAAGAAGATACTTTATAAAGAATATACACTTCGCGTATACATGCAGGAGCCATCTTGGAAAACAGTCTCGACCAGTCGAACCACGAACGCCGTGCTAAGTGAGCTGAAGCTGTGACTTGGAATCTCATATGAAAGTATGGAACCCCTTTTTCCCTTGTAGTTAGTCACCCATATATTTTAATAAACCGATATAATTCATGCATTTCCTTGTAACTAGATTTCACAAACGTAATTCCGATCGAGCAGCTCACTTAGCTCGGCGTTCGTGGTTTGATTGGTCGAGACTGTTTTCCAAGATGGATTCTGCCTGTATACGCAAAGTGTATTGTCTTTATAAAGTATCTTCTTATTAAACTGTCTGTACACTTACAACGTTCTCAATGCTTCGGTTTGCATGTAGGGACCCTCATTATGATACTGTGTTAGTGTGGGGCTATTTTTGAGCCTTGTTAGTGGTATTAACTAGCGATTTATTTTTACTTATTCTATGCCCTATATACTAGCATTAAGCTAAAGAGTTTTTAGAGATAAAACTCTTTACATTCGATTATCATGAAAACAAATCCCAGAGAACGGTCGACTCAGTACCAATGTGTTATTAGACCAAAGGTTCATTTTGTGCTGGAGTTGTCCTTTAAGTTTAGATACTGGGAAGGAATTAGGAATGTAGAATATGGTTGTAAGGCATTAATATGTGCTTTATATAAACAGCCAATATCCTAATATGCATGCTAATAAGCAACTACACTCACCGGCCACTTTATTAGGTACACCTGTCCAACTGCTCGTTAACACTTAATTTCTAAGCAGCCAATCACATGGCGGCAACTCAGTGCATTTAGGCATGTAGACATGGTCAAGACAATCTCCTGCAGTTCAAACCGAGCATCAGTATGGGGAAGAAAGGTGATTTGAGTGACTTTGAACGTGGCATGATTGTTGGTGCCAGAAGGGCTGGTCTGAGTATTTCAGAAACTGCTAATCTACTGGGATTTTCACGCACAACCATCTCTAGGGTTTACAGAGAATGGTCCGAAAAAGAAAAAACATCCAGTGAGCGGCAGTTCTGTGGGCGGAAATGCCTTGTTGATGCTAGAGGTCAGAGGAGAATGGCCAGACTGGTTCGAGCTGATAGAAGGGCAACAGTGACTGAAATAACCACTCGTTACAACCGAGGTATGCAGCAAAGCATTTGTGAAGCCACAACACGCACAACCTTGAGGCGGATGGGCTACAACAGCAGAAGACTCCACCAGGTACCACTCATCTCCACTACAAATAGGAAAAAGAGGCTACAATTTGCAAGAGCTCACCAAAATTGAACAGTTGAAGACTGGAAAAATGTTGCCTAGTCTGATGAGTCTCGATTTCTGTTGAGACATTCAGATGTTAGAGTCAGAATTTGGCGTAAACAGAATGAGAACATGGAACCATCATGCCTTGTTACCACTGTGCAGGCTGGTGGTGGTGGTGTAATGGTGTGGGGGATGTTTTCCTGGCACACTTTAGGCCCCTTAGTGCCAATTGGGCATCGTTTAAATGCCACGGCCTACCTGAGCATTGTTTCTGACCATGTCCATCCCTTTATGGCCACCATGTACCCATCCTCTGATGGCTACTTCCACCATGTCACAAAGCTCTAATCATTTCAAATTGGTTTCTTGAACATGACAATGAGTTCACTGTACTAAAATGGCCTCCACAGTCACCAGATCTCAACCCAATAGAGCATCTTTGGGATGTGATGGAACGGGAGATTCGCATCATGGATGTGCAGCCGACAAATCTGCGGCAACTGTGTGATGCCATCATGTCAATATGGACCAAACTCCCTGAGGAATGCTTCCAGCACCTTGTTGAATCTATGCCACGAAGAATTGAGGCAGTTCTGAAGGCAAAAGGGGGTCCAACCCGTTACTAGCATGGGGTACCTAATAAAGTGGCCGGTGAGTGTAGTTCATAGTGAGAATTTTCTAGAGGAATTTCTTAGACAACTCAATGTTCCCGCTCACTAGACCTCTAGTTTTGAAAAACAAGCTTAGTGTTATGATGTATGATATGCTGCCCGGGTTCTGCTCGTCGCCACATCAGAAACGGTGACGAATGAGCCTCGGGCTGGTGATTGGAAAGCACAGTCGATAGTGCTACTGCTGCCATAGCTTTATCCAGATGGCCCATCCCTCGGTCAACGCCCATTCATCTTATTCATGCGATGATGAAACTGTTGAAAACATAAAGGATATATTGTGGAATAGCTCATAAAGGCAGAGGCTGCCATATGGACAGCCCATTTGTTCTCTAACTGTCTTCTAGCAGAGGACCACAATCAACACTCGCAACCTCTAAACCTGAAATGGAAAACAAAAAGCCATTTTCTTGTAAAACTAAAGCAATGAGAACCGATTCGAAAATTTAACGTTATTTCACAGTTAGAAAACACATGCTATTGGCTCGACACCTTTGATGGAGCTGCAATTTCCTGTAAAGGCTTTGGAATAACCAAACTTCACAGACAAATCAATAAATATGAAATGTGACTTTTTTGGGGTAATTTTCAGGCTCATTAGGCTGTATAAAATCACATTAGAGAGCTAGCAGCTCATAAATGGATCAATAATATCGGTGCTGAAATTGGTCTCAGGTGTTGCAACATGTTTTTTTTTTAAATATATAAGTTTTATCTCTTAAATTAGTTGCATATTTATTTTTTTCTTATAGGCTAGTTTCTGGACTGGAAAATGGTGTTTTGTTTTTTATGTGTGTGCATATAATATAATTCTAATGAATTTATCAGTATTATTAGCTAATAAAGGATATTTAATTGTTTATTTAGATTATCATCCAGCAATAACTTAAAGGGTGATAGATGATTGCAAAGATCTTCTAAAGGGTTCTTTTCATTGCATATTGTCGGAGTTGGCACAAATAATGGTAGTAGAGATGAGTGCATTTGTGAATAAAAATGAGTTTGGTTTAGACAAAAAAGAAACATACACTTTTCCTGAGTAACTGTTATTAATGTTGAACTGCGCAGTCAGATCTGTTACAGACCACATTTACACAAACAGAGCAGAACTGCAATTGAGATGAATAGAAACGATAGCTCTCTCTTGGTATTATAGACCTCCTTGGTGGTAGCAAGGTTTTTAAAGGGATAGTTCACCCCAAAATGTAAATTCTGTCATGAATTACTCACCCCCATGTCGTTGATTCAAAATGAAATCTGAGAGCTTTCTGTCCCTCAATTGACAGGCTATGCAACTACCACTTCCAAGCTCCAGAAAAAAACATTAAAATAATCCATGTGACTCCAGTGGTTTAACCTCAATTTTATGAAAGCTACGCAAGTGCTTTGTTTGCGCAAAAAAAAAAAAAACATTTCTTACTTTTATATTCAAAATATTTATCTTTAATGTGCATTAGATATGCACATATACAGTAGTCAACATTTGAAGTGGATCAAAACCTTTCATCATACCCGTTCTTGTCTTAGCACAACTTTGATGAACTTTTTTGATCCACTTTAAATGTTGAATAACTGTAAATCATATACACTGTGATACAAAAATCAATATTGATCAAACTGGAAAACAAAATATTGTGATAATATTTTTTGCCCTATCGCCAGCCATTATTAGATTGAATTATTAATTAGAAGTTTAGCACTCTGTAAATGCAAGAAGGTCAACATTTTTGTATATTGTTATGGACTGTTTAAAAGATAATAATTTCAAATCATAAAATTAACTCAGAGAGAGTCGTTATTGCAAAATAAACCCAGACAGTGATCAGGACCCAGACATGAAGCAGATAATAACCGGCTACTGTATCCCTTACATGTTACACAATTATACAGACAATAGCATATTTGCCTAGAGATAAGTACAAGACTAATTAGTAATTATTTTTACTCTCTACATTTCACTAGTTATTTTAATAATTGTTGTTGCTCTCATACTGCGAACAAGTGAAATGATTGGGATACACATACTTCATATTCCCCCTAAAGGCATCTTTATTCTCCTAATTAAACAATCAGAAAATGTAAACATATTCCGCAGTTTCCCTCCGAGGCGTAAACACAGACAGGACTGTGGTTTCAATTCAGAGTAAATCAAGATTTTAGCTCCATGAAAGGATGCAAGGATTG
The DNA here is from genome assembly GCA_029959095.1 of Rhinichthys osculus. Lineage (NCBI taxonomy): Eukaryota > Metazoa > Chordata > Actinopteri > Cypriniformes > Leuciscidae > Rhinichthys > Rhinichthys osculus. The sequence continues at coordinate 8,763,565 of JARWKJ010000010.1, read as the reverse complement.
TGAATTGAGTCATGATGATGTTTCTTTTATCAGTGACAAAGCACAAGGTTACAGTGAGCTGTTTTCAAAGTTGAATGTTTATGAATCGTGTTTCATATACCTCCTATGAAATATACAGACCTTTTTCTTCCTGAGAGATGCTCATTATAATCCGTTCATTAAAGACCATTGTGCTCCCTAGCAGGTGTTTTTGAGTTACCTTAGTTACCTCTTGTGAAGAGGTAGTCTTTTAATGGTGGCCTTTGAGATTCTAGACTGCCGTTTTCAGAATCAAGGCCCAGACCTTCATGTTGCTCATAGTGATGCTCTGCATTCAGTCTTGCAATAAATGTGAGATGCTCCAAAGTGATACTTTTTTCCATCAACACCTGCTTATAAAAGCACATGAAATAGCGATAATTATCCATCAACAGTTTACATTAATTCTGATGTGATAAATTGCATCTCTCGTTTGATATATACGGCAATATACTGTACTGTTTGTGTGAAACCTTGTGATTCGTGTTCTTAGAAAATTAACAGCTACACCAAATTAATCAGCGTTTTGAAGACGTAATGTCCAGCCCGTTCTCATCCTTTGGCGTCATACATGTGACGCTTTGGACATTTCGTTGAAATCTTACGCACATGGCATTCTTTAGCGTGAATATGAGACGCAGATCCCAAGGCGTCATAACCGTAACCCTACCCCAGACCTAAACCTACCCATAACAGTGCGTGTTATGTTGACGCTAAAGGATGTCATGTGCGTAAAATTTCGACGAAATGTCATATGGCGTCACCTATATGACGCCAAAGGATGAGAATGCGTTGCAATGTCTTGAACTTTTGCCAGTGTCTATTATCAGATTGGTTGGAGCACTATTTATTTTGGTTTTAAGTGGTTGGTGAAACCAATTGTTTTTGTGTGCAGATCTCAGAGCCTAGGCTGCCTACAGAGACGCGTTTTTTTTTTTTTGACGGCCTGCTTATGTGGCGGGCAGCTAGTGGATCGTTAGGAAAGATTAGATGAATGTGATCATTTATGTTTGGGCCGTTTTTGGACCTGAAATCGTTGATACAACCGTTAAGGATTCTTCCCAATTTTTGTGGTATGCGATGCAGTTTGAGAGAGAATTTGAAACTAAGGATTTTGAAAAACGATATTCTCCAGCAGATCTCTGTCCCTGTGTCTCAGTGTCCACACTATAAATAGTATGTGAGATTAAATTAAGTGTGACCCAAAGCATAATATGTTGAAAAGAGTATGTCAAACTTGCCAAACCCGATGGTCTACTATTTCCGATGGATTTTCGAAGTGTGGATCCGTGCACACTATAAAGGCTAATATTGCCCACAACCCATTGCACTTTGGAGAAGGATTCGGGTCAGAACTACAAACACGACTTTTATAAAGATCCATTTGGTCATTAAGTTTTAAATGCATCATTATGCATGAATATGTGGAGAGGTCTCCACATGAAAGACCCGTGACTGCAGATAAACGTGCTACAGCATTTCTCTCTGATACAGTAGGACATTTTATTTAATTAAATGTGAATGATTTTTTCTTTGACAAGATGATTGACAGGTCAGTTTAGTGACAGGATGCGACAGAGAGCAACCGTTAAAGATGCAATTGTATGACGTGATAGTATTTCCCAAAGCTTGTCTACTCTTTTGCTACAAACTCAAAAGTATTAACCTTTTCTTCACAAAAAGAGTACACTTTAGGGTATAGTATAAGGAGGCGAATCGGGACGCAGCAAGTGTTTCCTACGAGGTGTCAACGGGAATGACATTAATATTCCTCACTTCTCTTTGAGAGTTGTTAATATTGAAACAGGCTTGTCTCTTTTCTCTTTTGAAAAGAGCAACAAGATTTTTCACCGTCCGAGAAGTGTTTGCTGTATGCTTGTCAGATGATGTTTGATGTGTGCTCTTGATAGTAAGGAAATGGAGCAGATACATTGAGCTGTGGCTCAAATTTACTGAGGTATATGGTAGATATTTTTGGACTTTTAGCTTACACAGATGGACTCTAGAAGTCTTTTTTTCTCTGAAGTCCTGCTTTCGTCTGATACAAAGATTAAGGAATTTGACGGAGCAAGCGGGTAAGCCATTTTATTGCACACCAGGAGCAGAAGTGCTTTGCTCTAGGGCACAATGGCAGCAGAAAGGCCTCTAACTGCTCAACCCACATGTTTTCGCTCTGTGGTGTGAAAACCATGTAGAGCTGTCAACAAACACAGATGCCCAAATTTGCCTTTAGTGGCCGGGAGACCAGGAAGTGTTGTAACACATTGTATTTTGACATCTGGAATTCTCTCTCTCAATGTAACCCCGTCTCTCCTGATGCTTTGCAAGTTTTGCTGTGTGTGTTCATGTGTTTTGAAGAAGGCGTGGCTTTTGAGAGCACTCTGAAAGGAGGGTGGGATCTTATTTTTTCAAAGCCAGCTTGCTATTGCTAGCCTCTCTGAAATTGCCCACCCTACCTTTAAACAGAGACCTTAAAGTAATGAAGATGGATGGAAGACGTTCACAGCGCTGTCAAAAAAAGTCAGGCGCGGCGTCAAAATAAAAGTCTCGCTTCCGACACATTGGCCAAACAGAAAAGCTTATTTATATTTTAAAAAATCCCAAGACCAATATGTATCCGTTGACCACTAATTGTTTTTTTGTTTGTTTTTTGTAAACTTGAGCTGCAGTTATGACATCTGCCGCTTTAAATGCTTGCACTCTTTAAAGCAGGATGGATTCTGATTGGCTGTCAATGTTTTTATCATTCATAAGAAAAATTATCTTTATCATTATAGTTATTGTCCTTGGTATGAACAATCCTTTAAAGATCAATTCTTGAGATTTTATAATCGACATCAGTTCATAAAAATGAGAATCAATTAAAATCAAGAAATCAATATTTTCTACATATCCAAGAGTTGTGCAAAGAAAAGAAAAAAGACAACTTTCAGTCACCACAATTTTGATTCAACTGCATCAATTTGATTCCACCTGCATCAGGTCTCTTTTAAGATTGTACTTTTGGGTCTTGCGTCATCAATGAGGAAAGGAAAAGATGCTAGTTTCACTGTTATTGAAGTAGTTGCCCCTTTAGATTTAACTCCAAAACTTTAAATAAACTTGCCTTTGTTGGGTGGATTGCAAGAGATATAAAGAATATGAGCTGCTCTCTGAGGACATTTGATTCAGGGACAACCAGAAGTGAGAAATGCATTACATACTGTATAATAATTGCAACTGCAAATAAGCAAATTATACAGTACATCATCAATAACACGGTGCAAGTTACGATGGATTGCTTTCGTAATTACCAGTGGTTCCCAGACCTAAATTTTAAATTATCACTTTCTCACTAACCATACAAACTTAACTCTGCAATCAAACAGACTCAGGTTTGCAATAAAAGATCTAGTGTAAAAAAGAAGAAGAAAAAAATGCTCAAGAAACATTTCTTATCAATTTTAAAACCGGTTGTAGTACTTAATATTTTGTTGTAAACCATGTGTCACAATCTGGTTCAGATGAAGAAAAGAGTTTCCACAAATAAAAGGTCCTTTAATAAAACAAACAAAATCCTAGAGCAGGAAGGCAGCATAACCGCACATGGTACACGAATACCAGACACCAACTGAATGAAAAGGAGGAACTCACAATGTGATTGAACCATAGGCCTTGTCCACACGGACACGGGTATTTTTATAACCGGAGTTTTTCCTACAGCGTTTTAAAAAAAAATCCCGTCCACACATGCTCGGTCTCCGTCTACGAAAACGCAAAAACACGCTATCAAGCGCGGTCAAGAGCATGCCACGCCAGCAGGCGGCGATATAAACCTTAACCGTAAAGCCACGTTGGCCAAATCTGACGTCAAACACAGCCAAGGGGGTAATTCATCGACCGGAAGTTGAAGCCGGCAGGGTGCCGCCATCTTGTAGCAGAACTTTACTTGCGTTAGCATTTCCATTGACTCCCATTCATTTTGGCGTCACTTTGACAGCGAATAACTTTACATCTGAGGCGTTTAAAGACTCCATTTGTCCATTATTTATTTCTAAAGAAACACGACAATGTATAAAGGGCTCCATTACCTTCTACATTATGGCCCCGTAGAAACAGATTTAGTAAAAATAGGCTAACGATTGCGTCATAACCACTCGACCCTCTGTCGCGCTGTACAGAAATTACCGTACAGACAGGAGGAGAAGCTTGCAGGCAATCGGGAGGACGTCCCGTCAAGAGAGAAGCCCATAGATAATGAGTCCATAAAAGCAACGGAATACTTACTCCTGCTCACTCATGCCAAAGAACTCTTTGCTCAAGTTCCCCGTCTCTGCAAGATTAACGTTGGCAATTTTCACGCACAGCTACTAGAAGATTAACGTCTGTCAGACAGGTTGCTCACGTCATCAAGCTTAGTTTGAGTCGGTTTGAGTCTGCGCGTCAGGAACGGAAGTGCTCAAAAATCGCTAAAAATGGGCTTCAACTGTCTCAACTGAGTTCCAATGAGATGGCTCTGTCCACTTCTTATACTGTCTATGAACACAGCGGATAACGGCGCATACTCTGACTTCGCAAGGCAAAAACCCCGGTTTCACTGTCTACACGACAACACTGTAACGCCGTTTCTGAAAATCCTCACCCTGGTTTCAGTGCGTTTTCGTGTGGACAAACGGCCGAACCGCGTAAAAAAAAGTCACGGTTATAAAAATACATGTGTCCGTGTGGACAGGGCCATAGACAGTAGGGATTGAACTCAAATGATGAGCAGGTGATGACTTGTTAATCAGAAACCATAGTTACAAACGAGGAGCGGGAAACTGGAACAAATGAAAACAGGTGACTGATAAAAACAAATTGAAAGTTCATGAAAATGAAACAAAAACAGGCAGTTTGTGACACTATGATATTTTTTTCATGATTCTTCGATGAACAGAAAGTTAAAAAGAACAGCATTTATTTGAAACAGAATTTAAGTCTTTATAAGAAGTATTTAACTCTGATTTCAAACAGTCTCAGGTTTTCAGAAGAAGATCTAGTGTAAAAAAAAAAGGTGCTCTAAGGGTAGGCTACGTATATGACTAAGATGTGCTTATGTAACGAGTATTGATTTGTAACTTGTTTTATTTTATTTTTATTTCACACAAAATACGTATGGTTTCTTCTGGAAATGAATATGCATATGTGAGAAAAGAAAAGGAAATATATTATTCTTAATGAGTTTTGCGGTCGTCGCTGTTGTGACGTCATCGGCTCGTGGCGCGCTCTCGCTTCAGTCCACGCCGCGGGAGGTCTGAGCAGAGTGAGGTATGGATTTCGTTCACTTCTGTTGAGATTAGAAGTTTGTTGAAAGTGGGAAAAAGTTACTAATTAATTGATCAGTGTTTTGTTAAGATGTAAATGATTATGCGTGCGAGTTATATTTACTTTTTAAAGCTGTTTTATCTGTGAAAGTGTTATTTTAACCGAGTGAATGCAGTGTGACGTTGTATAGTGTAAAAGTTGGCCTGTGAAGTGTGACTGCTAATTTCTCTTCTGTATTCGAATATTCGGCAGGAGCAAGCTTGATTACACAACTTTAATCATATGCAACGATTTAACTGCATTTTCCCAACTCATGCAGGTATGGTTATAGCTACATTTTGATGTGTTTTTTTGTGATTTTATTTTATTTATTTAAAAGGGACAGTGCATATTAATGGACATCTTAGCTTTTCAGCAATGTAAATATGCCAGAATTAGCCTACAGACTATTTTACATCTGCAGTCCCCCGTCAGGTCATCACAGTAGCCTACAAAGTAACACAGCTAAACATTGAAATTAAATACGATACAAAAAGACGCCACGGTTTTCAACAACTTATTATAAAAGACACCACAGTTAGCAGACAGGGCATCTGTGTTCAAAATTTAATTGGTTCTATGTATAAATCAAATGCTGGAAATGTGGGTGATTGAAAAAGGTATATTAAATGAGTTTAATTTGAATAAGTGTTAGTTATATTACAAACAGTGTCAATATATATTTTTATATTCATTCACTGGCCGTTGATTGCATCATGTGCGGTCTTATGTAGAATACATTTTCTATATATGGCAATGTTGTAGGCCTATTTGATGTGATATTATTTTTGTTATTGTAAATAAGATTGTCTGTCTGTATAGTGTGAACTCGCTTCAGTCCGTGGAAGGTCTGAGCAGAGCGAGGCCATTAGATGACGGTGAAACACTATAGATCGAACACGTAATATGCATTTGCATGATCTCATCGTCTTCAGAGATTCGCGTTTTTGTTGTTTACATGGAGACCTTTTTCAAAAACTTGCACTTTAAAATACATTTTCAAAAGTTTGTGTTTTCAGGCGCCCAAAACTATGTTGTCATGTAAACAAACGGCCAAAACGCATAAAAAGTTTTAGTTTTTAGTTGAAAATGGTGTCGTGTAAACAGCCTCTAAGTTTCAGATTGAGACTTACAATTTTAATAATTGTACTTGGTCATATAAGCGCCAGAGTGAATTATAGCCTTGCATAAATGTGTTTTATTCATTTCCACCAGCACAAGGTGTTGATGCGTTCCTTGATGGCTTTTGCTATGTGGACTATATAAGCTGCCCTTGCCTTAGGCTTTAGCATAAAAACTGCATACTTTGTACTTTATTGTTTTGGAGGTGCTTGTTTATATTTAATTACTTAAAAGAATACTGGGTTGTCATACAAAGTAATAAATTGGCAATTTTCTCCTGCAATGCATATACATTTAGGCATTAACCTTGAATATACAGCTCTTTTAAACTTAATTCTGCAATCACAGGATGTCCCTGTTAAATAAACATATTGTAGGACAACAAATATTCCACATCTGTGCATTTATTCCACATCGGTGCATTATCAGAAAATAATTTGCTTTAACAAAACGCCTTAACTGACAGTTCAAACCAAATCCACCACTTTCAATGAGACAAGTAAAAGTGAATAGATGTCAAGGTAAATCCCCCTTATTGATATTGAACTATATGTTGGCTACCAGCTGAAGAACAAAAAAATATATATATTTAACCCAATGTTCAGTTTTTCTAATCTGAGGTTGTAACAATCATGCATTGCTTTACCACATTCAAAGTTTACCTGAAAAAAAAAATGTCTGACCACAGTTGACCTACATAACTTTTGAAAATATATCCAATGTGAGCTTATCTTTAAATTTTTTTTCTGTTTTGATCAAAAAAATAATCAAATAATACAGCAATGCAGCACGAAAAAGCTATAATCCACAAGGCCAAAATGTATATTTAAACCATACATTGCATAATGAAAATAAGAATGTAGATGCAAGACCTTCGGTCCACATTATTTGACCTCTTCTAATATAAAAGCCGACACTATCAGATAAGAATTCTAACTTCTTACTATAAAATCTGTAGCTATTGAATCTAAAATAATAAATGAAAGTTATATTGTTTTGCTGCAAATTCATTTATATGCAAAGCCCTTTTATTACCATTTATAGTTTGCTACCTCTCCTAACTTTGTGCATCTTTCCTAACTGTTGGTAAGAAATGAAGTCAATCAATATGATTGTTAACAGTCCTTCATTATCAAAAACTCAAGGGTATGTTACTAAGAAAAATGGTTTTGTTTATTTTATGTCCCTTATTTTTCACACTTAAAAAGCAATTCAGCTCATTTCTCGCCTGAGTGATTAATGATTGAGCGGTGCCACCGACATCTAAGTACTCAAGCACAGAAGTTTTTAGTATTATTATAAGATGTAAACAGTTTAATTTAGGGACGGCTGCCTCAGACGCTCTCATGCTGTCTGGGGACACATACAAATTTCCTTTTATGAATGAGCTCTCTCACACTATGGAATATTGAAATGAAACCTGGTAGGTGTCAGATGTCATGCACTGAAGGCACATGACAGGTTTGGTAGAAGCACCACCAAAAAGTAAATAAATCTAATTATACACCATCGTTCAAAAGTTTTGGGTCGGAACGATTTTTATGTTTTTAAAAGCAGTCTCTTTTGCTCACCAAGGCTGCATTTATTTGAGCAAAATAAAGTAAAAACTGTAGTATTGTAAAATATTTAACAGTTTAAAATCTATTTGAATGTATTTTATAAAGTAATATATTCATGTGATGGCAAAGCTGAATTTTTAGCATCATTACTCCAGTCTTCAGAGTCACATCATCATTCTGATATGCTGATTTGCTACTCAAGGAACATCACTTATTATTACCAATGTTGAAAACTGTTGTGCTGTTTAATATTTTTGTGCAAACAGTGATACAATTTTTTTTCATGATTCTTTGATAAATAGAAAGTTCAAAAGAACAGCATTTATTTGGAATGTTGTAATATTATACACAAGGTTACTGTAACATTTGATCAAATCAATGCATTCTTGCTGAATAAAACGATTAATTTCCTTTCAAAAATTATTACTGACTCCAAAAATCTTACTGACTGCATAGTGTATAGATACTGTATAGCATGTATGGATATTATACTAATAAAATGTTTGTATATGATAAGTTCTAAAATGTAAAAAAAAAATCAACACGTCTTGATTATGAGCAAGGTGGTTTAAGCTACGTCACATTCTGTGTTGTCTAAAAATAGACAAAGACAGTCAAAACAGTAGTTTGCTTTGAAACATGTTCATCGCTGGCAACCTTCTCTGAAGCCCTGCCAGTCTCTGCTAAATATTTCAGATGTGGTTATTCCTTAAACTCTGAAGGCCTAACAATACAGAATATTTGATGAACTACTAGTTTAAAGGCCTAATTTGCATTATAATATTTAATTCATTCCCTGATGCTCGTGGGATCATTTGTGTGTTTGAGTGTGTGTGTGTACGCGTGTGTGTGTGATAAAGGATCTATCTCTAGATACATTCAGTCACTCACCATGCATTGCCTAAAACCACAAATGAACTCCGAGTGAACTTTAAAATGGCATTTGAAAGTCTTGTTGATAAACTTAAAAAGCTCAGTTTCATAGCTTGCCTCCTTTTAACTAGATGTTAAAATGGTCTGCCTTTAAAGTATGCGTCTTTACAGCATTTAAACTTCTTATTTTGATAGCCCCTTCATGTGGCTCTGTTCGAAATGGACAATTAGTGTCAATACACCTGGAAGTAATATCCATGAATTTAACCTCTCATTATTTGATTGAACATCCAAATTTATATATACAGTGTATGATAGTATGACGATCCAAACAATGTTTATGATGGTACTTGCCCTGCATGTAGAATCATGTCACCTACACTTAAGTCTTTAATTTATCATATTCTGCAGGTACAGATAAAGAAGTTTATTTTTTTGAGTTTTTTTTTTGCCCTCAAAGTTACAAAGTTAGAGAAAGAAGAGGGGGGAAATTACAATCATACAAGAAGAACATAATTAAAAGGCAATTATAAACAACAAACAAGCTAACATTATAACTATCGTGGCTGTCACTGATTTGATTGGAAGACAATGTTCCCAGTAATGAAACACTACAAATGTAAGCAATTATGATTACAACAATAAAGGTCCACGGAAGAGAATCTGTACCGATTATAAATGATGGGCCATCATTTACGCACTTCAAAAGAGAAAGACAAACAGACATATCTTGCTGTGAAGAAACAATATTTAGATCATGTTTTTTTAAATGATAATTTCTTTACTTGAAAACTTTAAATTATTCTGCATTTATAAATCTCTCTCTCTCGAAATCACCACCTATACCCTTAAATAGGGCACTATTTGAGGGGACAGTCGACAGCCATTTGTATGGTGTATGGAAACCATTGTGGACGTTATCAAATGTCCCATGATTCAGTCCCATGATGCACTGTAATGACAAGTGTATGATGTATGCTAAAATATTAGAGAATATACCCATAATGCACTATGAGGGTCCCACCAAATGAATTTCCGCGTCTCGCCAGAAGATGGCGGCCGCAGCTGAATCATCCATTTTCCAATTTGCTGGTCCAATGTGGCTACAGCGTAATATCATACAGGTATAAATTCACTTTTAATTGATTAAGTGGTTTAATCAAGCTTTATACACTCACCTAAAGGATTATTAGGAACACCTGTTCAATTTCTCATTAATGCAATTATCTAATCAACCAATCACATGGTAGTTGCTTCACTGCATTTAGGGGTGTGGTCCTGGTCAAGACAATCTCCTGAACTCCAAACTGAATGTCAGAATGGGAAAGAAATGTGATTTAAGCAATTTTGAGCGTGGCATGGTTGTTGGTGCCAGACGGGCCGGTCTGAGTATTTCACAATCTGCTCAGTTACTGGGATTTTCACGCACAACCATTTCTAGGGTTTACAAAGAATGGTGTGAAAAGGGAAAAACATACAGTATGTGGCAGTCCTGTGGGCGAAAATGCCTTGATGCTAGAGGTCAGAGGAGAATGGGCCAACTGATTCAAGCTGATTGAACAGCAACTTTGACTGAAATAACCACTCGTTACAACCGAGGTATGCAGCAAAACATTTGTGAAGCCACAAAACGCACAACCTTGAGGCGGATGGGCTACAACAGCAGAAGACCCCACCGGGTACCACTCATCTCCACTACAAATAGGAAAAAGGCTACAATTTGCAAGAGCTCATCAAAATTGGACAGTTGAAGACTGGAAAAATGTTGCATAGTCTGATGAGTCTCGATTTCTGTTGAGACATTCAGATGGTAGAGTCAGAATTTGGCGTAAACAGAATGAGAACATGGATCCATCATGCCTTGTTACCACTGTGCAGGCTGGTGGTGGTGTAATGGTGTGGGGGATGTTTTCTTGACACACTTTAGGCCCCTTAGTGCCAATTGGGCATCGTTTAAATGCCATGGCCTACCTGAGCATTGTTTCTGACCATGTCCATCCCTTTATGGCCACCATGTACCCATCCTCTGATGGCTAGTTCCAGCAGGATAATGCACCATGTCACAAAGCTCGAATCATTTCAAATTGGTTTCTTGAACATGACAATGAGTTCACTGTACTAAAATGGCCCCCACAGTCACCAGATCTCAACCCAATAGAGCATCTTTGGTAGGGGTGTGCAAAAAAATCGATTCACATTTGAATCGCGATTCAATCTTTACCGATTCAGAATCGATTCATAGAATTCCAAAAATCGATTCATATATTTTTTTTAATGGCGTGCACGGGCGGAGTGGCAATCGGGTGAGTCAGGACTTTTACCGGTGGTCCGGTAGTGTTTCGAGGGCGCGAGGGCCGGTCTGATAAATAGTTACATTGCAAGTTCTTGCCGCCCGCTGGTCAAACTGCAGCCTCTCTGCTCAACCCGTAAATAAATCCATCGATCCGCAGATCTTATGTTTGAGTTCTGTAGATCTTTTGCCAAGCGTGTCAGAGGTTACGGGTTCTAAACCGCACTCGTTTAGTTTTTTCTCTCTCTCATCAAAACCCATCATGTTCATCAAGTCTCCACAACGGCGATATGAAGCGCGTGTCCGAGTGAAGACTGCGCGAGCCACAGAGAACACTGTATCCATGACACTGATAGCAGCGGACGCGAGCGCGCAGCTTGATTTCAAAAACAACAGATCTCTTATTTAATAGCGAACTAAATGAATGCTCTGCTAGTTAACTGGAGATACCCGCAAATTACGCCTATGAACGACTTCACTGGATCTAAACAAATTAATCTAACCATAGATGTTACCAGTGGTGGCTTTTTAAAATCTATTTAAAATAATTTCGCAAGGGTTCTATGACATTGGTATATATTTTTAGAAAGTTCAATGTGGCCAGTCGAGTTCAAATTTCAACAGTCAGCCTGGTAGCTGAAGTAGTCCTTAAACCACATTTAGCATAATTGTTTGATCTGACTACAGCACTTTAAAGCTAAATGTAAAAGCTTTTTATTTAAGTTTTATTTTAAACTTGAATTAAATGTATTTGAAAGCTGGCCAAAGCTTGGCACTTTTTAGTTGCAAAAGTTTTTATTTTTGTATGAAAACATATAAAGTAATATCAAACTACATTTAATTTGTTGTGTTTTTTGTTCTTTTAAATTGTGTCTACTGCAATCAATCACATAGGAAAAAGTAAACTACATTTATATACTGCGAATCGTTTTTTAAATCGAGAATCGTTTTTGAATCGAATCTTGAGACAAAAAATCGGAGTCGAATCGTGACATTTTCTGAATCGTGCACCCCTAATATTTGGGATGTGGTGGAACGGGAGCTTCGTGCCCTGGATGTGCATCCCACAAATCTCCATCAACTGCAAGATGCTATCCTATCAATATGGGCCAACATTTCTAAAGAATGCTTTCAGCACCTTGTTGAATCAATGCCACGTAGAATTAAGGCAGTTCTGAAGGCGAAAGGGGGCCAAACACAGTATTAGTATGGTGTTCCTAATAGTCCTTTAGGTGAGTGTATATGACAGAGTTCAAGATAAATGTTTTTATTCTGGAGCTGCTAGTTTGCTACGTTTCAAATGAAGCTGCAGCCCTTCCGGCACACTCAGTGTCCAAAATCGCTCACTCGTTTTCATACACTCTTTCAAGGGGACTATATTAGTGGACTAATGTAGGGATAGTGAGTGAGGGTATATGGTGCGATATTGAACACAGCTAATCATTTTGTTTAATTTAAAAATTTAACGTAAAGAATAAGCACCATCAAAATCCATATCTTCCTAATTCTGCAGTTCTCCATAATTCCGTAATTCTCCATATCCATAATTCCCTTTCAATTCAGGTTCTATAACAAGATAAATTGGATCTGTCAGCAAGCTCGAATAAGAGAGGAAATGCCTGTTAAAGTCGACCTAAAGTGCTGCAATTTTCTACCCTCTTGACATTCCCTGGGAAAGCAATTCACAGGCTTCACAGAGGACACTTACAACGTCACAATGCACCGCATCCAGCAAGAGTTTGGGGAAGGTAGAGTTTTACTCTTCTCATCTAAAACCCCTCTCTCAAATGAGTCTGATAGGAAAGACCTAGCTGTAGACGAAATTCAAAAGCGGCGTGACTCAATACCAGCGCCGAGGCTCTCACCTCAGGAGACTTCTCCGATCCATGGCTAACAACAGAGGCACGCCGCTCACCGCTGTGACAGCCTTCAAGGTGCACAGATAAGAAAAATGAGAAATGCCACCTCTGGGAACAAGGCCGCTATTGTTCTGAAAATGAAGTTGCAGTGTGGCTTTTTCAAATGCATTGTTTGCTCCGTTTGCCCAATTTAAAAACCTGCAAAGGATCCTTTCACATAGCCTTTGACGAGCTGCCAAGTGTAACTTTGTGCCCTAACGAACACTTTTCTTCTTCGAGTGATGAAGGGAATTCATAATTAATGTTCTAGAGTGCAAGGGTTAATAGCTTATTCTGAGAAGAACAAAACAGTCTTTGAATTTTGCCACTTGGCAGTTGTTTATCTATTTGCTCCTGCAATGTATTGACAAAGAAGAGTGCTTCAACCCTGGACTGAGAAAAGACCATCTGAAGGCTATTTTGGCTGCTGTTCTTCAGCAGAGCAATTACCGCGCTATATTTACAAGACAAATCATGCTAAATCTGAATGGGCCTTGATACTTTGCAAATTACATTTAGAGATTCACTTTGTGTCTTTTTGCAAAGTTTTGTCAACGCGTATACAATCTCAACAGAGGGGGGCTTGTGGATGCAGCTTACTGCATATGTATGAACTGAATAAACTAAAAACACGACGGGCATTTTGACATTATTGTGCATCTATTTGGCCATTCAAATGCAATTTGATGCGAAAGAGAACTAAACAGAATCTCTAACGATAGACACTTTATTCCGTGGTCACGTTATACTGTCATACTGCCTAGCCCCAGTTCTAACAAAAATGTTAATTGCTGTACTCTGATTATATTTTAAAATATTTAATGAATTTAAATTCATTCTTTTTGTTAAATAACATCAGTTTGAATAAATGATTCAACGACTCACTCATAAAGAGTTTAATTGTTTCCTTGCTGGATGATTCAGCATTTTAGAACTAATCTCTTAAATGAATGATTCAATGACAAACACATTTTTAAAAGGCACTTGGCACCACTGGTGTATAAAGCAAATACATAAGAATTAATAAAAAAGAACCAATCAAAATAATAATAATAACAATGAAAGGGAATCAGTGAATGGATTTAAAAGACTGTTGGATAGGATAGATAAAATGTTTTCTAGGCTTTTTTTAATATATATATTTATTGATAACTTCATCCGAATGCTGTTGGCAACATTGCGCACAACATAGGCTAATATAAGATAATATCAATAGGTTACTATAATTATTTCTTAATTGCACACTTTTTAAATTCTTAATTTGAAATATTAATTTTTAAGTAGCCTAATAATCCAAGGTTGCTATTAGTTATTAGTTAATTCATTATTAACTAATTATTTAATTATTCATTGAACTCGTGGCCACAATAAATAGATGTCATTCCCTCTGCAAAATAAGTCACAGACACACAAGGATATGGCCACAATATGTCGTTCCCTTAACATTAGATTTCGAGGACTTCACATCGCTTGCCTACGACAAGGATGTTAAAACCTCAACAAAATGGTATTGTCATATTATCACGTTCCCACGAGTTAATAGGTTGTGGCCATGTCAAAACTGAACCGTACATATCCCCTCCCAGTCACCGTATAAAAGCCAAAGTCAAAACACCAAATGGGAAAATTTGTAGGATTTGTATCCATAAATCTTTGTAGGAGTGCATGTGTCCCCTGAGAGGCTTGAAAGTACAGCTAGGAATAGACATTGAAATAATTAACTGAAATGATAATGCAAACATTTGCTAAAAATAATTACGACTAAAATTGTTTGCAAGGCCTATGTATAATAACCCTATTCTTAAATGAATGCACAATTCTCAGAGAATTCAGGGGTTTTATGAAGGTAAATTTAAGACCAGTAAAATTTAAGGAATAAATTGAAGTTAACACAATAAGTCAATATATTCTCTAAGCGTAAATGTCTAGGGATAAACACAATTTGTTGCATTGGCAGCAACACTTCGGAGTTTTGTAATTAAACTTCCAACAGATCTCATTACTATGTAATTCATTTTGCAAAAAAAAAGTTGCTTTATTCGCTCTGCTCCCAACCACTAAAATATCGAAATAACGTTTACCATACCTTCTGATCAGCTGATTCTTCCTCAGCATTTTTGTCTTGTTTTCAAGTGCAATTGTCTAAAGATTCTTAAATCAAGATACCTTTATACTCATTGACAGATATTTCTTCTCGTGTTAAGCATAAACTCACTTCATTGTGTTCAATTTTTCAAGACTTAGTTTTTATGATTGCTAAATCTTGATTTAGAGATGTTTGTATTTGGGAAACAGGACAAAGAAACTGAGGAAGATATTCATTTTTCGCAAGGCATGCAACATTTAATGGCATGACTTTATGCATTTTAAGACATTCTGCTCTGATTTAAGACCTTTTAAGGCCTTAATTTGTATTAGGGGCGAATTAAGAAAAACCCCAGAAACCCTGGAATATCTCTTGAATTAAATGTATTTACTGGCAAATAGATATTTCTTACTTTAGGCATTATGCTGTTAGATTTATGATTAAAACAAGAAACAAAACTTATAAATATATCAGCACTCTTGGAAGCACTCATCCAATCAAATTAGAAAGCATAAAACAGGTAGGTATACAGATTAGGTGTTTAGGTATGGCAAAACAATAGGATAGGCACAGTAAGGATGTTCTTTCAATGAGAACATGAACTTAAAGGTCTGCATTTCTCTTAAAAGCAGCTCATTATGGTAGTTTAAAGTGGACTGTAAGGGCCTACACAAGGTCTCAGGAAAAAAGTGGGGTGCTTCAAAAAACTTCAGTAAGATATGTGATGAATGCTTAAAAAGCTGTGATTGCTGCAGTGCTGATAAGTGGCATGAGGCAAATCAGCAGTGAACAGCAGGAGAGTGATAACTCTCTGCCAGATCCAAGATGGCTCCCACGCTAATGCGGAACGAACAGCCAAATCTAAGATGGGCTCCCTGGGAACTTCATGTTCACATTCAAGTGTGGATCTTTTTTGGCAACAAGCACACACTGTTTCATTTTGCTTTTGTTTTGGGGATGAACAGCATGAGACTTTCAATTAAAAAGCTAAATTAAGAGTAATGATCATGATACAGTCGTAATACTAGACATTTGTTATTTCAGTAGGGAATGCAGTGTATTTATATTAATTTTATTTGTTGTGTTGAATTAAAATGATTAATATAGCCTACACTATAGTTAAAAAGTTTGGGGTCTATAAGATTTTTTTTATATTTTTGAAAGTCTCTATGCTCACAATAAAATAACTGTTTTCTCATTTATTTTAAAATGTAATTTATTACTGTGATGACAACTAAATTTTCAGCAGCCAATACTCCAGTCTTCAGTGTCACTTGATCCTTCAAAAATCATTTTAATATATGATTTGGTGCTCAAAAAAAAAAAAAAAAAATCTTATTTTTATCAATGTTGAAAACAGTTGTGGTTTAAAAAAGGTTCAAAAGAGCAACATTTATTTAAAATGGAAATCGTCTGTACATTATAAATGTATTTACTGTCACTTGTGATCAATTTAATGCGTCCTTGCAAAATAAAAAAAGTATTATTAACTAGAGCATATTTATAATTTGATGGGTGATAAACCTTCGGGAGGAAAAAAGTTATTATTGTTGTTGTTGTTAGGTGTACATTTGATTATCCCACTAAATGTATCCAAAAAAAAACCTTAAATGTAACATCAATATAAATCAATGTTGTCCATATTTTGTATTTGTAATGGCGGCCGTTTCAGACAAGACAGGGTATGCAGTTTGACATTTATTACTAAACAAAACAATCAGAAATTAAATCCAGGGAGAGCATAAACCAGGCAAAGAACAAAATAAGCCAACCACAGGAAAATCCAGACACTGAAACGACTGACACGATACATCCACTAAAGACAACACCAGACAAAGAACATGAGAAATGGTGTATCTATATACTCAAGGGGAGATTGGCAAACAAGACACACCTGGGAACAATCAGGAACAAATCAAGAAGAAAAACTACAAAGGACTACAAAACATGGCACAGAACAGGATATAACAAAAGTCCACACAAGACAAGGGGAACACAAGACAGGAATCATGACAGTATTGGTGACAATCCATAGGTTTTAACAGTACCCGTAATATCAATTTAAACCGTTTAGGGGACAAATAGTAGATTTCTAAGCTTTAATTCATATGAGACAAATATGGGAATATGTTATCAAAGTTTAAAAAACACACACACATCCAAGTGTGACGTCAGTAGCCACTCCCATGTCCAATACGTCACCTTGTGACTCCGCCCCGGAAACCCGATTTGTTATTTGTAGGTTTCCGATTGAAAGTGTTTTTAAGGGTAGATCTTGAGTGGGTTTCAGGTGTAAGGGTATAGGTTTTAGGTGGTTTTCAGTAGTTTCCAGATTAAAAGGGTTTTCTTTAGGCGTAAGGGTAGGTTTTGAGTGGGTTTCAGTGCGGTCTGTCATAAAAAGAAAAATATATTAAGTAAAAAAAAGAAAGAATTGGGTGTGAGGGTTAAGATGCTTCTTCCTGACTAATAAAATCATAAGAATCGGTTTGCAGGACGGAGTTTCCACTGAACTGTTTTGGACATGGGCGTGGCTTCTGATGTCACACTAATCCTACAAGCGTATAATACGCACATACCCCACACCACTAATCACACTGTAAAGGGGTTTACAGTGCGTATCATATGTAAAAACTCATTTTCGCGTATAAATTGCATGAAAAGAGACGCATTTCTTGAGATCAGGTTGGGGATCCAGTCGGACCATAGACAGTAAAAGAAATGGACACAGCGACCCCGTTGATTTCAACGGAGAGAGTTGAAGCCCAACATGGGCACTCACTTCCTGATAGCCAAGCGCACTTCGCAGGCTCAAACTGAGCTTGACGACGTAGTTGTCACGTGAGCAACCGTTCTGACCTTCTAGTAGCTGTGCCGGGAAAAATCTGAATTGAAATCTGAAACAAATCTGTTGTTGAAATATTTTGTCCCGTTGCTTTTATGAACTCTCTATCTATGGGCTTCTCCCTTGACTTTATGCCTCCATGTCCACTCGATTGCCTCATAGACAGTAAACGATTGCCTACGAGCTTCTACTTCTGTCTATACGGTAATTTCTCTACTGTGCGACAGAGCGTCCCGTGGTTATGACGCAATCGTTAGCCTATTTTTACAAGAATGGCTTCTACGGGGCCATAACGTAAGATACAAAGTAATGGAGCCTTTTATACATTGTCGTGTTTCTTTAGAAATAAATAATGGACAAATGGAGTCTTTGGCCACCTCAGATGTAAAGTTATTCGCTGTCAAAGTGACGCCAAAATGAATGGGAGTCAATGGGATCCTAACAGCAGGTGATAGCCAGCTACAATGGCGGCCCCCGGAGGCAGCTTCAACTTCCGGCTGATGGATTACCCCCTTGAGTCGGACACACTTGGAATCCAGATGAATCGAGAACAGAATTGAATCAAATTGCAAGCTTGTGAATCGAAATTGAAATTGAATCAAATTGTGAAATTTGTGTCAATACCCAGGCCTAAATGACACAGTTTGAATCTTATGGTATACATTTTGATGTGCAAAATCACAATATCACAAGGTTAATTGTTTTGCTAACAGCTCCGCAGATATTGACCAGATGAGGTAATCAGTGAAATAAATCACTTCCGGAGACTTGCGCTTGGAGTGCCGTCCTCTTCTGCTCTCCTCCACAGTCAGGCCTCATTGAGGATTCTGCAGAGAGATCAGTCTTTTAATGGGCTATCATTAGCTTCTCTTCATCTGCTCAGTGAAAGGGGGGAGGGGGTGCTGGAACCAGAAAGCAGCAGTAGAAGTGAAGACTTGCTTGACCATGAAAGAAAATTAATGAGACATGCATGGGTAATGAGATTACAGTGCTGTAACTCGCTGGCCGGAGAGCAAGATTAGCAGGTACGCCGGTTTAGGGGTGCATAGACAAGCTTGCGCAGCTTTAAAACCAGTGATAGAAACAATGCAGGCCATGCACATATGCAATATGTCCATAGAGGTGTGTTCACAGCGGGTGTCTGTGCTCATTTGATGATCTGCTAGACTCGCCATCTCTCTCTCTGCTGGCAGTATGTTGGGACCGTGACAGGGCAGACTATTGGTCGCAGCTGTCTGGGGTTCTCTGAGGGCCCGTGCCATACGGTCGGCATGAGAACTAGAGTGGCCTGAAGTCCTGTAGGATCATTCTGACCATATTCTGCATCCATTCTAGCGGTTAATATCAAGCACAGCCTGCCGTTTCCCCAGGAAGAAGCGCAGAAAGATCAGATTAGTTGTAAATTGACTTGGATATGGCACAAAACCTGTTTGAGAATAAAAAGTGTTTAATGCAGCGTAAATAACTCCCATGAACCCAAGGGATCACTGAAAAAAAGAAAATTCTGTCATTATTTACTCTCCATGTCATGCTAAACATGCATTCAATTCTATTCACATTTATTTGTAAAGTGCTTTTTACAATACACATCATTGTTGTAAATATGCTTTTTTGTAAATATAACTTTTTACAATATATCATTTCAAAACAGCTTTACAGAAAACGCTTGTGTCTACATTACAATTTAGAGTGATCTGTTATCAGAGGTGACTGTGTTCAAGTAATGTCCATATTTCAGACATGTGCGGTTTTACGATAATACAAATGGCGCAGTTCTTACTAACATAATGTATTAATTTAAGGAAGAATGACAATGGATATTTTTGTTAGGATAATATTTGTTTGTTTGGTGATATTTGTTCTTTTTGTGCATGTACACTACCTGACAAACTTTTACCGTGTTCATTTCTATTTCAGAGAAGCAGCACAACTGTTTTCAACATTGATAACAATAAAAAATGTTTCTTGAGCAGCAAATCAGCATAATAGACTAATTTCTGAAGGATCATGTGACACCGAAGACTGGAGTGATGCTGAAAATTCAGCTTTGCCATCACAGGAATAAATTACATTTTAAAATACATTCAAATAGAAAACAGTTATTTTACATTGCAATAATATTTCACAATATTACTATTTTTACCTGCTGTATTTTTGATCAAATAAATGCAGTCTTGGTGAGCATAAGAGACTTCTTTCAAAAACATACAAATAAATTACAGGCCGACTCAAACTTTTGAACAGTAGTGTAGGAGAACTATGCTGATCAAAGAGTGGTTTGGCCATTAATTAATTAATGTTAAAAACCGGGCTGTGTGTGGCATTCAGAATGCAACTGAAAATTCACAGTATCGGTGTGGTGCAATAAGTGTAGCTCTTAGCTAGAAAACATATAAAGGACCCTTTTGAATGTTCTTTAATTCCTGAACTGTGGACAGCAACAGGCAAGACAATGTGTACTGACCTTTGAATGTTCCATCATATGCGTTACTATATCCATCTTGTCAATTATGTATCACCCTGCACCTCGCTACGAGCTATTATCCCATTTGATATTGCAAAGGTGGGGAGAAATAACATGCTGTGCTTTCTTCCGCTATGTGTGTCAGCTGTGTCTGTCACCCAGACCTGTAGGGTGTGTTCAAAAATGAATGAGCTGTGCTTACGGTGTAAATAAGCAGTGGGACGACACCGGAGGATGTTTTTAAATGCAAACACCTGCTGGTTCTACTTTGATTGGTTATCTGTGCTGCGGATTGCTTCCGATCACCGAGCTGGGCAGGGTGCCCGCTTATCAAATGCAATATTCGCATGCAAGCGTGTTCCTTAAGTTTATAAGATTGATTTTGTGTTGTGCTTTACGTGATGCTGGATAATGCAACTGTTGTACTTCTTTAGCTATGAAATAGACCTTTTTTTCTCCCACATTCTGATTGGTCAGGTCTCAAAAATGTTGGATTCAAAGCCTCTGTGGCTCCAAATAGGTTAATAATCCTGTTAGAAACTGCTTCAGGAAAGCTGTAAAAAAGTGTTGTTTTTAGTTTACTAAACTTAATTTACTGTGTTTATCCAATTGAGTTGACCAATGTATTTTAATTGACAAAAAAGGTTTTCCAAACAAATAAATAAAAAGACTATCAACTTTTGGAGTAAGTAAAATTCAAAAAAGCTCATGCAAAAAATAAACAAAATATGAGTTTTAATATTTATTTATTTTTACAGTGAATGTGTGTGTGTTTGATCATAGAGACAAACAAATATATTTGTGTGTAGGCCTATAGAATTTTTTTTTTATTTTTATTTTTTACAAAATTAATTTAGACAATTTTTATATTTATTTTACCGTATCATAGTTTTAAACATGCCAGTTAATTTTTATGATGAATTTTCATATTTTAAGATTTTTTCTCTGGAACAATGGTGAACATTAAGGTCCTGTTTACACCTGGTTAATTCTGGTCTTTTCACAATCGGACAGCTATTCGATCAGAGAAAATGCATGGTGTAAATGCACTCCGAGACACTTTCGAGATGGATTTAAATCCGATCCCTCAAACCACTTCACGAGTTCACACTTACAAATAAGTCAGATAGAATACATTTGGCGTGCTGTCCGAGGAGAGGGCTCCGAGCTTGGCATTTGGCCCGAACCCAGAGTATCCCCAAGCCAAGAGTGAGGAGTCGGGGTGGTGGAGGGATGCTGAACACTGTTGAGGAATGTAGGAGAGTCGACTGTGTGTGTATATAGGCTTCCTCTTATGCTGATAGGATAGATGTGGTAATTGGTGATGATAAGTTGATTGGTTAGATTATTTGAACGTTCTCCTCCCAAACTTTGTTAATAAAACATAATTTCATGAGGTGGTTCGAGACGCATGCCATGACGAAACTGGACAAGTGTAAATGCATCTGGTTGTTGAAACCACATATGTAAATTTTACTCCTCCCAAAATGTTAGGAAAAAAACGTGAGAGCATGTTATAGGCTATATGACATGTTATAGCCAGAAATGACATGCATCACATTCACCACAGGTATGGCCCGTTGCAGATGAATGAATGTTCGCCGTCGTATCTTGAAGCTCAACACACAGTCTTCTTCATTAAAAGTAGTGAAACTAAACTATTGTACCAATGCTGATGCTGCTCTTTCCTATTGAGATTTTGAAACTAGCTGATGCTAAATTAAATACCGCTCATATATCTTGCTTTCGTTGACTTGAACCTCGTTAAACTTGCATAAAGTGTAGATCGGATTTATATTCGTTTTGAGGAGACCTTTATGTGACCCTTTATGTGACACATTTATGTGACCAAGTGTAAATGAAACAGTTTTAATAAATCAGACAGCTATCAGATCAGTAAAAACGCATGAAGTAACCAAGTCTAAACAGGCCCTATAAAATCTATGAATAAAATAAATTGGAAAAAGGAATGAAGGCGTGCACGTTTACTTTAACGTGATCTTCGTAAAACAAAAATGAAAAAGTTTAAATATGTCAGTTCTAATAGAAATTAAACCCTGGGACTTAAAAGTGCCCAAACTTAAAGATGTTGTAGGAAGGGACAAACTTCATGAAAAGTTTGGAACAAGAAACTTTAAGGTTCAGTCTGAATCATTTGCTGAATTTCACTTGAGGCTGCTTTCTGTTCAGACTAATCGGTCACCCAGTTGTGCTTGGGGGTAACGTTATCCAAGATACGTTTCTCGGTTTCATCAAGCTTTTTCTCGGTTGAGGAGATCTTTTTGCATATCGACAGGCATATCAATTGCATCTACTCTCCGGTCCAGGGAAGAAGTTGTTGATAACCCTTTCACTCATTCTAGCAATCAGATCATCCGCATCATTAGCCTATGCCATGCAAGGCTGCTTTGTTCTTGTTCAGTATTGTTTGGAGAATTCTTGTGTTACTCAGTGATGATCACAAATCAGACTGGGACATGCTCAGATCGTGTTCAATGTATTCAGCTTAGTCGTCTCACTCCCACTGTACACCTTAAAGCAGATCACATGACCCTATGTTTCTGTTTCTCTCATGTACATTCGGTACAGGCTTGGCTGGGTTTATCTTGGTGAATACACGCATTCTAATCCACTGATCTGTAATCAATGTTCTCCGCTTTATTTTTCCCCAATCTGAGACAGTGCTGGCATAGAGGAATCTCTTTTGGGACTAGGAGGATTAAACAGAGAGCGAAAAACCTGGGCCATCAATCACAGTGTCACTCCAGCATAGTTTTACGACGGATATATCCCTAAACAAGCACAGCGGCTCGTCTACTTAATTGCATGGCCCAGTGCTGATAGCATGAAAGTAATTGATTGGGGTATATTAGGTTGGCCTAACTTGTGTTCGTACTTGTCTCACAGTCAGTTCCTCGCCTCTCTCCGTGGCCTGGCATAGTCTATTTTCTGAGTGCATCAATATTTCATTCCTGCACATTTATTCTTTGAGAGGATTATTATCTCAGAATAGGGTTGGATCTGTTTTGGATATTTCTTTTCACCTGTTTCTCAGTGAAGTTTAAGAAGACTCAGGGCCTGTTTACATCTGGTATTAAGATGCATTTTACTCGATTGGATCACAAATGGATGACGCAAAATACAGGTGTAAACGGGGCTAAAGCATTTTGAGCTTGTCCACTTTCGATCACTTCCCGAGGTAGTTGAAAACGCATTCGACCGGTTTGCTTTCGTGGACGCTCATGTGGTCGAATGCAATTCAACAAACCACAAAAGCCCGCCTCTCCGTTATGAGAAGTTTGCTAGCCAGACGGGGTTTAAACTTTGTCGGCTGGAGACCCAAGTAGTTTGGTTTGAAGATGAAAAACGTACCAAGCACAATGTTCTCTCACCATTCCTGATACACACACTCACAGCACTCAGCGTGGTCTTGCGGCTATCAGAGCAGAAACCAAAGTTGCTGCTCTCCGTATGTTCTTCAGTCGTCTCCAAGCGTGTTCATATGTAAATAGCGTGCTCATTTCATTAGATCGATCTGTGAAAGCCCATTCATTTACCCACCCATAGACCCTCCCCTCGAAGAGATCAGGACAGAAGTGGCTGAAAGTGGACAAATAAAACGGATTAAAATACCAGGTGTGAACGTGAATGTGTCTCCCTCATCTACTTGTTATCCGATTGGCCAAAACACATCTTAATACGAGGTTTAAACAGGGCCTTAGACTATCAGTGGGAAATATTTCCTTTTTTTTATCAAACGACACAAGTGGAGGCATTACAAGTGTATTACATTACTTTCCATAACAGCTGAACATTTTATTTTTTTTATTGTAATATAATATAATTTAATATAATATAATACATTATATTATAGTTGTAGGAAATGTGGACTTTTTAAAATTGTACATATTCTTTTGAATGCATGTGTGTGTTAGAAGTGTGTATTATATACTGTATGTATATACTGTATATATACACACACACACACACACACATTTTATTCATTTGGTTATCATTTTTTTTTCTCTGCAAAATATTTCATATGGTAATTATGTTAAATATTCTAATTTACATATTTTTTTGTTATTTATTTTGTAATATTTTGAATACATTTTAAATTATATATTCAACATTCAATACATGTGTGTATTTGCATATATAATCGATGGATTTTTTTTTGCCTCAAATCCACTATTAACACATTACTCTATTAATTGCAATTGGATGAATCCAGATCATGACAAAGGACAGTGCAGTCAATGAGAAACTAGGTCAACATTCGTTTAGCACAATGCAATTATGTTTGCAAATGTTGTAATTAAGAAATTCAAGCATTTTACAATCTGGAGTACCTTATTTTGCTGAGAGAGTGTGAATGAGAGATCTCTTGGTGAGAAAAAAAGATGAAAACCACTGAGCTACAGAAAGTCAACCTTGTTGCCTCAGAAAGAGCATTGCTGTAAATCATGTGGTTTGGGAAGTGTGAAGCAGCTCAAGCTCATGTGAAATACTGTAATTCTGAATTAGCTCTGTACTATTTACATGCGTCATCTTTATTTCAATGGGTTATATCAGGTCTTGCATATGCACTCAGATAATCAGATACACTCACACGTTGTCTGCTCACAAGGTTCAGATATGAGACAGCACAACCGCTGGTGGCCTACTGAGGATACCTCATTATGTAGAATTGAGCTCGGGGTAGCAGAGCTAGCTGCAATAATCCCATGCCTCACTGCTGAGCTCATTCCAGGATAACACTCCTAATGAGCTCACGTCTTCCCCCTGCGCTCACGTTGAGATCGCTGGCAGCATGTGTGCGTAATATGTGTGTCTCTCCATGTTTCATCACAGGATCACAGAGAGAGAGTAGGAGTCGAGGCCCCTGAAGTGAACAGCCTCAGTCTCTCGGATGCATTTTCGCTGTGCAATTGACACGCTAACCCAATTGTGCCTCCAGGATACAGAATCAAACGAGGCAGTCAGACACTGGCAGCAATGCAAATAGTTAGTCCTCATTTGAAGGTACTTTTATAATAGCTAAAGTCTATATTTCAATTACCGTCTGATGTATGCCACTCTTAAAAATGGCAAGCTCTGACTGAAATGATCAGGTCCAATCGCATTGGCTGCTTCACACAGCTATTAAAGGGTTTTTCTTATCAGTTTGCCTAGAAACAAGTTTAAAAAGTAATTGGGTTGATGCAATGTGCACTTTTGAGGAAGAACAATGTTAGATTAGTTCCAAAGTTAAGCTCCAGTGCCAGGTCAGTTGGATAAAAATCTTTGAAAGATAAACTAGTAAACTTACGGGTGGGTGATACACCAGTAGACACGATTAAAGGGATACTCCACCCAAAAATGAAAATTTGGTCATCATTTACTCACCCTCAAGTTGTTACAAACCTGTATGAGTTTCTTTCTTCTGCTGAACACAAAGCAAGATATTTTGAAGAACGATTGGAACTTTGGCACCATTGACTTCCATAGTATTTTATTTTTTTTCACTTTGGAAGTCAATGGTGCCAAACAACTGTTTGGTTCCAATCGTTCTTCAAAATATCTTCCTTTGTGTTCAGCAGAAGAAAGAAACACCCTGCAAAACTTGAGGGTGAGTAAATGATGACAGAATTTTCATTTTTGGGTGGAGTATCCCTTTAACCGGTAGAGATTTTGGACTATCGTCTCTATCGCGGTTATGCTCATGTGATGTTGCTGTGCTGCATGGTCATGAAAGCTTATCGTTTGCATGCGTTTTTCAGCATTGTGGTTTAAAAACAAGTGTTTTTAAACCACTGAAACACAATAAGTAGCGAAAGAGAACTCCTTTCGCTATGCGCAAGTGCGAGTGAGATGGTTTTTCCGAGCGCTGTCTGAGGGACGCGAGCACATGAAGACGCTGTTCATAGAGCGTGTGAGTACTGAATTAAGTTATTTTGCCATCAAATTGGGCTTCAACAAAATTATTCGTTAAAATGCCCGTCTTTGCAAGTATCCTCGTAAACACATTTATGTCTTAAGTGAAAGTAAACAGTTGAGAAAGAAAACGGTATGTTGGATGCGTGCATTTGTTCTTAAAGTGACAGCAGCCTAATATACCTGCTGTCATCTGTGTCATTAATGTTAATTAAACAACAAAAAGGAGAAAATCTTTCAATGCTTTTGACTGAATCCCTTTTGTCTAATTCTAATGAGAATAAATGTAATTTAATTTAAGTTTTTCAGGTAGGTCTATTTCTTTGTTCCATTGTAGTTTCAGTTTGTGGTCCTATATTGCTTGTAATTAGTTTCTTTGTTCTTTTTTTATCACTACCACTGTTTATTTCTTCAGTAAGCTCGAGTTATTGTTTTTTTTTTTACGTATAGGCTAGTATTATATTTTGTGATATTGAAACTTGTGACAGGAATTATGAAATTTCAATGGTCTCAATTTTTTTTATAGGCTATGTAAAAACCTAAAAAGCAAAAATATAGATCAAGAATCGCTTTGGAATTGGATTGTGACTCCCAGAATCGGATCGGATCGTGAGGTGCCTAAACATTCCCATCCCTAGTTTTTGAAAGAAGGGTATTATGTTCACCAATGTCACATTTATTTGAGCAAAAATTAAGTTTTCTATTTTAATGTATCTTTAACATGTAGTTTATTCCTGTGATGGCAAAGCTGAATTTTCAGCATCATTACTGCAGTCTTCAGGGTCACATGATCCTTCAGAAATCATTCTAATATGCTCAATTGATGGACAAGAATAATTTCTTAGTATTATCAATTTTGAAAACAGTTGAGCTTCGTAATATTCTGTGGAAACCATGATAATTTTTTTTCAGGAGGAATAAGTTCAAAAGAGCACCATTTATTTGAAATAGAAATCTTACATGAAATAAATGTCTTTACAATAGTTTTTAATCAATAAAATACAAATGAATACAAATATTACTTTCCTTTCAAACTATGCTAGTTAAAAAGTCCAAAGATAATATTTCAATATCCTGTATAATATATACGTGTATCAAAACGCAGTTCAGTTTAACTTTTATCACACTGTGCTATAAGTTGAACATAAGGCATTGACGGTCCTATTTCTGTTTCAACACCTATATGACAATGATCAGCAGTGTTCCATCAACTTTGCTTGATGCATCACCATCTGTCTGCCTGTCTCTGATGACATGCTTGATAATTAGTTATAAACACGGCTAGATTTAGCATTGGCATTTCGAAGTGCAGACAGTGTGTGACAGTTCCTTTTTTTAGTCAATGGCTATCATAAACAATTGTTCAAAACTTAGAAGCAAATGAAAGTTGTTTTGATTAGTGACTAATACAAATCATATCAAATATTTTAAAATAATAAAAAAGGTCCCTTAATGCATTTAACTACATATTTAACCAGAGAACATCAATAATCTTTTTGGAGTGCATGGAAAGTGGCTCTCATGAGGGTTCAGGTTTCGTGCATGTGATGTTGATCAATTTCGGCTGAAGCTGGTCCAAATTCTGGCAGCCTGAATGAATCTGAAGTGCTTGTATTTTGGAGATAAGAAGATCAAAGGATGTGGAAACTGTCGCCCACTGACTTGCCGCTGGGGTTTGGGAAGGGTCTCTTTGTATCTATTGGTCTCATGTGAGATCTTCAGGTGTGTTTCGCTGCATGTTCAACCATTCATCTGTGAGCGGCTTGTTCCTGGCAGCACGTAGTTAATGGTTTTTCACAATGCCGCTCCTAATTTCTTTACACATCGCCTCTGTCCATGGTGCTGAAAGATTGATTATATGGCCACCTGACATGCCTGTTACCCAGAGCAATTTGTTTCTGGTCGATGGTCCCCATCATCAAGGCGACTGCCGTATTGGACCGTGCCATAGCGAGGTCTGTACTTTTAAAAAGACATAAAAGGCAGTAAAGGATGGGAAACTGGCTTGGAGATAATTACTTTGAACTTGGAGTCGCCAGACGGCTGCAACCAGTAAGTGAGACTTGCATTTAATAAAAAGAAGATTTCGCCACCACCATCTTTCAGTTTCATAATATTTTGGTTTAGCAGCACCTATATGTCTCAATGTTTTTGGCATGACTCATTAAATGTGTGTATCACTGTTCTTTTGCGTCCCTCAGCAGTGTTGCAAGTCAGAAAAAACTGTAATACAGAGTACAAACATTTGAGTCAAATAATATCAGGTTCTCTGACAGTATCATTTATAATCCTCACCTCAGGAATATCATGTCACATTACTTTCAAGGAAGATTTCCCTGATTGCTCTACGAAGACTTTTAACCTTCATTAGCAAATTCACTCTTGTCAACTCAGTTGAAACACCTGTCAAGGATAAAGGAAGTTGTAAAAAGATATTTAGCTG
Source organism: Rhinichthys osculus (assembly GCA_029959095.1). NCBI lineage: Eukaryota > Metazoa > Chordata > Actinopteri > Cypriniformes > Leuciscidae > Rhinichthys > Rhinichthys osculus. Next base: position 8,734,732 of record JARWKJ010000010.1, on the reverse strand, counting down.
AGTTTTACCTTGGGGGCTGTTGATAACGTTTGAAAACGACACCGTTTTCAACTAATAACGGAAAAATCTTTGTATGCGTTTTGGCAGTTCATTTGCACGACAGCTATGTTTTGGGAACCTTAAAATGCAAACTTTTGAAAACGGGTTTCAAAGTGCAAGTTTTTGAAATGGATACCGTTATTGTCTGTGTAAATCAGCTTTACATCACATGAATAAATTGTATTTTAAAAATACAATTCATTCATTGAAATAGAAAGCTAGTTATTTTAAATTGTTTTACATATTACTGTTTATACTGTATTTTTTTGCTCAAATAAATGCAGCCTATATACAGTTGTAATTATTCAAGCTCCATTGCAAATCAGGTTAATTGGCAAAATTTACAGACTTTCAGCTGTTTGCAATGAACAAATCAAACAAAAGTAATTGAAATAGCTCAACACAACAAATGCTTCAAGTGGTTTCCCCAAATTCAACTGAAAATGCAACTTTTAATGACTTTCAAAATGATTCAACCCCCTAATATCCCTCACAAAAGCACAAATCTGCAAGGTCTCAAGCACAGCTGACGTAACTAATCAAGGGCTTCAGGGGTTACACTACCTGGACGGGTCAGCTATCAATGGCTACAACCAGATTTCTGAGAAGGCAAGTTCAGAAAAACACTCGAGTGACTACAAAAGACCTGCAGCAAAACTCGGTGGTAACAGGCACTGAGGTTTCAGCTTGCACAGTATAAGGCACGTACTAAACGCATACCAGAACTCCAAGACGTACACAACTACTGACCCAAAAGCACAAGGAAGACGGCTCCAATTTGCTCAAAATCACATAAATAAGCCACAGAAGTTTAGGGATTCTGTTCTGTGGAGCGATGAAACAAAATTTGAACTTTTCTGCCCTGTGGATCAACCGTATGTCTGGAGAAAGAAGAATGAAGCATATGCTGAAAAGAACACTGTGCCTACAGTTAAGCGTGTTGTGGCTCGGTGATGCTCTGGGGCTGCTTTACATCTTCTGGCACTATAAGCAGGGGGAAGGCAAGATGGATTCATTGTAGTATTAGGAAATCCTAGGAGAAAACGTCATGCTGTTAGTGAGGAAGCTGAAGCTTGGGCGTCATTGGACCTCCCAACAGGACAATGATCCGAAGAATACCTCAAATTCTACCAAGGCTTGGTTGTAGAAGAAGTCCTGGAAGATTCTACCTTGGCATCACAGTCACCTGACTTAACCATAGAAAATCTCTGGTGGGATTTGAAGAAGGCGGTAGCAGCACATAAACCCAATAATTTTACTGAACTGAAGGCCATTGCTCAAGAGGAATGGACTAAGATTCCTCAGAAACGCTGCCAGAAGCTGCGGTGTCTGGTTATACATCTTATTTGCAGAAGGTCATAACAGCAAAATGGTCTTCTACTAAGTACTAAAGATGCTTGCCATGAAGGGGTTGAATAATTTTGAGACTGCAGAAGTCATTAAAAGTTGCATTTTCAGTTGAATTTGGGGAAATCACTAGAAACATTAGTTGTGTTGAGCTATTTCAATTATTTTTGTCTGATTTGTTCATTGCAAACAGCTTTTTGCCAATAAACCTAAATTGCAATGGGGGTTGAATAATTTAGATCACAACAGTATTAAATATTTCTCTGATTGAATGATATTTGTTTTTAAATTTTGTGTTCTTTATAATATATGCGGAGCCCCTAAAGGGACATGGTGAAGAAAAAAATGAGATGAGAGAGAAAAAATATTTGGCAATGCTTTTGCGTTCTCTCGCAAATGTTTTGTGTTCCCCGAGAAACTTTTCGTTCGCAGGCAAAATAATTGACTTTGAAGCATTGAACTTTTTTCCACCACTTTTTCCCCTTAGGGGCTCAGTATATTTCAGTATATTTCATTATACACAGTATGAATGGGACTTCATATACATGAAATTATATAAAGTAGCTGCATTTATATTTAACAGCAGGGTTTGTTATAAGAGGATCGTTATACTTGGAGGTCCTTAGCATTAAAACGTTTGAAAATCCCTGTTTTAACCTCAACCCACTGAAATGGACATTATAATGAATAGTATTTTCTCTTGAGAAATTGTGATATTCTGGAAGATCACGAACATTCATCATTGAACATATTTTGCTCAGTCGGTAGCCGCCTAGCCAAATGAAGAGTGGGGTGTTCCCGGGGTGCTGAGTGGCCCAGTTTACTCGCTTTCCATAATGATAGAGGAAACATTAGTCGAAACACACATCTTGTGTCATATTTTGTAATATTTGCTGTGCTTTATTTATTTACCACCAGTTATTTAGAGTCTTCTCACTGAGAAAGCACCTCTCGTTCAGAGAGTTGTAAATGCTGACGGTGCATGTCAATAAAAACAGAAGGTACGCTTAATAACATTTAATTCAGCCCAGAGTGACAAAGAAACGACCACAAAGCACAAAACGGCTTAGAAAATCATTAAACGATGAACGAAAGTGGAGCAAATCATGTTCATGTTTGAAATTCAGGAACATTCTTTTCATATTCAGATTAGGGGCACTGCACAGCCCTCTTAATTACTTACAGCCAGATTCTCTTTTCAAGCCCCATTACCAGCAGGGGAATGAAAATCATAACGGGCCTGGAAGTAGAGTTTATCATCTCACTGCAACCTTGAGTAAGTGAGATGCACAGATAGATGTGACACTCGTAGGGCAAGCCACTACGTCGCATATACCGCGCGCACATCCATCTTTGCTAGCGCTGGTTGCACAAGTGAGTTGCGTAAGCAAAAAAAGACCAAAGTTTTTGCAAGAATGTGGTGCATCATTCATGCTTTTTAGAAAGTAGGGCAACCTTGACATGTTCCCAACATTAAGGAGAGATCCTGTGGTTGTCCCACTGACACTCAGGGCAATTTCTTTCTATTTCATGTATGCAGAGTGGAACGAACATAATGAGACTCATTTGAGCTGCCACTAGCCACTACAGCGGCATGAGCGAGTCTCATGCTTTTTTCTTTTTGTTGTAAGGAGGATTCTCTGCATGCTTTTTGACTTCAAATCTCGCTTTTGCTTTGATGTATTTGCTGTTGCTTTTTCATATACATTTCTCTTTTTTTAAAGGCACTGAGGCACTGATCCTTAAAGGTGCAGTATAATATATATATATATATATATATATATATATATATATACTGCACCTTTAAATGTGTGTATATATATCTATATATATATTCAGCTGCTATTTTGATGAATAGGAATGCTAATGTTATAGCTTTCTCTAGGTATTCCAGACCTCCTTGTAGTGAACCGTGAATGTGCAACTACTCAGTACACCTTGAAGTTATTGATTTAGTGTTTGTTAAAAGTCAAACAGACTTCTGATTTAAAACTTATGTTGTATAAGTCATTGCTTCCATCAACAAAGTAATGCAACCTTGCAACTCCATAAGAAAAGTGTGCAAGGCTCCATATCATGAGGAATTAAAGCAATGTTTATTTTCGTAACGTTAATTAAAATTTATTTTTGCATTGTAATTAACAGTGCTCAGAATATCCGTTTGTAGCTGGAGAGTAAACACATTGTTTTAGGAGAAGATTTGCACCTTGATGTTCTCGCTCCTGAGTCAACAGGAACAATTCTCACATCCCTTGAATTGATTTGACTGAACAGACAGAGCAACATGGAGAAAAAAAAAATATCAATCTATGCTATCACACAAAAAACTGACTAAATTGCTATTCAGATTTAACTAAAACATTATTTATAGAATCATAAGACATAAGTATATTCTATTGTAATTTTATGTTTTATTTATAATATGAATTATATAGTATTTATTACTTATATATAATATAATGCCATGACTATCTTTCTCCATTAATGTCTTGTCAAAAGTAGTATTTTTATGTATTCTTTATTTGATTAAAAAAAAAAAAATGCAAACAATACATACACAGAAAATATTTAATGGTATTTTAAAAATGTTTTGACAGTGGCTGTTATTATTGTTTTTCTTCTCTTTGAAAATGACTATTTTCCTGCTTTGTCAGAGATAGAAGGTCATGTTTAGTCACATGCCATTTAGGCTCAGCCAATAGAAATGGCATTATGTAGAAGGCTTCATTCTAACTGCGAGCGAAAGTTTTGTTTCATCTAAATGCGCTGTTGGATTGTAATGCAGACATGGTGGGACGGCATTTGCGTGTCGAATTAACATGTTTAATTAGCCTGGACTGAGCAGTCCATGTTCGGAAATATACAAGAACGCGCTGCCTTTAAACAGCTCACTGCACTTTCTCACTGAAGTCTGAAGGGACGATTTTAAATAATTTTTACTATTTCCAGCATTATAATTGCTGAGCTTAAAGGTGCCATGTGGGAATGTCTGCCAAAAAATAAAATTCATACTCCGCATATTCCATACCAGATGGGGGCAGTAGGCTATACCTCCAGAAAGTTGGCCTACTCTAGTCTGTTTTTTAGTTTCGGTTTGTTAATCTTCTAAAACCGTCAAATCGTCCGCTTTGTCCCGCCAAAGCCTATTTTGTTCGGTGAGTGATGTAGAATATAATGACTGCTGCGCTTGACAGGGCTTATAACGAGCAGAGAGAGAGAGAGAGCGCCCCGGCCGCGCGCGCGCACTCTCACGTCTTCAAACAACATGAGCGCAGTCCTCCTGCTCTCTCTCTCCCTCGCGCATATTAATCAAATCAATTGACACGATAGTAAGGCCGCAGTTCATTTGGAGATTTTTAGAAATTAGAGACTCAATGAACAACATCTCAACACTAAATTATAAAGGCTGGTCTCATATAGACGCGATTGACATCAGGTTCAGTACGCCCACAAGCCGTGCGAGTTATTCGTGTACTGCATTTTGGCTGGTGGTTATGTATGTTGCCCGCATACCGCCTCCCATGGCCGAAACTGGTATTACGACACCAGTCGGGCCGGCGCTAGTAATTTAGCATGCTAATTTAGGTTTATATCTCGGCAGCACTATAACTTGTCAATTTTTTAATGACATCATTGCACTTATTTCTTCTCATTCTTTTTTATGCGTGTAGCTCATTTTTTGGATAATTTTACCTCAATTTTTACATAGGGCACCTTTAAGGTAAAGTTATGCACAATACTCACAATCCCAAGCCAAAATTTATGCCCTGAAAAGATCCATACTTGGCGCCCATGTATTGATAAACATTCCCGCGCAAAATATCCCAATACTATGCTGTATCGATTTTTTTTTCCCCTCCCCTATAAACAGGTGACCTGTAAAGAACTGTAGAAATCCCAAATCTCTGTCTAAAATACAGTTGTTAGAAAACCATTGCAATTGGGCCTACAAATCACAGTGATGCACTGACCGGATTGCACTGTAGACAGCGAGTCTTTCCCAAGGCTGGGAATTATGGCTAAAAAGGTCAGGCTAGGTCACAGAAGGTTCTCTCTTGGTCAGCTCTAAAACTGGGTCATTGGTTTATTTCACCTCACTTGAGAATCTTCTCCCAGTAGATGCAATTAGGAGAAAAGCAGTGTAGAAAGACTGAACTACTACTTCAGTAGAAGTTTCTGCACCATGCCCTTTGGCCATTATAGCCATTACAACATTTTACCATGGTTAAGTAGTGCTGTTAGGAATGATGTGAATCCAGTCAGATTTCAGAGTTGGAACTATCTGCTTAATATGTTTTCAATCTAGCACGTTATTATTATATCCTTTTGAGATTATGGAGCATGAGGCTAGACAAAGTAAAAAAGGAGCTTCCTTTCTCCGTTGTGTGAGGTGGCGTATATAGAGCTGGTTTGACATGCAGGGGTCCGTCTCGAAGGCATTTACTTTCTCCAAACGGCACTGCTGCGTTCCCCTGTGAAGCAATTTGCAGTGGTAGCTCATAAATTACTGAGCGTGCCAGGGATGTCACTTATTAGCGACGGGTCAGTCTCTGATTGAAAAGTCCAGATGTGAAACACAAAAGGTCGGTTTGTCTTTTTATTTTTTTACCGTTCAGAGACACCACTCTAAATGCAACGATTCCCATCTGTCTTTTTTTAGCATGTCTAACTGGATATCCTGCAGTGCTATTTAGGAGGTATTCACTCCTTCACAGTGCAATTACTCTGTATTGTCCTATTGTAAAAACATTTACTGGAAGTAGGATCTATCTTTCTGGAAAATATCAGGAAAATGATGGAAACATGTTTACCAGCTAAATACCTTGATGTGCAACAACAACAACAAAAATGCCACAACAGGGGATGTTATTAGATAACTGGACTTACCAGTGGACCATTTTCAGTGCACAGCATCTTAAATGTCAGTTTGATCATTCTGAAATGCCTGAGCCAAAGTCTATCATCAAAATGGTTGGGTTTAATTACCTCTCAGAACAGTCTCAAATAATTTCATTCCCAAACACCATCCGCCTCCACACGCAAGATAACATGACAAAAACATTTTAAAAAAAAGAGCCAAAGTGGCTTTTCCGATTGCAGCAACTTTCATTTTTATTAAAGGAATTTTGCACCAATTTCCCACAAACTAAAGATTTTTGGATGCTTTATTTGCAAATGTTTTATGCTATATTCCAATATAGAGAATTGGAAGTCTGAAAAAAAAAAAAAAACGTGTTTCCGTGTAGCAAAATACGACCAATTATATGGTTATTGTTGCCGTCACTGTAACCTGTTCAGTTCACTTTTGACTAAGACAAGTGAAGCGTCCTTTCACTATGCATTCACTTCTTCAATAACATCAAAGAAATGGCTAGAGACAGCTTTTGGGCTGTTTTGTCTGAAGATACATACTCACTCTCATGCACTCAAACATAAAAAGACAGGCAGGAACTCAGAATGTGAATTGCTGTGTGGTATCCACACAGTCCAGTGCATCTCCTACAATATCTCCCTGGCAGCAGGTAAGATGAAAGCAGTGTCTCTAGCAATAAATCTTAACCATGCTCAGACATTATATGTGATGGCAGGCTACTAAAGGCCAGCGGTTCTCAAACTGGACATGACACATGGATATTACAATTTACAAATGTTTGTCCATGTACAAATTACAGTATACTTCATTTAAATGGGCATTTTTATTTTTCCATGTTTTATTTCTAATTTCTGATAAATATACAATTTGATCTATATAAAATTATACAATGTGTCTTAGCAATAATACTTTGCACTACATTGCAATGATTTGAATAGGAATCTTAATGCACCACAATTGTGTTCTATATGCACATAAAACCAGCAAAAACTGATGTGATTGACAAAAAAAGTATTGCATAAAAAATTATTAAAGCAGAACAACTGTTTTCTACTTTAATAAGGCAATAATAAGAAATGTTTCTTGAGCAGCAAATCAGCATCAGAATGATTTCTGAAGGATCATGTGACCGAAGACTGGAGTAATTATGCTGAAAACTCAGCTTTCACCACAGGAATAAATTACATTTTAAAACATAAAATAAAATAAATTGATTTTAAATTGTATTAATATTTCACAATATTACTGTATTTATCAAAAACGTACTCGGTTACCTAACGTAACCTCGGTTCTCTAGAGAGGGAACGAGTATTGCGTAAGTTTAGCTTACGCTACGGGTAAAGTTCATCTTTGCTCGAGATACTGAAGCCAAAATTATCCTTAATTTTGTATATATTGTCAACGCAGTGCAGCAGCTGTAGACCTAGAGCAGGCTGCCTAGTGTGCTCATTGGCTGCCTTGCGGCAACTGCAGCAGCCTACCAGTGAGCCTGGTGTCACGTCACGCCCAATGGTGGCGCTTCGCGCCCACTACGCGTCACAGCCCGCGCGAAGGGGTGTGGCTTAACGTATAAATACGGGGCTCAGAGGCTGCCTCCCTGGTTTTCATGATCTAAAGCGAAAATCGCTCGTGGCGCTTAGCACGGCCGGTTACGCAATACTCGTTCCCTCTCTAGAGAGAGCCGAGGTTACGTTAGGTAACCGAGTACGTTCTCTTACGAGAGGTTCTCTCGTATTGCGTAAGTTTAGCTTACGCTACGGGAACACTTTGTCAACGCCGTGCGCGCCCAGCATCCACTTTATGAGTCCCAACCCGGGGAACAGTGAAAGTGGGAAATTCAGGCGGCCAGCAAACGGGCCAACACATGTATAACCATAAGCACCCATGGGGAATGCAGAGCGGCGGCGCCGGGCTGCATGTACATGTAAATCACCCCATATTAGTGCAGCTCAACCAGGAGAGCTAACGTTGAGGTAGCCTGCGCACCAGAACATACATATATTAGACTGATAGAAGTCTGGCCTGCAAGGCAGGAACTTCCAGATTATAGAATCTCACAAATGTAGACGGGGAGGCCCAGCCCGCCGCCATACAGATGTCGTGAATGGAAATTCCACTGGACCCTGCCCACGACGAGGCCATGCCTCTTGTGGAATGAGCCCTGATGCCCAGAGGGCATTGCACACCTTTTGACGCATAGGCAGCAGAAATCGCGTCCACTATCCATCTGGATAGGGACTGTTTCGAGGCGGCGAGACCTTTGGTTTGCCCGCCAAACGAAACAAAAAGCTGCTCGGAGCGTCTGAAAGTGGCTGAGCGTGTTACGTAAGCTCTCAGTGCCCTGACAGGGCATAGGAGACTGTCGCTGCCCGCGCTGTCGGATGCTGGCAGAGCCGACAGAGAAATGACCTGCGCTCTGAAGGGAGTGCTAATCACCTTCGGGACATAGCCATGTCTCGGTTTGAGGATGACTTTAGAGTCATTCGGGCCAAACTCAAGGCACGCTGCGCTAACAGATAGCGCGTGTAAGTCCCCCACACGTTTAACTGATGACAGAGCCAAAAGAAAAACGGTTTTGAGCGAGAGGTATTTTAGATTCGTTGAATCTAATGGTTCGAAGGGATGCATCTTTAGGGCCTCTAGGACCACGGAGAGATCCCAAATAGAAACCAAAGGTGTGCGCGGAGGGTTCATCCTTCTGGCTCCTCTCAGAAAGCGGATGACCAGCTCATTCCTTCCTAGCGACCTGCCTTGCTTCGACTCAGCGAAGGCTGCGACGGCCGCCACGTAAACTTTGAGCGTGGATGGGGACCTGCCTTTATCCAGCAGCTCTTGAAGGAAACTGAGCACCTGCGAAACCTCACCCGTTTTGGGGTCCAGATTTTTGTCGGTGCACCATTTGGAGAATACAGACCATTTAGACGCATATAGCGATCTCGTAGAGGGGGCTCTAGATTGCATGATCGTGTTCATAACTCCTTCTGGCAGGATAACGGGTATCCGTTGATTAACCACACATGCAGAGACCAGCGCTCTGGGTGGGGATGCCAGATCGAGTCGCAGGCTTGAGAGAGGAGGTCCCTCTTCACCGGAATCGGCCACGGGGCTGTGTGTGACAGCCGTGTTAGTTCCGGGAACCAGGTTTTGGTTCTCCCATCACGGGGCTATGAGGAGCACCGGGCTGTGTGGTTCCCTGATTCTCTGGATTACCTGCGGTAACATCGAGATCGGAGGGAAGGCATATAGCAGGCGTCTGGGCCAGAGTTGTAAACGTTGTTCTTTGACGCGAATAGGTCGACTTCCGCTCTGCCAAAGAGGCGCCACAGCAGCTGGACTGTTTGGGGGTGTAATTACCACTCCCCGGGGGGGGGATATTGTCCCTGGACAATCTCTCCGGTCCCTCGTTCAGGATCCCTGGCACGTGCGTCGCTCTCAGCGAACGCAGGAAGCACTGGGCCCAAACGAGGAGGCGTTCCGTCAGGTCGCAGAGGCTCCTGGACCTGACACTGCCCTGGCGGTTCACGTAGGACACAACCGACATGTTGTCCGAGCGGACTAGAACGTGTTGGTCCTGTATGAACGGGAGGAAGCGCTTCAGCGCGTTCTCGACCGCCAACATCTCCAGACAGTTTATGTGAAGGCATTTCTCTCGGTCTGACCACAGGCCAAAGACCGGTCTGCCCTCGAAAAGGCCTGAGTTGGAGGCGTCTGTCGAGATGATTTTCCGGTGGGAAATCGCTCCCATCCTCGTCCCCTGCTGGTACCAATTGGCCACTAACCAGGGCTGCAGAGCTGACATGCAGCTCTGAGATATCCTGATCCGCTTGTAGCCACGCGTCCACCTCTGACGGGGTACGCGGGCGTTCAACCAGCGTTGTAGCAGGCACATGCGCAGTAAGCCCAGCTGAAGCACTGCTGCAGCTGAGGCCATACAGCCCAGCATCCTCTGAAATTTCTTCAGGGAGGCGGTTCTGCCCTTCTGGAAAGATGCGGCCAGGTGTAGAACACGGCGCGCGCGCTCTGTCGACAGCTGAGCCTTCATAGCCACGGAGTCCAGTTCCATCCCTAAAAAGGAGATTGACTGGCTGGGCTCTAATGAGCTCTTGGTCCAATTGACCGTGAGACCCAATCTTTCCAAGTGACTGAGAAGCATAGTTCTGTGAGATACGAGCTCTATCTCTGACTGTGCTAGAATCAGCCAATCGTCCAAATAGTTCAGAATTCGCACACCCTGACATCTAAAGGGGGGCGAGCACCGCGTCCATGCACTTCGTAAATGTACGGGGTGCCAGGGACAGGCAGAACGGGAGGACAGTGTACTGATATACCTGGCCATCGAAGGCGAATCTCAAGAATGGCCGGTGACGGGGTATAATCTGTATCTGAAAATATGCGTCTTTCAGATCGAGAGTTATAAACCAGTCCCTCGGGCGAATTTGCGTGAGGATCTGCCTGGTTGTAATCATTTTGAACGGTCTCCTCATGAGAGCTTTCTCAAAATCTCAGATCTAATATAGGCCTCAGGCCTACGTCCTCCTTCGGTACGAGAAAATAACGGCTGTAAAAGCCTGACTCGCTCAGAGAAGGTGGCACCGGTTCTATAGCTCCTTTGCACAGCAGTTTGGCTATTTCTGCGCGGAGTGGATGTGCTACTTTCGCGCTCACTGTCGACTCGGTCCGAGCGTGAAAACGCGGGGGACGGCGAGCGAACTGTAGTGCATAGCCCTGTCTTATTGTGCTCAGCACCCACTCTGAAACCCCTGGAATGGCTTCCCATGCTTGTGCATGTGTGGATAGGGGGAGAATGGCCTCCGGGTTCCGATCGCCGCACACTGTGGGCTTCGGGAACTGAAACGGAGACGTGGGCGCGGCGCGCGCGCCCTTGGTGCTTAGACGAAGCGGCTCGCTGACAGCTGCTTTGGGCTGGTTCGCACATAACGACCCGATTACATTGAATGGGGAGTGTTTTACAATGGCTTTCTGAAGCGCGAGCGGCGCTTGAGGCGGAGCGACTGATAGTACACGCGAGCTCTCGTGAGCGGGCTCGTAGCATACATTCACAGTCTAACCGGTATGAGTGCTTAGACACGGCGGCTCGCTGGCAGCGATGGCATGCTGTTTCATATGTGACGTCCCGGTTACTTTGAGCGGGGAACGTTTTCTGAGAGCTTTGTAGCGAGTGAGCGGCCCGGAGGCGAGGCATTTATTGGCAAGCGTGAGCGCGCTGGGGCGGGCACGTGACTTACAATCGCAGCCTGACTCATATGGGTGTCTGTATGCGGCGGCTCGCTGACAGCAACAGCTGGCTGTTTTACATGAGGCGACCCGGTTACAGTGAACGGGGAGCGTGCCATGAACATTCTGTGACGCGCGAGCAGCGCCGGAGACAGTGTGTCTGTTAGTAAGAGTGAGCGCTTGTGAGCGGGCACGTGACTTACACTCATAACCTGACTGACTTGAGGTTGAAATGGCCGTGTGACAGAGCGGCCATGAGATGGACGCGAGCGCGAGTACGCGGGCGCGATGTTTACATCTAACACTCGAGCGGCATTTGCCAGCTTTATGAGTGTGGGCTCAGTGGGCCAGAGGGACACATGTTTTTGAGTGCTTGTGTGTAGGGGTGAACACTGGGGCGTGGGCACATTTCCTACACTTATAACACCAGCGGCGTGAGCCGGATAAACAGAAATTACACTCTTTATGGGATCTCTGTGGGTCGCCGTAAAAACGGTGTTTGTGTGCAGGCGAGAGGGCATTATAACCAGCTCGTTGGCTGCTAAATAATCTCCTGCAGTAGCCCTCTGTGGGGGGACTGACAAGGCATGGCGTTTTGACGGTGGTCCGGCCGCAGCGGGACTCACCCGTCTTTTCTCCCCTGATGTTAGGAGGGCTTCGCTTGCTCGGGCTTCAACGCAATCCTCGGCCGGGGTCCCCGCAGGGGGAGGCGGCCTGCGGCGGCTGTCCGAGCGCGATCTAGGGCGGCCGCCCTGTCGACGTTGCGAAGTGGCAGGCTTGGCTGGACGCTGAGTGGAGCTTCTAGCAGGCGGCTTGTCATGTGAGCGGCCTGTGGCTGAGCTAGAGCGTCGTGGCAGAAACAAATTCATGGCCTGCGAGGTCTTCTGTACTTCGGAGAAGCAATCCACAATGCCGTTGACCGCTGGGCCGAAGAGACCGGTGGGGGAGAGCGGCGCGTTGAGGAAGGTGGCGCGCACAGATTCCCTCATGTCTGCGAGCGTCAACCAGAGGTGCCTCTCTGTGACGGTTAGCGCAGCCATGGATCTGCCGATGGCCTGGGCTGCGGTCTTCGTGGCGCGGAGGGAAAGGTCCGTCACGCTCCTTAGATCGGCGATCGCAGCTAGATCCGAGCCCTTCTCGTCCCATTCACGGAGGAGGTCGGCTTGCAGGATCTGCAGAACGGCCATAGAGTGCAGGGCGGAAGCAGCTTGTCCGGCGGCGGAAAAGGCGCGGCCGACGAGAGCTGACGTGGTCCTGCAGGCTTTTGAGGGGAGCGCAGACTTTGAGCGCCATCCAGAGGAGGGCGGGCAAAGGTGCGCTGCTACCGCTTCTTCCACTTGGGGAATGGAAACATACCCCCTCTCGGCGGCGCCGTCCACGTGGGAGAGCGTCGCGGAGAAACTGGAGTGGAGCCTCGCGGAGAAAGGTGCATTCCACGATTTAGAGGGTTCGGCGTGGTGCTCCGGCAGAGAAGGAGCAGGCCTTGAAGCCGGTGGCTGATGGCGGCGCTGAAGAAAACAGCCGGCCAGGCGGTTAAGCGCGGGCTCCTTGGGCGGTGACCACTCGAGGCCGAGGCGGTCGACGGCCTTCACCAGGAGATGCATCAGCTCGGCATCCACACCCGAACGTGTCCGTCCGGACTCCTGGATGGAAGCAGAGGAGGAGTGGAGAGATCCAGGCCATTCCTCGCTGTCCGAGGCCAGGATGGAACAGCTGTCGCCCGCGGCGCCCCTGTCCGCCTCGTCCTCTGAAGCAACGGCAGTGCGGGCGGAAGCCGGCATCTGCGCGTCGGTGAAGGGGGGAGGGGAAGGCGAGAGAGACACTCGAAGGAGCCTGTCCGGCGAGTGTTTGTCTTCCGCGTCGGGCTCCGGCATCCTCTGAGCACGGCGCTTCTTCTTGCGCGGCGAAATGGAGGGCGGAGTGACAACTTCAGCGTTGAAGAGTTCCAGATGAGGTCTCGACCCGCAGGGTCGCCATGGACAGTTCTTCGCAGTGGACGCAGCCTCCCGACGAAAGTGCAAGGGCTGCGTGGTCCTGGCCCAGGCAGAGAGCGCAAATCACGTGGCGGTCTCCGGAGCTGAGCGGGGCTCGGCACGAGCCACAGGATGTGCGAGGCATTCTTAAAAGAACATTCTATTAATTTGAATAGATCTCAAGATGTCCATGTGACACAGTTGTGTTCCGCCTGCCTATAAAAACCAGCTAAAATCTGATGGGATCCCCAAAAAGAATAATATTCTACTTACTCTCAAAATAAGCATCTATATGCTCAATTTAATTTCAAGCTTTTATAGTAGACTTATATTGACTCAAAAACTGAATTCAGCTTTGAGTATAAATTACCCAGCTTGACAGAGTTTACATTGCTTTTAGAAGGCAGAATTTCAATAAACTATACGGCGCCAAATTATGAAATATATTTAGTGATTATGGGTTTGAATTAAAGAACTTTCAGCCAAAATTCAATATTAACATTAATGCAGATATTGCAATTCTTTCTATTTGGCCACACGGACAGATTAGTGTTTTATGCATTCATTTTAAGAACAGGAATATTGTTTTTATTCAAAATGTCTCTCATACAGTCCTTAAGATTTTGCTTTCAAGTTTGTGTAGTTGAACAATGCTGGACAAAAATAGAGGTAACGTTATTGTTACTAGGTGTTGACACCAATGATCGGAAGGTTTCAGAACCACTGGTTTAAGCTATTGCTACTTGCTTTAAAAGTAGTATGCGTATGAAGCTGATGCTCAAAGTCATATCTGGAGCTGTATGATATACTGTGACATTTATACAAGGATGTATCTTGTCACATTAGGCAAAGAAAAGGTCAGTCTATTTTTTAACTTTTTAACTGAGGCCCTTTTTCTCAGTAGAGAATGATTGTGTCAGAGTGTGTTTGCCAAGCGACACATATGGGAGTTTGATGACAGGACACATGACTCTATATGTGTCTGTGCTATGAGTGTAAATGAGCTACAGGAGAACACAGGGATGGTAATATGGCACTTTAAAAAAGTTAATGCACTAATTGGAGTACAGAATGCGGTATTCATCGTTGTAAGCCTTTAAAAAACTCTACAACTTTAGAATCTCGCCAGAAGTATTTGGTCATCCGGGAACTTTTTGCCTATACTTTTATGAGAATTTATGTGAATTTGGACATACATCTTTTGTCGCATACTGTTTTTTGCCTACTATATAGTAGGGAAGCATGCGATTTCGGATGCAGCCATTGAGTTTGTTATCTTGTGTATATATATGCCGTTTTGTTTTCAGTTCCTCATTGTCTGGTGTTGGTTGTGTTTAAGTACGCACCGTTACTTCTAAGCTCTCTTTTGTGTTGTATAATTACCGGTAGTTACCCTAGTGAAAAAAAAACCCTACACCAAAATGTATTTAAAATATATGTATTTCATACTGAGTATACTCCATTAACATTTTTACTGACACTTGAGCTTGAGACTTACAGATATTAAAATTATAATTATTTGGAATACGTCTTTATTGTACAATGCACATTTCTTAATATTAAGCCTTACAATGTGTTTAATAGCACTATTAGTATAGTATGATCTCTGTCTAATATCAGTCTTTAATGCAAGATATTTAAAGTGTACCTAAAGTATATTTGCAATAGTTCCACTTTAGCACAATCAAATATACTAAAGTATATCTTTAGTTGGACCTCAATTTCCGGATAACTAAAGTTACAAAGATAACAAAATTTGTTGTTCCAATTTTGCAGACTTTAAGTATACCAAAAGTACCAGTGCAGGGTATTTATATTAAGTACTTAATATGTACATGTATTTGTAGTATACTTAGCATAAAATAAATGTATTTCAAATATATCTAGTAAAAAAAATGTTACTATAGGGTAAAGTTTCTCTATGATTTATTTTCTTTTCGTCATTAATTGTGGAACAAATTGTGAAAATAGTATATTTGGCTTCAGAAGACTTGGCATAATACACTACTGTTCCAAAGTTTGAGGTCAGTAAGATTTAGTAAAACGTTTTTGAAAATCTCTAATGCTCATTCTTACACTTTTTAAGATTCTTTGATAAAAAAATAACTCTATTAATTTGAAATAGAAATCTTTTGTAACATTATAAATGTCTTTACTGTCACTTCTGATCAATTTAATCCATCCTTGCTGAATAAGAGGACGTCCATTGCCTCCCATAAAGCACTTTGTACAACTCTGTAAACCCAGTGGCGAACAGTAAAACGAGTCCCGGTTGGTTATTAAAATGCAGAACTTCGGTCAAAAGCGCTACAAAATCGTCCGCTGACCAAAGTCTGTTCATCTCCACCCACCTCAGCTGTCATTTTTAGTAAAGGCCAGATAGGCGATAAACATCATAGCGAAGTGAAATAATGTGCCGAATCAACACCCTGCCATGAGTAAAAGTCACTTTCACCCTCAACCTTCAGAATCATATAACACTCCTGAGCCAGTCACTCATCTGCAAGCTTCAGCAGTATCAGGAAGTTCATTGTGTAACGCTCGGTGTCCCACCGGAATTTGTGGTAATTACATGAAACGAATATCTTAATTGTATGAACGTGTCTGATAGCTGTATATTTGTCCTGGGTGTAGTTTATATTCCTGGAACTCTTGACACTCTCTCTCTTTCTCCCGTCTTTCCCTGTAGATAATGAAATCGAGCTTTGCGGTATCCTTGCCATATCCTTTCTATTTCCGTTGGTGGTTTTTTCGCTGGGGAACTTGGGAGTATTGATATGCGAACAGTCATGGCTCAAGTGATACCCTCCGGAGGACAGCTCTTTGCATACATGTCCCTTCAGGTTATAATCTGTTATGTTAATATTACTTTTATGTGCTTTTATAGCTTTTTATGTGCTTTTTTTGTGCCTTTGTAGCAAACACACACACACACACACACACACACACACACACACACACACACACACACACACACACACACACACACAAAAGAATTAGCCAGCCATCTGCTTGCTTCCACACGTTTGGGAGATTGCAAGGGTCCTCATCTGTCTGCAGGAAAGGGTACAGAACCCATCAGAAAAGGTCACAATTACGGTGGAAGAAAGTAAAAAAAAAAGAGACAAATTCCCCCATGCCAGGTCTTTTCCTGCTATGAGGATTGAAAAGTACTAAAGAGAAATCTGTTTCGACTGTGAGAGTTTGTTGCTAATGATGGTTGGAAATTGAAAGACAATGAGGAAACCAGACAGCCTAGTAACTTCTTTTCAAGAGTCTCCTTTCAAGGAATAAACCACGGAAAGGTAGTTTCAGCAGTTGGTCTTGTGGGATGTGAGCAGCGAAGTTAAGACTTCTTTCAATTACAGGCGTATTAGTATATTTATAAATAACACTAAAATGACTCATCTGTAAGTGAGAAACATAGGCAATGAACAGATCAGTATAAATACATTTAATTTAAATTGTAAATTACATCTGAAACTAAATATAGACTAGCCTATATGAATATACAGTACATTTTTGGATACTTAGTCAGACCTAATGTCTGAATATTATTATTACAATTGATGATAAAACTTTTCGCACAACTAACTTTTGCAATCACTTTTAACCAATGGTCCTAAGATGATTTTTAGAGGTTGTCTAAAGTCAGTTCACACAAGTGAAATGTTCTGTTTGTGCTATTTTTCTTTAAAATAATTGTCACTTGGTTTGATTATTTTGTTATAAAGGGCAAAGACATATATTGTATTTAAATATTATGTTAACCAGTAATATTATTATGAGTTAAATTATATACTACTAATAACAATCTATTTTTCATATACACATTTGAAAGTTTTGAGTTGGTAATATTTTTTTTTAAATGTTTTTTAAGAATTTAAAACTTATTGCTCACCAAGGCTGTATTTATTTGATCAAAAATCACAACAAGTTTTTTTTTTCTATTTTAAATTTATACTTTCAGTCACATGATCCTTCAGAAATATGTATATGCTGATTTGGTGCCCAAAACATATTTCTTATTATTATTGTCAATGTTTTTTTGTTTTTATTTGATGAATAGAAAGTTTAAAGGGTTAGTTCACCCAAAAATGATAATTCTGTCAGTAATTACTCACCCTCATGTTCCAACACCGTAAGACTTTCGTTCATCTTCGGAACACAAATTAAGATATTTTTGATGAAATCTGAGAGCTGTCTCACTCCTTCATAGGCTTCTAGACAATTACATTCTGCCGGTCCAGAAAAGTTAGTAAAAACATTTTTAAAATAGTCCAAGTGACTACAGTGGCTCAAACCTTAAGTTTATCAAGCGACGAGAATACTTTTTGTGCGCAAAATTAAAAATTTGACTTTATTCAACTTCATTTTCTTCTGTGTGGGCCTCAGAGTGAGTTCACGAGAGCGCCACGACGCATGCGCGAGAACTGAGAAGACGGACACAAATCTTTTTTCGAGTCATTTGGTTCATTTAACGAGGGAAATGAACGTATTGACTCGAAAAAAAGATTCGTTCATTTTGATGAACGAGTTCGAACAGGAGAGTCACGAACGTGCATCACAGAACAGAGCAAGGCGAGCATTTGAGCTTATAAAACTTAAACTTTGTTATTTCTTTTTAAAATGAGCGATCGTTTCGCTTGATAAGACCCTTATTCATCATCTGGTGTCGTTTAAAGCCATTTGAACAGTTTGCAGTTTGCACTGAAACTGTCTTTTGGACCTTGAATCGTTTGGTGCCCAGCAAAGTGCATAATATGGAGAAAAATCCTGGAATGTTTTCATCAAAAACCTTAATTTCTTTTCGACTGAAGAAAGAAAGACATGGACATCTTGGATGACATGGGGGTGAGTAAATTATCAGCAAAAGTTTTTTTAAAAGTGAACTAATCCTTTAAGTTTATCAAGCGACAATAATTATTTTTGTGCGCAAACAAACAAACAAAAATAATGACTTTATTCAACTATTCATTTTCTTCTGTGTGGGCATCTGACGCATAGACAGTAAAAGAAATGGACACATCGACGATTTCAACGGAGAAAAGTGAAGCCTACAATTAGAAGCACTCACTTCCTGATGGCTGAGCGCACTGTGCAGGCTCAAACTGAGCTTGACGACGGAGATGAGAAGTGAGCAACCTGTCTGACAGTTGTAAGTCTTCTAGTAGCTGTGCGAAGAGGAATCTGAATCATTCCCTTCCGAATCTTGCAGAGACGGAGAGCGTGAGTAGCTGTCCATGAGCTAGAAGCAGGAGCAACTTTATGACTCTCTATGGGTTTCTCCCTTGACTTTATGCCTCCACGTCCCCCCGATTGCCCGCAAGCTTCTACTTCTGTCTATACGGTCATTTCTCTACTGTGCGACAGAGAGTCGCATGGTTATGACGCAATCGTTAGTCTATTTTTACAAAAACGGCTTCTACTAGGCCATAACGTAAGATACAAAGTAATGGGAGCCTTTTATACATTGCCGTGTTTCTTTAGAAATAAATAATGGACAAATGGAGGCTTTGGACGCCTCAGATGTAAAGTTATTCGCTGTCAAAGTGATGCCAAAATGAATGGGAGTCAATGGAATGCTAACAGCAGGGGAAGGCTTGCTAGCCAATGGCGGCCCCCAAGGGAGGCTTCAGTTTCCGGCTGGTGGATTACCCCCTTGGGTTCAGTTTCCGGCTGATAGATTACCCCCTTGATCTGACGTGAGTTCACGAGAGCGCCACGACGCATGCGCGAGAACTGAGAAGATGACGCAGATGGGTCTCGATGTAGTGTTTAAAATGGTTCTAAAGTGTGCATTTCCTGGATCTCCGAATCGTGAGAATCCAACGAGAAAACGTAAAAGTGCCTTACCAATACAGCAAAATGAATGGCTTACCTTTCATACTTTCCCATCAAATGATCGTGAGCGTCGTCTTCTCAGTTCTCGCGCATGCGTCGTGGCGCTCTCGTGAACTCACTCTGAGGCCCACACAGAAGAAAATGAAGTTGAATAAAGTCAAATTTTTAATTTTGCGCACAAAAAGTATTCTCGTCGCTTGATAAACTTAAGGTTTGAGCCACTGTAGTCACTTGGACTATTTTAAAAATGTTTTTACTAACTTTTCTGGACCGGCAGAATGTAATTGTCTAGAAGCCTATGAAGGAGTGAGACAGCTCTCAGATTTCATCAAAAATATCTTAATTTGTGTTCCGAAGATGAACGAAAGTCTTACGGTGTTGGAACATGAGGGTGAGTAATTACTGACAGAATTATCATTTTTGGGTGAACTAACCCTTTAAGCAAACAGATTTTTTTTAAAAACATTTTTTGTAAAATTATAAATGTCTTTATATTGTCACTTTATCAATTTAATCCTCTTTGATTGATAAGTGTTTTTTTGTAAGAAAAAAAAAATCTTACTGACCTCAAACACTAATCTGATAAAAAAAATCTGATCTAATGAAATGTTCACATGTCTAAAGAATTATTACACCTTAAGCAACTGCAAATAATTGTGTGGTGGTGTTTGCCAAATACGAGCCACTTAATTGTTTATTAGGCTACTTGGGCAAAGTTTATATGCATTTAAGGAGCCACTAATGCACACAGATATTATACAGTTTAACCTGCTATGGCTATGACTGAAATAAACCTCTTTTCAGAAAGAAATGTTGTTGCAAAACATTGACCTCGTGCCATATTTTGACACCGCAGCCCTGACAGATGTCAAAAAAAAAAAAAAAAAAAAAAAATCGGTGGCTAAGACTAGCAACGTCTCGACAGCACAGGTAGTTCATTGGATTCGGACAAATTAATCCTTTCCCAAATACAATGTAGCTGAAAATATCATGTGTGAAGCAGGGGAGGGGTTTCGTTCAGTTAAGAATAGCTATGCGCTTTGAGAGGAGACAGGCAACAGTTCGGACAGCAGACCTCACTGTGTCTCCAGCAGACCACATCTCTCCCCACTGTCTCCGTTCACTGCCTTTACTGGAACCGAGCTTGAGGTAAGGTAAGACGACTCGCTTTCATCGGTGCAATGTGTTTATCCAGAGGTAAATGATATGATTAGTTCATCTAAATATTTGAAAAAGGCGTCTAACTGATTGGCTATGTTGTAGGGTGCGGGAAAACGGGGACGCGCCAAAGCACGCGAGCCAGGCGTCTTTTGCATTTTTATTAGTTCTACTGCGAATCACTTACCTGAAGGACACTTATGTGCCTCACGTTACTCTATATCATGAAATATCATTGATTTAAGGATCTTGTGAATCATAAATCATGCATGGACGAGTCTTTCCTAAGTTTTGTTCGATATGGCATTCTAAAATAATGTGACAGTGCTGTGCGCGCGTTTATCCGACATGGGATGCGTCACACACGGCGCGTTCTTGCAGCAAGACGGCGCGCAACGTTCACAGGACGGGTTTTTAAAAGTTGAACTGTGTTTACAGTTCTAGCCTACTGTCTTAAAGGGACAGACCACCCCACATTTAGATTTCTGTTATCGCTTACTCAATCTCGCGTCGTTCCAAACCAGTATTACTTTAATTGGAACACGCGCAGAATTGCATCCTAATTCTACTCACTTTCACAGTAGCCTATGGTTAAAAACGAATGGTGAACTATATCCTTAATAGGGAAAGGAGATATTCCAAACGGGAATAGCGCGAGACGCGACGCACCTGCCAGACACGTCTAGAGCAGACGGAACACGTCCTGTGTGAACCCCAATTTCTTATTTTGGAATATAATGTTCTGCTTTATGAGATCAGGTGGGTTGTTTCACCTTGCTATTGACTGTTAGAGTTGCAGTAGTTACTTGTAAATCTGACCATAGAGTAACACATAAGTTTGTGTCTATGTAAACATAATCTAAGAACATCACAGATGTGTATGTGTGATCTTACTTACAAAGGGTTTGTATTCACTGTCCCATTGTGTGAAGTCATCAGTTGATGTATTGTATTGAAAAGTGTTACAACTCTGCATCAGCTATTCCATTAGGTGAAATGCTTGGGTGTTTTGTATCAAATTAAATAAGAGAACCTACTGATTCGAATGATACCAGCTGTGTTATCCATTAATGTGATAAAAAAAAAAAAATTAAGCCAGATGTGATTTTATGATTCTAAAACTTACTCTTCATAGAGCACTTCCTGGCCTCCCTTAAAATGTAGATCCGAATACTTCTGTGAGAATAGAGTTCCCAGGAGTATAAATACCAGAAGCTGAATAAATAATGAATAGGACAAGGGAGTGTGCGCACTTGCTTTTTCTGTATGTCTGATGTCATTCTGTATGGTAGATTATTGAAGTACAGCAGCTTCCCTTGCCATGTCTCCAGATGGTGTTGAGTGTATAACCTTCTGCTAACATCTGCTAATAAAGCAACTTTCCAGAGAGATAACTCTTAACGTATCAGCCTCCCCCCTTCCAACACACACGCTTACCAAAGCTGTGATTTTAAACTGAGCATGCACTACACTGGCTTCCTTCTGTTGACTATTAGTATTGATATAGTGAACTGATCCTTAATGCCAACAAAGTACGACTCTATAGTCATGCATAAGACATGCTTGAATATATAGACATTGAAATCATCTAACACCTATTCCAAGGTTGTAGGTTTATACTGTATTCATATTACAGTAACGGTAAACTTTTTTAAATTTAAATGAATGTTTTTATTTATTTTACTGTCTTTTTATGGCATGGAAAACTTGTAAAATACGAGAAGTTAAAAACAAATTGTAATTTCCGATCATTACAGTACAGTGATTTCTGAGGTGATGAATATACATTTCTCTAGTTATGCTCAGTCCTAAAGGCCTGTTCACACCAAGGACAATATCTACAACAATGACTTTGACTATAAAGTAAATAATAATCTTATCTTCCTATATGAGAATAGCAAAGTCCACACCACAACTAACAATAACAACAGAGGAACGATATCTTTAGTTTGGAGTCACTTTCAGAACTATTTTTTTTTCCAGCGGATGAATGATAAAAACATAATCAAAATCAAAATAACATTAAAAACATTCAGTCAATCAGAACCTCCCAACATTAAAGAGCTGGAGCATTTAAAGCGGCAGAAGACACAACTAAATAGTTCTTTAATGAATTTTGGATGGCTGATATCTTTCACTGAAAGAGTGACATTTATTTAGCGCTTCTCTGATGATACATTTTGAAATTTTCAATGTCTATTTCATGCAAAAAATTGAGATACAGTAAACTACAACAGGTAGTCAACAAGCCTGCCAGTGTGGACGCACTTCACTGTGACACTGTGATTTTTGCTCGCTTTTGTCCTCTGAATAAATTTGATTTGAGGCTTTTTTTTCTTTTCTTCTGTAGTGTGAGCTCCATATTCTCACTATATCATGCCATATGAACCATAAAAGCCTGATGTATCAAAAATAACAAACATATATTTATTTATTTTATTTTTATTTGTTTTATATTTTGTCTTAAGGTTAAATAAACTGTTCCATTAAAAAAAAGTATTTATAGATTATTAGATTATTAAAATTATTCGATCCAGCATGTGTGTAGACGTGGACCCAGATATGCATGTTATGTGACATTTTGCAAGCATTTCCCATGGGCACTGATATGATATCCTTAAAGAGGACGTTTGAAGGTAGTTGAAAGGGCATTTGGCTAGTTTTGCAGGAGATGTGCTTCTGCTGGCTCAAGAGCCAAAATATTCAAATACACCTCTGAAAACACAATTTATTATTGCTTGGTAAACAAGCTCAATATGATGATGAAAGACCTTAATACGAAGCACTTTCTTCAAAGAAAGGCATTTCTATTTCTGCTGGAACAAAGATTGGCACTCTCCAAAGTGTTTCCCAAGGTGAGTTTTGAAGAGGGAAATGCTTTAATTGGTTCATGTTGAGACAAATCGTTTTTCCAGTAGAGTTATGGAGAAGGTGCCAGACATGTGGTGTCCACACCTTGGTTTGATTTGTTTTGAACCTGTAATTTGCTTTTCTCAGCAACTTTTTTTTGGGCCCCCACACACACACACACACACTCTCCCGTTCAGTCACATGCTCCGATTTAATGCTTCTTGGCAGTATGCGCAAGGTTCATGAATAAATCAAAGCCCTCACTGTCAATGCTTAGAGCAAGAGGGAATGGAATTATCATGTTCCGTACAGTTTTCATCCGAAAAGTACTTTCATCATTCTCCTCTTCCCTCCTTGCTAAAAATATTGCGAGCGGTTAATGCCACAGTGCGTTAGAGAAACATAGCTTATTGGCAGCTTTATAAATATTAACCCGCGTCATATTTTTTTAATCATCCAAATAATAGTATTCGTTATCCATTAATAATCCAGGCCTTACGGTGAACCGAACACTAACAGCAACTTTTTTGAGATGTCACACAAATGTCGTTTCGAATTGTCCTTTGCCAGTGGTATTTTCAACTGTACATCCTTTGAGATTACTGTGGTATCATCCTTTCTGAAAAGGAAGTTTTGATTTATGGTCTTGAGGAAGAGAAGGAACTGGATAAAGGCTTGCCATTGTTCTTCCTAAACAATAGTACTACAATAGGACAGGTTTTACATTGCATTTTTAAATGGTTGCAAAATCTTCCCTGATATCTGGGAGTGTAATGCAGAAAAAAGCGATTTAATTGGAATTGTCGTGCGTAGAAATAGTCTAGTAAACTAGCATGGCACCAGTGAAGTATGGGGAAAGAACCATGGCTCCATAATCAAGTTTACAGCTGCGGGCTTGAGTGGATTTACTGTTCTAAAATGCTTTTGAGGTCTTGCAACAGATTTGGTTTTGAATTTATCACCATATTCGCCATAATTTTGGTTTTGTATGGCCATTAAAGTCGGAAGATCTTGTAACTCCTCACACACAATGGCCTCTCTTGCTTCAGGGGTCCATAAGTAAAGTTCAAGTTGAAGGATATACCCACAGAATGGTTCTAAGATTTGCATGCAAATTTCTCCCTCAAGCCTAATGATTTCGCTCTAACAACTATTCAGAGGCTTGCGAGGCTCATTTCAACCTTTAAAGAGTTTACCGGCTCATCTTTGGGATGCGTAGCCGGCAGTGACAGCCGGAAGTGTGCCTTTGGAATTTTTTAAGAAAGACTTTCTTAATTATTTGTAGTGCAAATAATGTATGTTAAAGATACAATATGTAAGTTTTTTCGCCACAAGAGGGCGCAGTTTCCAACAATAACAAAGGCGTATGTGTATGACGCAGTGAACAGCTGAATGATGGGACTTGCTGTCAAGCTGATGGATATAATAATGTTTATGGATGAGTGCAAACCTTCATGTTTTTTAACATTACAGTGTTATGAAGCAGGTCGCGATTGCGAAAGAGACAGATATCGTCTCTTTAGCAATCGCGACCTGCTTCATAACACTGTAAGTGATACTATCCGCGGGACTACACGCGAGTCCCGCGAATAGAAAGGAATAAGGACATTTAGAGCTGGATTACACACACAGGTCAGTTTATTAGACGAATTAAACTTGTGAGGTAATGCAGCGCTGCTTCACTTGGTCTATGTAACACTATCACACTAAACTGCATTTAAATGTGTGTTGAAAGTTATAACGTTATTCTATGTGTTAGTTCGTTTGCTATACGAAACTAGCAAGGTAAGCTAGATCAACATTAGAATAACATACTGACCATATTCTAACATTTCATCATGTTGAGCTAACGTTATAACATTGATTTGTTGTATGTAGTACATTTGCTCACCTGTCTAATAAAGCTGTCAAGTCGTGACTCGTGAAGCTCTGTCAAGTCCAAGTTAGTCGCGGACGTGGAGCTCTCGGCATCTCAAAAACGCCACGCTGATATTGATCCTCATTTTAGTTCTCCTTGTTTGTCCCAAAGTCTGCTTGCCATGGTCTATGTTTGAACGAAACAAGAACTGCGTGCCGCTAAACGTTACGCACTAGCAGTTGTCCACGTCTGTCGCCATGGTTACGTCATGGCCATGGTAGTGCGAGCGGAAACCGAGGTTAAGGCGGATATTGCGTCATTGACAGGCGACATTTGTTGGCCGGGACTGCCACTTATTTAAAATTGGAATTTCTCTGAAATAAAAAATCTTTGGAGACTTTTGGGATATTGTAAGTACACAACTGCAGGAAATATATCACACTGTGCAAGTGATTTTTGGATATTTTATTACAAAATTATTACATATTGGACCTTTAAGAGGATTATAAAGTTTCCTGTTTAATTAACATTGCATTATGAGTAGAAACAAAGTTAAGTTGCAAACTTTGTTTATTTTTGTTATTAAACTTGGCAAATGGAAATAAGTCATGTTGCATACAAATATACTTGAAAAATGTTAAGGAATGAATATACTGCATTTGTTTTATTGCTTTTATGGAAATATTTTTTTTAGCAATCAATCAAGGTCCTGTCCAGAAGCAGATACTTATGGTATTTTGTGTTTGTTGGGAATGGCTGTTGGCTAAACAGTTGACTCGCATCCATGGTGTTTTATGTGATACAGCAGTATGAATCACTCTGCATCTTTATTAAACATTCAAGTTCAACAACATGGACTCATAAATGTTTCAGTCCTCCATTTCTAGTGAATTTACTGGAGCACGACAACTGTTACTGAAATGTCCTTTGTGGCTGGGTTTTCTCTGACCCTTTTTAAACTTTATGCATGTTTTAGATGTATAACAAACAAAGGCCATTCATAATGTAATCCCATCAGAGTGTGCTTGTCACAAACTGCATGACACTGATTTGTATTGTTCTGTTTGTGTTAAGAGTTCTGACAAGTTTGATCTAAAGCATTCACAAAGCACAATCCCCATGTCCCTCTCCAATGTACAAAAATCAAGTATGTGCCAGTCAAAATGTCATGCCAGTCAAAACGACTCATCGAGCTTAGCCACGTTTCAGGGGATCGGAATGGATGTGTGTAGTAGACCTGCGTGCTATTTTTATGAGTAGGTTAATTCGCCCAACCTTTTTGTAATGCAGTCATCTTCAGCACAGGTATTAACATCACATTAACTCTGAATGAAATTTCTGAGCTTCACTCCACTGCGGAGCGACAGGGATGTAATTGAGAAAAATCCCACAGGAAACGGTTGGAAAACTGCTAGTCTCGTATTAACTTTTTTCATCTCTTGCCGCAAATAGCTTAATGTACCATTGCAAAAGGGAGGCTTCATTCATTTCAGAGATTCCCCCATGTTACCACTCGGCTCCAAATGTCCAAATCAATCAGCGTGGTGTGTGATGAAGACACTGAGCCTCTATTTGACGTACTTTATCGAGATAGAATCCATATCCGTGGAGGTAAATTCCACCATCATGATGGGCTGAATTACAGAATCCATTCTGCAAAGTAGACTGGTGCTAGTCTGGTCATGATTTGCTTTATTATTTATACTTTTTTCTTTTCTTCACTGATGAAGTTGCCATTAGGGATGAGCAAACCATGTTTTCAAAATCAATTAGCCAGTGGGTTGCCTTGTCCACACTAATACGTTTTCGTTTAAAAACTCTCCTTTTTCTCTCCATTTTGGCCTTTCGTCCACACTGAAACAGTGTTTTTGTCCTGCGAAAACAAAGTCTTTTGAAAAATGGATAAATTTAAAAAAAATGCAGTTTTTGCGTTTTAGTGTGGATTGTGAAAATAAAGGTATATTATGAAACCGATTATGCATGTTTAATCATGTGACACATATTATTCTATGTTTACACCGATATTGTGCCTGTTATGTGCTATTCACTATTACGATTCTTCATACTCCCTCCCAACCATTCTTTCACTATCTGAGCCTGATGAATCTTGACATTTTCTCCCTGGAATATGGCCATTATGTGTCTTCCTACGTGGTTGTTTAAGAAATGAAAAACACACTCAATTAGGCTTAGAAGAACTGTTGCCAAATGTATAGCATTCTTTTTGGCCAGGCAGTGTATACACACACGCACACACACACAATGTAAGATTGCAATGAAAAAGAAATGCATTGTATTCAATCACCAGTGAATATGCTTAACTTTGTCTTTGCTTGGCTTATTACAGTTACTGCATTCAGCAAAAAAGCTGTGAACCCAATTAATGTGCATTGATACTTGAGTCGGTTAAATAATGTGATTGAATGGAATGGTATAGACTCAATCTGATGATGCTCAACAGTGAGTGTATTCATTCTAATTATATGACTGTGACTGCTTGTTTTTTTTTTGTTTAAAAAAAAAAAACCAAGTTGCAAATAAATGAAACATTACACATGGAGCTCGAACAAACAGAATGCATTAGAGACACCCGTGAAGTAGGCTAAGGATTCTCGGGCTGTCTATAAGAATTGGCGGTTACACTTTAAATTGGGGTCCAATTCTCACCATTAACTAATTGCTTATTAGCATGCATATTATTGCTGTTTATTAGTACTTATAAAGCACATATTAATGCCTTATTCGGCATGACCTTATTCTACATCCCTTAATCAACTTAATAAGCAGTAATTATTTAGGAGTGTTTTGAGGCAAAATACATAGTTAATAATAGTTAGTTAATAGTGAGATCTAAAGTGTGACCGAATTGGCATCTTTTCTTTTTCCTTGTATTTTTATTCTTTTTAAATCGTTGTCTTCTGTCCACATATGGTTAGCACTGTTGCTGTTGGTTTGCTGGGGTAAGATGTACCTCATAAGCTAAAAATAGAGTAATGTGGTTTACACAACACCGTTTTCAACTAAAAACGTACAACTTTTTATGCGTTTTGGTCGTTCATTTACACGACAACAGCATTTTGGGTGCCTGAAAACCGCAAACTTTTGACCATTTTAAGCATATCGTTGTCGTGTAAACGTACCCTTAAAGTCAAAGCTGTTATTTTGTGTAGCAATGTGTGTATTAGATGTATCTGCTTTGCACATTTATTTATATATATAAAAATCAAATAGCTGAAAGCCCTTAAAAAGCAAAATCTGGCTTTTTTAACTCAAACCTGGACGTAAACTGAAGCTTTTAGGATTTAGAAAAATAAAATAAAAAATGTAAAAGTGACCAATGAATGAGAAAAAGAGAAATAGTTCATCATATTAATATCTACTATTTAACTTTCCAATTACATTTTTTGCGAAAATTGTTTTTTTTTTTTTTTTTTTTTTTTGGAACCATCAAGCAAACCACTCAAAAGCTTGGGACACCAAACGTTTGAAGGCCTCCTGTTGGCCACAAGTGATTGAATGAATGTCTCTGTGTTCTGCACATCTTTCTTACTTAGCCAGCTAATCAGGGCTTACAATAAATCATGTCACAAATCCCTTGGCGGTTTACAGTCTACGGTTACCATATGACAAACAGAAAATACAGCGGAATTGGTTAATTTATTAAGTGAATTGGTTAAATTGAATCCATCTTCCGTCTTTTTGAAAGACGATGCAAATTAGCACTTATAGCGATGGACCGCACTTATGGATCAATATCCACAGCCATTAAAGAGCCCACAAGAAATGAACTGCACGCTTCCCTGTGTACTTACATCAAAACTTTTGCTTGTGGCATCTGATAATGAGATATCAACAGGAAGCTATCAAATTGACTTTTGCATGATATATTACATCATGTTAATTGGATGCTAAAATCTGATCAGTCCTGCCTGTTTAGTAGTGAAAAAAATATTAGATGATCAACTCAAATTTGGTTAGCATACAACATCTCAATCGATAGCTTTGGAAAAAGTCCTGAAACGCATGTTAGAGAGATTTAAAGAGTCACTCTCATGATTAAAGCTGCACACTAAATAGATTTCTAATGAGCCGTTTCTCTGATAGACTGCTTACATCTGCAATAAACTGATGCCTGTCCCTCTTAGTGCTAATCATTCAATCAGTGAATTTGCACACTGAAACGGAGTAAGAGAGGATGGAGATGTGTGTGTGTGTGTGTGTGTAAGGAGGATTGTTGAGACTATTAGTGTCGCAGCAATGGTCTTAGGGTGCTATTTTAACTTGCCAGCTGAAAAGGAAACAGAGGACAATGCTTTGGACATGCTGTTTGTGTTGTCTTAGCTCCAGATTCACTAAAAGAATTGTGCAAACCATGTTGCAAACAGCCAAAAATGTAAAGCTCAAATCCAATTTGTTTATGCTGCGATTTAGAAAATGGGGTTTGAAGGGGGACTGTACAGTATCAATCTTTATACTAGGCTTTGTAACAATGAAATATCGATTTGAGTTGGAAAACAGTAATTTTTCAGAAATATTTGACCACTGAATGGCACGATTGACCAGTCAGAATCAATGACTCCAGAGAACCCTTTTAAAAGTCCAGTTATATTGTTGTTCTTCAACATTTAGTTTAGTTATGATCATTTAAAAATGTTATTTATTTCATGCTTTTCATATGTAGGAATTGTACAAGGTTAATTACACACAAAAGAACCAAATAGCTCTGAAATTTGAGAATAAGGTCAAATCTAAGGGCATCATTTATAATAAATATCTATAATAAGCCTAATTTACATACAAAATAAGTGTGTTTATGCTAGAAGGAATAACAGTGATCAGGTTGGTTAGACCGGTACATTCTCAACACAATAGTGTTGCAACTTGTTATTGAAGTAAGGCTACATCTTATATGCCATATGGTCTTTGACATTGTCTTAAGCCTATCTCTCGCTGTCGCCTGGGTGTTCCATTCATCTGCACCCTCTTGTTCTATCGTCAAAACGTCTCCACTCTTTATTTTCCAAAGCAACACAATGTTCTACCGAAGTGAAAAATAACTCATGACATCTGTGATTATTCCAAACCTCTAAACTGTCTTTTTCTATTACACTTGCATTGGCGTGATTGATTTAACTTTATCTTCAGGGCCACAACGTGCCTTCGTTTTCTACGCAGTTGGCTTGTTTATGTTTGTAGCGGTTTGAGAAAGCCTTTTTCTCTCTCTGCACTGGAATGGATTCATAATGTGGCCAAAAAGCATGACAGGCTTGGCTTTGTGAAAAGAAAAGGCTTTTCTTTCTCTTTCTGTTGCTGCCAGCACTTCTGGTTCAAGACCTTTGTAGTAGCCTTCATTCCTCTGATTTATGCATTGTGGTTTCATTGAGGTGTAATGAAAAAAGATCAACGCAAAGGCTTTGAAAGCTTGCAAAAATTGTTCTTCGATAGAAACAGGGCATCTTTGGCAATGCTTTGGGTTAGTAGAAAGTGTCCTGTAAACACGGGTAATTCTAAGGATCTACCGTCCTGCCATCTGCACCTTCACGTACATAAATCACAATCTGATCTTTTTTTTGCTTAAGAGATAGTGGCCGTAATGCAGTCCCCAGCTGGTATTGAACCAGAACACAATGTTCTTGGCAAGGGAATCCTGATTTCCCAACATGGACCTACGATTGCAGTCCATAAATCATTTGGAGCGCCTAGTTGGAAGTGCCTCCTCCCTTTATTGGACACATTGGTTATTGTACACCAACTTTGTCATTGGTATCGTCCCTGAGAGAAGTTGCTACTGCTTGTGGCGTTGCCTGAATATGTTCAACTATATTAAAGTTCTCTGAACCTGGTAGTATGCTATTCGTCTTAACGTGCTTATGCTTATTTGTCTTAGCATTTCACATATTGACTCGTAACGCCGGAAAAAACAAGAGTTACGTCCGGCCAACCTCTGGAGATCATTTAGATTTGGCTCTCAAGAATCTTAATAACTGGCTTCTGGGTTGAGATCTTCTAGATCCCTGGTGAGATCCACGATCTACTCCAGTAATAAAATCTGGAAAAAGTTGCTGGATCCAGGATGGATTGTCCGTGAGCACAAGGTCTTGGAGACAATGGGTTCCACTCGGGTGTAGAGATGATGGCTCATTTTCAGCATGGTTTCACAGAGTATATGCTCATTATTTTGTGCTTGAAAGAATCTCACAGATAGAGACTCGTTCTCAGGTTTAATGTGGATGTACTAAAGGACGAGTCTTGTACGAGATTCCCACGGGATAATTTTCATGGGTGAGTGGGAGTTTTTGAGAGCAGGCTACAATCTACCTTTATATGGAATGCGGCCCAATGTTTGCCAATTAGACCATAATCTACCCGTGTGAGAGGGAGAAAATTATTAAAGGAGAAATTAAAGTGGGGACGGGCCAGTGTAGAAACTGAGGGCTGAGGCGACAACACCACTAGTGCACTGATAACTAGATTGAAGATATCTCTAATAATAATGACAGTTGAAAGTGAGATTCTCTTCACTAATGAAACACTTACTTTTACCACTCTTCCGTTGTTAGTTTTATTCTTGACCATTTCAGATTACTGTGCAATCATTCCAGTTCTCAGATGGCCATAAACAGGTAGTTGGGACTTAAAATGGTGCTGGCAAATTTGAAAGAACCATAATTTCAGCCATAGCAGAAACGTAATGTTATTGTCCGAATTTCTACTCATCACATTTCCATTTGCAGACTCGACAGTTTTGAATCAGTCACTGAGGTAAATTGTTTATCTGGCAGAGTGTCACTTGAATATGTTTAACTGGCCATTTTAGTCATGTGTTATGGCTGCTATTGGATTTGATATTAAAATTGATGGTGATGAAGAAAGAGGACACTTTCAAAAATATTCATAATTACATAAAGGGTTAAATGATCTAAATCCTAAAATAGAAAATCTAAAATTGACTTCTGATTACATAAAAATAAATTATGATCACAAAAATTGATATGGTGCTGGTAATATTGTGAATCGCTGTTTAGCACTATGAAATATGAACTGCAAATATGTATTTTCTTAATTATTATTTTTTTTTGTTAAATTATCTAAAAATCCTTAAGCATTTGCTTAAGATTTAGAAGCCAAGGTTTTCTAAACTGAACTCCTTAGATGTAAGATATTTACTTGAAGTACCCCCTGAGATAATAATAATAATTAATAATTTAATAATTATAATAAATAACAATTGTATTTGACACTACAAGTAACAATTATGTTATTTATGTCTCAAATTCTTTACTTTCAAACCCTCAAGATTTAAATATTCCAAATCCTCATGCTTTTATTTTGGCAAACAACTGATCTTGTGTTTTTGTGCGGTTCGTAAGAAAAAAATCAGGCACTGGTAAAACATATATTATTATATAAAATAGTTTGTCACAATACACAGAAATGAGTGGTTGTCAATAGAAAAACTTGTTCTTCTGCCAGAATGTGTATTTCTGCCATCTACCAGCAGTGGCTAGCTGCTTTTTATAGAGCTGTGACCTGTTTCAATAGGAAATATGTCAATATAGGAAAGAAAAGTCTTGGGGTGTACAGACAGACTGCTGGAAGCTGCTGCACTTTTGCTTTTTTAGGATTGTGTTCTCAGCTTGAATACCAAGCTTTGAGTGAATCGTTGCAGGACTGTTAGAGACCACTATTAAATATTACAATATATTCTTAATTTTCACCTTTTTTTACCAGTTTGAAAGTAACTGTGAACAGCTAATGATAGCTTGAGGGACTTTAGCTGTGAGCTTAGCCTGCTCTAGATTTAACAGTACCCTGCTGCTTTTATAAGAGCAGTTACTTGGATTTATTAGCACGAATGTATATTTTGCACTATATGTGTCTGCACATTTTGCATGTTTAAATATGCATTATGTGATTCACAAAGTGCTTAAAATGCTTACGAGCTTACATCGACCCTTCATCTATTGCTTCCTTGTGGGCTGTTACTGACAACAAGATAATTGAGGTTTTTAGCATGGGCTAAACCCCACCACCATTAATGGAGCAGAAATAAAAATGCTGTTTCAATTATATAATTGTCTGCCAACAATAATCCTTCCTCTCTGCTAGAGTAAATGAGTCTCATATAATGTTGATTTTAGACCTCATCTAATTCTAAGCAGTAAAATCTCATTCATCTTTTGTTGGTGTAAAACAGCAAGAGGATATGAATTATAAATACTGTCTCGGCTTGAGCGAGTGCAATTTCGTCTACACACATATCAGTCCCATGTGCCCCAAACAAATATGCTTGTCACTTTGCATAATGTATAAGTTACAGGGCAGACTGGTTGTGTCTGTTAATGTAATGAGGAGGGTTACCTGAGCTCCCTCCTGCTAGCAGTGCAAAATATGATGGTGGAAACTCAATCTCGTTGTTTGAGAATAGCAGGGTTGATTAGATTTCGGTTTATTGTCCAGAACCAGATGATTTCAAGGACTAATTTTAAACCTTTGAAAGTGAAGTGCTTGTGGTTTTCACTCAGCACTGTGCTGGTTATGTGTTTCTGAGTGCACTGGTTTGTTACCGGTACGTGTGGTGGTTGGAAAGCACGATGAAGCCGGAGAATAGGAATAAACAGGATTTAATCGAGAACTCACTTTAACACAGTATAACATTAACGCACCATACACAAACGAGAACCGACCAGGAATGAGGGAGAACACAGGGTAAAAATACACAGAGAACAGAATAGGGAAACAAGGCACAGCTGGGGCAAATTAACTCAACACAGGTGAATAAACTGAACACTAACGAGAAGCGGGAAACCTGGGAACAGGACTGAACCAAATACACAATGACGGGGGAAAACTCAGGAAAACAGATATAGGACAGACATAACTATAACAATATTGTGGCTGATTAACTTTAAATTAAGTCTTCAGAGTTGTTGTAGATTCTTAGCGTTATTTGCATTATTCTTGTAATAAGCTTAGAAAATGTGACAACAAAGTCACAGCATGTGTCCAGAGATATTAGAGAGAAGGTGGACAACTTAAAAGTTTTGGATTTTTTTAAAAATATTTTTTGAAAGAAATTAATACAGCAAGGATGCATTAAATTCATGAAAAGTGAAAGTACATTGTTACAGGGGCGGATCTACCGGGTGGCATAGGGTGGCAAATGCCACCCTAAAAGAAAGCCTTGCCACCCCTGCTCCCACCCCAGTTGGCAGCAACGAATTAAAAGTTATGGCCAATTTGACAATTTACGAACGCGAATCTCCAATGTCCGACTGCAGTGAATTCGCTCCGTGCATAATATGACGACCGTTGACGTTCGTACTTTATTGTGTGGGCAAATACTTCCGGCGAAAACTTCCGGTGATCTGACCGCGAGAGCGGGAGACAGCGAGAGCAAGAGACAACAGCGACCGAGTTCCATTACCAGAGAGATAAGTTTTCAACCCGACCAAATTTTTAAATGCATATATCATTTTCAGTGTATTTCACCCCTGCGTTTCTATGCTTTATATTACTGCATTTATTTTGTGCAAGTGAGATGAGTAAAGAACATCTGTTTCATATATCATTATCTGTCTGGTGTTTATAAGCAGTAGCCTACAGTATTTTACTACGTGTAAAATATACACAAACTTAGCTATATTAAGTTGTTTGTGTACAGTTAAAAATATAAATGTAAAATATGTGATAATAATATTGATGTAAGTAAGTAAAAATACATGCGCAGAATTAAGAAAATATTATTTAATATTTATGGAGATACATTTTAGCCTATCATAAAGCAAACGTGTGAATGTTCACAGGGTATTTTATTTAACAACTCTAATCATAGTTGTAACTCTATATTTACAGTAGGCATAATTGTCATTGCGTATGTATGCAGCATGAGTCCAATACAATCTTCTGTTCGTGAACAGTTGTATTTCATTCATTAATCTGACTAACGTTATGCATCCGTGCATTTAATTGCCATTGGCTCGTGTGATACTAAAATGGATCTTAGTAGTATTTAAATGATACAATTGATTCTATAAATTGATTCTTGTTGGGTGCTCAACAAAATAATATATATAAAAAAGGGAAAAAAGGTCGGCACACCTTGGCTCCAAAAGCTAAACGCACCCCTGGCTTTATACTCACAGAAGGCTGGACTGGCCATAATATTATAACTATTATTATATAGTAGTGTAATGTAGACAGACACTATATCACAACTAAAAAGAGTTTTGAGTTTTTCTTTGTTCAATTTGCACACTGAATATGGGTTGGAGCTCTTTATTTTGAACTCTCAAAGTGCACCAGATTGATGAATTCAACATTAAAAAGCACAAAATTTTCTTACGGGGGAGCATGCCCCCCAACCCCCCTAGAGGGACAGAGGTGCACTCTGCACTCACCATAGATTTCCCAAAATCCTATGGGAAAAACCGGTATGCAGCTTATAGCTTCTTGGGAGTTAACCCCCCCCCCCACAAAACAGATACAAATAATGCCCTTTTGTAGTGTGTATACATACGATTTCTCATCAAACTGTGTTAACTGTGATTAAATTCAGTATATATACGTCTGCCATGTTGCCACCCCTCAAAAATTCCTGCCCCCCTCTTGCCACCCCATAAATATTTTTCTAGTTCCGCCCCTGCATTGTTACAACAACAAAAATAGTGTAAAATAAGCAATCTCTCTGGTTTTACCATGTAAATCTGGTGCAAACTTGTGTGAATTGTTTTTTTTTCTTCACACAGTTAAGGTAGTGAATGTAAGTCTGAATGAGTCTAAGAGCTGACCTTGCTGCTCAGATGCAGCCAGATGGTTAAGTGCAGTAAACACAGAGAGGGTCAGAGCACACAGAGTCCTCTGCCACATGGTGCAGTCAACACAGCGGGACTGCACGGATCAAGGCACGCGCAGGTCTCTAATGCAGATGGTAATTCGTGTGGAAATCCACATCAGAGTTGAAGTTAAATACTGTCTGATCTGCCTGGCTTTGACAGGTGTTGAAGATTTGCAAACATTCGGTTTGTGCACCAATCAGGACTGAATTGGGAATGCCGATTCATGAATTTGATTTGAGGCAGCAAACAGGATGCAGAATAATATTTTGAAAATGAATTTAAAGAACTAAAATTAAGTGCAATTCAAAAGAAATTAATTTCAATCGTGACAACTCTCGGAGTAGTTTTGGAATGTTAATGAATATGGCAATGTTAATGTATTTGGTCTTGGCAGAGTAGGTCTGCTATGATGCTGCAGGGCAAGTATGGACTGCCATTAGATACACAGAAAATCTGCTGTGAGCAATATGCTGCTCTAGACAGGTGGAACTAGGGGAGGTGGAGGTTTCAGAAAAACTCTGATCTTGCGCTACAGGACTAACCTGAAGTAAACCCTGACGCAGACTATTTGAATTTTGATCAAGCATTTTCATTGGCCAATCTGCTTGCCATGTGGTAATGGTCTGATTGCTTGTAGATTGCATGTAAATGAATTATCAGTCTGCACCATCTAGTTTCATGGCTTAATTATTTTATTTCTGTGCGTGTAACTTTTAATAATGCATTTCTTATTTCAGTATGAATTACTCAAACGTAATGCAATACACACATATGGGGTATGTACAGAAACATTAGTTATGATATATAAGATGTTTTGGATTAAGTTAATGTATATGATATATTAAATTTAACAGAACGCAATATATACTGTATGTTTTTCCTTTATTTGACCAGGTTAGTCCCTTTTACCCAAATGGCAGCATAAAACACACCTAAACATAAAACAATATAACTAATATTAAAACACTGACATTAGCCAATTTTTGTTTTGTAAAAAGTATTTTACTTGTGTAAAGGCACCAGAGTTTATTATAGAGTCTTTTGAAGTGTGTTTGAAGAAAAGGCAGTGGATGCAAACACCTTCCTTCAAAACTGCCAGTGCATTTTGTGTACACCTCCCCAAATGCAAATTAAGTTTACCAGGAGGTGTTTAGAGTTCCTATTATAGCATTTATTTTCATGACTAGTTTCAGCACTACATTGACAACTGAACTGTACTACAGTCTGGTGAAAATATAATTCCGTGGAGCACATGAAGTGGGATTTTCAAGCTACCTGACAAAAAAACAGTTCTTTGTCATTTGTCATGAACCAAAAAAGTGTGAAACACAGCTCATGTACATCCAAAGGTCCCAAGATGTCACACAACAAGAAGTAAAAATAGTTTTGAGCCTGCTTTGGACCTGTTGTGGGAAGAATGATGTTTTGCAGTGTTTTTGATCTCTCTTTACATTTGCATATGCCTGTAGGTATTAATCTGGTTGATGTGGTGATTCTCTTAATGTTGACATTAAATTTACTTTCTTAATACGGAACACGTTCCTGGTCTTTCTATGCACAGTTCATCAGAGCACATCTTTTCCAAAGATATACGTTTGTCTTTCGTCATAACTTCTTCTGCCTCTGAAATGACGTCACCCAGACCCCATAGTCTTTTAGTTCGTGAGTTTTTATTGGAGAGAGTGCAGGTAATGAGACATGACACAGGCCAGATTTTATTAGATTTATATACAGTATTGTGAGCATTTGCACTACCTATTGTGCCAAAGCTCTAACAATCTGTCAATGTTTGAAAAGGGGCATCATTTTTGCAAAACTGTTTATTTTGATTTATGATAACTTTAAGTTATTACATTTCATTATTTTTATTTATTTATTTATAATTATGTGTTGTTTATTTTTTTTTAAGTCATATTTTTAGACACTGTTTAGGCAAATTTAGTTGCTTGATGTAATTTTATTGATCTGATAGCTATGCAAACATGAAAAGACCAAATGTAAATGCTCTCCACGAAACAACTGTAATCTGATTTCCAGATGTAGTTTGAGTGCATGTTGTGTGGAATATTAGATTTGTTCTGTTTTGCAGAGACTCATTAATGTGGTCGAGTCTAAATGGAATGTACATACATAGTAGGAAAGCAGTGTGTAAAATTGGATGACAAAAATGAAAATATGCCTATTGTGTATGAGCATATAAAATGGCTGGTAATGATATACATGCTTAGTTAGCTTGACTATCAAGTGTAGAGTCTGCATTGTGTTATTATTTTGCATCTTTTTCCAGCTATGGCTTTTGTCACATGATTGCCTTCTGCTCCAGCTTTCTCCATTGATCCTCTCATGCTCTCAGTGCCATCTAACACCATCTAACTGAGATGTCGGCTGGCTCTCCCACTGACATGACCTTGAGTGGAGGGATACCACTCTCTTCAAACTGGAGTTGACAGAGCATGGATTTAGAAATGGCATCTCGTCAAATAATCACCATCTCCTGTTGGACAGGTCTTAGCGGGTCCCCGTAAGGACAGTGTCTCATTCACCTAGAGATAACATTTGACTGGCATTAGCTTTAACAGGAGCCAAGGCGTCCTCATAAAACCTCCAGCCATGGCAGAAGCAACTGTCCTTCAGCCTTTATCTCGTCCAGTCTTGCTGTGTGTTCTGGAATATATTATAAGACCTGGCTTTACATTTGATATATTCAAATGAGCATGACATCCCCAGACCAGCTAAACCTCTGCTATCCTCGCTCGGGCTTATCTTCCTATAGGCAGATGAAACCACATTTGAGATTACTTTTTATGCATGGAAAGTTTTGAAACTCATTAATATGGAGAATCTCACATTTGCAGAGTTCTCACTCCATGTTTGAGCAAGCGTTTTTTTTTTAGTTTTTTTTTTTACAAATGCATTAGTTCGGACAGTGGTGTACTGCAAGTGACAGCGCTCCAAAAGTAATGAAGTCATGCACAGACGTTCGTATCAGAAATGAAATAATATTGGTTTAAAAAACGTTTATAGTGCGGGTAAGGGCGAGTAAATGACAGGATTAAAAATTTTCCTGAAAAAAAAAAAGATTTTCATTTTTAAAAATGTATTTTTAATAAATATATTTATAAAACACAAGTAAATTATATTTTCTTTCATCTTTTTAGATGTGGTATAAAATATGTGGTATCATGAACATGCAATTATGATTCCTGTTTGCATACAGTTATTATACATTTATAATATGTTTTTTTTTTTGCTTGGATATGGTTTCAGTAAAATAAAAGACCCAACCCACTGGTAGGGTGTTCTGTATGCCAGTGAGGTTGGATAGATTACTATTAGCCTCTGTGTGTAGCGTGCGCCGTCAAGGTGATAAGTCCTCCCTATTAAGGGAGATAACTTTGACTAATCATACCGAATTGCTTTCATTAGGGTGACTGAATTGGAGGCATACATATAAAAGACAGTCTCAGCATGTTCTCTTAAACACATTCCACACTGCTTGATTCTTTTGCTAACACCCATGCTGGCTGTTGAAGAGCCAAGCACTCA
Organism: Rhinichthys osculus; assembly: GCA_029959095.1. Classification (NCBI taxonomy): domain Eukaryota; kingdom Metazoa; phylum Chordata; class Actinopteri; order Cypriniformes; family Leuciscidae; genus Rhinichthys; species Rhinichthys osculus. The sequence continues at coordinate 8,695,171 of JARWKJ010000010.1, read as the reverse complement.
GGACATCAAAGGTTGTTGTAAAAGCAAGGTGAAATAGCTCAGTCATTCTGCTCGGCATTCGTGTGAACTCAGTCCAGACGTGGTTACGCAACTCGCCTCAAACTGAGACAAAGTTGTTGTTATTCCTTTGAACTTAATTATCCTTTATGATATTAGGATGCTTTCAGTGGCAAGGAATCGTCGGAGAAGGAGAAAGCTACAAGTGAAAGCAATATTAAAGATGTGGTTTTTTTTTGAGATGGCCAAAAGCATTTCTCAGGAGTCATTATGAAATAACGCGCCGAAAAAATATCACCGCAATAAGAGACTTTTCTTAAAAAAAGGAAATGTATTTAAAAAAACGATAGCCGTAAACACATTTTGCCTGGCTTACAGTAATGAATTCATTCATTTGACTATGCCAGCACTATTATTTTGTGTCTATACTTATGTCACCCTCTAGCACCGTCTCGTCTCTTTGCATGATAATGACTGTTATAGAAGACTGTATATATTTTGATAGGAGGCAACTCTTTAATATTCATGTCTGCTCATGCTGAACATGAAGCGTTGGAAGAATTTTGGATCCCTTTTCTTTGACTTGGCCAGGCATACCAGACTTGTCAGAAGAAATTCTAAATGATGTCAGTAAAATGAAGCTGCAGGCTTTTCTGACTGACTTCCAAGATTGGGTTTTGTATCTAGTTTGTAAGTGTGTTGAATGGTTTGATATTTACCCTGTACTAACAAGCTCTTAGCAGCATTTATAGATCTAAAGGAGATAGTTCACCCAGAACGAAAACTCTCTCATCATATATATATATATATATATATATATATATATATATATATATACACTCACCGGCCACTTTATTAGGTACCCCATGCTAGTAACGGGTTGGACCCCCTTTTGCCTTCAGAACTGCCTCAATTCTTCGTGGCATAGATTCAACAAGGTGCTGGAAGCATTCCTCAGGGAGTTTGGTCCATATTGACATGATGGCATCACACAGTTGCCGAAGATTTGTCGGCTGCACATCCATGATGCGAATCTCCCGTTCCACCACATCCCAAAGATGCTCTATTGGGTTGAGATCTGGTGTCTGTGGAGGCCATTTTAGTACAGTGAACTCATTGTCATGTTCAAGAAACCAATTTGAAATGATTAGAGCTTTGTGACATGGTGGAAGTAGCCATCAGAGGATGGGTACATGGTGGCCATAAAGGGATGGACATGGTCAGAAACAATGCTCAGGTAGGCCGTGGCATTTAAACGATGCCCAATTGGCACTAAGGGGCCTAAAGTGTGCCAGGAAAACATCCCCCACACCATTACACCACCACCACCAGCCTGCACAGTGGTAACAAGGCATGATGGTTCCATGTTCTCATTCTGTTTACGCCAAATTCTGACTCTAACATCTGAATGTCTCAACAGAAATCGAGACTCATCAGACCAGGCAACATTTTTCCAGTATTCAACTGTTCAATTTTGGTGAGCTCTTGCAAATTGTAGCCTCTTTTTCCTATTTGTAGTGGAGATGAGTGGTAATGGGTCTTCTGCTGTTGTAGCCCATCCGCCTCAAGGTTGTGCGTGTTGTGGCTTCACAAATGCTTTGCTGCATACCTCGGTTGTAACGAGTGGTTATTTCAGTCACTGTTGCCCTTCTATCAGCTCGAACCAGTCTGGCCATTCTCCTCTGACCTCTGGCATCAACAAGGCATTTCCGCCCACAGAACTGCTGCTCACTGGATGTTTTTTTCTTTTTCGGACCATTCTCTGTAAACCCTAGAGATGGTTGTGCGTGAAAATCCCAGTAGATTAGCAGTTTCTGAAATACTCAGACCAGCCCTTCTGGCACCAACAATCATGCCACGTTCAAAGTTACTCAAATCACCTTTCTTCCCCATACTGATGCTCGGTTTGAACTGCAGGAGATTGTCTTGACCATGTCTACATGCCTAAATGCACTGAGTTGCCGCCATGTGATTGGCTGCTTAGAAATTAAGTGTTAACGAGCAGTTGGACAGGTGTACCTAATAAAGTGGCCGGTGAGTGTATATATATATATATATATATATTATTTTTTTATTATTTTTGTCAAAACAGCTTCGGGCCCCGACGTCTTTCATAGTAAGGACACTCATGCATTCTTTAAATGTCGTCTTTTGTGTTTTAAAGAATAAAGAAAGTCACAGAATTTTAAGGTTGTAGTTTTGGACATTCTCTGGCTGTGATCAGATGCGCTAAGGTCACAGCATGACCTTTCATGTGTTCTTGAATTTCATTCAAAGGTTCAAATACTCATGTTGAAGAAGAACATGTTTCATTCTTGTATCTGGATTCGTCCAATTGAATATTAATATTCACAGTCACAATTGAGGCATTTTAATTATAGTGAAACACATGCTTTGGATTTCAGTCTTAACGACAAATGGTGGGATACCCCAGGGATTTGTCCTTGGAGATTGTGTTTGTGCATATTCTCACGTTGAAACGATTTATTCAGAGATGACAAAAAACAACCGAAATTGTCATTTTCTCACCCACGTTTTGTTCCAATCCCATATGGTCTTGTTTTTATTCCAGTGATATACGAAAAACCATTTTTGAAGAGTCTTCACACAGGTCTTTTTCATACAGTGATGTCAGTGACAGCAGAGAGGACGATTCATGCACATTTAACTCTTTCCCCGCCAGAGTTTTTTTTTAAAAGGTTGCCGGCCACCACCAACCATTCATGTTCACAAAAATTCCATGGGCCCCAGAATATTTTGTTGGATATCTGAACATGCAATATGGAATAGCTTCATGCATTCGTTTTTTATCAACACTTGAAAGTGGCAAATAGCAACATTTTGGACAAAAAGTGGAGAAAATAGCTTTTTTTTTCAAAGAATACAGCATGCACAAGCAGGGCTTTTATCGCATGTTTCTGCTTCTTTATTGCATATTTTGATCTTAAGATTCTATACTCTTTCAGAAGTTGCGTGATAGCGCCCCCTACTTTATAACAGTGAAAACAAGAAAAGCCGGGAAAATTCCGACAATGGCAGGGAAAGAGGTAAAGGAATAGTTCAATTAAAAATGAAAATTCTGTCATTTACTCACCCTCAAGTTGTTTCAAACCTGTATGCATTTCTTTCTTCGGTTGAACACAAAGGAAGATATTTTGAAGAAAGTCGGTAACCAAACAGTTGATAGACTCCATTGACCAGTAGGGAAAAAATACTATTGAAGTCAATGGGTTCCATCCATGGTTACCGACATTCTTCAAAATATTTTCCTTTGTGTTCAGCAGAAGAAAGAAATTCATACAGGTTTGAAACAACTTGAGGGTGAGTAAATGATGACAGAATTTTCATTTTCAAGTGAACTATTCATTTAACAGGCCCAGTGAGAGTTAACCTGACTGTGGTTTGTAAGCTGTGGTATAGAAAAGAGTTGCATGGAGAATTAATTTATTTTATTCACAATGTCTGTGATGGGTAATCACAAAGCTTTGATATCCAATATAGCACCGTTGCTTGCCAATTGTTGCCTGTGTGAGAGAGGCATCAGGACAGGAGAATAACAAGACCGGAATCTTTCCGATGCTTAAAAGGTAAATTAAAAAAGTAAAGGCAAATCAGCGTGCTTTGATTGCAGCATGGACACTGTGATCTCAGACGGTCCACGGACAGTCTTTCTCTGCGCTCTCAGGTTGCCCTGTATCTCCGGATGAATAGATGTGATTGCTCGTCTGGGCTGAGAGCTCAGACTTCTCCTGATCCAGGCTCTTGATATTTATAGTATTTGTAGCTGTGCTGCAGGATGATTGAATATACTGAGGCTGTAAATAATAAAGCTCTCCTAGATGCCAAGCACATAAACAAGAGCAGAGTGCATGTACTGAACCAAAGAATGAGGTCAGGTTACTCTCATGGGTGGGGATGGGTTTTTGTCTCTCGAAACAGTCAATAACGGGCTCTTTCCTTCCCTTGGGGTTTTATAATATGATGAAGATGAGCTGGATTTATGTTCAGTTTTGCTGAAAGTCTTGAAAGTACTTATACTTTGGTCAAGATTTGGTTGTGGGTTCTGAAGCTTAAATATTGAAATACACCATACCATTCAAAAGTCAGTAAGAATTTTTTTTTTTTTTTTTTTTTTTTTTAAATTAATAAAAAAATTTTTAGCAAGGATCCGTTAAATTAATCAAAGGGACAGTAAATACATTTATAATATGTCATAACAAAATATTTCTATTTAAAAAAATGCTGTTCTTTTGAATGGACTATTCATCCAAGAACCCTGAAAAACAGGATCATGGTTTTTAAACATTGATAATAAGATCTTTCTTGATCACCAAATCAGCATATTTGAATGATTTCTGAAGGATCATGTCATGTGCCACTGAAGACTGTAGAAAAATTCAGATTTTGGAATATATTAAAATAGAAAACAGTTAATTTAAATTGATATAATACTTTACAATATGAGTGGTTTTACTGTATTTCAAATCGGTTCTTCTTCATCGTCTTCTACATGTTCTTCATTTTACATCATAATATGTCTTTGTTTAAATGCTACAAAATCTTAAACATAATGGTTCATTGCCAGCTTTCCCACACATGGTTACAGTGTACCTTCAATATTATATTTATCATTTTTACAGCTGTTTTGCACGTTGTCATTTGGGGTATTTTTGTGTGTGTGTGTGTGTGTGTGTGTGTGTGTTTTCACATATTCCAAAATGTCACAGTATTTAATAAATATATGCTGGCAAAGATTATGCAAGGATATGCATAACACTTTGGCTCTTAAATTCAAAAGATGTATCCTTCCTTGATCTTAAGAATGAATGAAGACGACGCTCTCCTTTCAGAATTCTGAATTGGTTTAACGTCCTAACAAACCACTGTTTGAACGAAGCATCTCTTTCAGTGGAGTCCTTGATGTACATTTGATGTCCCTCTATCTCTTACACACAGAGGCAGTTTCTGATTCCTCAGAGGAAAAGCTGTTGAAGGACTGTGCTGTCTCAGTTGGAACTGTTCAGTACTAGTAATATCAAACACTAAACTGACAAATGCCCACTTCAAAAACGAGAATTAAGAAGGCAAATGTTACTAAGACGCTCACACTTCAATCCAAATGAAGTCTGATATATTTTAAAAAGCACAATTAGAAGTAGAGATTTATACATTTTGATGTATAAATCGTTTTTAATTTGTTTTATTTCTATTTGTGCTTTTCCGTGCACACAATTTCTCCCTTTATTCTACAGTATTTTGGGTGGTTGCTTGCTAGCTGTCTGATGGTTAAAGGGTTAGTTCACCCAAAAAAGAAAATTCTGTCAGTAATTACTCACCCTCATGCTGTTCCAACCCCGTAAGACTTTCGCTCATCTTCAGAACACAAATTAAGATATTTTTGATTAAATCTGAGAGCTGGATCACTCCTCCATAGGTTTCTTAAGGGATCGAAACTGCCCGGCCGAAAAGTTATGAAAGACATCGTTAAAATAGTCCGAGTGACTACAGTGGCTCAATCTTAAGTTTATCAAGCGACGAGAATACTTTTTGTGCGCAAAAAAATAAACAAAAATAACGACTTTATTCAACTACTCATTTCCTTCCCTGTGGGCTTTGAGATTTCACGTAGTGATATTGCGCAAAGCTTCTGTGTTGCACGTTACACGTAGGCTCACTATTGGCCGACGCTGGTCATGTGTGTGATGCGTGTAACGTACAACCTAGAAGCTTTGCGCAGTTCCACTACGTGAAATCTCAAGGCCCACAGAGAAGGAAATGATTAGTTGAATAAAGTCGTTATTTTTGTTTGTTTTTTTGCACACAAAAAGTATTCTCGTCGCTTGATAAACTTAAGATTGAGCCACTGTAGTCACTCGGACTATTTTAACGATGTCTTTCATAACTTTTCGGCCGGCCAGTTTCGATCCCTTAAGAAGCCTATATGGAGGAGTGATCCAGCCCTCAGATTTAATCAAAAATATCTTAATTTGTGTTCCAAAGATGAACGAAAGTCTTACGGGGTTGGAACAGCATGAGGGTGAGTAATTACTGACAGAATTTTAATTTTTTGGGTGAACTAACCCTTTAAATGACTGATATATCTTAAATAATATATTATTAATACTATAATTGTACATAATTTTTCCAGAAATAGAAACAAAATACACAACATTAAACATCCCAGTTGATATATTCCATGTTCACACGTTTGTAGCCGACTTCTAAATATTAAGCAATTTTAAAATCTTCACATAGTGGTTCTAAAGCTTTGAAATGAGTAAGTGCTTAGAGGAGCCAGGCAAAGATATCAGTGATTTAAAGCCTGGCGGAGGTTTAATGGCCATTGAAATCCTGATCTCGGTGCGTCGCTGTTTATCTCGCTGTCTTTCTTTCTTTCTTTCTTTCTTTCTCTGTCATGCAGACCCTCTGTCTTTTGCCGCAGTTTATTTATATCTGTCAGTGTGTAGTTGAAATAGGCAAGTATATGCAAAGCACTTTAAATAAAAATATTATCCAGTGATCTTAAAAAAAGAATGGTGATGATAGAGACTTGGGAGAGGTTGATTTCAATTGTCAGTAAATTTATATGTATATGTTTTTAACAACTACTTTTCCCCAATGTTAGCCACAACCTTCAAAACATGTTAGTATTCCAACTCTATACTCACCCTCATGTTGTTCCATACCTGCATGACTTTTTTTTTCTGTGGAATCAAAATAAGGTGAATTTTTGAGGTGAATCCTGCCAGTTCGTTTCAAAATAATGAAAGTGAATGAGTAATGGTGCTGTCAAGCTTTCAAAAGGACGCAAAAGCGCCATAAACAAGTATCATAAAACTGATTTATTTGACGTATGTGCTATATTCCAAGTCTTCTGAAGTCATATGGTAACTTTTAGAAGATAGAAGTTGTTATTCCCATGAGGGCGAGTAAATAATGACAGAATTTTCCTTTTTGGGTGAACTATAGACCTTATGTAGCTCCGCCCCTTCTCAGCGCTGTGTCCGTTGTGTTCTGTCTTCCAGTTTGTATTTCCACAGCAAGAAGGTAAGATCTTACAGATGTACGAATGAACCGCTCGTTTTAAAATCCTCCCGGTCTACTGACATTTGTTATGACATCAGCTTCAAACATTACAATGCTCATGATAACTTTCGTTAACTCTGCAATAAGTAAATCCACTTCACCAGCTAATTACTCTTCGACAGCGATCCTATAGAAATATACAGAGCTACCGCAAAAACAGAATTTCAAACACAAAATTGTAAAGATGGCTGCATGTTTGTTTCTCTGGCACTGAAAAAGTTGCGAGCACCGCAGTCCTGAGCCATGACAAGATCAACACAACTCTAACAGCTAATTTCTTGCCCAGACTTGCTGATATCACACATTCCCTATACCCTACATCCACAATGCAAATTCTTTCACTCTAATTGTGATTTTTCCGAAGCACATGGAGGATTACCAGCCAGCAGCTATAAGGAAGCATGCGTTCAGCATTAGCTGCATGGGTGGCTGTTGTTCAGCGTGCTTCAGGCACATGATTGGCATCCCTTTAACCAGAAGCGTTTTAGCGCGTTCAGCTTCCCGCGTTCCGTCCCAGCGATCTCTGTCTGAAAGCTAATTGGCCTTTGCGTTAGAGCCAGGATAGTGCTGGCAAATCTGTCAGGCTAAAGAAAGTTATGATAATTGTTAGAGTTGCATTTCTTTGTGCAGATGGTGGTTTCAGTGTTTTCTTGTAATGAATAAAATATGATTCAGGACAGTGCGTCAATCTTTTATTTTCATTTCACGCCCTCTTCTTATTGTGCAGTGGGTTTAATAATCCACTTCAGTTTATATTTTAATCATACATTTTTTACATACACTACCAGTCAAATGTTGTGATCAGTGCAGTTTTTTAAAACTTTTATTCAGCAAGGGTGCATTAAATTGATCAAAGGTAACAGTATCACAGTGTTTACACTTTTACATTTATACAAAACATTTCATATAAATCCTGTTGTTTTGAACTTCATATTCGTCAAAGAATCACAAAAAAAAAACTTCTGCTCTTTTTTTTTTTTAAGTAAGTCTATGGATGATTCTTGTGTTTTGATAATTATCAATATAATTACACAATTATCTAAAAATATGGTAAAATGTTGTTGCAGGTGACTTAAAATAGTATATAAAGATACTCAGATTGGATATAAGCAGTATTCTTTGTCCCATTTAAAATCTTTTAATTACATTTTTGGAAGTGTAAGCTGTAAATTAAACATTATTTTGTACTTTTTAGGACAACATTTGGAAATTTAAACATTAGCGCAAAAGGTTGTTTGGGTTTGTGCGGTACCAGTTTAGCATGTACAAGATTGATAATGTTAATAAAATTTCTTTACGTATAAATTTAAACTGCATTACACAAACACATTTTTGCACTTTAACTCCATCCACATTTGTTGATGTATAACCAGAGAGCCAATCACCTTCTTATATGGTTCTCACTCGTATCTCATTAGAAATGGATTCTCCTTCCTTCCTAATCCCAAGGATTGCTGTGGCATATTGAAACGCTGCTCCCCAGCAGCAGATAATGGAACCAAGAGCGATGTTGATGCATTATAGAGACCCGTATCAGTCCCAGACTCAGTTAGAATTAGCATGGGAAATATTTTTCTGCTATGTATTATCTTTTTGTGAGGGTGCTGTATTATAGGAGAGCTTTGCATGCTTACAGGGCCTACAGGGTATTTACTGTGTTTACACCCTGCCACTGGATTCAAGAGATTACCAGAAGAATCCAGCAATATGGCATGAGCATTGTCTGTGATTTTATTCCTTATATTGACTTTTATTTTTTTCAGTAATATTCTTTCAGTGGTTTAATAATGCAATAAGTGATTACACTGAGATTTAGTTTTTTGTTTTTCTTAGTTTTCTGGCTTTCTAATCTTAATTTAATGTAAAGTCAAGTCCCTTTTATTTAAATAGCACTTTACAGAATGTTTTAAAGCAGCTTTACAGTGATAACAGGAAAATGATTCAATGATGCAAACGGAGTAAATTTCAGCTGAAGTCAGTTCAGCGTTGATTCAGTTCCGTTGTAAAGATCATCAATTATTAAATTAGTTAATTTCATCAATAAAGCAGTTCTGCAGAAAAGAGCAGTGTCTTAATTTAAGGGGGTCTGAATACTTTCCATACCCACTATATATATATATATATATATATATATATATAGCCATTGCAATAAAACTACTGAAGTCCAATGACTGTTTTCCACACAAAGCTGCCATATGTCTTTAGAAGACTAGTTATATAATGTCTTATGGGACACGTTTATGTACTACTTTTTCCCTTTCGGAGCATATTACTATTCATTTTCCATTAAGTGACAAAAAAGTAACTTTGGACATTCAGCTAAATAAATCCTTTGTGTTCCATTGAAAAAGAAATATCTTAAGTCTGGAATGACATGATGAGGATGACAGAATTTTCATTTTTCGGTGAACTATTCCTCTAACAAAAGGCCGCAGAGAAAAAAAGAAGACGAAAGAAAGAAACTAATAGTGTTCCTCATTTATAGGAGTCAGGTAGTTGTAATTTAACCTTATTTTTATGTATTAAAAGCTGCAGGCTCATTGTTATTGGCCTGCCGTTTCTTCTTTCCACACTCTGTTCAATTTAGCTGCCTTGTACTGTTCTGGTGTGATCATTCCTGGTTTGTGCAGGGTTGATAAGGGGCGCTGAGGTTCATTACAGTTTGTCACAGGCAGCAGACATCATGTTCACCATCCTACACTCTAATCCTTTGCATGCAAATCTCTGGCCATGCAGGTCTCCAGGCAACAGAGACGACTTTGAGACAGAAAGTGCCCTGTGAGTATATTTAGTACTGTAGCTGAGGAGACTAACCTTATAGGAGACTATATCCACCTAAACACAAGTCAAGATGCCCCTCATGTTGTTCCAAACCCGTATGACATTCTTTCTTGTGTGGAATTAATAATGAAAAAATAATGAAAATTAAATGAAAAGTGTAGATTGCTGCATTCCATTAGATCTGCTCAGGTTGCATCATACTTTTTTTACGGGTTTCACAGTGTTATGCACTATTACTAATTGCACACGACTCTTTTGAGATCTGCACAATTAAATCCTCTCGTTATAATTTAACTTGTAAGCTTTATTTTAGGATTATTTAAATTTGGCTTTTGTTTTTTATATTTCAAATTAGATTTACTTAAATTTTAGTTTTAGTCATTTTAGTATGCCAACTTTTGTTTAAAATAAAATAAGATTAAGATGTTGAAGTTCCCCTTTCAGTCGGTCACGTTTGACGTTACGTCCGACATAATTGGTACGTTACGTCTCCCGTTCCCTCCTTCAGGGAACGAGGGTTACATACGTAACCGAGACGTTGTTAATCTATTTTTTATGTTTTATTTTATTTTAGCTTTATTTCAATTAAAAAAAAATGTTTTAGTTTAACTTACCAATAACAAAACAACACTGGTTTTAGAATTTCTGTCAAAAATCAAGTCAAGTGCTGTAAGAGTTTATTGTTTATAGTTTTTTTCAGTGTCTTTTTTAAGCTCTACTCTTCTTGCCATGAAAATAATCTTTGATAAAGAAAAACAATCATCATGGATATTAAGGGCCATATTTACTAACAATTTGTGCCAGCGCAAACCCTCTTTTTACGTAAAAAAAAACCTACTGTCAGGATTTTACTAAAGACTCATTGAAAAATTAGCACGGAAAAGGCATAGACAGTTATTTTTCCAGCTGACCTTATTTCATACGCATTTGTAGGAGTTTCCCTGCTTTCAGATGCAAAATGTAGGGGAGGAAAGTATTTAAATTATTTATGCAAGTTGATTTTTGTGTTTGTCAATTTACTTATATTTGCCACATTATTTAATGCCCAAAAAAAGCATGTCTTAATCCAGATGCTAATTTGCACTGCTCTGGGTAGATTGCGTTGGTCATTATTGAAATGATTCGGCTGCGTCTGTGTTCTTTAACTTGCACGTCGTCAGTAGGTCACGAGCAGAACTTTCCACTCCCATCTGCACTTTTTTGGGATTGCGCTCTCACACTAATTTGCCCTGTTTAGTAAATCTGACCCTGTGAGTGCTATATTTTTGATTCATCATTCATTGGACCTAACTGCCAAAGATTTGACATCCTGTATCCTGTATCCACGTCTTTGGATCTGTAAATTATATAACTGAACAAATGTGTTTGCATAAACATATGCTTATTTGGAATCTATACAATTTGGAATTGACACGTAAAGTCATTTAATAACAAGTGTTAGAAAAGATTAAATTTATTGTAAAGTCAATTTAATTGCATTTGTGTATTTTTTGACAGCCAAGCTCATCTGCTATGAGCTTATAATATCTGTGTGAACTGTGAAGTGTGGCATATAAATAGACTTGATTTTCTTTGCGCGTTTTTTTTTTTTTTTTTTTAAACAGTCAGACGTGTGATGTCTCGGTTAATGATCACCTCTGGCTAACTGCAATCAATTAAACCACCATGTGAAGATCCTCAAGGCGAAGAGTGGTGCTCGGTGCAGGGCGACGTGTAAATGAGGCTTGAGACCTAAAACTGAACTAGTAGCTCCACTTGTGACCGATAGTGTCATCGCAATTAAAGGAATCTTTCACTGAAAAATCACAGCGAGACACACTACAACATATTGTTTTGGAGACTGAGAGCTCCCAGACTCAGAGGTATTGGCTGTAGCCGAAGGCTAGAATCATTGGAGTTGGAGTAAGCCTTCTCAAAGTGTGGAATTTCTCCAATGATTTCGATTTTTCTAAAGCGCTCCTGCCGCTTTTCATTGGTCAGACAAACAGTTACAGATATGTGCCTCAACACCCCTGGCTGAGCGAATGTTATAGTGTTGATCTGAATGCGCGGACTAGAGTGCCATAGTCACAGTGTATACTTTTTTGGGGTGGAATCAGCATACAAATGGCCCACTTAAAATGCTCCCTATTGTGCTACTTGAAAGGTTCCTATTTTGTGTTGGAGGTCTCCTACAATAGCTTTAAATGCATCAAAGGTCAAAACAATTTAATTTTCTCATAATATACATTGCACATCACCACATTTTGCAAAGATTCTCAAACGACTCATCCGAAGATTCAGTCTCTCTAAACCCCTCCTTTCTGAGAGCCCACTCCTCTCTGATTGGTCAGACAGCCTAGTCTGTTATGATTGGTCTACTTGTCGGGAACGAAAAACCTATTGCCATATCTGAATTTCAGCTTCCTAAATCCTCAGCAATTGTACACACAGTAATGATGGCGTCGATTTTACCATATCAATTTGAGCAAGTCCAATGATGAAACATTGATAGAACTATTTATTCAACCCGAACCACCATCGCAAGGACGACTGGAGCAAGACGTTTCTCAGTGATAGGCTACTCAGTTTGTTGTACATTTATGAGATGATGCAACTAATTCCTCACCATCAGCATTAACAAGTGTCCATCAACAAACCGATGTGTATATTTTTAATTTATTGCGGTGCACATGAGAACTGTATCAATAACAGTGAATACGCTCCATCCTTTATCAATACTTAAAGTAGTAAGAACAATGGACAATCTGCATTAATAGACACCGTTTTAGGTAATAGTGGGCCCAGAGCTGATTAGCAGAACTATTTCAGCAAGACAGTAATAACGTGAGTTAGCCGGAGACCTACACAATATAAAACACAAAACTATGTATTTTGAACACTTGGTAGAAAATATACATCAATAAATAATCATACTTACAGGTTTTGATTTTGAGGAGCAATGAGGTCCAAATAAAGTGGGTACTGTCCCATCTTTAATAGATAAGCATTTTGTAAATCCCATTTAGACTTCACGGAGATTTGAGAAGCAGTCGTCAAAAGGTTATACTGCTGTTGTATCGCTGTGGTAATTTTAACCACTGACTCTTCACATTCTCATCCTTTGGAAGTATTTACAAAGAGAATTTGCTTATGCAGAGCAGAAAAAAGGGTCTTCTCGACATGTATACACAACAAGAAACAGCTACAGTGTTTGAGGGCGGGTCAAAGTAGATGTTGTTCTTGGGTAGCCAATGAAGACCATTGCTAGGCATTATGCAAATTTGTTACATTGTTGCATTATGGAAGTAAGACTGGAAATACTGACTCGTTTCGGCAGTTCAGAATTGATTTTTTTTTTAGAGAGAGAGAATCACTTCATTTATCGTGTACTTTGATCTTTAAAACTTTGCCGACTTTTACAAACAGCTGCATTACACACTGCATGAAAGGTGCATAATAACTGAAAAAGCATAATAGGGGCACTTTAAAGTGCCTATTAACTGGATTTTAACATCAAAAATAATTCACAACTTTAACTGATAATGAAGAGATCAAAGGTGTAAAACTTAAGCTGGAATAAACATAAAAATGTGTTGTAATTCTGTATAGCAGAGTTTTGCTCTGAGACTCACAGGAAATGCAAACATTCATCGATATAAGAACAGCGCATACATATGCATATAATCTGCATGCTCAAGAGGTCTGGGCATCTAGCAGTATGAAATTCGACAAGATCTTTAACCCCCTTTATTCTTGGAAAAACTGAGATGATATTTGTCCTTTGGAGGACATGTTTACGTCTTTTAAGATGGTGTTTACCTTCGGTTCTGGTTTTGCATTTACATCAGTATAACAGCAAGAGCCTAGATTGCATTGAGAGATTTTGGATCTTTCATATCCTGCCTGATAAAATAATATGAAAAGCTGTAATACTTTACGGTCTGTATTGTTATGCCACATTGTAATAATTCTGTGTAATGTGAAAGCCAACATGAAACCGCATTCGCTACCAATATTTACTCCCGCAATGTGCTGCATTTCTGAGCGAATGGAAGTAAAAAAGTGGAATGGCTCTTGATTTTACTGATTAGAAAGAATAAAACACCGCCGACATTCATCTCTAAATCAGACATTGACTCTTTAAGCTCTTTGACTATTGGTTAACATATTGCTTTTCCCCTCCCATGCGGCTTAGGTGACATCAGCAGAAAATGAAAGTTGTTTCAGAGGCAGACTTAGGAGACAATTCATCAGCAATAAGGCCAGGAACGTGTAAATGGGGTCAATTTAGTTTTTTCTTTGACGCTATGCATCCATTCTGCAGACCAAAAAAATAAAAGCTCAGTTTACTCAGACGGAACAAAAGCTATTTTGGTGATTAATGGTGCTTGTCATTATATAGAGATACTCGACTCACAGTCATACTGCGGTTACATACAGAATCAAGAGAGATAATTGTGGTATTCTTAAACCCTTGCTGTGTTCTGATTTAAAGCAATGCTACTCCTGTGGTTTGAGCCCGACAGGTGATCTGTATTTACTTCCGCACAAGCCGTACACTATTTAATTATGTTACCTTAAATTCAATCAAACAGCACTCAGATTTGACATTTAATCACTTGTTTTATATGTTGCTCAGTGGGAAAAATTTGGTTAACATTGATTTTCTCAAGTAAGGTGAGATATATTCAAACAATTCCTCCTGTTAGACAAAATAATGTTGAGAAACGCATGGCAATGGCTGCATTCCTATAAAGTCTGTATTCCTATAGGTCTCGCAGACCAATGAGGTTTTAAACCGGTTCTAATTGAGACCTCTGAGATAGAAGTAGCTTCAGTTGGCCGTGTAAAGAGCGGTTTCACATTCAACCCTTTACATATGCAGCTGATAAATATGTATGCGCGCAGAGAGTGTGCAGTGTGCTTTCACAGCTGTAGTATTTGCTTAAATGTTTTAAAGCACCCTCACACTCGCGGGGATTTTGACTAGCCAAGCCATTTGCACGAGCAGCAGCTGGTAAATGAGTTGCATAGCTGTTTATGCATGAGAACAATGTGGGAGGATATTTCATTTGTCTCTACTCTCGACCTTCAAAGCTATCTGATTGTTGAGCATTTTACTACAAACCCTTTAACATCTAATCATGCCCCTCTCGACCTTGACATGTTGAAACGAGAGCCTTTTGACTTGAGTATCGAGTGCTTCTAACATTGCCCTTTTGATGCACCAATACTCTAGCTATAGATTCACCAGGTGGATTTGTAGAGGAACAGTGTTTAGGAAAAAGTCAGAATGCAATCATTTGCAAACTTTTAGTTCATTCAGTTTACTGATTTGTAGCTCAATAGAATTCGACAAGAAGTATGAACTGAAATATAAATTTTCTCTCTTATTTTCTCTATCTATATATATATATATATATATATATATATATAGTGTATAATACGTGGTGTTTCTTAATGGAAAAAAATATGTAACATAATATATAATACACTCACCTAAAGGATTATTAGGAACACCATACTAATACTGTGTTTGACCCCCTTTCGCTTTCAGAACTGCCTTAATTATACGTGGCATTGATTCAACAAGGTGCTGAAAGCATTCTTTAGAAATGTTGGTCCATATTGATAGGATAGCATCTTGCAGTTGATGGAGATTTGTGGGATGCACATCCAGGGCACGAAGCTCCCGTTCCACCACATCCCAAAGATGCTCTATTGGGTTGAGATCTGGTGACTGTGGGGGCCATTTTAGTACAGTGCACTCATTGTCATGTTCAAGAAACCAATTTGAAATGATTCGAGCTTTGTGACATGGTGCATTATCCTGCTGGAAGTAGCCTTCAGAGGATGGGTACATGGTGGCCATAAAGGGATGGACATGGTCAGAAACAATGCTCAGGTAGGCCGTGGCATTTAAACGTTGCCCAATTGGCACTAAGGAACCGAAAGTGTGCCAAGAAAACATCCCCCACACCATTGCACCACCACCACCAGCCTGCACAGTGGTAACAAGGCATGATGGTTCCATGTTCTCATTCTTTTTATGCCAAATTCTGACTCTACCATCTGAATGTCTCAACAGAAATCGAGACTCATCAGACCAGGCAACATTTTTCCAGTCTTCAACTGTCCAATTTTGGTGAGCTCTTGCAAATTGTAGCCTCTTTTTCCTATTTGTAGTGGAGATGAGTGGTACCCGGTGGGGTCTTCTGCTGTTGTAGCCCATCCGCCTCAAGGTTGTGCGTGTTGTGGCTTCACAAATGCTTTGCTGCATACCTCGGTTGTAACGAGTGGTAATTTCAGTCAAAGTTGCTCTTCTATCAGCTTGAATCAGTCGGCCCATTCTCCTCTGACCTCTAGCATCAACAAGGCATTTTTTCCCACAGGACTGCCGCATACTGGATGTTTTTCCCTTTTCACACCATTCTTTGTAAACCCTAGAAATGGTTGTGCGTGAAAATCCCAGTAACTGAGCAGATTGTGAAATACTCAGACCGGCCCGTCTGGCACCAACAACCATGCCACGCTCAAAATTGCTTAAATCACCTTTCTTTCCCATTCTGACATTCAGTTCGGAGTTCAGGAGATTGTCTTGACCAGGACCACACCCCTAAATGCATTGAAGCAACTGCCATGTGATTGGTTGATTAGATAATTGCATTAATGAGAAATTGAACAGGTGTTCCTAATAATCCTTTAGGTGAGTGTATATTATAATATAATATAATATAATATAATAATATATAAAAAAAATAATGTAATATTTGTAAATACTTATTATTAAATAATATATAATATAATAAATTATAGCTGGCATTTCAAAGTTTGGTTGTTCATATCGTCTAATCTCAGTTTAATCACTTTTTCTATTTCCATCTATTTTCATGCTATTCCAGTGGTGTTTCTTAGCCTGAAAAATGTATGATGTTTCTTAACATGGGAAAAAATATATAGCCTAATATTTAATAAATAATAAATCATATTGCAGAAATTATAGGTGGCATTTCAAACATCGGTTATTCATATTTGCATGCCTTTTTCTATTTCCATCATGGTTTAATGCTATTCCTGCTACTTATGTGGTGTTTCTTAACCTGGAAATAATGCACAAGATGAAATCCCCCCACTCTCAGTATAGTTCCTTTCTAGAGGAGCAGAAGATCATTGGACACGCTGACCCTCATTTTTTTCCCTGTGCCGTATGTCTGCACTTTGTCAAAGGATCCTGTTGTGGGGACCGGTCACAGTTCACATCTAACCTTTAGCAAGATTAGTCTCTGAGTGACCTATCCTAGATGATGGACTTCCTCTACTCTCTGAAATACCAGCAGTGTCTGTGGCATTATTCAGGTGAATGACAGCCCATATTCCCCTGAGGAACCCGCAGCCTGGCTGTGTTGACAGAACTCGGCACCACTTTCATGATATTCCACAATGTGATGATGCCTGTTACAGCATCAGCACTTTGTGATTTGATGTTGTTTTTGCTCTTCTCCTTACAACCCTTCATCTGCACAAATCCTCACAAGGTTTGATATTTGACCCGAGGCAATTCATTATTTGCTGTGTGTTAGCTTCTCACCTTGAATTACTTTTTAAAGTAGCGGGAGATAATGCAATGTGCGTGATAGCATGCAATTTTTTTCCTTTATCTACTTAAAATTACACATTTAGCTAAAGCTATGCCTGTTGGATTTTATTTTTCACATTTCAGCTCTTGTATATGATTGTTAAGCGCATTTGATGCAGTATGCGGTAGGTGACAATAATGCAATCTTCCTGTCTCTTTTTTGTATATCTCGTTTTTAATACAGAAATGCCTGGTTTCACAGACAGGGCTTTGACTAAGCCATGATTTAGCCTTAGACCTTAGTACAATTAAGGCATTTAAGTAGCTTTAATAAATGTGCTTTAGAAAAAAAAAATCATCTCTGGTATGCATTGTGAGACTCTCTATCTATCTATCTATCTATCTATCTATCTATCTATCTATCTATCTATCTATCTATCTATCTATCTATCTATCTATCTATCTATCTATCTATCTATCTATCTATCTATCTGTCTATCTGTCTATCTGTCTATCTATCTATCTGTCTGTCTGTCTGTCTGTCTAGGTAGCTATCTATCTATCTATCTATCTATCTATCTATCTATCTATCTATCTATCTATCTATCTATCTATCTATCTATCTATCTATCTATCTATCTATCTATCTATCTATCTATCTATCTATCTATCTGTCTGTCTGTCTGTCTGTCTAGGTAGCTATCTATCTATCTTTCTGTCTGTCTGTCTAGCTATCTATCTGTCTGTCTATCTGTCTGTCTGTCTGGTCTGTCTGTCTGTCTGTCTATCTATCTATCTATCTATCTATCTATCTATCTATCTATCTATCTGTCTATCTATCTGTCTGTCTGTCTGTCTGTCTGTCTGTCTGTCTGTCTGTCTGTCTGTCTGTTTTATCTATCTATCTGTCTATCTATCTATCTGTCTGTCTGTCTGTCTAGGTAGCTGTCTGTCTGTCTGTCTGTTTTATCTATCTATCTGTCTATCTATCTGTCTGTCTGTCTGTCTAGGTAGCTGTCTGTCTGTCTGTCTGTTTTATCTATCTATCTATCTATCTATCTATCTATCTATCTATCTATCTATCTATCTATCTATCTATCTATCTATCTATCTATCTATCTGTCTGTCTGTCTGTCTGTCTGTCTGTTTTATCTATCTATCTGTCTATCTATCTATCTGTCTGTCTGTCTGTCTAGGTAGCTGTCTGTCTGTCTGTCTGCCTGTTTTATCTATCTATCTATCTATCTATCTATCTATCTATCTATCTATCTATCTATCTATCTATCTATCTATCTATCTATCTATCTATCTATCTATCTATCTATCTATCTATCTATCTGTCTGTCTGTCTGTCTGTCTGTCTGTTTTATCTATCTATCTGTCTATCTATCTATCTGTCTGTCTGTCTGTCTAGGTAGCTGTCTGTCTGTCTGTCTGTCTGTTTTATCTATCTATCTGTCTATCTATCTATCTATCTGTCTGTCTGTCTGTCTATCTATCTATCTATCTATCTATCTATCTATCTATCTATCTATCTATCTATCTATCTATCTGTCTATCTGTCTGTCTGTCTAGGTAGCTATCTATCTATCTATCTATCTATCTATCTATCTATCTATCTATCTGTCTGTCTGTCTAGGTAGCTATCTGTCTGTCCAGGTAGCTATCTATCTGTCTGTCTGTCTGTCGGAATAATAGTGATAGATGCCCCTTTTTTACATTTGACCCCCTGCCTGTGAGGAACTCTCTGGACGTCCCTGCATGACATGCTCAAGTGCACAAGAACACAATGCCGTCACCGTGCTTCACTTTGAAATACACAGGACATTTTTATTTAATCAAAATTGCAGCCTTTGCGATAATAATAATCACACTGATGACTCTGATTTTTCATCTCGGCAATTACTGTAAATATTTCATGTAGGCGAAATAAAATGAATAAAACGTGTGCAGCTGATTCCTCTTGTACACACAATACATTCCCAAAACCTTGCTGCCTGAAGGCCGTTTTACATGGTACGCAGCAAAGGGTTGTTGATGTATCTCGTGTAGACCTACAAGGAGAGTCAGTTGGGGATGGAAGGGCCGGCCATAACTCAGTTGAGTATTTCGGGGTGCCATGGTTTGAGCGAAATCAATTATGCATGCGTGCTTGTGTAATGAATGTAAAAAGAGTTGCCCTATCATTCATAATCTGGAGGAAAGGGGAAATATGAGCGGCTTGCTTGGGCACTTAGTGGCGTTTCTAAAGGTCTGGGTGATACTTGAGCCGGGGGGGAGCAGAGGAAGAGATAGAGCCCTTTCCTTTGTGCACGCAGATTACAGCTCCAAATATAACACCTCGGACACTGATAATGCTGCCTCTAATGCAGCTAAAAGTGAGACAGTGACTCGAACTGACAGGGTTTTAGATGGTGCTGCTACCACGAGGATGAAGAGGGAAAGCCAAGGCTCCTGAGTTTGTTAAAGGGTGGTTTATATCACGTAGCCGCTAATTTGTTTTACTACAAAATTGGCAGAGCAAGACTGAAGTGCGGTTGTGTGGGTGTATACATCTGCTGTCACAATACGGTAAATCTATGATCCCGTTTCCTCGTCACGTAACCTTGTAGGAAAGAGAGAAATCGCTGGCGTTTCTGATGACCTTCAATCAGAAAAGCTGTCAAATATTACAACCATTAGTATTCAACGCCAACATATGAGGGAGAAAACGATACACATTTGGGTGGTAACATGTTATTGATGGTGTTTATAAGATCCCATGGGGGGTGTTATGAAATACCCATTCTCTGTCACCAACAGACATTGGGCATTGATTGGAAGAGGATCATGTGTCCTTCGATCACAAATGGGATTACTGCTAGCTATTTGCAGCTCAAGTAAATCGTGTCAATAAAGCATTTTGTCACCTTGTCCCTGGTGCCATTGTAAACCTATTAAGACTATTATTCCTGGAAAATGAGAATTAGCAATAAGCCGCTCAAGAATGTGCGTTAGAGTGATTTTACATTGAATATTAGAAGTAGAGTACCTAACACCTCTTTAAACCAAAGTGTAACTCCATTAACTAGTAAAATCATTATAATACCCCATTTGCACTGACAACAGTTTTTATAGCTTATAGAGGTCACAAGGTCAGCGGTTTCTGCCCATTAACATTAGTAGTGGGTTGTGGCATTAAGACTGATCACAGTTGAGATGTATTGATAAGATGTCATTTTATTTTGCAAAATAATTTATTGCTGCTAAAAAGTTATTTTAATCAGCGCAAAGCTTTTATATATATATATATATATGTTTTGCTTTATTAATAAAGTTTTTATTATATTACATACAGTATGTATATTTTTTATTAAACATCATATTTTAATGCACTGCTTATTCGCACATGTTGGCGAAAATAGGTAACTCATTGAGAATCAATGACTTCAGATTACTTTGATTGCTTTTACACAAAATCTGTGTAAAAATCCCTTACTGTACACCCTCAAGTGGCTAATTGCTTTTAAAAACTGCAGCAATGTGATAAAACATAACAATGTTCAATTCTGCCAACAAATATTCAATTAAACAAATGAATGTTGTTAGGACAGCATAGCAAAATTTTTAATTTACTGTATTTAGAGTTTAACTGATGTCGTGTGATCACAAGTGTGTGCATACCTCGCCTTTTTAATATATTTATTTTCCATTCAAAAATCTAATGTATTCATGTTATCATATATTGTTTTATATAAAAAGCTAGAGGCATTGACTTTTGACAGACAAATTGAAAATAAATAAAAACAAAACCATTATTAAAAGTGATACATAAATGTATTAAAGGGTTACATACTGTACATGCCCACACCTTTTGTTTTGTTGGAAATATTAAAGATGCTAAACTCAGTTGGGTGAATTTCAAGGCATTTTTAAGTTCAACAAAGAACCACGCGTGATGAGAATTTTTCTTGACATGGAGTGGGCGTGTACACTATCTAACCCTTTAATACATATGTTTTTCACTTTTAAAATCAATAATTGTTGTTGTTTTTTATCAATAAACCTAGTTAACTTTTCTGTGGAGAGCTGATTCAGAAAACTTTGCCTTCATGAATTTGAAAATTGAGGTCACGAACTTACAGTATGTGTGGAAAATATGAGGTTTTTTTTTTCGCAAGCTATTTCGTCACCCCTGAGAGCTAGCTCGACTTCTTGGTTCCTATGTTAGCACTCACTCGCAACATCCACAGTGTTGATGCTTTTGTTTTATTATTCATAACAAGTCAACAACTACTTGTTTAATGGGTGTTCTCTGAGAGGCCGGCGAAACTGCAGACTGCATGTTTTCTTACAAGCTTGCCAGAAGGCCCCTATTATAGGGGGAGGTGGGGAGGGCTATATGCAGAGTGCTTTTTTATTAGGCCACTGCAGCCTTCTCTTCATCCACCTGCTGAAGTTATTTGTCTTTTTTTGATAGCCCTGCTGGAGTCTGCCTGCACAAGGAAACCAAATTGCTGTGAGCAAAGGCCTTGTTGGCGTTAGCCCAGGAATCCAGGTCATGTGTATGTAAACAGTGAATCAGTGAATCCGCCCCTCCAGACATTTTATCACGTAATCTACCGTCAGAGCCGTGCCCTAGTGGTTAGTGGTTGTGCAGCAACCAGTGTTATTTCAGATTTTTTTTATACTATTTTGGTTTTTATTAATTTTATTAGTATTTTGAATTATTTATAATATTTAAAAATTAAATTATATTTTATATTATTTTTTATAGTTTAAGTTTTTAATTTTAGTTAAATGCTTTTTAAATTTGTATTATCATTTAAAAAATTTGACTATTTAGGTTTTTTAAGTGCTTTAACTTAAACTTATTTCAGTTAGTTGCCAATCAACGTTTCTAATTTTCATTAAGTTTAGGTTTTTCACCTAATATTTATATTTTATTTTATTTATTTCAATTAATAAAACTGTTTTTAGTTAACAATAATTCTGGTTTGCTTCAGCATAACCAGTGCATATATGTGTGTGTGTATATATATATATATATATATATATATATATATATATATACATACATAAATACATAACACTAAAGTAATACATAAAACTTATGTATTATATATATATATATATATATATATATATATATATATATTATATACAAAAACATAAATGTCCCACTTTACTTATATTTTCTCAATAACATTTTAAAACAAAGTATACATTTTGCATTGACGAGATCAGTTTGTTATTGCATTGTTCTGCATCGTTATTGACCAATGTCAGTGACCTCTAAATGGCCAAATATCAGCCAAAATAACGGTAGATAATTAATAATTGAAAAGAATAGTGCAAATGTGCATTGACTGAGCTGCCGTATATTTAAGCACTTGCAAAAACAGTTCATCAAACCCTTTTTATGCTTTTTGTAGAATTTGTGTAATTTTTAGAGCATCTAAACCTGTATTATTTAGCATGGCACACAGAATCGAGCAGGTTGTGGGGCAATGAGCTGGCAGATTGTGTATGGTTGAGGCTGATAGCTGGTTGGTTGGTTTGATGGAAGCTGTCTCACTGAAGCCCATGTTGAGATTCTGTTCACATCGGCTAAACCCAGCCGGCGTTTCTGCCTCTGGCTTCTGCAGGCTGGTGTGAAGCTCACAAAGGCTCTTTGAGGACTCAATCTGCAGTCAGAGACTATGTGATTTATCTAATGCTGTAAATGAAGGTAGATGCTGGATTTTCTTTTTTTTATAAGGCCAGTGCGAGTTAAGGAAGCATACGTCATGTCTTATTGAGGAGTGCTATTACTCAGGGTTAGGCAGCGTTTGACATGTCTGGATATTTGGATAGGCTTTTTATTTTTCATGAGGATATTGTGATTATGTGAAAAATATGTGATTGCCCCAGGTTATTGAACATTTTCCATTTTCTATAAAAAAAAAACTTAAATTATTTTCAGATATTTATAAAAACAGAATGATTGCGAGTGTGATATTGCTATACAACAGTTCTATAAACAAATTAGAATATTGAACAGTATTGTTAGACACAATATTCAAGTTGACAATATTAGACACAATATTGCCAGATCCAACTAGTTTAGGGTTATGCATATTTGTTTTATGTTTTAATTGAACTTTTCTCAAATGAACAAAATTACTTAAATTAAGATTAGTTCAATTTTAAAGAACCAGGTCAATAAAATGTGATCTTGCCATCAATTATTTTGCATCTCTGTGTTGGTGCTTTGTTTTTGAATAAATCAACATGTTTTGTTTGAGTGAGTGATTTAGTGACTCGATCCTAAAGAAAGTCACTTGTTTAATTGATATTGATATGAATGATAAATGACTCACTTAAGACAAGACAATTGTTACCTCCTATGTAACCTGTAGAAAGAGCCACTGAAAAATATGTAAATATGTATTTGTTTATATAATTGATATATACACACCTCTTCCTGTCATTTTAACTTCACCTATTTACTATTACTACTAATAATAATTATATGTAAGGCCACTACAGCCTTTAAAAATTAGGTTCATCGTCAGACTTGGCGCAAATATTCTTGCAGGGAAGCACACGTTTGACACCATTGTCAGCCTTTTTTTCTCGTACAGCTGTACATTTAGCTACAAAGTCATGAAGTATTCCTTCCAGATCACATTACACTGTGGTGTCCCATCTTTTTCAGCACTCTCGCCCACCATATCTCCATTTTCTCAATAAGATTTAAACTAGCTCTGCATTTATCGCTCTGGACACAGGCAGCATAGTCATGATAATTCTCATCCCATTTCATAATGTCTGCTATGCAATCTCTTCATCTGCCGCCAGTGGAAGGGGGGAAGCACATTATCTATGGCAGAGTATTATAAGAGATTATCCCTGACAGATCTTTTCCCCTGCAGGCACCATTAACCAGGCTTCGGCCCACTTGATATTTCTACCACCTGTGACCGTCATCCGCTGGGCAGAAGAATTATTGCCATTGTATTTTTTCCCTGCTCTATAAATTAATCATGTAAGGAACTACTCTGAATCCGGTAGGACAGTGACCGAGAAACTCCTTCCCTCCTTCCCCAAAGATGCCAGAGACCTCATGAATCGTTTAAACGCGGGATGCCTTTTGACACAAAGATAACGCTCGCAGTTGCCCCAGTATGGTTTGATGCATATTATATGCTTTAGACAGAAACAGGAAGCTTTTTTGTGACTTTGAAATGTACGAGAGCCCCGGATGGATGACAAATAGCGATCTGACCTCTCTCTGAAGTGAGCGGGGACTGCTGACAAGACTGAAACATAAATTAGCATTGATCATTTTTGCTCAACATGCCACCTTAATGATTTGAGCCTTACAGGGCTTGTTAGACATCTTGTGGAAATAGATTATAATGGTCTTACTAGCCGTCCCAGAAGTCCAGCAACTCTCGATTGTTTTACAAATGGCACATGGTTCTCGGTACATTCAAGGACATCATTTTAGAGTCATTAATGTTGTATTCCTCTAGGGACTTTTTTAACGTAAGGAATTAATGCTGGCGGATCTTCAACCTTTTTTTTTCCGAGTGCCTTAAAATAGGTGTCATTTGTAGGTAAACCTTTACCCTCTTTTCAAATTATGATAAAGCAGAGCAGCATGCATATCAGTTATCTAATTCAAGCATATTTAACACACCTCAAAGGACAGCGTTGCAGGGAAGTAGGATTGAATAAATTGATCTGAAGAAGTACGAAAACAGGTAGCATGCAGGGAATCAAATGTGCAGGTCAAAGTAAGATCTTCCCCCATTGCGCATCTATAGTTTCATACTTCATTTCGCAATCTCACCGGTTATAGATCACCCTCATGCATCTCATAAGGAAAGACATCAAACAAATATCCGGCTATTGACCTGTCCTCCCAGACTTGATTGAGACTCATAGCGGGCTGCAGGAGCAGAATGACAAACAAAGGAGGCAGGAGGTTAAAAAAATGGAAACCAAATCGATAGAGATGACTGAAATGACGAAGGACTTGAAGGTCAGAGCTCGTGGTCCCTTAGAGTAGATAATACAGGAACATAATCAATCTCATCTAATTTAATCTCTCCCCCCATCTCAGACCTGATCTGCACTCATTTTTTTCCTTCGTTTGTCAGGTCTTTTTCATTTTCCACCCAACAACTGAGCTGCTCTTGATATTACATTAACGTTTCAGAGAAGTCAGTTAAATGGGCTAAATAACAATACCAATACATGAAGATTACTGGTGCTTCATATGTTAATTATTTAGAATAATATTGATGCTTTGAAACAATACTGATTCTTTGATGCTTTGATGAAGCTTCAGCAATGTTTATTGTTTTAAAACAATTCTGATGTTTCAAACAGATTTGATACTTCCAAACAATGATGGCATTTCAAAACAATATTGATGCTTCAGTACAATGTTGATGCTTAAAAACTTCAAAACTTAAAAATACTGGTAACTCAAAACAGATTTGATGCTTCAAAACAACATTGATGCTTCAAAGCAAACCTGATTGGATTAAAACAGTGCATATTCTTCCAAAACAATCCTGATGATTCAAAGCAGATTTGATTCTTCAAAACAATGGCAATGCTTCAAAGCAATTCAGATGATTAGAAATAAACTATACTAAACAATATTGATCCTTCAAGGTTTGCTATTGCGTTCGAAGAAAATGAAGAAAAGTCTGAATGTTAAACACGTTATGCATTACGATGACTTTCATGGCTTATTGGAAATGTGATGTCCCTAGTGTTCATATATCGCTCATAAACCGCAAGCTGTTCTGCACTCAGAAATGTCAAAAATATTACTCTCATTTGCAAGACATTTGTTACAGTTTGACACTTAAACCGCACGTCCCACCAGGGCCCGTATTTGTAAAAGCCAAAGCGGTGGCGTTGACCCTTATAAATTAAAGTGGGTATTTGACAACACTGATGTGCTTTAAAGAGTATTGAATTCCTGTGAGGTGGATGAATTGCACGCCGCCGACTCAAAAAGAGGGAGGGCTGATGCGTATAGCTTACTCCTCTATCATATTCACTGCCCTTTCAAAGTGTATCACCTCCCCTATCGAATCATAATCCTGTTCTGAGATACGGCGGGCTGAAAATGAAATATGTTTGCAGGTTTATAAATGTATCACACGCTTTTTTTTTCCCCAAGTGTAAGTGTGTAGAACCAATACTTTTAGCACAATCCAAACATTGCCTTTGGCAGCTGAATATGTGTTCAGGTTTTGCTGCCGTAAGCCACTGAGGATTTTTCCATATCTCTCTTAGGCCCTCGCTCTCCCCGGGTCTGTCTATCTATCTCTCCCTCTCCGATTCCCTCGACTTCTTGGGAGATATATTGAGGGTATGCTCAGTATCCACACTGCAGTTGATCAGCTGTGAGCTGGCCCATAGGCATGGAATCCTGTCTGTCCTTATTTGGATGAATGAATTATTAATATTTCACTGGTTTATCTGAATATACAGTACAGCTCCTCTTGCTTGTGTTGTTTTGTTTTTATAATCTTTTGTCTCTCTCTCTCTCCCTCTTGCCCTGTCCCTTGCTCATTCCGCAGCCAACAAAGCTGACTTTACATAGGAAGAACACGGCTTGCTTCTCTTGCAGTTGAATGGAAATCTGTGACCTTGGAAGATGAAGATGTTGTTGCCATGGGAACTCTTAATCCTGCTGTCACTCAAGAGCTGCCTAGCAGGTACGATATCCCCCGAGTTGCCTTTGATAGCTCACCTGTTCTGCATAGTCCCCACTTCAGCAGGGAGAGTGGCTTTTCATGCCTCTGTCTAATCATTTCCACATTCCTCTAGAGACAGATGCATGCTGGGAACAAGCGCTCGTGGTTGCCCCAGCAGGACATTTGTCTTGACACAGTTTCTGATTGTTCTCTTCAGCAATAACTTCTACAGTAACTTATATTGGCATGCTTTATTTGTTCATAATAACAGACTAGCATATGAAACTTTATTCGTTTATTTAGCTTTGAAAAATGTTCTGAAGCAGTTTGGTTTTAATTTTATATTAGACATTGAGTGGTGACCAGCCATCCAAAAATGCGTTTACAATCAGACATTTACATTTATTGATATTGCATAAATTGCAGGGCTGTACTCAACCAAAGAAAATCTTGGTCGACTGAAGTCCTGACATTTTCGACTAAAAATGACGTAAAAAAAACCCCCGTTAAATTAATTAGTTGCGCACAGTGCGCAGTACTTGGTAGCCTTGTTGTCCGCCTAAATGAATTACAAATAAACAAAAAACTAGTAGGCTATTTGCAGTATATTAAATAGTTTTTGACCTAATTATTTTGCACTGAAATGAGTCTGACACACAAGTCTGTCGGCTCTGACGGCGTTGCATCACCGGCACCTGCGCAATATCATAGCCTATGATTTCCGAAAATAGTACTATGTTGTCAACTAGTTATATCATCACAAGAACTGTTGAGGAATATGCAACATAATTTAGCCAATTATTTTTGTCATATGTTATAATAATAAGTTATAACTGTCAGACACTATCATTTCAGCCGCACTGTGCATGTCCTCGCATAGGAGCTCAGCTTCGCGGCTGAGACACGAATAGACTATTAACTTAAAGCTTTTACTCTTAATAAACACAAAAGACACATCCACTTTAATAAAAAAAAGAATATTTATTAAACAAACCAGATCAAGAGCAGAAACTAAATAAAGTGCATAACTGAAAAATAAAGCATCTTAGGATCAAAACTAACACAAACAGTCGGCACAGCGCAATTGCGCATTAGGCTCCAAATAAAAAATAAAAAGTTAGGTTATCACACTAAAACATTGAAAAATGCAAATTCTGATATGCTCATATAGCCTACTCAAAACAGACAACAGGCAAGCTAACGCAGACAAGTGTGCTTATCACTTTTAGATGATATGTCATGTTTGTCGTCAAGCTGTGGAAAACTGTTGTTTGCAAACTTTGCATTCGACCTTTTTCCCGTTATCAATTTTAACAAAATGCTGCCACACTGTCGGTTTCTTTGTTGTTGATATGTTAGAAGAGGACTGACTATTAAACGCTCTCACAATTAAATAAATAATATTCAGCATCAAATCTTCTATAGCCTACTTATTGTTCTCTCTTGGGTTGGGCTAATCCAAAAAAGGTGAAAACAAGGGGGGTGTTCTGAAGACAGACTGTTGAAACAAGGGTACTCTGAAAACACCCCCATTAGCAGTTAGTACTTTCCACCTGATGAAATGAGCGTGCCTCAGCGCGGCAAAACTGGGCTGCGTTCAGCCCAGACAAAACGTTGCACAACGTTTTTTAAACAGAAACGGTGATGCGTTGAACACACTGTTCTGATGACGCAAGAGTTGCAACTACGGCAGCTGAGAAGGCCATTCTTTGTGAAGAATTTTCGCAGCATGATGAAGTCGGTATAAATATGTGTTTAATACTACAAAATAATGCCCGATGTTACATTTACAGCACTTGCCGCCCAGAACACAAGAGAACATCCCAGTCGAGTGAAGGGATTTGTGGAAACTGAAGCACATATCTTACCTAATTCAGACTAAAACACATCTATTCAGCCTCACATACTGACTTTATTTGTAGTTCATTCTGTTTTAATACCCTGTATTTTCTTTCTCATCTTTAGGAAAAGCACTTAAATACCATTTCTATACCAAATGTCATACACTTGCAATGAAGCTAAAAATATAAACAACTACATCATTATGTTGATATCCTATATTTTTACCATAAAACTTACGACAAACATGTCTTCTAATATCCTCAGTTGTTGCTTATACCGAGCTGCATCGGACGAACACATTTGTAAATTACTTTCCTTGAATTCATTGTGCGAGTTCACTTTAATACCACGTGCTTTATATGCATGTTGCTGCTGATTGGACTGCAGTTCTGACACACCCACCAAACAAGAGAAAACTTATCTCAAACCCCGTTGCACACCGGTGCACGCCGTTTCCAGGAAACATGACGTTCAACCCGGAGACCGTAGCAAAATGTTGCGCACCGCTTTGAACGTGAACGTGCCCCTGATGAAATGAACGCGGCAAAAAATCGACCAATCAGAATTTTGGTTGAACCAGAACGTATCGACTAATCGACTGGGACAGTACAGCCCTAATAAATTGTTTTTTTTTTTTACTTGTTATCCATCTAAAAATATCTAAGAAACAACATTGCATAAGATTTTTTAGTAACACTTTACAGTAAGGTCTCATTTGTCAACATTAGTTAATGCATAAGCTAACATAAACTAACCATGAGTAATATTTTAAAATAATTTATTAATATTTGTTAGTAAAAATATAGTTGTTTGTTCTTGTTAGTTCACAGTGCAATATAACTAATGTTAACAAATGAAACCTAATTGTAAAGTGTTATTTATAAGTTTGCGAATATATAAATGTATTTAGTCTTACTGCACTGGCAGATTTTTTCTTTAAAATAAGTGAAAAATCCCGTTGGTACAGTAAGAAATATACTCTTATTAAAGATACATTCTCTGAAAGTCTTAATATTTTATGCAATGTTTGCTCTCAGAAAAATGTATCTTGTTTCAAGGATTTCTGAATCAAGATGCCAACGTCAAAGGCTGAACAAAAACAATGCATGATAGAAATTGCACTGGAAAAAAATTCAGAAAATCCTTGAAACAAGATAAATTTACCTAAGAGGCAACGATGCATAAAATATTCATACTTTTTTACAGAGATTGTATCTTTAATAAGAGTATTTTTATTTTTATGTTTTTGCACTGGTAGGTTGTTGTTTTTTTTAAACAAGTGAAAAAAATCTACTAAACTTAACTATGCACAATTTTATTTTTAGTTGAATTATATCATTTGGATTTAGCATAGTTTTTTCTCTACCGTCCACAATCAGAACAAACCTGCGTCCCACCAGTTGAAGACCACTGTTTTAACAGAATATTGATAGAGTTAGACATTACTTATAGCTCTTGGCAGACTTGCAATGAGCTATAACTCTCCACCATGTCTAAAACATACAAAATGTTCTTATTATTTCTCCTATGGTTTGTGTGACTCACAGCACATAAGGAAGGGCCCTTCTGAAGAGGCAGGTGCCCCATTTAAATGAACCAATGTCCCCCACTCAGTGCCAGTGCTCCAGTTATTGCCATTGTTGTTCTACAGTAACTATGCCAACTCAAATGGGCATTTGCATTCAAGCCACAGGTGCTCTTTTGATTGCACAGCTTGATATTCAGAAAGCTTAGCTGGAGAGAAGGAAGTGCACAGGCCAGACCGCATCAGATGGAAGGGCAGAAGCTATTCAGCACGGAGGACCTGAGGAGACCAACCAAACACATACTGTATCTAACAACCTGCCAGATCCTAGCTTTGAAGGCAGACTTTTATTTAATGTCTTTTACAGTAAGTGTTGATGAAACGTGTGCATACAAGCCGTGTAGTAATGAACTGCAGTACATTTAGATCTCTTGTTGATAATTGATGATAACGTCATGAAATCTCACGTTGCCTATTTAGGAAATACGTTATATCGAGTGAATGAATAATAGTGATATAACATAGTGAAATAGTTATTCAACATTCAGATACTGAATATGAATATTCAAACAATGAATGGACCTATAAGGATGTGGTTATAGTAATAAGAAGTTATTAAACTAGGCTGAATGTCCCTTTATTCATTGTAAGTAAGTAAATTATTAATAACATTATGATTAGAAATAAAATGTACAAAATCATTTAAGCAAAGATTTCACATTGAGGCTATTTTCCAATATAAAACTCATGTCTCATTATTACACAGCGGAACAGTCATTTTTGTCGCAACAATTTAGATGTTCAAATGAAATTGTGACGGTATATTTTAAATGTTTTTAATCAAAAACACAGTAATATTGTGAAATATTGTTACAATTTAAAATGACTTTTCTATGTTATATTATTCTTGTGGTGGCAAAGCTGAATTATCAGAAGCCATTTATCCAGTCTTCAGTCACATGACCCTTCAGAAATCATTCTAATATGCTGATTTGCTGCTTATTTCTTACTATCAGAGTTAAAAACTGTTGTGCTGCAAAATAACAGCATTTACCTGTATTTGAAATAGATTTTATTGTAACAATATAAAAGTCTTTACTGTCACTTTTAATCAATATATTAAATGTGTCCTTGCTAAATAGAAGTATTACAGAACCCAAATGGACATGGTGATGGAAACAATATTGGATGGTAGGAAAAACATATATGTCAATGCTTTTGCGTTTACTCGCAAATCTTTTGTTTCCCTGAGAAACTATGTGTTCGCATTCCGAATGCAAAGTTTCACATGGAAACACTAAACATTTGCGAGAGAATGACATTGACATACAATTCCCCATGACATTCCCAAAATACAATTTCCCATGACATTCCCAAAAGACATGTAAGCATTTTAATGTTTACATAAAAAAAAGAACACCTCTGATTACTTTACCCAACTATAATTAACTACAGTGAATAAATAGTCCTGCTCAAGAACTGTAGATGCTTCTTTTGTATTATACTGTATTTATCCCCGGGCAAAATTGCCCAAGACTAAAAGTGATGGGGACATGTCCTCACCGCAAATGACACCTAAACGTGTAATACTGTAAGTGTGCTACTCCTCGCTCTAAATGCTTCATTAATTCCCGTCGTTCAAAGGACACACAAAAGGGAAAGTAAAAAAAAAGGTAGCATCTCCCCCAGCCTTGAGGAGGCAGGGCCCTCACCCCAGGCAAACACGCCTGGACACTTCCATTAGCTTGATGATGTGGGAGGGTCATCTTCTTTGTGTCCTCGTCAAGGTTAGAGACCTGTAAAAAAGAATTTCATTCACTCAAAGAGAACGAGAAAAGTCGCAGGTGAGTTTAATTGGGAAAGGTTGAATGAGGAAGTCTACAGTATAAGCACAATTCCTTTCCCGGTGACATGTTTCTGAGAGCTTGTTTATTCATTTAAGAAATGATACATTTCACTAGAGTAATTACCACAACATGGGGTAATTAGGGAGGTGGATTGGTGTCTTGGCAGCAGTCAACCGAAACAACAGACCTAGCCACGCTGCCATGCGTGTTACGGGTCTGCCAAAAGGAGGACGTCATGTTGATGCGGTTCCTGCTACAAGAGGGGAAATGAAAGCTGTTCCTCTGGCACGTGTTTACGTTGCAGATCTAATGAGCTCAGTGTGGGAAGTTGCTGAAAATAAATGAAAAGCGCACATTAGAGATAATGTGGACCTGATGTGTTCACACCTGTTTTACAATCCACGTTCATGTTCCAGATTGTGGATTATGAGCTGTTTGTGACTCTTCTTGTTCTTTCTCCTAGAGAGAATTATTCGACATGGCCCGGTGTTCACGCAAGAGCCCAGTGACAGTGTTTTTCCTTTAAGTGCAGAGGACAACAAGATATTTATTAACTGCAAAGCCAAGGGAAGTCCAGAGCCACATTACAAGTAATGACTTTTCCTCAATATCTTCTCCATATATAGTAGAATCCAAAAGTCTGACACCATACTGAAGTTTTTTTTTTTTTTTAATTTACTAGTTTTTACTAATTGTAAAAACTAGTAAATTAAAAAATGTAAAAAAATATATATATATAATGCAACATTTTTTTGTCAAAAGTTCAGACTTTTGTACGGTGTAATTTTTATTATAAATGTACTATTACTTGAAATTTTAATATAAAATAGTATTCTTTTTTCAATTCTCATTTTAATTGTAATTTAATTTAATTTAATTTGTTTTGACATTTTTATTGTTTGTTTTTATATATTTCCATTTAGTTTTTATTAGGGCTGTCAAACGATTAATCACGATTAATCGCATCCAAAATAAAAGTTTGTGTTTACATATGTGTGTGTGTACTGTGTATAATTATTTTGTATATAAATGCACACATGTATATTTTTAAGAAAAATATATTATTTATATACAAAATGTTTATATTTATATAAAATATACATATAGGCTACATTCAGTCTATATACAGTATATACATGCAAATATTTCTTAAATACACATGCATGTGTGGGTACTTATGTATTAAAAATAATTATACACAGTACACACATATGTTATGTAAACACAAATTTTTATTTTGGATGCGATTAATCGCGATTAATCGTTTGACAGCCCTAGTTTTTATACATTTTTATTTCTGTAATTTAAGTACTTCAACCTATTTTATTTCAGTTAGAAACTTAGAAATTGTTATTTTTTTATTCTTTAATTTATTTTTGTCTAATATTTATATTTTATTTTATTTCAGGTTTATTTCAATTAACACACATGTTTTAATAGTTTTTTTGAATAGGTTTGTTAATGACAACAACGCTGCTTTTGAGCTCTTTTTTTTTTCTCTGAAGGAACTGAATATAAACAATTTCTTTGAATGCCACTGAAAGAATTTGTATGCCTAATTTCTTCTCATCATCATTATTCTGTTCTCACTCCACCTGTTTTTACATTTAGGTGGAAATTCAATGGGAAAGATCTTGACATTGACATGGACTTCAACTACAGTCTTGTTGAGGGAAACCTTTTGATCAGTAAACCTCAAGCAACTAAACACCCCGGTGTTTACCAGTGTATCGCCACTAATGCATTTGGAACCATTCTGAGCCGAGAGGCTAAAGTTGAGTTTGCATGTAAGTGCCAATTAAACCGAATGTTTTATATATATGAATGTTTGAAAATAGCTTTTGACAGTCTCCTTCACACTTGATTACTATTACTTTGACTATGCTGTCTGTATATGTGTCCTTTGGAAGCTTAAATGCGTATAATAGGTAAAATGGCCGCTATGTTATCTTTCATATTTCATGTTGTCAATTGGTCCATTAGTGGGTAAGATATACTTTCTTCCATGGATGTGGCAGGCTTTTAAACTGACAACTACATTTTCCCATCTGGAAGATTCCATCAGGAGATGTCCAGTGGTACTTACTGAAATGCAGCCTGTCATGGATAATTGAAAAAAGGTCTTAAATCGACATAATCATAACACACAAAGTCTGCCTCTTTCATATTGTGTGTTCATATGAACACATTGTTCATTTGAAATTTCACAAGATGTGTCTTTTCAGGGCTTGAGTGATGCAGAAAATAGTTGTAGGACTAATTGGTGATGCTTCACTGGCAAAATTGGCATTCGCAGAGTAGGAAAAAGCATTTTCCCAATGATTTGTCTTGAGGAATCTTTTTTCTCTTATGAAGAAAGCTTTCCATTATGTGATTTTACTTGTTTTTTTGTGTCTTTTTGTCCTGTTTATGCTTTTACACTTTTATCCATTACAGGTATACAGGGGAATCAAATCCCTTACATTCTCAACTACTTTGTTACTGGCACAAAACACATTTAATTAATATCTTTAAACCACATATTTTAGTGTTCAAGGGCACATTTTCCTTTAGTTTCATCCATAAACTATAGATCTGACGATACATAATTAACAAACTTATTACGACAACCACATATCTACAGAAACCCACCCAAACACCATGTCAGAATGTGTTAATTGCATTTCATATAGCTAAGTTTAAAAATTATATTTATTTGTTTACCTCACTTGCAAATCCTTACCTAATTAAACTCATTTGTTTCTTGATTTATGGATTAACCTCACTAAATTCTAATATTTGTTCTTGCAGTTTGTCTTTTGGTTACACAAAACTCATTCCACACAGTCCTACAGCACATTCATGAGGCTGGAGAACTGACATTTGAATAAACACCACAGCTTTAGCCCAGTGTGGGATGTCATTTTTGCTTGTCCCTTCCTGTGCTATAGAGTGGCATTTCTAAAGGTCCCTGCTCTGTGAGTCGTCTGCTGCACGTCAGAGCGATGACACTGCTTTTAATGAAAAGTTATGGCGATCCCATTATTTTGTTTTTGCAGACCTGCAGAATTTCAGCAGCAAGGCCAGAAGTCCAGTATTAGTGAGGGAAGGACAGGCTGTTGTGCTCCTGTGCGGTCCGCCACCCCACTTTGGAGGTACATTTTATTGTATTCCGTATGAATTTGAATGTTATTTTCTTATGCGCATCAGGGTTTCTTTTGCTTACAAATACACAAAGCCCCTATTCTTTGAAATGATCACTTCTTTCCCACTTTCCAATAGAGACTCTCATACAAAGCAAGAGTGACAATTGTTTGCAAAACCTGTTGACTTCTTTCCACAGCACAATATATATATATATATATATATATATTTTTATCAGTTCGAACACTATGTTTAGCCTGTGGAATAATGGCAAGCAAATCCAAGGTCAGGAATTCACCGCAAGTGGCAATTCCGTGCTGGTGATGTCAAAGAAAACCTCATTCCGCTCTGCTCACTTATTATGTATGGTGCATGTTGGTTCAGATTGTGTCTTAATCATCTCATATTGTGAGCAAATCAAGCTTTCAAATGGCCGGAGCACAATGGTTCACTCTGGAGCTCCCGTTCTTGCATTCATGCACCAGCCTCGTGGCATTTAGATCCCCCTCCTCCTCCTTAATGGCACTTGTGCCCTTGTGGTCATTTGGAAAGGTTATTTTCTTAAGCCTTGGCCTTCTGTTGAAAGGTAATAAAGGCATGCGGTGGCTGGTTTAAAGCGACATGTCTCTTTATCCCCCTGTCCAGCTGTGCACCTCTTCTGTGTCTGTATAGAGCTGATTAGCAGTCCGTCAAAGAGCCACGCACACATGCTCCAGAGGTGCAATTTCATGCCACCGCACTGGCGTTCTTTCATTCCACCACATTTCCAGTCGAATCAATGGCCTTGAGTGTCATATACCTTCCACACTCTCCGCCACCACCCTCCATCTTCTATTTTCCTTCCCCTGTTCTCCCGCCACACCATCCTTGACTGTTTGCCAAATTCCGTAATCCGAGGCTCTGTTGTATGGATCATACTTTATTGGACTTTATACACTGTGTTATAGATACTACTACTCAGTCCAGGAAGTGATTTTATGCGGGGCTGGAAGTGATTTTTAGCATCCCCTTTCACCCCAAAGGCAGTTGCTGGGCATGGAGGACCACTCAGAAATTTGAAATCTGTCTTTTTTGCTCTTGGGAACTTATTATTTTTACTCTGGTGCATGAGAAATATGTACGTCATATACACATATATATTAACATGTATATGGTCATGGCATTTGCATATTGTTTTATTCATTTGACTGCTTCTATTGCTCTCTTTATTTGTAAGTCGCTTTGGATAAAAGCGTTTGCTAAATGATTAAATGTAAATATTTTGGTATGTATTACCATTAGTTTGGAGTCTCAAAAGAGAAATCTCTTGTTCTCAAAAATATGATCTCATACTGTAATATTGTGAAATAGTATTACAATTTGAAATAACTGTTTTCAATTCTAATACATTTTAAAGTATAATTTATTTCTCTGATGGATTTTCAGCAGCCAATACTCCAGTCTCAAGTGTCCTAAAACCTTTTAGAAATCGTACAAATATGCTCATTATTATGTTAAATACAGTTGTGCTGCTTAATATATTTTGCGAAAAGTGAGACATTTTTACACACACACTATATATATATATATATATATATATATATATATATATAGTGTGTGTGTGTGTGTGTGTGTGTGTGTGTGTCTGTGTGTGTACATATACTATATAAAAACAAACATTTATGTTAGATGTGATTAATCGATTTGAAAGCACTAAATATAATGTAATTATAATGATAAATTAATGAAAGTATTAAGGTGAACACTTAAAAGTAATTTTGTTGGCTTATTTATTTTAGTATGACTTTAATATTAGTTAAATTACTGTTGGCTCTCTTTCAGTGCAGATAACTTGGAACATTGAACTGGACCATGTGAATTTTAGCAACAGCTCTACATTAATGTACAGTATTTTTACTGATAAATAGCTCTGTTCATTGGGCTACTGTCACGTGATTATAGTGGCTGTGAATTTGGTTCCTAAGAGAGCAAAAGCCTTAAGCACAGTGCCCAGTAATGACGAGAGGTCGGCCACCTTGTCACTACTCCATTTATGATGGTTTTAATTCACCTTTTTCAATCTGGAAGCCAAATGGTTATTTTTTTCTGTAGACTTTTAGACATGCTGTTTGAATAGCCCTTATCAATCCATATTTCAGCCACTCTAACCCCCTGTCTGCCCTCTAATAAATGCTGCTTAACTTGTTACTTTCATACTTTATTTTATACCACAGGCCTTGCTGTATGTTCTTCCTGTATTCCTTTTATCCCCTCTTTCTATTTCCCTGTCTCATTAAGAAAGAGTGAGAGGTGACATGAATGAATATAGATAAAGACAAAAATTAAAAGGCTATCCAGACAAAAGGAACTTGCATCACAAAAAAAAAATGACTGAAAAGCAAAATCAGTGAGTGAGCTGATTAATTTGAAGACACATTCATTTGCTTTGTGTGGATTATAAAACAAATTTGCTGAACCTTTTTGCTGTATTTTAGCACACACTTCGACTTTTATTTTAGATGAATGACTACAACAGTAAATTAGGTTTGTGTAAATTAAGAAGGCCTGTCAAATCCTATTTTATTAAAAGATATTCACATGACTGCTGAATTTAGTGTAGTTTTTAATAGTGCATTTTTATAAAGTTGTCACAAACCAAAGTGTTTGGATGTTTTGTGGTGGCTTTGTACCTTTTTTATGGAACGTTATAAGTTTGCTGTTGCTTGACTGTCAAAATCGAAACTATATTGCTTTAACCTTGTTATATACAAACTCTTTTCCCACAGCTGAGCTCTAACAAGCTTCATTCCAAATAATTTAATTTAATAAAAAAGATTCTTTTTCATAAGGCATCAAGTTGTACACTAAATATGGCATGCAGGATATTCACTATCAAGACATTTTTTTTATACATAAATATACACATACAGTCTACTGAAAGTGTTTCTTAAAAAGAATTGTAAGAGTTGGCTTAAAAATTTAGTAATGTCATCTGACAATTTTCTCAGATATCAGATATTCCTGGATATTTAATGGCCGCCCCAGCGTTGCGGTTGGGGACAACCGACGTTTTGTGTCCCAGAGGACTGGAAACTTATATATCGCTAAGGTAGAGACGTCAGACGTGGGCAACTACACATGTGTGGTGAGGAATGTGATGACCAACACGACGGTCCACAGTTCCCCAACTCCAGTGGTGCTACGTCGGGATGGTGAGTAGCCCGGAGGAACTGCTAACAGTGATGAATCAGTGGATTTGAGCATAACAGTGTCTGCTTTGCTGACACTCAGAGATGTAGCATTTGTGTATTCATAGTCTCTGAGCCATGCTCAGCCAACTGTGTGTGTGTGTGTGTGTGTGTGTGAGAGAGAGAGAGGGAGAAAGAGAGAGAGAAATGTTGCATTAAGAAACAGAGATGAACACGTACACCCTCTCTTTCTCTCTCTCTCTCTCTCTCTCTCTCTCTCTCTCTCTCTCTCTCTCTCTCTCTCTCTCTCTCTCTCTCTCTCTCACACACACACACACACACATACCCCGGAAGGCTCAACATCACCAGTCATTAGTGTCTGTTTAATATTCACCCAGACAAGGTATGAAGTAGGGCGGAGAGGTTTTGAATATTTTGAGTTAATGTGAATATTGAATATTTTTATCTATGAATATTTTGGGCTCGAGACCACTGCCAAACTCTTATTACTTTACTAATTCTTATTTCTTACTTTTCCTTGTGTTTGATCTACATTCCCTGCTGGAAAGACCATTTTAGGCTAGCATAAATTTACATGATTTTCCAGTTGTGGTGCTAGTCAATCAGCTGGTCCACCGTCGTGATCTTTTTGCTAAAGCTCCTTGAATAAGCTTTTGCTAAAACTTGTTGGCTAAGCAATGTTAATCTCAGTAAAAAATTAAACAAAATAACTACCAAAAGTGTTAGTTGACGAAAGTTTTATTTATTTATTTTTATAGTATTTAAGAGTTCACAATTTATCTAATACAAGCACTGTTTTCATGTTATATTTCGATGATCTTTTATGTTATGTATGTATGTATGATACATATTTAAATCAATGTTTTTCATAATATATGTTAGTTTTCAAAAATTTGAAGTTTCAGTTTTCATTTTTCACATCATCAACTATGTATTTTGTTTATTCAAATTATAAAAAAATATATGGCATAATCATTTAAAAATGTTTAGAGATTTGAAGTTTGGTCTGTTACGGTGTTTTATTTATTAATAAATTAATTTTACTCTTTTTTTCACCAAAAAAGTAATTAAAACAATTTTAAAAGTA
This sequence comes from Rhinichthys osculus, assembly GCA_029959095.1. NCBI lineage: Eukaryota > Metazoa > Chordata > Actinopteri > Cypriniformes > Leuciscidae > Rhinichthys > Rhinichthys osculus. Next base: position 8,655,448 of record JARWKJ010000010.1, on the reverse strand, counting down.
GAATCATGAGTCAGATGGACTAAAAGTAATGAATATGACATGCCAACAAAGTACAAAAATACAAAACTATGACTAAAAAAAAAAGTCAACCTAGTTAAAAGCCTAGTGTGCACATCAGCATCCAAAGCACTACATATTCTGGTGGTGACCAGCCATTCTCTTTTCAGCAGGGTTTCTTGGCAAGCTGCGTGTTTGTAAACTTGTTTATTAGCCTTGTTTGCACTTCATGTGGTATACTATAAATACTTTGATTTGAATTGAAGTGCATTGCTTTCACCCTAAAAGACGTATGCTTGTTTATCCTTATTTTACAGCTGTGATGGGGGAATATGAGCCAAAGATTGAGGTCCAGTTTGAAAAAATGCTCCACGTTGCCAAAGGATCATCGGTTCGACTGGAGTGTTTCGCTTTAGGAAAGTAGGTCTCTACTTTACTAACAGATGGACTTCTTGCCCACAGAGGGGTGCCTTGCTTAACTGGGGATCGCCACACTTGGCACATAGTACATCTTAGCAGTTTATTTAAGAGAAATGTCTCCGAAATCTACAGGATCTTTTAATCTCCGTGAAGTATTAGGAGGGGGGCGGCCATTATTTTAAAAACAGCTGCAGACTGTGATCCAGGGGTTGGGCAGGGTTCTGGCTTTGGATTGTCCACAGGTAATGTGTCAAGGGATGCTGGGATACTGGAGGTTGAATAGGTCTAGAACAGAGATGCTGCCATGCCATGCATTTGTATATTTTATTTATTTATACATTGAATAAAGCTACAATGTGAATAAAGCTACATTGTGTAACTTCCTGTGATGGAAAAGCTGAATTTTCAGCATCATTACTCCAGTCTTCAGTGTCACATGATCCTTCAGAAATCATTCTAATATGCTGATTTGGTGCTCAAGAAACATTTCTGATTATCAATGTGGAAAACAGTTGTGCTTCTTTTTATTTTTATGGAAACTGTGATTCAGGATCCACTGATGAATAGAAAGTTCAAAAGAACAGCATTTGTTTGAAATATAAATCTTTTGTAACAATATAAATCGTTAATGTCACTTTTGATCAATTTAATGCTTCTTGCAAAATAAAAGTCTTCATTTCTTAAAAATATACATTACTGACCCGAAACGTTTGAATTGTTATGTATTTAACATCTATTTTATTGATGGCTTGAAAATGTGCTTAGCCAAAATGATAAATAAACAAACATGCAAGGGATTGGGGAATGTGTCATTATATCCATAACTTTGCAGGAATGGATGTTGAATCACATTTTACTCTAGTGTTGTCTAGATGTGGACTAACTAGTAACATGTTCTGCTTTGATGAATCATGTAAAGCCTCCATAGATCATCTCTGCACAGTGTGATGTAAATATGGTCTCTTTTCTTGACTTTCCTCAGTCCAGTGCCTTCTATTTCCTGGAAGAGAGCAGACGGAAGCCCTTTCCCTGGAAAAATGAAGATAAATCACTCAAATGGTGTCCTAGAGATCCCATATTTCCGTCCAGAGGATTCTGGACTTTATGAATGTGTGGCCGAAAACTCCAAAGGACGCAGTATTGCAAAAGGGCGTCTTGTTTTTCAAAGTAAGAAATACAAAGTTCTGTCATGAAACTCTAGATCACATCATTCTCAATAGGGCACAGCTGATTGGTTCATTCTATTTCAGTAGCCAATGAGCTTGCATGCTCAACCTTCAAATACTTGGTTAGCATTTGCCTTAGCAGTGCAGCGTGCTTTCAGAAACCCTCCACCTTCCCCAGCTCCACCTGCATAGCGGGTAATTCATGTATGCTATATTGTACAGCAGCAGCAATAAAAGCATTATTATTATTATTATTATACCAACATTGTCATAGCCATTACCATGCCAAACACTCCGAGAGTTTTCATGACAAAAAAAGTTTAGTCAGCTGTGCCCAAAACATTGTGTGCAAAGTATTCACAATGTTAAAAGACCTTGTTTATCTCTCCTATCCATGCAGCATTTTGTCTGCCATCACGCTTACTGCAGGAGAATCAATACGAGAAATTTAAATTTTTAATGAGTCAGATAACGGATCACACGGCAACCTGTGGTAAATAATAAATAATGAAAGAATAGATTTTTTTGTCAAGGCAAGACTAATTAGAATGGCAATAGTAGGTGTTGTTTAGTCTGCCCAGAATACCCACAGTATATGCACTGCAACAGTGCTCTTCTACAAGACAGGAAGAGTCATCTCGAATTAATGTGCACACAGTAACCTCATTTTTTGATGGTTTATAAAACACAATGCTTTCATTATTATTGCAATGTATTGCAAAGGGAGGAAGTTCAGAGAGACAAACGTTGTGTTAAGGCAGGATGCAGACCTCTGCATTTGTTATATTTTAGTTCATTGCTGTTCACGCAGATGTGGAACACCTGCAGTGGTCGCAGACTCTATATGACGCAAACATGGCTATTGAGTCTGATCTTCACTGGGAGTGCAAGGCTAATGGAAAACCTCAACCTGTTTACAGATGGCTCACAAATGGACAGCCTTTGGTCTCTCAGGTGATAATACTAACCGCCGGAATAACACATCCCTCAACGTATTTTACCTTTCCCTGAAATGCTAAGAAACTTAAAGGGTTAGTTCACCCAAAAATGAAAATTCTGTCAGTAATTACTCACCCTCATGTTGTTCCAACCCCGTAAGACTTTTGTTCATCTTCGGAACACAAATTAAGATATTTTTTATTAAATCTGAGAGCTGGATCACTCCTCCATAGGCTTCTTAAGGGATCGAAACTGGCCGGCCCAAAAGTTATGAAAGACATCGTTAAAATAGTCCGAGTGACTACAGTGGCTCAATCTTAAGTTTATCAAGCGACGAGAATACTTTTTGTGCGCAAAAAACAAACAAAAATAACGACTTTATTCAACTAATCATTTCCTTCTCTTTTCGGCCGTGATATTTCACGTAGTAAAACTACGCAAAGCTTCTAGGTTGTACGTCACGCATCACACACATGACCAGCGTCGGCCAATAGTGAGCCTACGTGTGACGTGCAACCTAGAAGCTTTGCGCAATATCACTACGTGAAATCTCACGGCCCACAGAGAAGGAAATGATTAGTTGAACAAAGTCGTTATTTTTGTTTGTTTTTTGCGCACAAAAAGTATTCTCGTCGCTTGATAAACTTAAGATTGAGCCACTGTAGTCACTCGGACTATTTTAACGATGTCTTTCATAACTTTTGGGCCGGCCAGTTTCGATCCCTTAAGAAGCCTATGGAGGAGTGATCCAGATCTCAGATTTAATCAAAAATATCTTAATTTGTGTTCTGAAGATGAACGAAAGTCTTACGGGGTTGGAACAACATGAGGGTGAGTAATTACTGACAGAATTTTCATTTTTGGGTGAACTAACCCTTTAATAAGCTGGTTGTGTGCTGGAGTGTATATGTTGAAATGTGTATATTTTTAAAATATTTTAAATCTGGTTTATTAGTCGTGGTCACATTCTCTACTGACAGTTTTGTTTATGCTCAGGACAGAATTCGTGTTGATGGTGGCAGGTTAACCATCTCCAACATAAACCTGATGGATTCTGGGATGTATCAGTGTTTGGCAGAGAATGATAACGGAGTCATATATGCTAGCGCTGAACTCAAAGTTGTGGGTAAGCACCTTTCAATGTTATAAAATGTTCGACAAACATCTGTGATCTAAACTGTTCAGACCTGGAAAAGTCTTGGTATTTAATGGAATTTGGTATGTAGTGAAAACATTTTTTTTTTTCTAGTAATGTTCTGCCCTAAAATATTAAATCAGCTATTTTTAAAATCATGTTTTGATCGAAACAGCCTACCATCCAATAATCACAATAATGAAAAGGTGTTTTGGTAAAGAAAAATTCATTTCGGTGCCATTCAAAATGTGTGGGAACCCTGGTATTCAGAATAATATATCACATATCGCATGTCTTCAGCCTCACCTCCAGACTTCTCAAAAAACGCACTGAAGAAGAGCACACTGATCCAGAGAGGTGGAGAAGCTGTCATCGAATGCCGACCGCACGCGTCCCCCAAAGCTTCGTACTCTTGGAGGAGAGGCAACGAGTTCCTGAAAGACAGCAAGAGGTACGGGTCAGCAGACTGGTCGCTAATGAAAGGTGCCAAATGAGCCACTTGCACTCCTGTTGTCCCCAGAGCCTTGGGGTTTGTTTGCACCGCAGCAGTTCAGGGTTGTGGGGAAACGTCTTTGCGGTCATTCACACAGGGGACTTTCTTGCATGCATCGGCACAGTTTTTTATTAGTTTTCAAATTAATACAATTGCCAACAAGCAATTTATTTACTGATAAATGCAGTTGAAAAACTCTCATTTTCCCATGTTGGCAGAAATAGTGTTAATTGAGTTCACTTGCTAATAATACACTAACACTAGCATAAATACATAAATATTGTGAAATCTTATTCAAATGTGTTCTATTTGATTTTTCTAGTTTTCTAACCTTTTCCTGTGATGGCAAAGCCGAATTATTAGCAGCCATCATTCTAATATGCAGATTGGGTGCTCAAGAAACATTTCTTATTATTATCATGGTTGAAAATAGTTGTTCTGCTTAATATTTTTGTGACCACCATGATCATGTGATGTTGTTTTTTTTAGGATTCTTTGATATTTATAGATGGAAATAACAGGATTAGTTTGGTCTTAACTGTCACTTTTGATCAGTTCAATGTGTCATTGCTGAATAAAGTTAATAAAACATAAAATGATCTTTTAAAAAATGACTGACCCAATTTGAACAGTAGTGTTGGTGGCCTTAAAGCTAATGGACAGGGACAAAACTCCCGTTAAATTAACTCCCAAAAATTAACGTTACTTCCCATAAAAATAACAATGTAACATTTTATTACATTTTATAATTAGAAAACATTTTTCAACTTCCCGTTTCTTTCTTTTCCTCCTTCAGCAGTCATTATTTGCAAAGCATCAGCCCATTACTCTGTGATATGTGTCCATATTTTTATTCAAACATAATTGCCTTTTGTTGTCCATATTGAACACACGTTGCTGAGGCACAGATGTTGCACATTCAAAACCAACAACATCCTTCCTGATGCCACTTTTCACACAAGAGTGAGTGCCTAGTGGAACACTAATTAATACACCCCTGGTTCTGCGTCTTTCCTGAGGGGTTTCAACAGGACAGAATCATTCTAGCATGGCCATGTCAGAACAGGTGGCAGGAGGGACGAGTGTATGATCTCCAGTAATGGATGGGGATAGAGCGATAACCAATGGGAGCTCATTCTGTGCACTGTGGTCCATCTGGACCTGAGAGAGAACACACATGCCATGACTCACTGATGCTGCCCAGGGTCTCTGTGGAACTATGTGATTATTGGATGAGGGAGAGAGGGAGTGATGGAAAGGGGGAGAGCGAGTGGAAGTTAGAGCGAACTGAGGAAGTGAGACAAGAGGTGCAAGACTGCATATCAGATACCGCCTATCAGAGGGTAAAGGTAAGCCTCGGAGTGTCTGAAATGGAGTTCTAACATACTCCTAACGGCATACTGCACAGTATGTACTAAAGCTCTGTAGAATATATGGAGCAATATGCAAAAATAAACAGTTCAGTAAAGAGTTCATGTTTAATTCAGAAAGCGGTTATCATTTTGGAAATAGTTATTTTGCAGTATTTTGCAGGTTTGGAGTGGAATTGGCCACTCAAATGTGTCAGGAAGCAAATGGACGGTCGAGTGCACTGCATTGTGGGATACTCTATTGTGCATACTGTTTTGGAAATAGTAGCCTATATAAAGTAATATGCATGTTTAATTCAGGAAGTGGCATCTAGTTGTCATTTTGCAAGTAGTTATTTTATGGTTATGTTTTAATGTCTTAACTTTTGACAATCTGCTCAAATGCATTGTGGGATACATTGTCCACACTGCTTTTTTTTTTTAACAAATAGGAAATGTGAAATAGAAATATGTGACAATCAACATTTCAGTAAACAGTCCATGTTTTTTATCAGCGAGAGGCATTCAGTTATCATTTTTTCAATCGAATTTTGAGTAAAATATTTTGACACTTTGCTCATACAATGAAAGGAAATGGTGTGTCAAGTGGAGTGCATTGTATTGTGGGATTTGCTATTACACTATTAGTTGTGTTTGGAATGGAATACTAGTGTACTGCATATTGCACACTGTAAAGTGCATACTGTTTAAAATATATATCATGTAAAATTGAAAATATTATACAGACAAAATGTTTCAACCTACATTGTTCAAGCAATATTATTATTGAACATGTAATAAACAATATTATTATCGAATATTACGTTTAATTTAGCAATTGGTATCTAGTTTAAAATTACATTTAAAATTAAAAATGATTCAAGAAAGAAAGAAAGACTTTAAAATCATGGCTGGTACATTTGTTGCTTTGGAAAATAAATTTCAAGGTGCATTGCATTGTGGGATACAGTTTTCCACACAGTGTGCTCCGTATTAGTGCTAGGTTCATCTACAGCATGTATTCCATAGATAGTGAAAATGTGTATACTATGCATACTGCAATTCAAATATTTGGGGTCGGTAAGATTTTTGAAAGAAATTGATAGTTTGGGCACATTAAATTCAATAAACGTGACTGTGAATTAATGATAAAATGATTTCTTGAAAACTGGAGTAATGGCTGCTATAAATTACATTTTAAAATATCTAAAAATAGAAAGCAGTTATTTTAAACTTGTAATAATTTTTCACAATATTACTGACTAGCCTTGGTGAGCAGAAGAGACTTCTATCTAAAACATCTCACCGACCCCAAACATTTGAACAAAAGTGTAGGTATTGTGCCCTTCTGAACCTACATTAGTCACGACGAGTAAAGGAACAGATTGAGGCTTTGTTCTAGTGGGTAAATATGCGTGATTGTCTGATTTTCACAGCAATTACACTGTGATTTAGTTTGAAGAGGTGCAAACATGAACGTGTCAATCTAATGTTGGATCTCACACTCCTGAGTTTGTATCAAGTCGATGTGTTGCAGCCTCATCGAAGTGATTCTTTGGACGTGCCCCAACTTGTGAGGAGAAGCATCGATTAGTCATCATATTCCACAGGAAGGATCAGAGACTGATTACAAAGCCATCATGTCTTGACGCAAATATAAATGTGGCTCTGTGTGGTCAGAAGTTTCGTTCCGTAAGCAGATAGCTCTTGCCTTTTTTTCTATTGGTTTTGCAGCTCATTGCTCACGGGTCGTCTGGTCGGCACGCTTCTATCGCTCAGCGTTTGAAATTTTTGTCAATAAATCAGATGAAAGCTCTCGCCGTAAAGCATGTTCTCTGAGCCATAGTAAATACATATTTATTTTTAAAAGCTGCGGCTGAAATTGTTTGATTTCTGAGCTGGCAGGTCTGCTGCGCTCATGTTTGATTTGTTCTGGGAGAAGGTCACAGCGGATCTCAGCGTCATATATTTACATTGCTGTATTTGTTTATCTATCATTCCTTCCTATCCCTTCCTAGTTATTAAAAACAAAGCAGCATTGCTTGTTGATGCACATCAAGGTAGATGAAGCACTTCTGAGAACTGTTTCCTCCAGTTACATGCAAGGAATAAATCAGAATTCAATTTTGACATTTTCTGAAGAAAATGTGAGTGGTACAAAAGTCTACCACAGTTGATAAGGTGATGTAAATGGTTGCTAGATTGTTCTGAGTATTTTTAACATGTTGCCAGGCAGGTGCTAAGGTGGTCTTGGTGTCGGCTAGATGGTTACTTCCTGTTCCTAATCAAAAGATCCAAGTCTGGCCATTTGCATAAACTTAGCCTCAATGTTAAGAACTAGTCTGACCAACTAGCAGTTATCCTAGGGGTAACCAGTCTCATTTTTTCAGATTCAAATGAGACCCATCTATGTTTTTATGTTACTGACTTAAAAAAGTTGGTAGCACTTCACAATAAGGTTCATTAGTTAACATTAGTTCATGTATTAACTAACATGAAATAACCACGAGCAATCCATTTGTTAATGTTAGTTAATAGAAATACAGCTGTTCATTGTTAGGTCATGTTAGTTCACAGTGCAGTGCATTAACTAATGTTACAGTAACAAGATTTTGATAAAGTATTAGTAAATGTTGAAATTAACAAAGATGAATAAATTCTGTATACGTGCAGTTCATTACCAAATACCAACAAGTTATGATCAGTCTTAAAGAAACAATAAGATTACTAAGAATAGATGACTACTTGGAAGACTAGTCTAAGCATTTTATGTCTCTGGTCTCTATGGGATTTTGTTAGCATGTTTTATTCTTGATTTAGTTTTTTTTTTTTTTTTTTTTTTTTTTTTACAATGCATGAATTATCACTTACAATGGACATATCATCTCACACCCCACTCCTACACAACACATCATTTTAACTGTCACTCATATACGCCAAAATATGTGTTTAATACTGAGGGTTAGAGGTTGTGAAAAATCCATAACCTGTATATGAACAACCACCACTAATAAAAACCTGTTTGAAGAGAGTGCGAGTTTCAGTTTTGTTTGTGCTGTTGCAGCTCTATTTGCGAAGGTTAGCATTTCAGTCAGATGCTATCAACATCTCCTCACATGATCCAGACATTTTTGGAAACACCTTTTAATGTGTCGATAGCATCTTTCATGTGTTGGATAATGATAAGACCGCAGGTGAGAATTCAACCCTGAACGAATCAGCTTCTCCTTTACATACTCTTCCCTCTCTTTATTCTCGGTCTAAATACAGCAGTATTCACCTGTAAATGTAGATGTTTAGTCTTTTAGAATCCAGTTGACTGACTGTATCCTGTTGAAAATTCTGGCTGTGGTTATTTAATCTAAATGATTTCCTACAGTTTTCACAATTTTTAAAAAGAAACACAAGCATACAGAGACAAACGCGGGGTTGTTTCTCTGTATGGAATAGTTGGGCTGAGTCTGACTCTTTGAGAATTTATTTTGGGAAGGCAAGACAAAAGGAAAGAAGGTTGCTGTATCTTTGAACATTAAAGCTCTGATCCAGTACCTGAGCAGACTATGTGTGTCAGAGAGTGTGTTGGGTTAAAAACCATCTTTTCTTATTCTTTGATCTATTCCAGTAGACTTGTCAATTTCACAGCCAAAATACTTTTATTCTACCTAACACAGTTCTTTTATACATTAGTTGAAGATTTTGGATGTAATTTTGCAACAGTGTAAATGTCTTTACTGTCACTTTTGATCCATTAAAAGCATCCTTGCTGGATAAAACTTTCAATTTCAACAATTGGGGCAGCCGTGGCCTAATGGTTAGAGAGTCAGACTGGTAACCCGGAAGTAGCAGGTTCAAGTCTCAATACCGGTAGGAAATTAGCAAGGCACCTAAACCCCAATCGCTCCCCAGGCGCCGGAGCAAAAATGACTGTCCACTGCTTTGTGTGTGTGTGTGTGTGTTCACTTCTCACTGCTCCTAGTGTGAGGACAAATTCAGAGTATGGGTTACCATACTCTGGAAACCCATATGGTAATTCAGAATTACTCTGAATTACCATACTTCATGTCATGTCACTGTCATTTCTTAAAATAAAATCAAACATGTGAATGGTAGTGGGTGTGTATATAATTTATTTATTATAAGTTATAGCAACCTGTCATTGGTTGTTCAATTTATTCCCAATTTTTTTTTACCATTTTAGGCGGACCATTTTAGAGGACGGCACCCTCAGGATCGCCAACGTTACCAAGTCTGACGCAGGGAGGTACACTTGCGTTGCCAGAAACCCCTTCGGTACATCCAGCAGTTCTGGGACTTTAGTGGTCAAAGGTAAAACACCTTTCACATTTCACAAACAGCACATTTCTCTTGCTTCTAAGCGGACGCCTTAAACCGGATGAGAACCAGTGGAAAAACAGTGAGCAACCCAAGCATGAAATTGATAATGAAATATATAGTTGTTTTATGTTCCTGCTGGTTTGACAGAGGTATAACTCATCCAAGCTTTTGTCATGTGTGAGTTATTGGTCCAGCCGTTGGTGTGAAAAAAATCCTTAGCCGTCCACAGCACCGGGAGCGGATTTTCTCCTCGTCTCCCAGTCACTTTCTACATGTTTAATTAAAAATATGCTGCTGTTTTTGTTTTTCTCAATGTACTCCTTTAATAACGTTAGGCATTACATATGCATGTTTTCAGTCACTTTGATGGCTTCAAGTAGGGTTATTCAAATTCAGGACATGAAAATATATTTTTGTTTATAATTTTGTTTGTTTAAATTAATTTTAAAATTAGGCAGACTCCCATTTTTATGGCTACAGTCATTGCATCAACATGTAGCCTACATGCTGACTAAAAAAATGTCATCTATTATTTTAGCTGGTTTAAGGTGGTTTAAGCTGGTCTAGCTGCTCTCCCAACCGGGCCATGCTGGTTTCAGCTGGTTAAGCTAATTCAGTCTCTAAGCCTGACAGGCTGAAAATTGCCCCAAAAATTCTCTAAAGCAGGGGAGTCAAACTCAGTTCCTGGAGGGCCACTGTCTTGCAGAGTTAAGCTCCAACCCTAATTAAACACACCTGAACCTTAAAAGGTTTTGGAGCTACACTCTGCAGGACAATGGCCCTCCACGATGCACTCCATAAGCATCATGCCCCCCGTGATCTGAACCCCTGCCAGGAACGCAACGCAACCGAACATGATTTCATCTGAGGGAGACCATAACACCCCCCACCACTACCTCCTCGGGATACGATTTCAACCGCAAGCCCCCCTTAGAACTATAAAAGCCCCACCAAGTCCCGTGTCCTGGACAGTAGATTTCTTTTTACAACAAATCTAAAGTATTTTGAAGTAATGCATGTAAGGGCGTTTTCACACCTGAAAGTCCGCACCAAGGTCCGAACCAAAGTTCACATTTTGATACATTTTATAATTTCAGAAAGTTTTGGTTTGGTTTCACACTGCAATTATGCGAGCGCACTAAAGAACTTTACGTGACATACTTGCGTCCTGTCGTCATCATCATCTATGTGGGCTGCATCTTGACATTGATTGGTTTTGTAAATGGACGTGCGTCTGGCGTCAGCGTGTTGTCAATTCGGCGGGTAACTTTGACAACATGAATGAACAGACGCATATCGTTGCAACTATATTGTTATTTTTATGGCATAATTACCTGCAGCACCAACTATACACAAGGCTAGTTCAAATTCGCCAAATGAACGTCCTCGTCGTGCAAACATTTTATCGTCGCCGGCAGGAAAGGAGGAGAAGACTGCAAGTTGACTTCTTATTATGTCATCAGACCATACTTAAATTAAAAACCTCGTCTCCTCCTCTCCCCATGGGCTGCTACGGCTCATTTTTCCTGCCACCTTCTGTTTTTTCGGCTATGCGGGAACCACCAGAACTTCCTGTAAAAGGTCTGAAAGTCCGAACCATACAGAAATGCTTTCACACTAGAAACGAACCAAACCTTTGTTCAGTTTGATCCGGACCGAGACTACCTCTTTTCGTAGGATCAAATTTCATCTGTTTGGTCCGGACCGTGGTCCGGGGGAGGTTTCACACCTGTAATTTTAATTCGGACCAAACTGAAAAGTCCGAAAGTCCGGACCAAACAAGGTAGGTGTGAAAGGGCCCTAAAAGTCTCTCATAGTCCTTTTTTCCCTTTGTCTCACTCAAAACTTTTTTTTTAACAGAACCGACCAAGATTACTGTCCCCCCTTTGAGTATGGATGGCACGGTGGGGGAGAGCATTGTCTTGCCTTGTGAAGTATCTAAAGACTCCACTCTACACCCCGTCTTCAAGTGGTTCTTCAACGGGAAACTCATCGATTTCAGTAGACATGATCACTTCTGGATGATTGGAGGGGTGCGTTTCTGTCTGTCATAATTCAATGCTACAAATGCTGTATTTCTGAATTACTGTAGCCTCGGATTCCTCTTTGAAAGAACTAGGGGTAGTGGAATGCGAGTAAGGAATGATTGAGATTTCTTGCCGTTTTATCTTTCTTTTTTTTGTAGCTCAGCTAGCAATGGAGGGAACCTGAGTACAAGGGCACCTGGCTGCTCTCTGAACATAGAGGCACAAATCTGTCTGATTACAGGATTTTCATCGCACACTGTTTAACACATAGTGAACGTCAAATAGCTATCCACAGGAACCACTCTCTGACTGTGTAGATCATCCAGCTTTTCAGGTTGTCAAGAATTGCTTTTGAGAACCTGGAGAGACCAGTGATCAAATGCACAAATGGCGGACTCTCACTAACAACAGTAGGATTGCTTGTTTAAGTGAGATAAAGGATCCTTATCTGAACTGAAGAGCCAATCGAATATGAGAGCAGAGGGTCCTTTGCTACTTCATTGGCATGTGTTCCCTGATGTTTTTCAAATGTGTCATAACTACAGAAATGAAAATATATTTGATTTCTGAGACCTAAAAAAGTACCACAGTATTACCATATCACTAGCGTTCAGAAGTTTGGGGTCAGTTAGAACAAATTAATACTTTTATTCAGCAAAAATGCTTTAAATTGTTCAAAAGTCTCAGTAAAGGCATCTATACTTTTCAAATAAATCCTGTTCTTTGAACTTTCTGTTCATTAGTATCCTGAAAAATCATGGTTTCCACAAAAATATTAAGCAGCACAACTGTTGTCAACATCGGTAGTAATAAGAAATGTTTCTTGAGCACCAAATCAGCATATTAGAATGATTTCTGAAGGATCATGTGACACTAAAGATTGGAGTAATGATGCTGAAAATGACATAATAAATAAATAACATTTCAAAATATATTAAAATATAAAATGTTAAATTAAAATTTGAATTATATTGATCAAATAAATGCACCCTTGGTGAGCATAAGATATGTACAGTATGTTTTAAAAACATTTAAAAATCCTCAAACCTTTGAACGGTAGTGTACCATACAGCCTACTATTTGTAATTGTCAGTTCAATTATTTACTCATCTGCAGAATAACGTATTTGAATTATCTTCATTTGATGAAATACCTTAAAAATATACCACTGTAATACTATAGTTTATTTTATTAAGTGCCTTAGTGTAGCATTTACATTCCATAATACATGAATATAGTGATGGATGGATGGATAGTAACTTTTTATATGATACTCTTTTTTCTTTATAGGGATCTTCTGGGGATCTCATGATCAGAAACGTGCAGCTGAAGCACTCTGGGAAGTACGTCTGCATGGTGCATACAGCAGTGGACAGTGTGTCTGCAGCGGCAGACTTAATTGTCAGAGGTGTGTGCGTCGTGCCTCGAGTAGGCTGTTTAGTATTCTACACTTTTCTGAGCATTTATCAAATATAAATTAAAAAGGCCTTACAATTTTCCCTGCTATGTCTGTTGTATTCCGTGATTCAGCTCTTGAAGTAATGACTACAGGAGTATCTGAAATCAATGCATTAATTCCCTGCTTCGTGCTCTTTAGAACCTTTTGTATTTCCATCATCAAGTGAACGATCACTCTCCCTGGTTTTGAATATTAATGTTGGCTTTTGTGGGCAGACTTGTCTCACATCGCAAGGTACTTGGTCACCTTGCTGTGCCCTTCTCTGATGAGAATACACAGCAAGTTTGAGTCCTTTTTGTCTCTTTGGCGGCGGTGTTGTCAGGGCCCCCTGGTGCTCCAGTGGGTGTGTTGGTGGGGGACGTTACAGACAGTACTGCTCAGCTCTCGTGGGGCCCCGGACCTGACAACCACAGTCCCGTTACCCTCTACATTGTGCAAGCCAGGACCCCTTTCTCTATCGGATGGCAGGCAGTCAAAACCGGTATTGTAATCTGCAGTACTTTTTTCTCGTAGAATCAGTTTATACACTGCCCGGCAAAAAAAAAAGTCGCTTTTTGGATTTAAATAGGCAAATGCTTATGAGTCAATGATTGGATCATTATTGCAGTGATTATTATGTTTCTAGCATGTTATATGTTTGGCAACTGTTCTTCTAACCCTAATTGATGGAGTATGTAGCTTTTTATTTCTTAACCAACCATGTAGGAAGACACATCATGGCCATATTCCAGAATGACAATGTCAAGATTCATCAGGCTCAAAGTGTGAAAGAATGGTTAAGTGGGAGCATGAAGAATAATTTTCAGAGTCCAGACCTTAAATTCATTGAAAGTCTTTGGGATGTGCTGGAGGAGACTTGACAGAGTGCTTGACTCTTGCATTGTCAATACAAGGTCTTGACCAAAAATGTATGCACCTCTTGATGGAAATAACTTCACAACATTTATTTATAAACATAATAATCACTGCAATAATGATCTAGTCATTTAAATCCAAACAGTATTTATTTATTTTTTTTGTCCGGACAGTGTATAATAGAAATATAAGCAACGTTTCATATGCTTTTTTTTTTTTGAGTGAGTCATTTAAATGTGATTCATGCAAATGCTTTTTTTTAAATGCACTCTAAAAGATAAAAAAAGAAACAGGCAATTGCCAAGATAGACCAAAATAATTATGCTAGGCTACTCATTTTGTGCAGATGTGGATTGATGTGTTTTTCCATTCCAAATTTTCTTTAATCCTAGTTCCTGATTCTGTGCCTGGACAGATGATTCATGCGACGGCAGTGAATCTAAATCCGTGGGTAGATTATGAATTTAGAGTTGTGGCTATCAACGGCGTGGGGGTTGGGGAACCCAGTGTGCCATCCAAACCCGTTCGCACCAAAGCTGCAGGTATGCGCCCATCCCTCCTGATTCCATATCTGTCATCTCTAATACATCAGGAAGGAGAAATGTAATTTAATTCTATAATTAGTTTAAATCACCGGGAGTGACTCCTCGTAATAGAGTTCAGCCATGAGAAATAAACACTCGAGTATTCACACAGGTTTTCCTGGGAACAACCAAATTGCAAAATAATTAGGACACAAATTAAGTGTGCAGGAATCGGACTGGCATCACAGAAGGTTCACTAATATGAAAACGCAAGAAAATGGAGTTGCATGGAAATTTAGGACAAAATAAAATGTAGCTATATTTTTTAAGGCAAGGCCCAAAGCTGCTGCACACTGGACATTAGCGATCAGGAAATGCAGCGATCAATATTTCATGTCAACTCCAACAAAACTTGTGTGGACTTCTCCTGAATTCTATGAGGCAGTAACACACGAAAGGCGCTATTTTAAGCTCAGGTACCGTGTGCAACTGCTTCGATCACTGACATGCAAACAGCTGTTTCCTTCAGATCCCAACCATTCAGCAAATAAAACTTAGTTCACAAACCATCTACATTTGCCAGGATTGTACACTATTTAACAGGAATGTCTTAGAATAAAATACTGTAGAGACTGTGAAAATCAAGGATGTAGTTTCTGCCGTAATTACTGAAAAAAGTTACCGTATTGCATTGCGGGATGATAGTGTAAATAGTTATGTAGTGTAAATGGGTATAATTAGAGTTATTAGTTTTCCCTTTGGCTGGAGAATTGGGCATTATTTGCTTTTAATTAATTTGCTCCCAGCCAGTGTAAATGTGTTACAATAGAACACAATTGTCTTTCCTGTTTACACTGTGAGATAATAAGAAATACTTAGTGACTGACTCTTAATTTAACTCGCAAGCTACACTATATACATATAGAATCATCATGTTACAAATTATATTAAAAATGTAATATAAAAAACAGATATCAACATATGTCACCAAATATGAAAAAAACGTAATAAAATAAACTTTGAATATTATATTACAAAGCAAGTATCATAAAGTGACATAAACAACAACCAGCACATAGTAAAATCTTAATTAACATTTTAAACCAGCCTGAACTGGTCTGGTTTGCTAGTCTTATCTGGTTAAAGCAGATCTAACTGGTCTCCTAGCCATGCCAGCTGGTTGGACCAGCTATAAAAGTACAAAAAAAAAGAAGAGAAAAAAACCTGGCTCGGTGACATGCTAAAGACCATCTTTCAGCAGGAAACTAAAAATTCTACAGGTTATTACATTCTACCTCATCCAAAATCTTTGAAGCATTTTGAAAAGAGCCTTGAGCCGCTGCGCAGGAAGAGGAAGTGTTCGGATTTGCCGCCAATCCCACAGGTATAAAACCCGTTTCTTCTGTTATGCTGTCTGTTCTCTGTTCTGGCTCGTAGATCCTGAAGTCGCCCCAGCTAACGTGAGTGGAGGTGGAGGCAACCGAGGCGAACTCGTGATTGTTTGGGAGGTGAGCTCAGCGTATTTATTGTGACAGGAGCATTTTCAAATAAGTCTTCTGTGGTGAATCGGATTCTGAGGGAATTCTCCACGGTGACGTGGTTTAAATTAGACAAGGTTTAATTAAAAGGCAGTGCTGTCGTCTTTGCTCTTTGCCTCAGTGGGATTGCTCCCTCTGGTATGTAAATCATAATGAAGACGCAGATATGAGACAGCTTTCATACCAGTAAATCTGAAATGACAATGTTTATCAATGGCTTTCTTGTAATCTTACCGGCTGTCACGACAGATATTCAGCGGCGTGTTTAAATACAGTATTACTTTCCAAATACACTGCATTTTTCACTAAGTCCAGGGGTTTCTTGACTGACACAGTAGTGCTTAAATCTGTCAACTTTATTTACTTGCATTCAATGGATTTCAGATTATGCAGGCAACAATGTAAACCTACCATGGAAAATTGCTTGTCAACTTCCAGTAATGTAACGTCGTGTCAGTTGAATGATTTTGCTTTAATGCATTTTAATGCATTATTGCTCATACTTTGAACAACCCCCTAACCCTGTGAAACTTTGCCTTTTTAAACTAGCCCGCACCGTTTGTTTAACAGGCATGAGTGACACTTTAAATCAACGGGACTTGTTGAGGAGAGCAGTGCGCATTTAAATTTTTTGTTCTTATAATGCTAAAATGACTCTGTTAGCTCTGGTTTTTGAATTTGAGTGGTTCAGCGGCGCTGCAAGAATGCTAACAGAATGAAACAGTCAGGTACCGGACATAAAAATCCCATTCATTTTCTCCATGGAGGAAATTACTTTGAACGATAACTTAAACCTTTAAAGACTGCGAGCTACAAGATTGTTAATTGAAATTATATGCTTTTGTTTAAGCAATTTGGAGAAAAACTACATTCTATAAAAAAGAATATATAAACACTGGTTGATTTGGGAACAAAACAAGTAACTTTCTTTATGAGTGAGTCATTGATTTGTTATGAGTCATTATGTTTGTTTCTTAACTTATTTTCTCACAGTCTTTGCCGGAGGAGCTACAAAATGGAGAAAAGTTTGGTTATGTGGTGGCATTTCGTCCGCTTGGCACTACCACATGGAAACAGAGCGTCCTGGCCTCGGCTGATGCCTCACGATATGTTTATAAAAATGATACGTTTCCACCACTCACACGGTTTGAAGTAAAAGTCGGCGTCTTCAACGACATCGGAGAGGGACCGTTTAGCCCGGTGGTCGTTGTATATTCAGCAGATGAAGGTTAATATGCTTGTATTCTGTGCTGATTGTATGCAAATTGTGCAAGGACATTATTGGACATCGTTTAAGAATGACAAAGTTGATGGATGCATTGCAATTTTTAATTACACTCCCTCTACAGCTGTGTTAGTGCACTTTGATGGTAATTTCTTTATTCGCAAGTGTGCTAACACCGCAATTAGTTCTTGCAAACAGGTGGTACATTTAAGCACTAAAATCCTGTAAACTGTCTGTTCTCATTAGCTGTTGTTTTTTCCATTCCTTTCCACTTGTTTTTGATATGGCTGACCTCATACAGAACCCTCGGTAGCTCCTCCAAGAGTCTGGGCCCGCACTCTGTCCGCGTCTGAGATCGAGGTATTCTGGGAACCTGTCCACCAAAGCGGCAGCAAAGGACGGATAACAGGCTATGAGGTACGTAATCACCATAAATGGAGGAAGGGAAAAAAGAGACTCTGACCTCAGACTGCATCACCTCAATCAGATTCTGTAATGTATGCACTGTGCTGATGGCAGGGTGTGCAATTTCCTGTTCCCCAAGAAGAGTCTGCGATCCCCCGGCCACATTTTTCACAATCTCATCTGCAGAATGAAGAGGTCTTCTCACAGCTGGTCCTGTCTCCCGGGGAGCGCCAATACCCAGGCTTTCTGGGCACTTATATAAATCACCTTTCAGATGTGTGGACATCATACATCAATTCCCCCTCCTGCAAACACTTCAGCTGCTAGGTCGTTTCTCACTGCGTGAGAAACCCACAGGATTCTGCCCATTTCTCTCCTTCCAACCCGGACGAGCCTTCCACGAGAAATCCCAGGTCACGCGGTAGCTCCGTGGTGAATCCACAAAGTCGTTCACAGCTTCGGGTAGTAAAAAGAGCACATATGAAAATCCACAAATACTTTTCAGAGTCCCTTGCTGCAGTCTGCAGATGTTTATTGAACGCAGTAAAAAAAAAAAAAAGAAACCGAGTCACAGTGACTTTGTCACCGTTCATAGTGTATTGAACCCTAATGCAGGAACAAAAATGACATTCCTCTCAAGTCGATTTCTTAGCTGTGAGGTTGGAAGCACACTTACTCAGGCAGAAACATAATGCCCATTCAATTCATTAAAAAGATTGTGTATATACAGAATTTTTCGGATAAGTCATAAAATATCAATTTTTCGGATAAATATGTCATATTTGAAACGTGATGTGATTTTTATAATGCAATTAAACTAACAGAACGCAAAACATGCGTAAAGCGCACTTTGGGATTTGTGCCGATTGAGAGAGGTACGTTTGCCTGAGTTTATTTTTATAGCGCATTTCCCACACACCGGTAGTTTCAGTTTAAAAAAAAAAAAAAAAAATTATGCTGCTTGTTTATAATAAATGTTGTTTATAACGAAAGCAACTTTAATTAGTTTGTTTTATACTTGTATTTTTCACTACTGTTCTGAATTCAGTAAAAAAATGTAAGGATTTGTTGTGAAGTGAGGGGAACTAAAACACATGCTTGTAAGCGGCTTGTTTTATTTACAGTATTTCTGACTTTTGCACCAGTGTGACTTTTTTTATTTGTACATTTTTATTGTGTTTGTGTGTAATTTAGTGTGATTTAATTTAAAAAAATAACCCAACAAAACAATTACATAACTAATCATGCCCCTGACCTGCACATAAGCATCATTTCCCAATCATATGAGCACTTCAAGTACCAACGGCTGGATAGAAAACTTTGATTAATTATTAATATAATTTGTAATCAATTCAAAGCCCAGATTTTTAAGTTGCACAGTTTTTGTGTGTGTGGTAAATGGTGAAATGATTTAGAGGACGTCACACTGAATGCGCTATTTTTCCATTGTTTCCCAATGTAAACACACAAGACTAGTTAAAAGAAGTTCAACTTTAAAAAAAAGACTTTGTGCATTTTTCATTCCGCTGATCTGCGTCTCTGTGTGAGCCGGCCCTTACTGTCTCTTTAAAAATAACCTTTACTATTGCAGGTGCAGTGGTTGGAGGATGGGTCACCAGAAAGCGATGCAGAGAGGGTAAGGGTCACGGAAAGCTCAGTCAATATCACAGGCCTGAAGGGAAGCACAATCTATCTGATGTCAGTCAGAGCACACAACAGCGCTGGCACCGGGCCCTCCAGCACCCCCATCAGCATCACCACCAAGAAGCCACGTAAGTCTATAGTTTTTAAACGATTGTAGTTGACAAGACGCATTTGTGGAAGTTGACATTTCCTGCGTTGTGGAATGAGTCCTGTATTTGTTATGCATGTAGCTTTTCAACATTAGCCTGACTTCGTCATACTCATATTCTAGTCAGAAATGTGAGTCTGATACTGCTCCATAGGGCTTTGATTATGAGGCGTGTCTTAACCGAACCAGGAAAAAAAAAAAAACTCTGCACTCAATTGGATAGACCTACAACCAATGAGAGCAACGCAGTAAGTGAACTACTTTGCATAGCACAGTTGTCAACTACAGAACTCAAATGCACGCTGGAAGAAGTACAATAACGAGTGTTGCTTCTTTTACTTGGTCCTCTATGAGTGCGACCAAAGGAGAAACCACAACGACCACAGGGTTTTCATTGCGTCCCATCTTCTTAGTTACCATCAGAGCCAGCTGATAAATTAAACTTTTGCCGAATCCCATAGGAAGGACAGCAAACACATTTTTCCGATCAACAAATGCCTTGATTGCAGTTCTATGTTCGTCTTTTAAAATGAATGCGCTGTCGATTTCTTTTACAACGGACGCGATAGCGGAATCTCTACATCTCAGTTCTCCAGCTGCAGTCATCTGTGAGCGAAACCAGTTCAACCCAAGCGCTCTTTGATAACGTGAGGATTACGTCCCTGCAGATCATCTGTCCATCATCGTATAAAGCCTGCCCTGGCAATTTGATTGGCCCGACGATTTCTGAACCGATCATAATTACTCCTCAATGGAGCAAGTCCAGACCGAACTTCCCGATCAAAAAATGTTGTGGGCGGGGTTCGGGCTGGCACCCAGGCTATTTCAACATACTAGTACAGAAACTAAAAACAAAGTATCCAGTATAGTCTTCAGAAGCAGTGGGGCCAGTGCCCTGGGGCCTCAGACTTCCAGCGGCCTCCAAACTGGGGGCCCAAGACTGGCAAAGGAAGCTATACGGCAGGCACCTTACCACACATAGTGCAAGTTAAGGCCCTCAGGCTGCACATACAGCGTAAACTGACAGCTAGAGCACGCCATATAGTATGTATATATATATATATACCATTATCGATTAATGTAGAATAAGGGGTCTGCCACTTAATGAGTAGCGTGGAACTTCAAAGATGTGAGATTAGAGGCCTGACAGGATCATAATCCGACCCTGTTAAACTCTTAGTGGGGTGTTTTCAACACTATGTGAGATTAAGGTGGGCTCTGTTAAACTACCGTTGCTAAATAGGCCCATTATCTGATGCCAATAATCAAGAACAAAACACTGTGTTTAACTGAGCCAGAAACTGATCAGATAAACTATGACATTACTATGGAGGGAGTCTTATGGCTATTTTCAGCTAATAGACTGAGCGTACAATTAAAGGCCGCTTTAAAATAAAGAGCTTAACAGATCTCTTTCTTTGTGTTGGAGCAGATAGGCGATTGTTCTTTTTCCCTTTTTTACGGTAGATTCTCTGAATAAGCATACCGTGATAGCGCAGACCACTGTTATGATCGAGTATAGTTCTCATAATAGCATGTATTGTAGACTCGGTGGGCTGAGTATCATTAGTTAAATTGCTTCAAATTACGATATCTATTATCCTCAATTTTTTAAAGCATGAATGCCGGGTGTACAACGTCCTAGCCATGAAATTTTATGAGAAAGGAGATCAGATTGTCCCTGGTTCAGTGTTATTTTGGAGTTTAACTATGTTTAAATTAGTCAATTACTGTGAAAAGTCATTCATTGAAAGATGTTTTCTGAATTGTTTGAGTGAGCACATGACCGGGCTGTGGCAAACACAACATTTATACAATTGCTCCTAAGCAACCCTACATCAGGGGCAGCTATTTTACTGTTAGGAAGTTTTGGAAATAAAGGAAAAAAAGGACACACTGACATTCAAGCAGTCTGTCTCTGTCACTGTCACGGTTGTGGTGCGGGTTGAAGACACAGTCAAAAGGCTCCAATTCAAACTTTTACTTAATATCCAAAAACAACAAACAGGTTCAGGCAGGTTGACAGGCAGAAGGTAAACACACACAAAAACACAGTAACATTAACAAGAACCGACAAAGACTAACTGAACAGAAGGAGACTAAGGCCCTGTCCACACGGACACGGGTATTTTTATAACCGTGACTTTTTTTACACGGTTCGGCCGTTCGTCCACACGAAAACACACTGAAACCGAACATTTTTGAAAACCCCTGCCAGGGTGAGGATTTTCAGAAACGGTGGTTACAGTGTTGTCGTGTAGACAGTGAAACCGGGGTTTTTGCCTTGCGACGTCAGAGTGTGCGCCGTTATCCGCTGTGTTTGACGTCAGATTTGCGCTTCTGATTGGCCAACGTGGCTTTACGGTTAAGGGTTATATCGCCGTCTGCTGGCGTGGCATGCTCTTGACCGCGCTTGATAGCGTGTTTTTGCGTTTTCATTTAGACGGAGACCGAGCATGTGTGGACGGGATTTTTTTTTTTAAACGCTGTAGGAAAAACTCCGGTTATAAAAATACCCGTGTCCGTGTGGACAAGGCCTAAATACAGATACAAATGAACAATAACGAGGTGAGGACGGGTGACACAGATGATGAAGACGTTGAACAGGTGGGTAATAGGCTTTATGCCGAGCGTCACGTGACCAAACCGGAAACCGGGTCTCATTGCATCCGCTTGTCAGAGAAAGTTTTAACGGCCGTAAGAACTAACTACGATATCTATGGATTTTTAAGGTAATCAGCTAACCTACTAAGGTCACTTTGTTATTGGTGTTTTATGCTATTTAAATATCTAAACGTTAGTGTGAAGAAGAAAAATTAAAAAAACTTTAAAATATCAATCTGCACATGCGAGGGACTTTGGTTATTCTCATTTTTGCTTGCTCCTTTTAAGTTATCTTGAGTAAAACCTCAAAAAAAATTCATGAAGCACATACAAAAGACCTGAATCGGAAGCGATGTGATCTGTTTTCCGGCTTGGTCACGTGACGCTCCGCATAAAGCCTATTGAGGGAGTGAGTTCAGGTGTGGAGACAAGAAGGATTCTGGGAAGTGTAGTGCAGACGAGGACAGAGAGGTGCAGACAAAGACTGTGACAGTCACGTCATAAGATTGAAAATTGCAATATTACATTATATTACAAACAGTTTTTAAAAATGTTTTAGTCATTTGCTTTTTTATTCTATTTGAACATCTCTGCTAAGTCGCATAAAATGGATTAAATCTATTTTTTTGGGTCACAATTCTGATGTAATGAAAAGAAATGTTGGCCTTAAAGGGGTAATTCACCCTAAAAAGACATTTCTGGTATTATTTACTCACCCTCATGTTGTGCCAAACTTATATTGCTTTTTTTTCTTCTGTGGAACAAAAAAGACTGTCTACTCAGATTTGTTGTCTTACTATGAAAGTGGATGGGGACCAGTTCCTGTCAAGCTCCAAAGAGATAAAAGCATAATAAAAGTAGTCCATACAGCTCATTCACTCTACTTTTCATTCACTCTAGTAATTCAAATTACTCTTAAGGTTCCATTTATAGTCCAGCTAATTTAAAGTGAGAGCTAAGCTGTATTGAATCCGTGCCACTGAGCTTTCTTAAATTTAAGTGATACCTCAGCTGCTGATTGTGAAGATTGCAAAATTCTGTTGTTCGGTTATATTACACGGGTTGGAAGTAAATCAGAATATGATTTATGTCTTTTAGCTCCAAGTCAAGCTCCAGGGAACATTGAGTGGAACCTGACCAACTCAAAGGTCTTTCTGAACTGGGAACATGTGAAGGCGATGGACAATGAATCAGAAGTAACAGGCTACAAGGTAATCTTTTTTTTTTTCCGCTCTCGCTCTTCTGTTTCTTTGCTGATAAACATGCTGTATCAGTGTGCCACATAAGCTGGTGTTTCACATAAAACAACTCGGAGATAAATGACTGAGAACATTACCTTTGAAAGCTGCATTATATACTGTTTTTTTTTTTTCATTTCACTTTTTTATTTTGAGGTGCTAGTGAAGCCTTTCCAGATACGGTACGCTCATGCAACTTCTTTTGAACTTCTTATTTGAAGTGCAAACCATTTTGCATGACATTGGATTTAATACCAGTTTTAAGTGACAACTGGTGATGTACAGCATTTTTAGTTACTAAAGACATTTTGCATACCATTTAAATATCATATGAAACCTTAACATATGCAACCTTTCTGTAAATGGTTCCCGGCCTTTTTGCACTGTTCATATCAGAGTTGAGTTGAGTTGAGCTGTTGAAATGTCATCTTGGGTGAGATTGGTCAAAACAGATCAAATTAGCATAAGCAGAAGCCTAGTAAGAGCCAGCCGAGGCCATTCTCTCTCCTTTTTGCTAGCAAAACTTTTAGTATAATTCAAGGTTCTGGAATAGATGCCTGCTTTTCGCAAGACCCTTTAGCAAATAGTATAAACTATAAATGGTAAACGTGAATGGATTGAAGCAAATATCTGGCTAGACATTAAATGTTAAGGGTTTTTTTAGGTCTAGATTTGATTTTCCCTTTAGTATAATCTTTTTTTCTTTTTTTTCTAATTAAATTTCCGCAATAAAGCACTCAAGGTCATAGATGCAGTTCAGAAATATCTTGGTCTTTTTTACATTTCAGAACAAGCTTCTTCAAACTCCTGCTGCGCTCAAAACCCAAGTCATCAGTAGCAGTAGTTCATTCAAAATGTTCAGAAAGAGGATTAAAAATTGTCTGATGTGATTCATTTCTTTTGAGCAAATTCATTTGCTGCAGCGTTCTGCCAGCTAATTGACGACGGCCTCTCTGAAATGTAGAGGTTTGTCGGGTCGGCGAACAGCTGGACGGCTCTGATGCTATCCTCCATCTGGAGCTACGAGCTTAGCGACTCCTCACCAAAGACACTTTGAGAAGGGAGAAACGCTATTCATTTGCAATCCTAACCGTCCGCTGTGAGGCACCTGCAGAATAATGCAATCAATAATCATAAATTCTCTAGACTGTGTGAGCAAGAAAGTATATCAGTTTGGTGGCTATTTGTTTTGCACTGTCAATCTAAAAAAAACAAAATTTAAATGAAAAATGGATTGTAAAACCTATTTTTTTTCACAGCGAGATATGTCAGCAAACATTCTAATCCTCCCACTAGAAATCAATTTGAAATTTGAAATTGATAACGATTTTTTAATTTGCATTCCCTCTTTTATCTGGGTTTTAGAGATTGCATGGAGACGGTGGGAAATATTAATAACACACTGTCATGCACTTTTCAGTGCTGCTGTTGGCTTTTTTTTTAGGGAAAATGTTTTATATTTTAAATATGAGGGAAGAACACTAAAGATTAAGGTTTTTATCTGATAAATTTTTTTTTTTTTTTTTTTAAAGGCAAACTACAGCTACAGGTTTTATTTTACTATGCAAAAAAAAAAAAAAGCTCACAGGAAAAAGCATAGGCTCACTACAGTATAATCAGTTATTAATATTTTGTTTTGTTCATAATTTTTTTTTGTGTGACAGCCTGGCCAAAAAAGATTTCCAAATTATGTTGCGTTCTCACAATTAAAATAATTGACTCCAAGCATAAATGCAATATGCTTTCAAAATATTCAACAACTTTTTAATAATATTTCAATAAAGGGTAAAGATCCCACTTTAGGCCACTACTGTATTGCATTCCAAAAGTGAGCGTTTTATAATTTGTTTTCTATTGCAAAAGAAATGGTGTTATAAATGTACAAACATGACCTATTTTTGTGCAATGTTAAGTGTGCTTGTGCTATTTTTCTTCACAATAAATGCTACTTTCATGTCATCACATTTCAGCATTTTTTGTACGTGTTCAAATATGTTTCGTGGCCGCTGTACGGCATGAAATATCCTCCTTCTTGTGACTTATTAGTTTTCTTTTTGAGTGTTTTTAACTAATAGCTGCATCTCACTGACCCACTTTCTCCCACGTAGGTTGTATATCGTCAAAACTGGCACAGAGGAAGCAGCGTAGTGGAGACCAACAGGACGTCCGTGGAGCTTCAGGTGCCGTCAGAAGAAGACCTGCTCGTTCAGATCAAAGCCCTGAGTGACGGAGGAGACGGCAGCAGCAGCAGCCCTATACGGATACCAAAGATGTCAAGTAAGGCTTCATGTGAGCTCATTAAATATAGTGCACGCTGATATTTGAGCTTGTACACACAGACTCGAACTGCTAACCTTGCAATTGCTTGACATTTGTAGTTGCCTATTTCATATAGTCCTGATGTCTTTGTGTTCGTCTCCATCACAGGCCTGAACTCAAGGGGATACTTCAGTTCAGACGCAAGCAAGATGGCCCATGTTCACGGAGTAGTGTTTCTGATGTTGTCATTGGTGTTTTCATAGAACTTTGCCTTTATTTAAAGCTGAAGTGTGTCATTTCCGTGCCACTAATGTCACAGAGTGGAATTGCAAAAAAATGACTGTTGTTTCCCAAACACTGTTTGCTAGAGAGTAGAGAAATCCGCCTAAAAATGACCTGCTTAAAATTGTTGCATAGATAGGAAAAAGTATTTTTTAACATAAAAAAAAATTACGTCAGCTTTAACACTGCAAAAAAATATTTTCTTTTCAGTACAAATATCTAAACATTCTTAAATCAAGATGCATTTATTTGAGAAGCAAAATGAGTAAAGATATTAATGACAAAAATGTATCAAAATTATACTTATCTGCCAATGGGGTCAGAAAAATAATCCTATTTTCCTTTTGAATTAAGTTTATTTTTCTGAACACGTCGGCAGATATTTTTTCTTGTTTTAAACAAAAATGTGCTTAATTTAGATATTTTTTTATTTTTTTTAAACAAGACTTCCAATTAAACAAGATCATCAAGTACCTTGATTTAAAAATGTTTAGGTATTTGTACTAAAAACAAGACAAAAAGACTAAAGAAGAAAACAGACTTTAAAAATGTTTGATTGGTTGGTTATAGTTACATTTTATTTTCCTTTTTTTTTAAAAAGAAGATAAAAATTGCTGAGTCAGCTCCATTGCCTTATATTGTGATGTTTTTTTTTACCTCTTTGTCAAACTATTTGTCTTTTGTATGTAGATTTTATGCAAAAAAAAAAAAAGCAGGCTTTCTCTTTTAGCTAATAATTTTGCTTAGGTGTTCAGAACTGAGATTCAAAGTGAGCACAATATTAAGTGGAGTAATGCAGTTAGTGACCTGGAATGTTGGATCTCCAAGAGAAATCCTTGAATTATGAATTATACCCATGCTGTTTTTCCTCATACACACGTCAGTCAAGTCAATGACGCTGTGTCTGTTTATGTAAAAAGGCCTTTAAATAGATGAGATATATTGTGTTGTTTTGCATAAGCCTCAGAGATATTACTGTTTTGATGAATAGCAACAGTTTGGTTTAATACATAGTTTCTGGATAATTACACTGATTTATTGCTGCTAGTTAGTTTTGAATTATTATTCTGGAAAATGACTTTGACAGTCAAGCATTTGATGGTTTGAAATGAGACATATATCTTGTTCCTTTAAATTCTACCCATTGTTTATCAATTCACTTATGATTTCTTCTGTCATTCATATTTTCCTATGGGAGTCAGTTAAACAGTAGGTTTCATTCCTAACATCTTTTAAAGATGCTTCATCATGTTTGTTCCTGTGACAATCTTTCTTTCAAACATCTGCTGAGTTTGCCAGCTTGAAGATGAGACCAAAGTGTGTCATCAGAACTGTGCGCTTATAACCAGATATTCCCTCTGCCAGTTTAATCTTTTCTAAATATGTGTCTAAAAGAAATGTTGTATATCCTCTAGTTTTTTATTTATTTAATCATCTTTATTTGTTTCAAATTTTGTATTTATTCATAATGACCATGCAAACGTAAAACCATTATTTATTATTACTTTTTTATTTTATTTATTTACTATTATTTTTATAAAATGTATGTTGTTTATTGTATTTTTATGTGTCAATCACATGATAGTATCCATATTTTTTTGCCTTATTTTGAAATTTTGCATTTTATAAATGTAACATATTCGCCTGGTGTTTTACTTTGCTGTTATGTAAGCATTTTGAGCTATTTAATACCTTTGTATTAACCCTGTACAATCTCTGAGAGATAAAATAAATGCAATTTCATATTGAAATATATGTAGAGCAAATATGTGATTAGCTACAGTATTAGTAATAGCCTCCAACTCGCACTACAGCATTTTTGATCTGGGAGGAGACATTTCATTCTAATTTGATGAATGGAAGAGAGCTTATTGGCTGATCTATATGGTTGCCTAGAGACGATTCCTTCAAAGACTTGCATACTGATTGGTAATTACCAATATACTGAGATTAGTCTCTGCTGGATGAGAGTGTAAAGATGGCATTTAAATTACAGAAAAATATACAGTGGATCCAGAAGTCTGAGCGTACTAGTTAAAATGCTCCTATTTTGCATTTTTCTAATTAAGTACAACTTTCTTTTCAGTACAAATTATATTATCAGCATAATAATTTGATTGAAATGTTGGAGTGAAAAATAACATGAATTTCTTTGTATTCGCATGCACCCCCTTTAACTTGAATGCACTTAAACTGACATGAACTCTAAAAAAGGTTGTGTAAAACCTGTTGTGTTGATCATTTTATCCAGCATGATTTGAGAAAGATCTAAAAAGCATCTTGTGGCATGGGAGTTGAGGCATCCCTTAACTGATAACCTTTCTACGGAGCCCCTAAAGGCACATGGTGATGAAAAACAATATGAGATGGGAGAAAAAATATATTTCAATGCTTATCCGCTCTCTTGCATAAGGAACCCTAAAAGTGACATGCTGATGGAAAAAATATGAAATGGGAGGACAAATTATATGTCAACGCTTTGGGATCTCTCGCAAATGTTTTGCATTCCCCCGAGAAACTTTTACTTTCGCTCGCAAAATGTTTGCGTTTTCCGGAGAAACTTTGCGTTCGCTTTCAAAATGTTTGCATTTTCCGGAGAAACTTTACTTTCGCTCGCAAAATATTTGCGGTTTCCCGAGAAACTTTGCATCTACTCTCAAAATATTTGCGTTTTCCTGAGAAACATTATGTGTGCTCGCAAAATGTTTGCGTTTTCCCAAGAAACTTTACTTTCGTTCGCAAAATGTTTGCATTTTCCGGAGAAACTTTACTTTCACTCGCAAAATATTTGCGGTTTCCCGAGAAACTTTGCATCTACTCTCAAAATATTTGCGTTTTCCTGAGAAACGTTATGTGTGCTCGCAAAATGTTTGCGTTTTCCCAAGAAACTTTACTTTCGTTCGCAAAATGTTTGCCTTTTCCTGAGAAACTTTGCATTCTCTCACAAAATGTTTGCGTTTTTCTGAAAACTTTGCGTTCGCTCACAAAATGTTTGCGTTTTCCTGAGAAACTTTACGTTTGCCCGCAAAATGATTGTGTTTTCCAGAGAAACTTTGCATTCTCTCACTAAATGTTTGAGTTTTGCAGAGAAACTTTGCTTTCGCTCACAAAATGTTTGCGTTTTCCCGAGAAATTTTGCGTTCTCACTCAAAATATTTGCGTTTTCCTAAAAAACTTTGCAATCTCTCACAAAATGTTTGCGTTTTCCCAGGAAACTTTGCATTCGATTGCAAAATGTTTGTTTCTCAGAGAAAAGCAAAACATTTGGGAGAGAACGCAATGTTTCTTGGGTGAACCCAAAACTTTTACGAGATAACGCAAAAAACAATTAAATAATTTTTTTCTAATTTTTCCATCTCATATTTTTTTACATCACCATGTCCCTTTAGGGGCTCTACTTTTCCTTGGTTTACCTTTTTCAAAGTCCAAATCTTGCTGTTTATTTTTCTAAGTATAGATGAGGAAAAAAGACCAGATTTGAAGTGGTTATTTGGATCTGTATACCTCTCTGTATCATGATAAATAAACTGTCCTTTAAGGTGCTAATATTATAATTAATCAATGCATATTTAATTATTATATTGTAGCCCTTTACAATGCCAAAAAGTGTGACCTTGGTTAAGAAATAAACATTTGACACAACCCTCCTACTAAACTACAAGTAGGCAAATGTTATTATCTGTTTTGGAAAGACTTAAATGTTCACTTAATAAGCAGCATCCTGCATGTTTATTTGCCAACATTTGACATTAAGTTATGAAACCGGGCTACAGTTGAGGTGTGAAATGGAGTTTGCTAAAGTAGATTTCACAGTGAAGGTGTAGGAGTTTATTCCAAGAGCTCAGAGGAATAAGCTTGTCAGGAACACTGACAGGTAAGAGTGCGAACATGGATGTAATCTCCCGAGAATTGCTCCGACTTGTTGGGCTACCAGGGGATTTAACCGTAAATACTAGTCCAGCTGAAACGGAAGCAGTCGCAGACAGTCACAGAGCCTTTTGGAAGTCCTCCTTGCATGTCATTTGGTGCCCTTCAATAGTGCCTGTGAGTCCGACCAAATTTTGGTGGGGACTGATATTTCTCGCACTGATCCTTCTAAATTAATGGCTTCACTGGAGCTGTAAAGACCCATATGGAAGCGAGACATGGGAAGGCTGCTTCCTAATCACTACTTTTGCCAAGCCAATGTGTCTGCATAATCTCACAAAATGGTTGTAATAAAACCCTGCTCAATTTTGTAGGGAGTTTTACCTTATCTGATAGCAGTTCCATCCCATAAGTCGGACACTTTGCTGCCCAGAACAAAGGGTTCAGTGCCCTGAAATAAAGAAAAGATGTGATTTCTTCGGTTCTGGATTGTCTGTTTTACTTGAAGTCGTCATGAAATCAAAATGTATCATTCTTTATGGAATATTGCAGTATTTATTATAAATGATTTATCCGTGCACACAATACTTTTTTTTTTAAATCAAAATAACTTACCCTCCCCTGTTGACGTTTTTTTGTTTTCAGTGCGAGGGTAGGATAACCTTAGCCTGGATGCCAGCCCGAACCCCGCCCACAAATTTTTTTTGGTCGGGAAGTTCGGTCTGGACTCGATCCATTGAGGAGTAATTATGATCGGTTCAGAATTAGTCGGGCCAATCAAATTGTCTGGGCGGGCTTTATACCCTGATGGACAGAGGATCTGCAGTTACGTAATCATCACGTTATCAAAGAGCGCTTGGTTTGAACTGGTTTCCCTCAGAGATGACTGCAGCTGGAGAACTGAGATGTATAGATAACGCTATCGCGTCTGTTGTAAAAGAAATCGACAGCGCATTCATTTTAAAAGACGAACAGAGAACTGCAATCAAAGCATTGTCGATCGGAAAGATGTGTTTGCCGTCCTTCCTACGGGATTCGGCAAAAGTTTAATTTATCAGCTGGCTCCGATGGTCGCTAAGAAGATGGGACGCAATGAAAGCCCTGTGGTCGTTGTGGTTTCTCCTTTGGTCGCACTCATGGAGGACCAAGTAAAAGAAGCAACACTCATTATTTTACTACTTCTTCCAGCTTGCGTGTAGTTGAGTTCTGTTGACAATTTGCGTAGCTCATAAAAAAAAAAACCACTTAGGCTACTTCGTTGCTCTGATTGGTTGTAGGTCTATCCAATTGAGTGCAGCGTTGTTGTTTTTTTCCTGGTTCGGTTAAGACACGCCTCATAATCAAAGCCCTATGGAGCAGTATCAGACTCACATTCTGACTAGAATATGACGATGACGAAGTCAGGCTAGGATAACCTGTCAATCACATGAGATCACAGCAATAGCAAACCAAGTACCCCCCTACATTTTGTCTTGTTCGAGAAGCCATTTCACTCTCATATATATATATATATATATATATATATATATATATATATATATACATCACAATAGGGGAGAAAAGTTTATGGCAACTTCCGTTTCATGCCGACTTAAAAAAAAAAAGATTTTTAATATGGTCTCTTTTGGACCCACTGTTACCAGGGCTTCTCTGCCCCTTATTATCAAAACTGGCACTGATAAATAATAACTACCTTCCTTTTTGACAATATTTTCAAGGTAGGCAGAGATGTGCTTATTGAAGTGGGGCAGATTAAAAATTCCACCCTGCAGCGATGTAATGGATCTTATGCAAAAATGAATGGAGAAAATGTGGCCCAGATTTTTCATAGATAGCCATAGCGGTTTATAAAGGCCCTCGGATATATAAATGGAGAAATAATTGTGAGGAAACCTTTGGCTATTCAAATTAATCATTTCAATGATAGAATAGTGCTGTCATAGTTCACTTGTTAGTAGTGCGGCGGCACAGGGGGGAAACTGGTAAGATAATGAATGGTTTCGAAGTTTGGCATGTTCGAGGGAAAGGTTGAGAAGAAGGTTGTAATATTGAAGGGGGTATGAGAGACCTGGCGGCCTATTTAGCTGGTTTCAAGTACAAGCAGGTGAGGGCCATAAAACAAATTTCACCTCCAGGGAGACAAAGACAAAACTTCATTTGAATCAGTGGGAAAACCTTATTGAGAAAGAGCGCTAATATGTTCTAATTCAAGTGAGAACTAATGCATCACTCTTAAAGGTATAGTATAACCACAAATTTAAGTCTGTAATTCAAAGAACATATTCAAACTCGCTGCTTAAAGATGCATCACGTCCTTGACGTCTGTTGAAAAACAACATCGGCTCTCACATTTTATGTAATCACAATGCATTGCATATGCAAAAGAATGTCATTTATTTGTTTATTTGGTCTGTTCCTCAATAAAGCTGTTGAAGGCTTCAGTAGACTTGTGCAAAAGTCATAAGACTACATTTAAGATACATTGAAGCCTGAATGAAAATGGCAACTGACTTAATTTAATTAAATTATAAAATAAAATACTGATTAAATACTGTTCAAAAAGGTTTGGGTTTAGAAAGTTTTTTCAGCAAGGATGCATTAAATTGATCAAAAGTGACAGTAAAGACTTTTAAATGGTTACGAATAATGTCTATTTCAAATAAATGTATATTTCAAATAAATGCTTTTCTACTCAAAGAATCCTGAAAAAAATATATCATGGTTTCCACATAAATGTTAAGCAGAACTACTGTTTTCAGCATTGATAATAAAAAGGAGTGGTTTTTGAGCACCAAACCAGAATGATTTCTGAAGGATCATGTGACACTGAAGATTCAGAAAATTCAGCTTTGATATCACAGTAATAAATTGTAATAATATTTCATAATATTACTGTTTTACCATATCTTTAATCAAAGCAGGCAAGAGACTGCATTACAATATTGTGATACTTAGTTACTTTTCATGGAGAGTAATATGTTGCGTTGCTTTTGCGTTACTTTTTCTCATCTGGGCTGGATCACAGAAGATTGGGACGCAAGAGAAGAAAGTTCAACACTCCTATTTCAGCAATAAAAACAAAAAAATGAAATACAAATGTGGTTTATCTAATGTCTTTTTTGCTTATTAGTGTGGTTGAATTGGATCATCAGCAGGTCAGCAGCAAAGACGTTAGTAAATAAAGTGATATTAAATACATAAAGTATATTTGTATTATTTAACATTTCATTTTTGCAGGTTTGTGTAATATTCTGAGTTTACATTTCACAGATTGTATTCATTTTTAGGAACACTGAATCTGTTTTTGTGCAAGTGAGATGAGTAAATGTATGCTCACATAGTCTAGAACTACAATAACTATCGTGTATCACACAGCGCACACAACACCTCTGCACTTACTCATGATTTCTCTCCACATGGGGACAGGAGAGCTGTCAGTCAAAGCATGGGAAAACAAAGTCCCTTGCGTTACTTATTTGAAAAAATAACTTGTGTTACTTGTAATGCGTTACCCCCAACACTCTATATAATATTAGCTTGTAACAATAACACAAGTAACATGCATTAAGAAAATAAATAGGGTTGATTTTGATTTCATGCTGACTGGTTTTTTTTTTTTTCAGAATATTTGTTTGTCAGAAGCATATGGTTTTATAATGAAAAGAGCAGTATGAACATTTTGCAAAACATACTTTTGTGTGTAATGAAACATTCATAAGACAAGAGGGTGTGTAAATGATGACTGAAATGATGAATTGAGCTTTATTTTAGTTTTACATCAACTGCATCTACAAAATAAATGTGACCTGAGTGCCTGCAATAGTTTGTAAGTGCAATCTTCTGTAATTGCTGTAATGTATTCACACAGAGGGTTTCCCACACTCTGCCTTATCAATTAAACACACCGATGAAAGTGGCACCTGATCTAAAAGAGCTTGCCTTGATTTGCTAATTTGCTGCATTAGTTACATGTCATGCTGCAGTTTAAAGACGTGCGTGCGTGCCAAGAAGAAACTGTCCTTTTTATTGCCCTGTGCCTTAGAATATCACTTCATTTGTTCAACCACTTCAATCAAACTGATCACGGCCTTATTTGGTATGCAAAACTAATCATTTAATTTGACAATTGCACACCAGTAGAATGTGATGACATGGCAGCAAATCAAGAAGAGCTCTCTGTGTGTCACGGAGCCGATGTGGTCATGATGTTGTAAATTCACACGAAAGTGACACACGTAAAGGGGGAGGGTTAGAAAATGTGGTCCGAAGAAGATAAACCAGACGAAATTACCAAGAGGTGTGGAAAGCCAGGTTAAAGCATTCATAATCTGCAAAGTAGAGCCTTGGGCTGTTAGGCCTGTAAATTGGCGTGAATAGAGAAGGTTGTGTGTTTACAAAGCTTGTCCCCAGACTCCAAGCTGTGGAAAAGCAGCATCCGAGGAAGAAGAGTAAACAGGATTAGAAGTTAGAGGAAAGATGGGCCATTACTTCACCTGTCAGATGAACAGAAAGGAAACTGCTCAGAGAGACTCTTACTTTTCACATTTAGTACAGGCGCACAAAACCTGATCAAACAGTATAGACTTGTTTGCACTATATTCTGATGAGCTGTATAACGGTAGATCCTCTGAAGTGTAAAATATGTTGCAGAAATTAAATAGATGGACCAGGTTTAAAACTCAGCTCAGTTTGTCTGTATAATTTGAAACAATGGCAAATCTAAACATTGATTTTCTTATGAGAACTCGGTACTGCAATTATTAAACGATAATGTATCAAAATGTAATCAAATGTGATTAGTCAAGCAAGGATTTTTGCATGAAAAAATATTTTTTACTCATAAAATCCAAAAGTAACTATGACAGTAAGGCTTTACAGTAAGGATTCAGTAGCATTAACTAACAATGAGCAATGCATTTGTTACAGTTTGTGTTCATCTTTGTTGATAAAGAAATACTGTTCATTGTTAGTTCATGTTAGCTCAGGTCCGACTCTTTCCCCCGCCATTGACGGAATTTTCCGATCCATGTTTTCACTGTTATACCAGCCCGTTCTCATCCTTTGGCGTCATGCATGTGACGCTTTGGACATTTCGTCGAAATCTTACGCACATGGCATCCTTTAGCATCAATATGAGACGCAGAACCCAAGGCGTCAAACAGGTGACGCTCGTCTAAATCCAACGCACATGGCATCCTTTAGCGTCAATATGAGACGCAGAACCCCCCAAGGCGTCATACAGGTGACGCTCGTCTAAATCCAACGCACATGGCATCCTTTAGCGTGAATATGAGACGCAGATCCCAAGGCGTCATAACCGTACCCTACCCCAGACCAAAACCTACCCATAACAATGCGTGTTATATTGACGCTAAAGGATGCCATGTGCGTAAGATTTCGACGAAATGTCATATGGCGTCACCTATATGACGCCAAAGGATGAGAATGCGTTGGTTATACTGTAGGGAGAGCTATTACACATCTTCTGAGAGAGTACAGAATCTCTGGATCAAAACACAGGCGAAGAAGGAGCAGAAACAAGCAATAAAAGCATTGCATTATGTACATGTAAAATAGGGTGATCATCAAACATTAAACAGCATATAAATCAAAACTGCCCGTTGCTTCTTTTTTTAACGAAACGCATCCACATTCAAGTGTTGATAAATAAAAATGCATGAAGCTGGAATAAAATAGTTTTTT
The DNA here is from genome assembly GCA_029959095.1 of Rhinichthys osculus. Lineage (NCBI taxonomy): Eukaryota > Metazoa > Chordata > Actinopteri > Cypriniformes > Leuciscidae > Rhinichthys > Rhinichthys osculus. The sequence continues at coordinate 8,619,836 of JARWKJ010000010.1, read as the reverse complement.
TTTTTTTAGCAGAGGCTCTCTTCAGATATGTTCAGATATTCATACAACAAAATATTCTGAGGGCCATGCAAGTTGTCACAAATTTTTATTTTATTTTTTACAACATTCGTATTTACATCTGTACTGCCATAAGGGGGATATTCGACAAACTGGTGCTGTTTCGTGTTTTTCACCTTCCATCAGGGATATATTCACCCCAAGAAAAAGGTATTACTGGTTCAGTCATTTTGTTTGGTGTTTTTAGCCTGTTGTGAGCAGGTTGTTAGCCCCGCTTGACATTTGCGATAATTAAAACAGCTAATCCAAGTAGGGTGCTGTCAAAGCCCTAGAAAATGGTCATGGTTCATTTTAGGTCAAATTAAAACCTCTACATGAATTGCCTACCTGCAGCTTCCAGCCAAGAGCCTAATCCATAATAATGTTCCGGGTTTATTAAAAGACTAAAATGAGGTTAAACATAACAAAAAGCTTCAAAGCCAGTGTGTTAGAGCTACTCATTTTGCCATGTAGCATAATTTCTATCTCAGACTTGCTTGTAAAATAATGGCAAACTATGTTATAAAAGTTTTCATGGTTGTACAAAGTCTGCATTCTATACTTTGAATTATATTTTTAAAAATGATATACATTTTTTATATATTTTTATATTTAAAAAAAAATGTGTTAAGAATTATTCAGTGGCAGTACAAAGTAAAAAGTGAATATGGAGTCTATCTGTGAGTTTCCTCTTTCTCCTGAGAAGAGTCGGGTGGATTATTTCCCTTTTTTCCTGACAGTTTATGATGTCTCTCCATGCATAGGTGTAGTTTGTCAGGAAAGTGACAGTGCGTGAGTCAGAGCCAAGCTCTAAAGCAGGGATAGAGTGTGGTGATGGACAGAAGATTCACAGAGAATTAAAAAGACAGGGAGCACCCTCTCCCCACAAAGAACTGGAAAAGATGACTGGCAGTCTAGGGGTATCTCTCTCTCTCTCTCTCTCTCTCTCTCTCTCTCTCTCTCTCTCTCTCTCTCTCTCTCTCTCTCTCTCTCTCTCTCTCTCTCTCTCTCCCCCACCCCCAAAACATGGGACTTTCAAACGGTCCTAACCACTCTTGTGATTTTGCAAAAACGAATATTTGAAAGCTATTCTTCTAGTCTTATGAAAACATGCCGTTTGTCGGCTTGTGTTCTCCTTTTTCTTCATTATTTATCCCTTAACTTTGGGTAACTTCTAAAGAGTTTTGAATATAGTATGATATGATCATGTGTGTTTTTTCATGATTACATTTTTAAGTATGAGATGCGTCATGAATCTATGAAGACCTCTGATGCAAAAAAGTGCCTCTAAAAGCCACCTCTGTCAAAAATGAGATAATAATATTGAGTGAATGCTCTCCGCACATAGTATACGTTCATTAAATACTTTCACTTCAAACTCACTACAACCCAGCCTCAGCCCATATATATATTAGCAGGCCAATATGGCTCAGTTCAAACATATTTATTGAATGAATATTGTCCATATTGGCCTGTCATTCTCTGATCCCCAATCCCCAATGCTTGCCAGGCAACAACAATAACAAATCATAGATCATGGCTGTGATGAAAACCAAAGCCTATTGGTTATTTTTAAAAGTAGGCGGGCACTTTTCTTTTCCCTCCCCAAACTTCCAGCTTCACTAGAAAAAGTCAGTAGCCTACAAGAAAGAAAACTAATCAATTGCAATATTTGAAAAGGACTCAATTAGATAAAATAATTTAGGAGGTTAAGGGGTATTAGGAAATGGGTTGTGCGATCTTGACCCATACTCCTTACCAGCAGGTGGCGGTAATGCACCTTAAAGTTGTTTGCCAACTGCCATATAAAAAAAAAACAAGAGGATGAAGAAGAAAAAGCAAAACTCATCAAGTAGCTTCTAAAGTTGTACCAGTAAATCCAACTATTGAAATCTGCTGATTGTTACAGATGAACACAGATAGCGATAGATATATGTATATTTGATTCAAAAGTGCTACCTGGAAGAAGTTTAAAATTGTTTGTATTTACATAAAGGATTAAGGCGACCTTTTAAACTTAAAAGTTAATTCCAAGAGTAGCTCTCAATATACTCTTGTATCTTTGATCTCCATGAACGCTCTTTAAGGTAAGCGCAACCCTCAGCTGAACCTGAAGCCATGAACTCAGTTTGAACCAAAGACTGTGAACTACGCTGTTCATCATTTACCCTCTGCTTGTGAATGAAAGAGCCCACCAAATGTGAGTGGATAGGTTTGTTTTCTTCAGAATCTAGCCTGATTCTTTTTTCATCTCCTCAAAAAGATGTTCAAAATAACAGAGAATGAGAGACATGTTTAAGAATGCTTTATTTTGGTCTTTCATAATGAACTGTCCTGTGTTTTATCAATATTTGTCACTACTACAGAAGATGTAATGAATATTACCCTTTGGCTTATTTTTGCCATAACATCACTGATTTACGTCAAATCGTCGTCTAAATATTGGCTGCAATCCATCACATTGACATTTAGAAATACATGAATCAGATACAACTCTGCATCATCACTGGGAAGTAACATGGAAATAGTAAATGTTTTTTCCAACGGTTAGTTGCATGCTGTTTTTGATGTCTTTGTATTACGCATGTTGTTTTACTGCAGAGAGAGCTGAGAGAATAAACGCTCCTCTCTCTCGTGATGTGTGCTGTTGGACAGTCGGTCATTTAATTTCCAAACGGCCATTTCTCTCTCATATGTAGCGTTGGCATGGCCAGTTCATTCTAATGAACTCTAAGTTTGTTTGGATAGTTCGATTCATTCCAGGGAATTGGTTCATTCAGAAAGAACGAAATGTTGTAATGAATTCAAATTCATGAAGTCGGATTCATTCTAATGAATCAGTTTTTCCTATATTGTCCTCTCTGTCATATGCAGCGTTGGAAAGTCTGATTCATATTAAAAATGTCCTATGGACAGCTTCAGCTCCTCTTCCCTCCAAGGCGTGATGTACCCCAATCTTCAAGCAGAAAGAACTGGATGAAACATTCTAAATGACATCAATCCCCTATTCTGACTCGTTTTGCAGCCTGGACTTAAACCACACCATGTTTGTTTGTTTGTTTGGCCAGAGGAGAACTGCCCCCCACCCCCCACCCCCCACTGAGCCTGATGTCTCCCGCCTGTTTTTCCTGCATTTCTATTACATATGGAGTTTGGGTTTCTTGCCACTGTTGCTTATTTGGACACACTAAATACTGCAATATTATTACTGCACTGACACTATTGGATGAGACCTGAACTGAACCAGATGATGATGACGACATCACTGTTGTTTCCACAGCTGCTTTATATGAACTGAACTTTACACAGTTATTAATTCAACCAAACTAATTCAACCCTGAACTGAATTGATCTGAATAATTATTGTTTGCTATTGTCTTTCTTGAGCTGCTTTACAGCAGAATTGAATTCTGTTAGAATTGCTGAATCATTATTTTCCTGTTAATCACTGTAAAGCTGCTTTGAAACCATCTGTATTGTATGAAGCACTATATAAATAGAGGTGACTTCTCTTGACTTCGTTCAGATGGATAATGAACAAATAAATGAACAGATTAATCAAGTCCTTGCCTGGATTGTAGGTCTTCTATTTTCATAAGGGAATATTTAGTTGGTTATTTCAATAAAGATGGTCATTTTGCTGTTTTTTTTCTTTTCAGTTTGTTTAGTGTACATTTATCTGTTACAGTATCTGTTAAAGGTACAATATGTAAGATTTTTGTAATAAAATATTCAAAAACCACTTGCACAGTGTGATATATTCCATGCAGTTGTGTAGTTACATTATCCCAAAAGTTCCCATGGATTTGTAAATCCAGAGAAATTCCAGTTTTAAATAATGGCTCGTCCCTTGTCATTGTTGCATATCAATTACGTAATATCCGCACTATCCTAGGTTTCTGCTTGTAGAAACCATAGATGTGTATATATATATATACATAGATACCTCATTAGCATCCGTTTCAATGGGCCGCTATACGCAAGCCGCTAATGAGGATCTATGTATATATGATACAATATCTTGCACGCCGCTGTTGTGTCGTTCAGTCATCATGGTTCACAATTATTGATTGCAAGTACAGAAAATCCCCCAAAAAACGTAAACGTATCAACTGAGGCAAGCAGGCTTTGGGACAAATGGAGAAATAAAACAAGGATCAATATCGGCGTGGTGTTTTCGAATTGGAGGGAGCTTCGCGACAAACTTCGACTTGATCTGTGTCTGTCTACAGAGACTCTGCTCTCACATGTTTTAATAGACAGGTAAGCAAATATATATTATTTATTGTACACATAGGCCTACAGTTATATTGCACTTTGTTTGTAATTCAGTAACGCTTTTTATTAAGTCTGGTGACCAAGTCTATGGCAGTGAAATTAAGTATGTGTTGCACAAAAAATATTTAGCCATTACTTGCAAAAAAATTGGGTTTGTTCAAATGTACTTTTAGTACGATTGTTTTAAACGTGTAAAACTGTGCAGCATACCCACCAAATCATTTGACAAATATTCACATATCAGGCTAATATAGCATAATATTTCACGTTCCTTGCAGCTAATTCATTACGATGACATAAGATAGTGTGATCAAACGTTCAGGTAATACAAAAAACGAATTTATTATCTGATATATAATTTATATGATTCGTGAATTCCACACATCTCTGCATGGTGAAAACTACATCGATCTCCCATCGTTCCACTCTCCATCATAGCGTCATCAATCTTCGTCTTTGTTATTGTTTTGAAAATGCGACCTCTTGCGGCGAAAAAAATTACAGATTGTACCTTTAAAGTTAGATGTGATGTTTAATTGTGCGTGTGTGTATTTGTGACTGAATTCTTGACACACATGTTTTTATAGGCCTATGTGTACAGTATGTGTAAGTGTGCAATTTATCAGTCAGAAAAATGACTTAATACTTGATGAAGGGAAACATGAGCCTTATAGATGGGGCTGTAGTATACAAGTGGTGCTCACTGCAGAACCAAATGATGTCCGGCTCCCCCTCTCTGGGTGTAATGGGGTGGAGCTTGACATAGTCCAGCTCCGCCTCTGTGGACCTAATAGGTGGAGCTTCTCCTTATCAGGTTTAGGGATAGGGGATAGGGTAGGTTAGGGTGTGGCTGGACCTTCAAGTTCCACCAATTACGGCCAAAGAGGGGGAGCTGGACATCATTTGGTTCAGTGAGCAGCCTCTCGTAGTATTACATGAGAAAAAAAAAAAGTCTGGGAACACTGACAGAACTTTTTAAACCTTCAGTTCCTTGCTTTTCCAAAAAGTAGTATGTAGTGTTAATGGTAATTTTCATCAAGCGGATTTAAAGATTTGCATTGCATGACGAGGGACATGTCATAAGCCCTGATGGGAACTGACAGAGACACAGTATTACAGTTATATAAAGCACCTTAGTGTACTCCAGATTATAGCCTACTGCATTTCACAACAGCCGGTGCATGAGTCGGCATCATATATTGTCATATTTGTCAGTAGGGTAAAGAATATGTATTGTATTTATTGCATAATAGCATATAACATGTTTTTTCATTATATTCAAAGCTTTTGGTAAAACTAGATCAAAGCTTTTACATTTGTTTTCCTTGTTTCTTTCCAGACACATAAAAGAGGAATTTTTTGATGCAACAGTAGTATTTGTTATGATCAATGTCAAAGCATATCTTTTCAAGATGATAAAATTATCATGAAAAAACCTAAACATGAAAATAGGCATACATCAGGCTTCAGTATTTTCATTTTCAGTGACTCCAAATATCTCCGTAATACATTTTGACATCCCAGCCCTTAACGTATCTGTATTCATACCCATGTGTATGGGTTCTTTATGGAGATTAATGTATGGAAGTTGTAAGAATGCCTCCTAATCTGTAAATTTCGAAAGCCGCAGCGGAAAACCAGAGACGTGACGAGGTTGAGATAGTAAAATATTCCAGCTACGACACTTGATTAAAGTAATCCTGTTTGTGCAACAAGAAAAGAAAAGGTCTGAGCCCTATCTCCTCTATGCAGCTGCCGGCTCTTCAGCAAAATCCACGTCTTATGTTGGAATCAAACGCCATTGAGAACAAACTGATTGCACTGAGCATCAATAACGTGGAATCGTTTAGTTGAAATGAAGCGTGGTTTATGCACTTTGTCATCATTGTGACACCTATGGCACGACGGCTTCTTGACTGGAAATGATTGTTTACAAAATAACACCTAGCTAGTAATGGAAATGAAATTTGTGTGTGTTTCATATTAATTAGGAAGCTGAATAAGCCTCATTTACATTTCAGATTTGTCATAAAGCAGTTCATCTGACTCTCACTGATCCTACAAAATTGTTTCCCTTTCGGTTCATGAGTTGGATTTTAAATTGAATTAGTTAAAATGATAGTTATATGGATTTCTGTGAGTTCAATTAAAAGCTGTGTGTGTATACTAATTCTTTGTTTGAAATGGAATTATGTGGATTTACTGTACATGCAAATTGTGTTCAAATTTATGTGACATCTTCTGTCCTCAGGGCCTATGGAAGACAGGATTGATAGGCCAGTCTTTTACAACTCTTGTAAAGAAAATAGCGGCATAAAATAAAATGGACTTTTCCAAAGACTTTATCATATAAGCAATAGGCCATGCTAATGCCTATTGAATCATATTGGTCGTGTTTCTGACTTTTTGCCTTGACCCCATTGAAGGGATCACTGCCGTACAACATCGGCTGCAGAGATTTATGAGAGTGGGCTTCATTCATTAGCCTCCGGTTGTTAGCGCTAGCTTGTTAGAAACTCTAAAACTCTAAAAGCTCAGCTTTATCACCGTTAATACAATAACACCAAGAAACATCCAGATCAAATGCTACACGTTCTTTATTATTTCAGAACAGTCCGGAATCATTCAACCAATCATGGACGCTGAAGCAAACAAGTGTTGCGTGCAGAGAAACATGGTGATGTATGGCTCCTCAAAGCTGCTTTGCTCTGTAAATTAAAGCGCTTAATTGCTGCCTTATTGCTCGGTGAAGATGAATAATAGTCAGGAGGCTTATCATTGGCAGCAGACCGTGAACCAGCCTCCTCATACTGAGCCCGGCATCCCCCCTCAGACGCTCACTTTCAGAGACACTAGCGCTGATAAAGACTTGGCCGAGTTGGTAATTATGAGAAGCATCCTCTTCCTGCAATGCTGGTTTGTGAATAAAGTTAGGAATTACTTGATGTCATGATGATGGCATCTTTATGGTTACTCAACTTTAGCATAGTCAGAGGTGTAAAGTGCAGGTTCAAAAAGTAAAAGTCCTCCTCAGTATTTTGTAATTAGCACAGTTGTTCAGCCAGGAAATAGAACTAATTAGTGAAATCAGCTGGCTGAGTTCATGGGTGGAATAAACATATGGCAGGACTTTTACTTTCTGACCCCTGGACTTTACACCTCTGAGCATAGTTGCTATAGAATATTTGATTCGTTGCATTAATATCAATAATGTCAAACGACTGGCATATGTCAGATATTGGCCCCTAGTACACCTCTGATCACCACCTCTGGTTAAATTGTAAAAAATGACTAGGCCCCAAAGTGGTTTGCCTCTCAACCTCTCAGAGCAATTATCTGACAAAGTTTTGAGTCTTTGCTGTATCGTGTCTACATCCCGCTACCAGTCAGAATGGCCTAATCCTGGGAGACTTATCCAACAACATGATTGAATGAGAGTAAATTATGAGTGAACGGTGCCATCTCCCTTATGGGGCCTTCTGTTTCAATTTGGCAGATCTCAGGACAAGGATGGAGAGCGATAATGCTGAGCAGTCTCGTTGGTCTCAAACTAAGTTCATCATTTGTCAAGAACACATCCAGACAATATTTTTTTTCAGTGAATTTGCTGCATGCATATGCCTAGTTTTCCAAACCATTGATTTTAAAACTAAATCATAAGTTTAAATGAATGTTTAAATGCTGAACATGAGATCCAGGTTTTTCAAATTTTAGGCTGCCCAACCTGATCTCATGTGAAAATGTAACTACGAGGTGCCAATTTTTTTTAAATACGTCTAAATAGTTTTATTAATTTTTTTAATTAGTTATTTTAGTACTTCAACTAAATAAAAAATGAGATGTTGCTCTGGCAACTAGCTGAGATAAAATAAGTTAGATTTTTAAATATTGAATTTTATTTTATTTTGTTTCAAGTAATTCATTTTTCTTTTATGTTTGTTTTTTTGTAACAACAATAACCCTGCTCAGTGGGATGTAAGCGGATCATCTGAAAAGGAATAAATCAGATACGAATTAGCCACCAGTTTGTAAAACTCCAATATTTACCTTTGCATTTTCTTAATTTATTTAGATTTTGTAACCTGTTTGAAATTGAATGATTTTTAATATGAGCACACTGTAGTTTCAACAAATGCCAAATAATCCCTTAAATCATGAATGATGAATATTTGATGAACAAATATTAAATTATTTGGTTGACTGCTTTAACACTGGATTATCCTCATCTGTAACCTAGAGAAATAGTGGATAAAAAAAATTAAGTAATACTAATACGGTTCACATAGCATTATGAAGACAAATAGTATAACCTCATTATATCATGGTGGAAAAGAATATCCTGTTGGTCTTTGTTTTACAGATGTGCACTAGTCTGGGTCTAAAGAAAAACTGCATTACTTGCATAAATGTCTTCTTGTGGTAAACAATAGGATGGAAATTAATGTTATTTCTCCCATGGCTACTATCTTTTCTACTCACGTTGCAATAAAATTACCTTTCAAAAAGTTGACAAACTGCAATCTGGGCACTTTTAAACAGAAGTTATCACACACACAAAAAAAGGAAAGGAATTAATATAGCCTA